>JAVUPR010000298.1:1200000-1910000 GCA_036785695.1 Gentiana straminea
CAATAAAAGATGCTACTTTTACATTGAATTTCGAAAATTGCATAATTAAAGATACAAATCCTATGCTCAATTGTAACTAAACAAATGAGCTACAAAATAGATCTATGGGTAAACAATACCAACCCAAATCCATCTCTTCAACCACAACATTCACAAGCATACAACACGATTAAATTTCGAATTTACCAACATAAAAAAACGAAATAAAAACACCTAAAACATTCTTTTGATCGTTAGATCAAAGGCTCTGATACCACTTGTTAGATGTAATATCGTCGGATCAATCATAGATTGACCCGATTACGTAGCGGAAAGCATCAGATCTAGATCTAAGCGAAACAAAGAACATAAATTAAAGATCAAACTACAAGGGGGTTTGGATTTTACCTTTTTATGGTGCTTAACTCCAAGATCAAAATGGTATTATCCATGCAAGTTGAGTAGCCACAGCCTTCCAACGTGTGTCTCCCAGCAACACCAAGTGGATGGTGTTTCCCGCCGCCGGATCTCCTTGGTATGCTACCTAGAAAACCCGAGGTTTTCTAAACTCGAACCCAAGTATTATAGCCGAAAATTCCAAGCTATAATACCTTCAATATTGGCGTGATATGTAATTGTCAAAAGGCTTGGGAGAACTCTCTTTATATAGGAGAGTAATCATTGTCCTCCAAGGATTTAATAATTAACCAATAATTATTAAATTAATCATTTTCCTTAAAAAGATATATCTAAGATATTCCAAAATAAATAAGGATATATAAAAGATATTCTTTTCCTTAAATTATTTAACACATAAATAATTTAATCACATGTCTTATTATTAATTTAGGAAAACAAATTTCCTAATAATAATACATAAAATATGCGCCCCTTTAACACAAAATTAGGTCACACGCATTTTTAATCACTTTGGGCCGAGTCCACGAAAAAAAAAATTTCCATGTATTTAATCATCTAGTCCAACTAAACAATTAATCCACATATCAATTAAATAGTCCAATCCAACTATTTAATTATAATTGAGGTGAAGCGACGAGAAAGCCTATATGCTATATTAGGAGCCATGTCGGGGACTATGGACCCATATTCAGTAGCTACAATAAATCGAATAAAAATTATTCATCAGATAGAATAATTACATCCAACCTATTAATTCCGGGATTACACCATCATAAACCCGATACTGAACTCTATCGAATATAGATAACTTACACTCAATTTATGAGTCGAAAGCGTCTACTGATATAATCATTACATACGGATAAATCCTCCATAGACTGTTCACTTCGATTCGGGATATTTCCGTAAACCCTTCTCGAAACATATTATCCTTATTTACCATTAACCCCATAGTGATCAATTAGTTCATAACCAATATGATATGAACTCGGCCGATCGATCAGTTTCTAGGGTTAACAAATAAGGGAACTGATTGTCTACTTCCCGAGGGAAGGAATGGATTCCATATCTGTGATAACACAGACTACTCACTCATTCCAGAATAGAGCCAAAGAGAAGTGTTAGACCACAAACTACGAAGTGATCCTTACTAACACATCAAACTCTACACTAGTCTAAGCAGTTGTCTATGATCACCTTAGGATTAAGATTAATCCATATATGATCATCTTGTATTCGATAAGACTTATCGATTACGGAATTATATCGAGAACTCAAATCAAATCGGTCCAGCCCTATATGATTATCATCATATATAAATGCCCCATTAGGTACCCTATTACCGACAGTCCGGATAAGACTGTCACACCTAAAGTGTTCTGGGCGCATTATTAGCAAATTAATCTAGAGACCCGTACTCAGATTAATAAACCCTACGGACTAAGTTAATAATAAGTATATTTCACAAACTCAATCCTCATGTGTATAGCCATACACTGAGTTATGTGATTACATAATCAATATACTTAGGGTTTTCTGTAGTGTATTAATATTGGCAATAAATGTGAATAAATAAGATGAAACAAATTCTGTCATTTAATTAAATAAAACAATTACAAATTGTCTTTCGGGCATAAAACCTAACAGAAAGGACAAGTGAACCGCATGTTAAAAAACCGCCGCCCTATCCTGATGTAGGTGGGGTAGACGATGATTTTTTGGTCGAACTGGAATCTATTTTGGATGAGGGCATTGTTGTGTCACCTGTGGACATTGCCTCTCTTTTAGCAAGTGTAACTGTGGAAAATAATGTGGATGCCGCTCCAACTATTGTTCTAGCCGATTCCCCTGTTGCTAATTGAGGCATGGCTTACGGGATAAACGACCTCCAGACTCGCACAAACACTATGTCACACACATTGTTCAGAAACTGAGTTCGTCTCCACATGCACCCTCTTCGGCTGGTTCCTTAGGTAATCCCTATCCTATAGCACACTTTGTGAATTGTGATAATTTTTTCTGTGCGACACCGTATATTCCTTGCAACTATAACAACATTCTTTGAGTCACGTACCTTTAATGAGGAGATGAAAGATGCAGGTTAGCGAGATGCCATGAAACAAGAGATTATGGCCCTTGAAAACAATAGCACCTGGGAAATGGACGACCTGCCCATGGCAAGAAAGCTCTCGTTTGCAAGTGGGTGTATAAAATCAAATATCAAGCAGATGTGGAAGTTGAACATTTAAAGGCCCGCCCTGTTATTTTTGGCAAACATCAGATTGAAGGGATTGATTAAGGCAAAAATTTTGCTCCAGTGGATACAATGGTCATGGTTCGGGTCATTCTGGCTATCACAACGGCCAAGAATTGGGAGTTTCACTAGATCGATGTGCACAACGCGTTTTTACATTGGGACTTGGACGATGAGGTATACATGAAATTGCCCCCTGGATTCACGTTTAATCAGCCTAGCAAGGTGTGCCAATTGAAAAAAATCTTTGTATGGCTTGAAGCATGCTCCCGATGTTGGATCGCCAAGCTTGCTACTTAATTTCCCCCTTACGCACGGCCATGTACAACTTAATGTCCTTGTGTATGTCGATGATTTGATCATCTTGGGTAATGACGCTTCCGCTCTTGCCCCATTTAAAAAGAATTTGAGTATGTGCTTCCATATGAAAGATCTTGGTCCTCTGAAGTATTTTCTTTGCATCGAGGTGGCCCATAGTCTGGAAGGCATTTTCCTTTGTCACGGAAATACACACTTGACATTCTTGCCGAAGTTAGTGTTTTTGATGCTAAACTAGCGGACTTTCTTATTGAGCAGAATCACGGTCTCGCCCTTGCTAATGGACCTTTACTTGAAGACCCATGGCGTTATCGACGTTTTATTGTTCGTCTCATCTGCATATCATTCATGCGGCCTTACTTGGCTTACACCGTCCACATTCTGCCTCAGTTTATGCAGGTTCCCCGTCAAGAACATTGGGACGCAGCTCTCCGGACCGTGCGTTATTTGAAAAAGTGTCCGGGCAAGGCATTTTGCTCCACGGTGATTGTGATATCTTTTTATCTAGGTGGTGCGATTCAATTGGTCTAGTTGCCCCTTGACACGACGCTCTCTGACTGGTTGGATTGTGTTTCTTGGGGTCTTCACCGGTCTCTTGGAAGACCAAGAAGCAACATACTGTTTCACGATTGTTTGTTGAAGCCGAATATAGATCGACAGCAGCCCTTACTTCCGAACTGAAATGGTTGAAAGCCTTACCTGCTGGCTTATGGGTGGATCATCCTCGTGCGATGGATTTATTTTGTGACAGCAAATCTGCCCTCCATTTTGCGCTGAATCTGGTGTTTCACGAACGCATGAAACACGTTGAAGTTGGCAGTCGCTATGTTCGGGATGCGGTTCAAGATGGCATGATACTTCCCCGTCACGTGTCAACTAATGAGCAGTTGGCGGATATTTTTAACAAGGCATTGGGCAAACGACAATTTTTGTATTTACTCGGCAAGTTAGGTATTTAGTTTAGGAATTAAATATTGGGTAATAATTCTTATTTATGTACGGTAGTGAATCTAGCGATTTTGACCGTGATTAATGGCCTCAATTACTATGTAACCAGTATATTTATAGTGTCATATACCGAATGAAATATACATAGAAATACGAGAAAGTATTTTTACATTTTCCTTAATACTACTACTAATTCATTATCATTCAACAATTTCCAAATTCACCTTTATTACATTGATGTTATTTAAATTTTAAAGGGTAAATCGAATTTTTTCATCTAAAATTAATTATATTGACCTATTTTCTTAATATATGTATGAAAAAATACCTTAAGCGGCTATGAGGGACAAAGACAGTAATTATGCACAGGCACAGCCCCACCAAACCGCCCAGTAATCCACTTGCTTAATTTGTACTGATAGGAATTTACTAAATCAGCCCGACCCCATCTATCATCCTCGATTTTATCAAATAAAAACTAAACCTTCCAGAAACATTTTCGGAACTGTTAATTATGTCTTCTTGAGGGGGGCTGCACTTTTCCAGATTCTTGGCATATGTCCATTTCACACTAGTTGCATTTACTTTGGGTTCAAACCATATATAATGTATTTGGACGTAATAGCTTTTCTCCCAAGTCTTCCAAAAGGCCCAAAATATATTATCTTAATTCACTCCAATATGTTCATCGAAAATAAATTGTCGGTTGGTGTAAGAAAAGGAAAAAAAACGAACGATAGCCCTTAACGACGGTAACAAAAAATAACAAATAAATGGAAAAAGGCAAAACACTAAATTTACATGGTTTTCGGCAATTTGCCGACTAGTATATGGGTGAAAGAGAAAATATTATTATAGTGAAAAAATACAAAAGACACAACTCTCCTGAAGCCTAACAACAATAATCAAAATAACTAGAGCAATTGAAAGTTTATCTTAATTGATACAAATTGGTACAGCTTAAAACCAATCGGCTAAACCTATTAATACTAAACTTAGTCGGCAAAGGCAATTGGAATTGCCAATGTGGGAAACAATAGCAAAAACAAAAAGATATTGTGGGCTTTTGGCTCACTAACACTTGCAAATCTCAACCTTGGGACAAAAGACCCACATCCATAAATAGTAACACTATTCTTTCTCCACAGGCTTCAAAGCTTCAAACAGTGTCAAATAAGTCCAAGCAATGCTTGAACTCAACAAATGGGCAACGCTTCGTAATGTCTAACTTTGAACGTGACAACGTCGAAATTGAAGAAGTGCCAATGACTGTGGATCCTTGCAAAACGTACAAACCACCCGACCTGCAAGCTTTCATAACAACAAGAACACATTTAATTAGTTTCAAAACTCCACCTTCAGCAGTGTACATAAATCCAAGAGTCTTTAATGCACCCAAAGAGATGAGATTTTTCTTCAGATCTGGAACATGTCTGACTTTCTTAAGTGTTCTTGCAACACCATCATGGGTCTTATATCTAACCATACCAATACCAGCAACCTTGGAAATTGCGTCATTGCCCAACGAAACAATTCCACCTTGAGCTGAATCATACGTGGAAAACAAGTCCCTATTAGGACACATAAGATACGTGCAACCAGAATCCAAGATCCATTCATCAGTAGACCTTAATTTATCATCAACAAAGAAGATATCTCCATCACTCTCATCTTCTACGATACTAGTCTGACCTGACACTTTTTCACGCTCTTTCTTTGGTTCATGCTTTTCTTTGTTCTTAAGTCAAAAGCAATCGGATTTGATATGCCCAATCTTACAATAATTGCACGTCAAATCTTTATGTCTAGGATTCAAAACATAATTTTCACTCTATGCATTCTTCTTATTTGATTTGCCCCGAAGAGTCTCAAATGCACCCAAAGAGATGAGATTTTTCTTCAGATCAGGAACATGTATGACTTTCTTAAGTGTTCTGACAACACCATCATGGGTCTTGATTCTAACTGTATTGATGACGTGCTTGAGGTCGCTTACACTAGCAAGAGTACTAGGTTAAACCATAGTATAACAACAACGAATCAAGGTCGATCCCACAGAGACAATGCAACTTAGAAATAAACTCATTGAATCTAACTACGAATACACAAACGGTAATTGACCAACATAAGAACGGAAATAAACACGGTATTTCTCCCTTCCCAACCTATCTCACAACTTGGTGTAACTAATATTAATGTGTACTTCCCCTAGAAATTCCCCGAATCAATCAAAACATGTTATTAACTCAGTTTCAGGTACTGGTGCAGTCTCCTAACCTTGTATACTTCTATTGAAATGACAGTAAACGTCTATGTGCAGTTAACCTCCTTTGTTGGTTGTATTAACCCACACGTAATAAGTACTAGAAAGTGCCGGCTCAAGACCGAAAACCTCCCTAAGCAACTATCGTGGATTGACTAGCACGTTTCTAGAGATCAATCCAGACTATGTCTTAATTAACACTTCATTTTATCGTCCTTCATGTTAATTTACGAATACAATAAGTAGATTGGCCAGATCTAACCTACTATTAATTAAACTTGTCGATCAACATAGCTGACGCTGAATCTCCAGATTAAGGTGACCTAAAAGTCCTTCTATTCACCGGTATAGACCGCCGCTGAATCGGGTGTGGTGGTTCTTAATTATCAAACTACATTGCTTCGTTATGATTATTTTTCGTAAATTACGGGGTCGTAACACATTCAGATCAAGTACAACACGTAAAAACAAATAAATCTACCATAACTAAGACAAAAAGGAACGTTCAAGCTTCATACCTTCGGCTCTGGAGATCTAACTTGATCTACGCAAGTTAGAGACGGCGGGGAAGAGGGAAACCGGAAAACAACTCATAATATAAAACTACTTTTATTGCATGAATAATGTATTGTATATTATTGGTGTCAAAAGTATATCGATCTGGATAACATTTTTTTTTGCGGATTAAGGAGCATTTGCGGTTATGTAGATGATAACCGTGAGGGCTGTCGCCGCCTGATAGAGGAAGAAGCGGGGGCACCAGAGCTCGAGTCTTTTGGGAAGGGAGACAACCCATATGAAAGTATATGTTTACAATGGATGACTGTGGCTTTATATAGGCAATATAGCCGACATATGACTCAATTAAACCCTAACCGACCTAGTAAAACACTATAGGGTTAATTTCTTGTCTTTCATGAACTGGATACGTCAGTGGTGGGCCTCGGGCTATGGAGCCCAACTTCAGCTCTTTTCTCTGACAGATCTCTTCATGGACTCTTTAACTCGGCCTCATGACTTTCTTTGCTCCAGATCCATGCCTTAGCCACTCCGGAATAAGGTACTCCTATAAAACACATAAAACAAAGCAGAACAGTGCCAAATCCTCGGGGTAATCATACAAATGCATAATCAATATCTAAAGAACACTTACTATGAAATCAACATATATCCGTATAATATTCGAACTATCCTTCCTTTCTCGAGCACAATTCGGGGTAAATAAAGGTGTAGTTTAAGGTACTAAATAGCATTTTATCAACTACCCCCCATTTATCTTTTGATCGTCCAGAGCAAAAAGGCGAAAGAAAATGAAACCTCAGACCAATATACAGGTTGATTAAAAACAGCTATGTGTCACAATTTCAAAATAAGAAGCATGTCGAATATTTTCCAAACGGAACGCATTAAACAATATTCAATCCATGAACCGGTGTGTGTGTGTGTGTGAAATAACTCTCAAGCGGCAGTCATGCAAATAGAATCATATTATATCAACTTAAGTCTAGGTAGTATATCCCGAGAGTGCTTGTCCCTTTACAGCATAATGCATTTTGACTTTATTTCATTTAAATTTATAGGTCAAGTCAACTGGGCAAGGCAGATCGAGAACCAAGTACTACTCCAAGGCTCGCGTTTATTAGGTCTATTTATTTGTGCGAGGGTCATGCTTCTTACGCTCTGAATTTGCTTCCCTCTTGCCAAAGAGAATTGAGATTAGCAATATATATTTTGTAAGTTCTCTTTTGTTGGAAGGGTGGACACTCAAAAATCTATCTATCCTCACGATCCGCTCTTTGATAAACTACCGAATCCATTTTTCTTTAGCCTCTTATTTGATCCACAACTTGACCTAAATGATCATAGGTAGAACAAACTCGGAAAAACCAAGGTCGACTATAGTCAAAATAATGTGTCATCTAGCTACACACTGACGAAAGTGAGTTATAACTTCTTAAATGGTTGGTTCATGAACAAAATATACGGTTAATACGCAACTGCTTCAAATGTTGGCATGACTTTCATTCATCTTTTATGAAACAAAGATGTAATTAATTAGCTCCAAAAGATCAAAGACTCATTCCTTTTACAATCTTGTCGAAAGCGAATCAAAAGTAAAAGTTGTGAAAAATACGTCAAAGAGAATAGAGACAAATGATTACTTAGCGAAATACAATGCCAAAAGCTAAGTGACGTGCCTACCCCCCACTTAATCGAAACATTATCCCCAATGATGAAACAATTAAGAACATGAAAGGAACTTAGCCTCATTAATCCCGGAGCAGCGGAGTATGGATCCTCGAATATGTGTCAACGGGTAGATAATAGAATCCATCAAAAATCTGCAAAAATTCTCATGCAACACGAAACGAGACACTCGGGGTGACACTAACCGATATAACAAAAATGACAACAGTAAAATAGAAAATAAAATAACTCTAAAACAAATTAAGCCGACAATATCATTATAGTAAAAATTAAACCATAGATGATTTCCAGTTTTTAGTTTTATGACACTACTATCTAATACAGTGCTTGTCTGATATAACCTATACAATTATCAGACTCTAGTAAAACTTATACATTCAGTTCTAAACATCTTTTAGCCTTTCACTATAACAGCTAGTTTCAGCACTTCATCAATGAGGTGTAAACAAACATGTTATTGAATAAGATGAATCATCATCAAAACTTAAATTTTATTCCCAACAATTTCCCCCTTTTTGATGATGCCAAAAATCTCCTTAAAAGAAAAGCTTAAAGATAAAAACAAAGTAAAACTGGAAACTGGATTTCATTAAGATTTTGCAAAAACTGGATCGAGTTACACATTTTATAAAAACTAAAATAAAACTTAAATAGCTTTTTGTTTAGCTAAGTCATACTTCCTTCTTTTGTCATGAAGGCGATATTCTCCTTCAATCTTTGTGTCTTCATTACTGAAAGTCTTGAGGTAGTCCACTTGGCTTGTTAGCTTCCATTTTCTTCATATAGCTAACTTTGGCAAATGACTTTCATCTTTGTAATAAGTTTCAAACTCATTGATCTGCTTTCATTTGTTCAGTTTTGTCTCTGATATTCAGTTTTTCTTCAATCCTTTCAATTTTCTTGTGGTTTGCCATTTTTTGCTTACTATAAAGATCACACAAAAAGTAGTTGAGTGATTCTTCATAATTCCTGTATCTGTACTTGGCTTTGACATGACTATAGTCTTCAATAAATTTTATCCAATGATCTTCAGTGAGAGTAGCTCTTCTGTCACCAGGTTGACTATATTTGAGTATGAGATGCTCATCAGTTAGTTCTTCAACTTGTCTGATGTTTGATTCTGTAGCTGATTTTGCTTTCTTCAGTTCTGTCAACTCAGTTTCAAGCTTTAGTTTTTCTACACATAACTTCAGCTTTTCTTCCTCCACTTCCCCATTTTTGGCATCACACAACTCATTGATTAGTTGATGTGTTGCCTTCTGATTTGTTGACATCTCTTTCTAAGAGGTGAGGATATCTCTGAGTTGAGTTTCGAGCATATAAATCCATTGGTTGAGGTGCCATTCAGCTTGAGCATGAGTTTCTAGATCTACCAAAGTTTCTTGTTCAAGTTTTTCTTTTAGACTGAGAATCTCCGAAACTGAATCTGATGTGGATTTCTTGATAATGTCCAACTTAGTATGAGTTGAGACATCAGTTTTCTTCCTGTAATCCAAATAACTGGAAACAAGTGATAGAAGACCACTTATATCATCCTTTTGGTTGAGCATAATCTTCAAGCCTTCTTGTACTTTGCTCAATTCTTCTATAGTAAGTTTCTCAGATGGGTCTTCTTCTTATGTTTCTTGGATTCGAGACTGATTGGCATCTTCAATTAACATCAGTTGTTGATTAACATCATATTTAGCTCCTTTTTCTTTATTGTCAGTTGTCTATATTTCAACTGACAATTCTTCTTCCTTAGTATCAGTTTGTGCTGGTTGTTCCGGTTGAGTGCTTGACTGCAAAACCGTACTATTTTGAACTTCTTTATGTTTATCATCATCTTTCTTCAATGAAATTTCCTTAGGTGTGGATGATGTGGTTGATTCAGTTCTCTTGACTATCTCTTGAAATCTGTTATAGCAGTTGTTGAGAAATTCTTCCATAGGAAATAATACGTATAGACTTGGTATTTCCAGTTTCTCCAACAATAGTTTTTCTTCATTAGGTAGAGTAGCGTCTCGAGAATCTTCAATTTTGAGCTTCATCTTTATCAATTTGATGATCCTCTCAACATCAAAGAGATACTCCTTTGGTTGTTGAGATTTCTGTTTCTGTTGCTCAATATTCATAACGGAAACTTGTTTCTCAGATATTCTCTGTTGAAGTTGAGAAACAATTCTAGGAACTAAAGCTTTCAGCTTGCTGCTGTCAGTTGTCAGTGGTTGTTCCCCCTTAGTTAATGCTAACTGACTTGAAGTACCTGGGTATAAACAACGTACAACTGATTTTTCTCATTGTGTCTCAGCTTTCCTTTTAATTCCTTTTTGCTGAGCAATTTGTTGGGACACAGTTTGCCTTTTTGCTTCATATTGGGAAGTTCTTTTTGTTGAACTTGCAACTGCTGCAGCTTTTGTAGTAGCAGCTTGTGCATTCTTATTCCCACTACTGATTCTTTCCAAATAATATTGGATCACCAAGCTAAGTGATTTCTTCAGTAGAAATCTTTCATCAATTTGTCTTCCTTCAGCTTGGGCTCTGCTGACACTTGCTAGTTCAGCCAAGTGTTGCTGCTTGATCTGATTGAAGATATATCCAGCCTAGTTGAACTCAAATCCATCCCAGATGACATTAATTAGGTAGATACCATCTTCAGTTAATCTACTTATCCCTTTGTGCTGTCCGATGGCATGTCTGCTGATCCATCTGCTGAGAAGAGAAAATTCAGTTTTGAGATATTGAATGTGTGTATCGACTGCTGCTGGTTTCTTTGAAGCTGAAATTTGTCGAAGAAAGGCACTGTGTTGAAGTGGTAAGCATCTTAGATCAATAGATTTCACCAGAGGATCTTTGAAGCCAAAAAGATGTGTGATGATATCTTCATTGACAAAAATCTTCTGTCCACGAACTCTTGTATGTAGAGAGTTCTTTAGCATCTTCATAGTCTCCCAAAATTGCAATAGACCTTCCACGTCCATGTCTTGTTGCAATTTTGCTTCCAAAAGATTTCGTAAGCCTGGTAATCTTCCAATCTTTTCAGATATATGACTGGAGAGAAGGGTATTACCATACATTTCTTCGTATTCTTGAAGTGTGAAAGTATCGGGTGCGGTGATTAACCGTTCTTCTTGTGTTTTCATTGAAGCGGCCATTTTTAAGAAAAATTTCTGGATGATTTAGAAATGAGAAAGTTTGATTTTTCTTTCTTTTTGGTAAACAAAGAGTGAAAGAATGGTTGTATATAAAGGGTGGTTAGTTGAAAGGGTCCACGATCTTCTGATAGATTTGTACAATCTTTTCAAATTCCATCATGGTTTGTGTAACCGATGTGTACTATCTGACATAATGGGGGTATACACGCTACAAATTCTGACAGAAAAACGGCGGTAATTAAATGCGATATAACTATTGTCGGTTTTATCCATTTCTCCATTGACTGTGTGACTGAGTAAAACTGAAGCTGAAATCAGTTTTACAAAATTTGAGCTCCGTCAATACTTTAGTTTCAATTAGTCAGTTTGAGATCATTGATGTCAATGACTGATCTGTCAAGTGAGTGTTGGGGAGATTTTGCATCATTAAAACAAAAGAAAATTTATAAAACCTATACTACCATGCAAAACTACCTCCTAACCGGCCGAATACCGGGTAGTTGCTAGTAAATTTGGATAAGTACGGGTATCGATCCTCAGGGAATTGGGATGTTGAATCTAATTTTATTAATCCTCTCAATTGTTACTCAAGAAAACAAATAAACGAAAGAACGAACAAATAACACATAGAACAAGTAAACTAAATCTAAGCTAAAACGAAATAAAACTAAACTAAACTAACGATACATGGGATCAAACAGTGCACAAACCAAGTGATTTCAATCCTAGTTCATCTCATGATTTTAATTCAAATTGTGGTTTCACCTTTACACGAGATACAAATCCCTAATTCCTTAGTGAATTCAATTATCGATCTCTCCTCTTCCGAATGTTGAGATCGATTTTCAATACAAAACGAAGGTGTAGATTCAGGTTAACTCTCGTATTTTAGAATCTAACAACCTAGATAATTAATCGATTAATTTGTCATCATTAATGATTAAAGTTCCTATCTTTCTATGGTGATCTAGTTTACGCAACTTCCGTATGTTGTAAACATCAATAGCAAACTGATCTCTCGATCTAATTCACATAATAGCATCATAATCAAAGAAAGATACAAAATCAATTAAAGATCATAAAAAAACGAATAAGGACTGAATAAATTAAATAAATAAACTCACGTAGTTTGGTACATGATTGAATCCATGAATCGAAAACGGAAGAAAAACGACATCCTAATCTAACCCGGATCACCCGAGCACAAGGCTCGGGTGACCGGCCTTGAAACCAGTAAAGCTGCCGCTGTTGTGCTGGGAGAATTGCGGCTGAAGTAATTTTATTAATTATTCCCTCAATTGGTTAATTATGCGCTGTATTTATAAGGGAGACTAAGGCGGCTGCTTTGTAATATATGTTAATGTCGGCTGGAAAATAATTCTTTTCCAATTAGGGTTTTGAATCTTAAGTCGGCTGTGCATGGGGCGGCTACCGGACGCCAGTCTAAACTTCTAAAATTCATATCTTGAGTTGTAGACCTCCAAAAATTATGATCCGAATATCATAAAAAAGCTCTCGGAAAACTCTACAACTTTCATTAAGGACTCTTCTTCAGAAAACGCCTTTTTGATTAGCCCGTCGTATTACGAGTCGTTTTCGGGATTTTCCCAAGCTTTATTTCATCTTCATCCTCTTGTATCTCTTTCTTTCCACTTTAATCTTCAATCAAACATCATTTAGACCTCTTCCATTCCACATTTGTGCACCTAAAAGATGACAAAACCGAGCAAAACGTAAAACCATACAAAATAGATAATAAAACCATGATATTTACTCGATTTTGCATTTTAACTATTCAAAACGTCATTTGCTCAATTAATCTATTATAAGCTCGAATTCTACGAAAAACATCCATATATGGGGAATATTGATATAAAATATATCCTTATACAACACTACAAATTGACCCTTAACAGTGAGCGCACCCAGCATGACAAAGATCAATCCCCTTGACGAATCTCTAAGCTTGAACTGACTTAACTGAGTTTAATAATCCCCAATTCAGTTCTCAGTTTAGCAAACCTTTCTTTGTCCAGTGGTTTGGTAAATATGCCTGCTAACTGATCTTCAGTTGGAACATAGATAACTGTTATGTCATTCTTTTCCACATGATCCCTTATAAAGTGATGTCTCACATTAATGTGTTTCGTCCTTGAGTACAAAACTGGATTGTCAGTTATTGCAATTGCACTTGTATTATCACACATTATATGAATCATTCCTTCTTCTATCCCATAGTATCTCAGTTGTTGTCTGATCCATAAAACTTGAGCACAACAACTTCCAGCTGCGATATATTCAGCTTCAGCTGTTGAAGTAGAGATTGAGTTTTACTTCTTGTTGAACCATGACACAAGTCTAGCTTTGTTTCTGATGATGTTCCCATCTTCATCAAGTTTGTTTCTGTAAACCCATTTAGTGTCAATGATGTTTACATGATCTAGCTTGTCTACCAACTCCCATACTTGATTTCTTTCGAACTCATTCAATTCTTCTTGCATCGCTAAAATCCAATCTGGATCTTTTAAAGCTTCTTCTATCTCTTTGGGTTCAGATTGAGATAGGAAACATGTAGTCATTGCATCTAGTTGATGTCTTGTTCGAACACCAGCTTGAGTATCACCAATCACTTGTTCTTCTGGGTGATCTCTCACCCATTGATGTACTGGAGGTTGCATCAAGGGATCTACATTCTGTTGAACTGGTTCTTCAGAAATTTGTTCTTGATTCTTCATCTTGATTATCTTGAACTGGGTCAGAATCATGTTGTTCAACTGTAGGTGGTTCAGTTGTTGGAAACTGAGGTTGATCTTGATCTGATGATTCAGAGATCCTTAATCTTCCAATTTCAACATAAACTAATTCTGGTAAAACTGGTAACTGAGGCTGAGAAAAACTGGTTCTGGTCTGATTTCAGTTTCTTCACCAGGAAAGTTTGGTTCATCAAATACTACCTGTATGGATTCTTCATGCTTGAGTGCCCTCTTGTTCAGTATCCGGAATGCTTTGTTGACACTTGAATATCCCAAAAATATTCCTTCATCACATTTGGGCTGAAAAAAATGAAGTTGATATTTTCCATTGTGTATGAAACACTTGCTTCCAAAAGCATGAAAGTATGAAACATTTGGTTTTCTTCCATTCCAAATTTCATAAGGTGTCTTCTCAAGTCTCTTATTCATGAGAGCTCTGTTCTGTGTATAGCAAGTTGTGTTAACGGCTTCTGCCCAATATCTTTCAGGCATTTTTGCTTCACAGATCATAGTCCTTCCTGCTTCTTTGAGTGTTCTATTTCTTCTTTCAGCTACACCATTCTGTTGAGGCGTTGCTGTGGCTGCAAGTTGATGTAAAACACCATTTTCTTCACAGTATTCGATAATCACATTGTTGAGGAATTCAGTTCCTTTATTTGATCTTAACTTCATAACTGATACACTCTTTTGATTTTGAAGTCTCTTGAGGAATTCTGTAAGCCTTTGCTTGGTTTCACTTTTCTTAGTTAAGAAAATAACCCAAGTGTATCTTGAATAATCATCTACCACTACCAATGTATACTTCTTACCACTGATACTGATTGGTGTGATAGGTCCAAATAAGTCCATATGTAGTAGCTCCAGGACTCTTGCTGTTTAATGCCGAGATTTAGTTTTGAAACTAGCTTTTAGTTGTTTTCCTTTTTGACAGGCGTCACACAAGTTATCCTTCTTGTAGGTAATCTCAGGTAGTCCAATTACCAATTGTTTCTTGGCAAGTGTGTTGATATCATCAAGGTTAAGATGACTCAGTTTCTTGTGCCATAACCAGCTAACTTCTAATCTGGTATGCACAAGTAAACAAGTTTCTGCGACTATTGTAGTCCAATCTACAACATACATATTCTCTTTTCTTCTTCCAGTTAGGACAACTTGAAATGTTGTTTCGCTGACGACAATGCAGTAATCTTTGTCAAACGTGGCTCTGTATCCCATATCACAGAATTGACTGGTGCTGAGTAGATTGTAATGCAATCTTTCTACATAAGATACATTCTTGATTGTGAGTCCATTTCTGATCAAAGTACCATAACCCTTGGTATATCCAGGTTTGTCTTTACTTCCAAAATTGACTTTTGGTCCATCTTTTGCAATAAAATTACTTAGACAGTCCTTGCTCTTTGTCATGTGCCTTGAGCATCCACTGTCAAAGTACCATATATCCTGCAAAATAAATTAAACATTTTTAGGTACCCAACTCTGTTTGGGTCCATGGGGGTCAGTTGTCAGTACAACTTTGAGAATATATCCTTTAGGTATTCTTCGGATATTGTTGCACTTGTTTTCATATATGTAAGCCACACTTCCATAGTCTCTATGCTTGGACTGTGTCTTATTTATATGATCTCTCAGATCCTTTGACTGAAACTGATTTCCATGATGCTTTCTATTATTGAAACTTGAGTGATAACCATCATTTCTTTTGTACTGAGGTCTGTGTTGACCTTGGTACTGAGGTTTCTGCTAAGGACTGAAATGATTACTCTGCTGACCTTTAGACTGAAACATGTAATAAGTTTTTCTGTCTGAAATGATTGTTTCTTTCAGTTTTAATAGTAGATTCAGAGAAATTCCAATCATCATCAGTTGGAAATAATCTACCTTTCCCCCTGACCTCGTGAATCTTTGAATAGTTGATATTCTTGGATTTACTTTGACTGAAGTTTTTCTGGTTCTTAGCCTGATTAGCTTTAGTAGATTCAGCAGTTGATCTACCTTTTTTATTTTCATGATGTACAGCTGTTTTACCTTTTTGATTAACTGTTAGGAACATTTTATTATGTTTTGATGATGGCCATACTAGCTATTATAGAAAGCCTGAAATAAGTTAGAACACTCTGTATAGTCTTTACTTAGAGTCTGACATGTTGTATAAGTTGAGTTAGACAAGTATTGTACTAGTTGGTAGGACGACAAAGCAAGAACAGACTTTCGGTAGAGTAAAGCCAGCCAAGCACCAGCAGAGAAACAATGAAGACATCATGGTCTGACTTATAACCAAGGAAGTCTGTGATGACCTTGGATAAGTCTAAGTTATGCTTTAAGTGATGAAGCTCAAAGTTTAAATTTGGTGTACACTGATCTCGCCCAAATCAAGGATCAGTGAAGTACAATGATTCTCCTTGAACTGAAAGAATAAAGGAAACAGTGAATCGGTAAAGTAAACTGACCTTCGGCTGAGTGAAGACAAAGCAGTGAAGGAAGATCTAAGCGGCAAAGTCAGATTGGTCACTTGACCGTTAAAAGAACGGCTGAGTAAACCTTACTCGATCAGATTATTGAAATATGGAGAAGATACAAAAGATCAAGCATTTAATGCATAATTAATAGAGGATCAATCAAGGACGGATTTTCTGGTAAATGTTTGAAGAAAAATCCGATCACTAAAATCAAGGAGAATATAATTAAGGGGGAATCAAGAATAAAATCAAGGATTATTCCTCTCTTTAATATAGCCAACGGACGGAAATTCAAATCAAGGATAATCAAGGCTATAAATAGAGGGCATTGACAGAAAAAGAAAGTGTGCAAGTACGATAAATTTGTGAAAAAACTCTGTCGAAGTAAAAAGCCTTATATCTGCGCTTAAAGGAAAACATCTAGTGATCAACTCAAAACTGAGAGCTACAATTCAAACATCAAGCATTGAGATTGATCAACAAGTTTGTGAATCCAATTCACATCAATCAAGAAATTGAATCAGAGTCGTCTGAGAAGGTGTTGTGTTTGTGATAGCTGCTGAAATATTTGATCCCAATGAGCAGTGAAAGAGACTGAGTCACAGAAGCTGTTGTAGTCAATGAGTGATAGTCTTATAGATTGTGAAGCTTGTGAAGTCAAGGACAATCGTACTATTGTATCTGTGAAAACAATAGTGAATTCCTCCAATCATCACAGGAGAAGAGTGGATTAAAGGATTACACCACCCTGAACCACTATAAGTCTTGTGCCAATTTACTTTTTGCAATTTACCTTACTACATTCATTTAATTTCTTATATTATATCATATATTTGTGATTGCTTAAACTACTTTGAAATAACATAGTAAGAAGGGACCTATCCGTTGCCCAAAATCTTTTAAATACAAGAAAAGTTTTTGAAACTCCACTATAGTCATTCACCCCCCCTCTAACTATTGTTTTACCCTTCTCTAGGACTAACAATTGGTATCAGAGCAGTGTTCCTAGTATTAGAACCTGTTCAGATCTAATTTCTGGTAACAAGGAGATCACATATTTTCAAAGTAATTTTCAAATCTATGCTTTCTACTTATATACATAAATATCTCAAATCTATACTTATGGATTCCTCAAACTTTATGTCAAAAGTACCTGTTTTCAATGTTAATAATTTTGATGAATATAAAATAAGAATGTTATCTCATCTTGTAGCAACTCATGAGGAGATGCTGGGTGTAATTAATGATGGCCCAATCATGATCATGACTGTGATAACCACAGGAGCAGATCAAGGAAAAGAAGCGGATAAACCCAAGAAAGATTGGACCAAGGATGACAGGAGAAGAACTAATCTAGACTTTGTTGCAAAAGATATGATCTTGAAGACCCTGGATAGAAACATGTTCATGAGAATCAAAGACTGCAAAACACCAAAGGAGGTGTGGGACAAGCTGGCACTGATAAATGAAGGATCTGAAGCAGTTAACGAAAACAAACTATCTGTTGCAAAACAGAAATTTGAGAACTTCAAAATGAAGGCTGGTGAATCCGTTGATCAAATGGACAACAGATTCTCAAGCATCATCGATGAACCGCAATTGACTTGGGCATATATATCCTCGAAATAAGTGTGTTTAAAGATCTTGAGAGGCTTACCTGAAAGGTGGAAGATCATAACATCAGTAATCAGAGGAACTACAAACCTTGCAAACACTGACACTCTGACTCTGATGTCCCAACTAAAAGCTCATGAATTTGAATTGAACGGTGAAGATGGTGTTCCGGCAGAGACACAAAGAGCCAGTGCACTGAAAGCACCTCAGCAAAGTAACTTTGCTAATTGTATCAACAAAGACACTAGAACTTAAAGAACAGATAGCTTTATTAGTTAAACATTTTGACAGGTTTAGCAAAAAGAAGCCATTCAAAGGGAAGTCATCATCAAACAAGAGGTCAAGCTCAAACAAAGACATGAAGAAAAGAGTTGATGAATACAGATGCTTCAACTGCAACAAGAAAGGTCACTTCAAGGCTGATTGCCCCGAAGGAGATAATAAAGATGAGGAAAAGAAGAAGTACAAAATATTTGAAAATGGGAAAGGTAAGAAAGCACTCAAGGCTGAATCCAGCAGTGAAAAGAATGAAGAATCATCTGACAATGACTCAGACAATAGTGATGAAGAAAACAGCTCAGACAATGAGAAAGCATGTCTATGTCTCATGACCAAAGAATTAGATGAAGATGAAGGTGACAGCTCAGATAATGAGAAAGCAAGTCTGTGTCTATTGGCCAAAGAATCTGATGAAACTAAGGTAACATCTAGTTCTTACTCTTCATCTAATGCATCCACATCTAACACTGCACAATCTTCTATTCTCCCTTCAGATACTGCAAACATAATCCAAAATCTCATGAGTAAATTCGATGAAATTGAATTGAACCATGAAATTCTGGAACAGGAGTGTGAGAATCTAAGAAAAGAGAATAAAAGATTAAAGAAAGAACTAGATAAAGAAAAAGCTGAACTAACTAGTAAGGAGACTTACTCAAATGATCAAATAATAGCAGATGATCACACATATGATATTGATAGATCAGTTGAGAAAATCCCCTCACCAGTTAAGACCAAAACTGCACCCTTAAATGCACCAGCTTACAAACCCTCAAAAAGGTTTGGATCCAGATCTGGTCTTGGCTACAATAGTCAGGATGAGAATAGAAACAATGGACAACACAATTCTAAATCTAGGACCAATAATGGACCAAAGTTCAGAAAAAGACAGACTATAATTTCAACCACTCATCTTGTACCAGTGAAGTCAAAACCGAATGTAGTGAAACAGCAGACTAAACCATCATTCCAGTCAACCAAAAACAAAGACCTACTGAAAGGTAAAGGAAGACTTTATCCTTCGGATGATGCTTGGAATGTTGCACCTCCAAAATACAAGAAGAAATCATACCATGACATGCATCATGTGTTTAAGAAAAATCAACCAAGATATGTTCCTAGACACATGAAGCAACATAGGTTTCCCGCTGCATATTGGAAGGTGAAGAAGGATGCAAATGCACCAAAAAGTAGAGAAAAGTATCAGAATACCTTCAGTAGAAATATTAGAAGCTATTCTGCCATGCCTTATACATATGAAGTTGATGATTTCAATTATCCAAAAAGAAGATCATTTGGATATACACTTGGAGTAGGAGGCATGAAACTTCTAACAGGTATGGACCCGAACAGTGTTGGGTACCTAAACATAATTAATTTGTTTTGTAGGATGTCTGGTACATAGACAGTGGATGTTCCAGACACATGATAGGAAACAAAGGATGGCTCATTGATTTCAAAGCTTTTGATGGACCCAAAGTCACATTTGGAGGCAAGGAAAACCCTGGCAAGATTAAGGGGGAAGGCACAATGCTCAAGAATAATTTGAAGATTCAAAATGTGGCATATGTTAAGGGACTAAATTTCAATCTGCTAAGCATCAGCCAATTCTGTGACAAAGGCTACAATGTACACTTCAACAATGAAGGTTGCAAAGTGATTCACAGCCAAACCAACACAGTGGTTCACGTGTCCCTACTGGGTGTTCAGTCTAACCGGAAGTGTACCGGGTCAACTGTAGCCTAGTTGGTGAGTCAAGGTCGTATCCCACAAGGAGTGTACTGGTTAACCACCGATTAGGTTCATATTTTCGATCCAAGTCGCAATTTTTGCAATAAGATAGATATATCTAAAAATCTACTACTAAAAGATAATAAAATGATAAAAGACCTATCCAAGACAATGTGTGGACTAGCAACCTCTAATAGTGTCATGGGAATGATTTCCTTCCAACCTACCAATGGTGTTCAAAAGTGTGAAATGGTGCATTCCTAAGTAAGTAATTCCCCCTCATACGAGTGTATGGAATTACTCTCTACCTCCCCCTTGGTCTAGGCGTCCTAAACCTAATGAATTGGTATGCTACGCACGTGAATGCAATGACAATGTCAACTATCCCCGGATAAGAAATCGAATGCCTCGAAAGGTCGATTTTACCTTCCGGTTCTCCTAACCTCTTCTCACACCTAATATCTCCTTTCGGTCTCTATTACGTGTGTAAATGCAAGCATTAGTTAATTACTCCAACACAAGCAAACCATACAATGCAAGTAGAAAAAGATTCACAACAATTGGAACTAAAAAACATAAACAACCATTCCCAATCAACATAAGAGATTAACTAATTCTACAACATAGTCTTGGCTAGTTAACCTAGCGACTCATAACTACAAACATTAACATTTCAAGATTAACATTCATAATCATAAGAACACTTGAAACAAAATAAAGATTAAGAGTTACCAATTACAAGAAAGATGCTCGAAATTGATGTCCTTCATTCGAGCTCCCAAACCTTAAAAATGGAGTTGATACACAAGTGTACTACCTCCAAGCAAAAGTAGAAGAAATTGAACTAGGATCCTTAATATTACAATTGAAATCAAGAGTTGATTTTGGGGACAAAATCCGGCTAGGACAGCCCCTTGGGGGGTGGTGGTGCCACCAAGAGAAAGGGGAAAATGGAGAAGATAAAGTTGGGGTTCAATGAATTGGGGAAATTCGATCTATAAATGATATTTTATGCAGAAAATCTGCTTTTTCCGACGCTTGGCGTGCGCCACAAAAGGTCTGGCGCGTGCCAAACGTCACTGTAGCTATTCAGAGAGTTTCACTCCAAATTGCCGATTTCATAGAAGCTCAGAAAAATCACCATAAATTGAGTTGTAGAGCTCTAATTGAAGTCATTCAAATTGCGTTGGAAAGATAATTTCATCATCTACAACTCTCATTCAGAAGTCTTCTCCAAAACATGCATCTAAGATGGGTCAAATATCCGTTGAATGTATGCTACGGTAGAAACGCAAAAGACAAATGACCCGTTTAAACTCGTACGCTTCCGGAACACTCTCCTAGCCATCAAGAGACGTGTTTATGGCAAACACGAGGCGTCCATCGGGGTCTTGGTGAACCTATAATCCTGCAATATAATACAAAAATACCAAGCGTAAATCCGACACGACGCTCCGGTTACATAACCGGTACAAAACTATCAACATGATATTTTATATAATAATTACTATCTACACATTTGGGTGAAACTAAGCAACTAATGACTCAAATTGATACAAGAACATCAATAAATGCATTAGAAATTAGGATAAAACATCGTGAAATGCATCAACTAGTTGACTCACATCACAACTCCCCACTTAGCTTTTGCTCGTCCTCGAGCAAATAAAGCGACAAAACAACTCAAGAAAAGAGGCAGGTTCATACAACATCAAGAAGTAAGTGCTCAACTTGATGATGAAACCATTCATATATATAACCACATGTTAACCACAATCTCAGAAAGTAGTGGAGTGTGTGTGTGAATATTCCTCAAATTTATTAACAAGCAACCAATTATGAAATCATGCATGCAAAACTTATTAGGTGCAACCATATGCTTAAGAATGATACCAATCTCCATTAATCGAGGCATTCGGAGTCAAGGAGATGGATCGGGCAGGACTTGAAAGCTTGTAACGTTAAGCCCGGGTAGTTGGCTAAGCGAAGGGTAAAAAGGATATATCAAAGAGAACAACCAAGATAGCAAGACTCTACACCTTCACTTCCAAAAATGTCGAATTGGTATCTCTTATTCTCCTTTTGCAAAAATCATCGAGGTGGCCACTTCAACAAAGAACAAAAGGGATAAGAAACACCGCTCCAAATCAATGCAATTCCCCAAAGCTTAAGGTACTTGACTTTGATGAACTTGTCCTTCAAAATTGCTTCAAGACTCATCATTTATTGAATCTTACTTACAACTTTTTTGGATTTTTGATTTTTTTGATTTTTTTTTTGAACTAAAGAAAAAAAACATACACCAATGGACTCCGAATTTGATAGATACCATCTCAACTTTGTGCCAATAATGTCATCCAACTCTTTCCCAACTTCAAATGTCGTCACCACAACAATACTTAGAAACTTGCTAAACTTGCAGGACATCAAGGGAATGTAGACCAAAATTAGGCTAAGGGTCGGAGATAATGAGGCTAATCACGAATGGCTAGTTTCGAGTGGGGTCTCACCACTCTACAAAGGCTGAGATGGGGACAGGTGGAAAATACGTTCGGGAAGGCCATTTGGCCATGGTTGAGTCAAAGAAATGCCATAACCGTCATCCCTAACTCGGACTCCAAACACCTTTCTATTTCGGCTCGAAAGGATATCAAGCCTAAGTTCTAGTTGCTATGAAAGTATGCTTGCATGATTACATAAAATTTTACATGTTAACAAAAGATCGGAATATATGTACTCAAAAATTCACACTACAATCAAATATTCGCGATTAAAATGTACTTACATGTCACCAAGGTTACTCATTTCGTTCAGGTACTCACTCTATCAATTTCAAAACCATATCTTTTCACAAAAGGTGGTTTGTTCAACTTTAAATTGCTCGAAAATGATCAAGGCTAAGTGTTTCTCAAACATTTAATGACATTACCTTTTGTTGGACTAACTACATTCCCACTCCCCACTTACGAACTTGCATTGTCCCCAATGTAAAGTGAGTAGTAAAAAAGTAGTTAGGGAAACAAAAGTAAATCAAAACTAGTCAAAACAAGTACCGGGATGCTATAAAAGGGTGGGTGAGTGGGCATGAAAGACAAGAAATGAAATGACAAGAAATCCCAAGTACTATCAAAGTATCAACCAAAATGTAGACACAAAAGGATCATTTGCCACACCGGGCCTCACAAAAAAAAACAAATATAATATACCAAACTTTTTAGGGCTGCCTCCCGGTAGCGCTTTTGTTTAACGTCGTTTGCTCGACGAGATTATACGGTAGAAGTGATGGAAATTATACAGATCATCGTGAGAGATACCACTAACAATTACTCACATAAGCACGTAGCAAATAAGCCCCAAGCCAACCGGAAGATAATGCTTAAGGAATAATAAGAAAGATAGTACCCGTGATTTGTTAAATTTAGTCTATATCTAGACAATGCATGGCACATTTCTTTAATGCACGGTTGGTGGGTCATCCTCGCGCACCGCATCCATCTTTTTTATCAATACCGGTCTCCAACATACTGTAGACAAATGCCACCAATCAATGCAAACCATACAATGCAAGTAGAAAAAGATTCACAACAATTGAAACTAAACAACAAAAACAACCATTCCCAATCAACATAAGAGATTAACTAATTCTACAACATAGTCTTGGCTAGTTAACCTAGCCACTCATAACTACAAACATTAACATGTCAAGATTAACATTCATAATCATAAGAACACTTGAATCAAAATAAAGATTAAGAGTTACCAAATACAAGCAAGATGCTCGAAATTGATGTCCTTCATTCGAGCTCCCAAACCTTAAAAATGGAGTTGATACACAAGTGTACTACCTCCAAGCAAAAGTAGAAGAAATTGAACTAGGATCCTTAATATTACAATTGAAATCAAGAGTTGATTTTGGTGACAAAATCCAGCTAGGACAGCCCCTTGGGGGGTGGTGGTGCCACCAAGAGAAAGGGGAAAACGGAGAAGATAAAGTTGGGGTTCAATGAATTGGGGAAATTCAATCTATAAATGATATTTTATGCTGAAAATATGCTTTTTTCCGATGCTTGGCGTGCTCCACAAAAGGTCTGGCGCGCGCCAAACGTCACTGTAGCTATTCAGAGAGTTTCACTCCAAATTGCCAATTTCATAGAAGCTCAGAACAATCGCCATAACATGAGTTGTAGAGCTCCAATTGAAGTCATTCAAATTGCGTTGGAAAGATCATTTCATCATCTACAACTCTCATTCAGAAGTCTTCTCCAAAACATGCTTCTAAGCTGGGTCAAATGTCCGTTGAATGTATGCTACGGTAGAAACGCAAAAGACAAATGACCCGTTTAAACTCGTACGCTTCCGGCACACTCTCCTAGCCATCAAGTGATGTGTTTATGGTAAACACGAGGCGTCCATCGGAGTCTTGGTGAACCTATAATCCTGCAATACAATACAAAAATACCAAGCGTAAATCCGACATGACACTACGGTTACTATAATCGGTACAAAACTATCAAAACATGATATTTTATATAATAATTACTATCTACACATTTGGATGAAACTAAGAAACTAATGACTCAAATTGATACAAGAACATCAATAAATGCATTAGAAATGAGGATAAAACATCGTGAAATGCATCAACTAGTTAACTCACATCAGTGGTTCTTGCAAGAAGAAGAGAAGATAACATGTATATGGTGGATTGGAAAATAGCTAAGGCAAAAATATGTTTGTTTGTAAAAAATAAACAATCAACCAGCTGGATTTTGCATAGAAGATTAAATCATCTAAATTTCACGACCATCAACATTCAAGAAGGAAAGTCTCTGTTATGCATGCCAAAAAGGAAATCAAATCAAAAGCTCCTTCAAATCAAAGCCCTACCAATCTACAACAAGAATTCTGCATTTGTTACATATGGACCTGTTTGGACCAGTCACACCAGTAAGTGTAAGTGGAAAGAAATTCACTCTAGTAGTGGTAGATGACTTCTCCAAATTCACCTGGACCATATTCATGAACAAGAAGAAAGAGACACTCAAGAAGATGCCAGATCTACTGAGAAGAATTCAAAATGAGAAAGAACTAAAGATTATCAAGATCAGATCAGATAGAGGCATAGAGTTTCTAAATGAAGTGATCAGAACTTATTGTGAAGAAAATAGAGTATTACATCAATTATCGCGAGTAGAACTCCACAACAAAATGGTGTAGCGAAAGAAGAAACGAACACTCAAAGAAGTACATCGAACAATGGTTGCAGAAGCATGCCTACCAAAGAGGTTTTGGGCTGTAGCAGCAAACACAACATGCTATACACAGAACATATCAATCATCAACAAACATCATAGAATGACTCCATATGAGATATGGAATGGAAGAAAACCTAACATTTCACACTTACTGACGGACGTTTTCTAGGCTATACAATCCTTACCGGCAGTGTACCGGGTCAAATTGTAGTGCTAGTCTGGTGAGTCAGGTCGTATCCTCAGGGAAATGAAGATCTAATTCAAAGTGTGGTTAAACACCAAGAAGCTATTATTAACTCGATCTAAGTCGCAGTTTTTACTTTTTTCTCGGGTTAGATTATGTTAGTAGTTAGATTGTTAGTAAAGCAGTAAATAAATACTTATATAGATATATAGATATATATATATATAAATACTAATATAATGTATAGAAACTAATATAATATATAAAAACTAACCAAGATAATGTTATTAAACCATGATCTCTTTTTAGTTAATAAATGAGACAGATCTTCCTTTATTCAAGGTGTAAATTATATATGAACCGGTGTACTCCTAAGCTAGACAACTCCTCCTCACACGAGCGTATGAAATTGTCATATGTCAAATTGTCATTAGTTTAATCTCCACAACTGCCCCATGCTAATCTCAGTTAGTCTGAACAGGTACCGAGTACAAATCTACCCCGGATAAAAGAGGTTATTCCGTTTGTCAGACGGCCGATGTTATTCAAAAGGCTCCGGTTGTCAGGCGGATCGATTTAACTTTCCGGTGTTAGTTTCAATTGAACCGTTGATTTTAACATTATTACTATCTTGAGCACAAATTTAATAAGATTCATCTTTCCCAAGACAAATCTGCCCCCGGGTAGCAAATAGGATTCCGTTGTCACGTTTTCACTCGGCCATTTTTACCCTCCGGTTTTTCTACCTTTTTTCTCATATCCTAACTTCACCGTTTAGTTCGTCATTAGGTTACGATTCTGTTTATATTGATTAGCTATGTCAATATTAACGTTTCATTAAGCTCAGGTAGAAAAAGATTCATCATAATTGGTTTTAATAATTTTTACCATAGTCAATCATCCATTTTACCAAAAAGATTAAAATAGTTCAATTACATATCTTGGCTAATATTACTACTACTAATATATATGTATATAAATAGATAGAAATCATAAACATAATAACATTAGAAAATTACCGATTACAACTGCTGAATCAGAGCCTAATCCTCGTGAAAGTAACAACGGCTTCCGAGACAACAATCCTCGATAATAAATCCAAGCATTACAACGATACTACTCTATTTATTTATACACATATGCATATATATATATACATACATAGACATATATATATATATATATATATATATATATATATATATATATATATATATATATATATATATATGGGCCCAAAACACAAAAGAAATAAAAAGAAAGAGGTAGAGGAAAATATATATAGAGATATATATATATATATTTTGGGGCCCCTGAAACAATTGGATCGAGGGGAGTATTTATAGGGGTACCGGACCGGCTCGGGCCGGCCTTTTCCCGGCTCGGGCCGGTGCTACAGTGGAGATTCTCTTGTGTCAGACCCCATGTGCTGATGGCAGAGAGATTCCGGCTCGGGCCGGTTTACTTCGGTTTGGGCCGGATTTTGGAAAATATCCTTCTTCGGTTTTCTACTGTTTCGATATTAATTCTTCAGTTTTTCATCACACGTACCCTGAAACAGTCAAAAACACGAGCCACAGTAATTCTGACCACAAAAACTATAAGTTTTATTAAATTTATAACGGTAATATCTATTTATAACGATTTAGGTTTTTATGAGTTTTTAGTATATTTTTATGAAATTATACGATATCTTATATAATAATTACTACTTTTACATTTTGATAAAACTTAGTAATTATGACTTGAATTGGTACAATAATGCTCAAAACGGTATCAGAAATGGGGTGAAATGTTATAATAATGAGTGTTAATTTATCTCTCATCACTTACACATGTTTGGATCTAAATGTTTTGTTTTGAACAGGAATCAGTTACACACTTTTGATGAAAAAGATGATGAAACAATCTTTATGGGATACTCAGACACCAGCAAGGCATTCAGAGTTCTCCACAAAGGAACTATAGATAAGACTCTGTTCAAATTAGAGGAAGGAACAAGCACATTACTAGTACAAATCTATGTTGATGACATTATCTTTGGATCAGAGGATGAAAAGCTGTGTGAGAAATTTGCAAATCTAATGAAGAGCAAATTTCAGATGAGCATGATGGGAGAATTAAATTACTTTCTTGGTCAAGTGAAACAAATGAAGGATGGTATTTTTATCAGTCAAGCCAAGTACACAATGGACTTAATACACAAGTATGGTATGGACACAAGTGGCACAGCAGATACACTAATGTGTGCAAGAGTCATTCTTGGAAAAGATGAAGCTGGAAAAGATGTTGATCAGAAAATGTATAGAGGAATCATTGGATCCCAACTATATCTAACTGCAAGCAGACCAGACATAGCATTTGCAGTAGGAGTATATGCAAGATTTCAAGCTCATCCAAAAAAATCTCATCTTCTAGCAGGCAAAAGAATAATCAAATACTTGAAGAACACCATCAACGTTGGAATTTGGTATCCAAAAGATGAAGGATTCAAGTTGACATCATATTCAGACTCGGACTATGCTGGATGCAAGATAGATATAAAAAGCACTTCTGGAACATACCAGATGCTAGGCACCAGACTAGTCTTTTGGTTCAGTAAAAAGCAAAACTCCATATCAACATCAACAGCTGAAGCAGAATATATAGCAGCAGGCAGTTGTTGTGCACAAGTACTATGGATTAGACAACAGCTAAGGGACTATGGAGTGGAGGAGAAGACTATTCCAAGCATGTGTGACAACACAAGTGCCATATCTATCACTGAAAACCCAATGTTGCACTCAAGAACAAAGCACATCTATGTGAGACATCATTTCATCAGAGATCGTGTTGAGAAAGGAGATATTATTTTAAGATACATACCCACTAAAGATCAATTAGCTGTCATCTTCACTAAACCACTCAGTCATGAAAGATTTAGCATGCTGAGAACTGAGCTGGGAATGATTGAAATTGACTAAGTACCAAACAACGGCTAACTGGAGTAATCAGCTAAGTTACTTCACCAGCTGATCAACCCTTTGCCATTACGGGAGATATAGCAGGTAAGGCACTGGTACTCAACGAAGTTAACTTAACTGATTGTTAGGAACAGTTGAATAAAGCAGCTCAGTGAAAAATCCACTACACCGGCTAAGTGACCAGCAAAAGCACTCCACCGAAATGAAGATTGGTGTTATGGGCAAATTAAAGTGTGAACAAAATCAACTTCTATACACGTGGAGAATAAGGAAGTTATGGAGGATTATACTATGAAAGATTACACACATGGAGATCAATTTACAATCATGGAGGTAACCATATTACTCTTCGAATTACAAACGCCTCGATTCCCGGAATCTATCATTACTTAGCTCAATCCACTCCCCCACTACACTCGAATATCGGGATTTATATACATAAAATCATGCCATTACGTCATAAAATCCTTCCATATTCAACCACGTTCACACTACCCAAATCATCCTATATAAACGACACGTAGAGGTTTCTTAGAAATCTTTACGCTCATTTACAAATTATAAACCTCCTTTCTTCCCTTGAAAGATCGAAACTTTTCGATATATCAATCACATTCAACAATGGCTTCATCCTCTACAATATCGGCCATAGAAAGATTTTATGAAAAATCGATCATCACTGGATAGTTTTTCAAACCGGAACCCTA
Organism: Gentiana straminea; assembly: GCA_036785695.1. NCBI lineage: Eukaryota > Viridiplantae > Streptophyta > Magnoliopsida > Gentianales > Gentianaceae > Gentiana > Gentiana straminea. The sequence goes on from JAVUPR010000298.1 coordinate 1,229,470, forward strand.
CCTTTCCTTCTGTGACAATGATGCACAAGCACAACGCTTGTTTGATTGTTGTTCAAATCTGGGGTTAATGACCTTCCTAAACCCACCAATCAACGGAATTTGCTATGAAAATTTGATTGTATTCTGGAAGAATGCTAAGCTTGTGCCCAGCACAAAGAAGACTGACATCGATTGCATAAAGAGTTCAATCTTTGGGAAAGAAGTAGTCATTACGCCTGGTCTTCTCAATAGATTCATTCACTTACCTATGATAGATCCGGCTAATGTAAAATTTGTACAAATTGACATCAAAAATTTCTGGGCCGAAATAGCCAAGAACCCTAAGAAAAACAGCAAAACCTACAACCTCCCCAGATCAGCATTCAAACTTCCGTTTGCTGAATTCGCTCCGGTCATCACCAAGAACATAGAAGGAAGAAAAGGGTCGATGGAAAACTTGACCGAGTTACGGGTCAAGCTAATGGCAATCATCTACGAAGGCACTAAATTTGAGTGGGCAACATTTGTATTCAATAGGCTGAAAGACCAGATTCAAAAGGAAATTGATCTGTCAATCACTGCACCAAGCAAGGGCTTGCGCAAGAAAGGTGATTTCTGGGAAAGGAAATCATATGGGTTCCCCCTTCAACACCTATTTAACGCTTTGAAAGTGAAACCCACAAATCTGCAGGCTCCACACAAGTCCAAGGTAATATTTACCTACATCAAGGCATCTATGAAACCGAAACCCACTGCCGGGAGAAAGAGAAAACAACTTGAAAGCAGCAGATTAGGAGTGGGACGAAGAACCAGATCCCAGAAGGCACAAGAGAACACCTATGTGACTGGTACCAGCAACTTGAACGAACATATGATAATCAGTGATGATACAGCAACTGAGGAAGCTAAACAATAAGAGGACATCACCTATCTGGAAGAAGGTGAGGAAGGATATGTTCTCACATCATCCGAAGAAGAAGGGATGGATGAAGAAGAAGCTGAGACAGAGGATGAGCACTCAGAGGGCGACCATCTTGAAACTGGTCCAGAAAACATGGAGATATCTGACGATGATCTAACCCTTCAAGAGGTACTTTTCAAGAGTCTCAGCAAAGTTGACAAATAGCCGAGTGAGCCAGCTGATCACACTCACTCTGCTGAACCTGTCAACTCTCCCAGCATTGACCAAGGGGGAACGGCAGGAGAGAAAGTTACATCTCCGGTAGATTAAGAAGCCGACACCCCCCAACAACCCCTCAATGACCCTGAGTCTAATGACGAAGAAAAAGAAGAAGAGGAGGAGAAAGATGAAGATGATGAGAATGTTGAAGTGGCACCAGAGGAAGTTGATCCAGAAAGAATCTTCAATCTGGACATTCAACCACTGATTGTAGACATGGAGAAGCTGTATCACAGCAGGCAAAGCCTGAAAGTTGCTTTAAGTAGTGAAGCAACCTCCTTCAACCACAAGATTGAAGCCCTCATCAGTCACATCAAGATACAAGATGAGGTTATGGAAAAATAGGGAAACTTGCTTTGCAACTTACAACATCTCATTCCCTATCATGTCCAAACCAACCTTGAGGTTCAAGCTGAAAAGATTGACAACAATCTCAAAACTTTTGTGGATACTCTAAATGCTCACACTCATCAAATTCAACATCTAGATGAGATTATGGAATTTTCTGGCCAGCAACTCAACACTCTGATAAACATCAATATGGCCAACAACAAAATTCTGGAGCAAAGGTATGGTCCTCTCCCTGAGTATGAAGAAACAGATGCAAATATTTAAGCACGTTTTGGTGCTGCCAAAAAGGGGGAAGGAAGCTCAAAGCCTGAGAGCTCCAGTGGAAAGAAGGCAAGCCCAACTGATAAGGGCAAGGGCATCAAAGTCAAAGGCATCAGGTTTGAAGAAAAGAATAAGTAACTCTTCCTGTTTAACTGAATTAATTGAATTCCATTTGCCTTAGTTTTCTTAAAAAGATGCAAAATCTTATTGCCCTTAATTGGATAAATAAATTTTTGAGTTTTTACTCTGTCAATTATTATGAAAAATTTGTCATACTAATGTTCAGGCTTATGAGGGTTTTGGCATCATCAAAAAGGGGGAAATTGTTAGGAAAATTTTATTATGTTTTGATGATGACCATACTAGCTGTTATAGCAAGCCTAAAATAAGTTAGAACACTCTGTATAGTCTTTACTTAGAGTCTGACATGTTGTATAAGTTGAGTCAGATAAGTATTGTACTAGTTGGTAGGACGGCAAAGCAAGAACAGACTTTCGGCAGAGTAAAGCCAGCCAAGCACCAGCAGAGAAGCAATGAAGACATCATGGTCGACTTATAACCAAGGAAGTCTGTGATGACCTAGGATAAGTCTAAGTTATGCTTTAAGTGATGGAGCTCAAAGTTTAAATATGCCGTACACTGATCTCACCCAAATCAAGGATCAGTGAAGTACAAGGATTCTCCTTGAACTGAAAGAATAAAGGAAACAGTTAATTGGTAAAGTAAACTGACCTTCGGCTGAGTGAAGACAAAGCAGTGAAGGAAGATCTAAGCGGCAAAGTCAGATTGGTCACTTGACCGTTCAAAGAATGGCTGAGTAAATCTTACTCGATCAGATTGTTGAAATATAGAGAAGATACAGAAGATCAAGCATTTTATGCACAATTAATAGAGGATCAATCAAGGACGGATTTTCTGGTAAACGTTTGAAGAAAAATCCAATCACTAAAATCAAGGAGAATATAATTAAGGGGGAATCAAGAATAAAATCAAGGATTATTCCCCTCATTAATATAGCCAACGGACGGAAATTCAAATCAAGGATAATCAAGGCTATAAATAGAGGGCATTGACAGAAAAACAAAGTGTGCAAGTATGATAAATCTGAGCAAAAACTCTGTCAAAGTAAAAAGCCTTATATCTGCGCTTAAAGGAAAACATCTAGTGATCAACTCAAAACTGAGAGCTACAATTCAAACATCAAGCATTGAGATTGATCAACAAGTTTGTGAATCCAATTCACATCAATCAAGCAACTGAATCAGAGTCATCTGAGAAGGAGTTGTGTTTGTGATAGCTGCTGAAGGATTTGATCTCAATGAGTAGTGAAAGAGACTGAGTCACTGAAGCTGTTGCAGTCAAGGAGTGATAGTCTTGTAGATTGTGAAGCTTGTGAAGTCAAGGACAATCGTACTATTGTATCTGTGAAAACAATAGTGAATTCCTCCGATCATCACAGGAAAAGAGTGGATTAAGGGATTACACCACTTTGAACCACTATAAGCCTTGTGACAATTTACTTTCTGCAATTTACCTTACTGCATTCATTTAATTTCTTATATTATATCATATATTTGTGATTGCTTAAACTACTTTGAAATAACATAGTAAGAAGGGACCTATCTGCTGCCCAAAAGCATTTAAATACAAGAAAAGTTTTTGAAACTCCACTATAGTCATTCACCCCCCCTCTCTCTGACTATAGTTTTACCCTTCTCTGGGACCAACATTAACTCTATTGTTTGCAGCTGACTTCTTTGAAAATTGATGCTGAGACTGATTTGATTCACATTGAACTAGTTTCACTAGTTTAGCATGCTTCTCAGTTTGAGGACTTTGTTCAGCTACGAACTTAACACCAGTTTTGGTATTAGGTTCAGTTGTGTTACTCGTTCCTGCCTTTGAAGTTTGCTGAGTATCAAATCCTAAGCCAATTCTATCTTCATATGGCTTACCTGATTTGAATCTAGTGGCTGACCTAGATTGAGCGAAGGATTCGATTCTTCTTGCTAATGCGATGAGGGTCGATACTGAGTCTTTCCATTATCAGTTCTGCTTAGTCTCAACGTGTTCAACTCATCTTTCAATCTTTTGACTTCTAGAATTAGAACTTCTTTCTCAGCTTTGATTGATTCATAACCAGCCTGTATGGTGACAAGCTGACTCATCAATTCGTCAAGAGTTTCTTCTAATTCTGAGTTCTTTGGATTGGAATCGGCTATTGAAGAACATGCATTTTGCATAGAAATTTGAGCTGAGCGGTATTTGGAATTTGATTCACATACCTCATTGGAATCTTCCATGTGAGCCATTAAAGCTGTACCATCAGACAATCTTTATGTACCAGCTTCGTAGTCAGATTCATCTCCAGCTAACAATGCTCATCTTCCAGTTCTTCGTTGCTGAGTCTTCTTGGTCTGTTCTGGACATTCAGCTTTGTAGTGACCAGGCTTCTTATAGTTGAAGCAAAGATATTCATCATCTTTCCTTTTCTCATGAGTCTTCTTGATATACTTCTGAGTTACTGGATGACCATTCTTCATCCTTCTGATTCGACTCATCATAAGTGCCATTTGTTCTTCCATTTCATCCAACCGTTGAAGATTATTTGTGGATGTTTCTTGAGTATCATTTGATGTTGCTGCAAGTGCTGTGGTTTTAGGTTCTTCCAGAGCTTTGATTATTGCAGCTATGCATGTAAAATCTTTACTGAATTCATAAGCTTTCAGATCTGAGAAGATTTTAAAGGAATCCTCTATGTCAAGTCTTCTAGATTCTTCCATAGCAGTGACCTTCATCTTCCAACACATGGGCAATGCCTTCAAGATTCTTGTATTGATTACTTTCTTTGTATATTCAATCTTGAGTAGGTCCAGTTCATCCATGATTGCGCTGAATCTTGTCTCCATTTGGTCAGTGGTCTCTCCGGATTTCATCTTGAAATTCTCAAACTTCTGCTTTGCAATTGAGATCTTATTCTCCTTGATGGAGTCAGTACCTTCACAAACTAACTGAAGTTTGTCCCACATTTCCTTAGAAGTAGTGCAATCTTTCACCTTCAGATACATGTTGCTAACAAGAGTTCTGAGGATATAGTCCATAGCAACGTTGTTGAGATTGTTGAGCTTGCGATCATCACTGGTCCATTCAGCCTTGGGCTTTGGAACTCGAACTTGATTTCCATCAACATTCTACATGTGAGTGATCTGGATTGGTCCATCAGTGAGCACGTCCATCATCTCGTCATGAGTAGCTGCTAGAAAAGCCTGCATACGACGTTTGTATTCGTCAAATCTATCCATGTTGCACATAATCATTTGTCTGGCATACTGATTGTTATCCATTGTGAGTGAGAGAAAACTGATAACTAAGCTTTCTAATGAGAACAAATAGAGGAGGATTAGAGCAACTGAGTTTTTAACTGCTCGATACCAGTTGTTGATATCGCAATAACTGATTACTAGTTACTTGCTCTAAGTCGGAATAGAAAACTCTGCTCCGATACCAATTGTTAGTCCCTTGGAAAGGCTGACACAAGTTTAGAGGGGGGTGAATAAACTTGCCACTAAAAACTAGATTTTAGGCGAATTAGGTTCAGTTAAAACTTGCTGACTGAGCTGAGTCTAAGTCAAAACTGACATATAACAAACTGAGTCAACAGGCAGCGGATATGACTTTTAGCCTATTTCTTGATCTTGTTATTCTCTGTGAATACTGAGTGTGCTAAACTGAATTCTGATGAATCTCAGTTCATGAGCTGTGATTCAGTGTAACAATCAGTTCTTCAGTATGCTGTATGAACAGAATTAAATGTTGTAAAAGAATGTAAGTGCTTAAAGTAAATAAAACAAGAGGTATAGAGGTTCCAGATGGTGTAATCCTGTCAGTCCTCTCTTCCCCCATGGTGTAGGAGGAAAATTCCATTAGAACTTCTTGAGGAGAGCTGTTACAAAAAGTCCTAAACAATAGTCCTTGGCTAATCCTAGCTTCACTATCTAAACAGTCAAAGAACTGGTTGGATTGTTGCTCTTCAAATGCTTGACCCACTGGTCCTTGAAGGGTTACGTATGCCTCTTCACCCGCTACCACCACAAACACAGTCTACCCGACTGCTGATACAACTGTCCTTGGCAAATCCTTCTCCAGATTGCTTCACAGTCTGAACCTTTGTTTAAGAATGAAAGTTGGGATGAGAATCAATAAATTGATTCTTGTTTGTGGTTCTTCAAAGTGTCAGATTTCTAGATAAATTCTGTTTAGCTTGAACACTTGAAGAAATTCTTGATTGATCTTGTTAGCGCAGATATAGACGATAAATCGAATGAACTAGACTCTTGCACAAAAATGATTGTAATCTTGTTAATTCTTAGTTGTGATCCTTGGAGCAAAGTCCTCTATTTATAGTGTGATGTCCAACGTTCATTTCGTTTGTCTTTGAATTGCATCAACGTCTATCTTGTAACGGCTTTATTTTGTGACCGTTCTGACTTGTCAGTATTTCATCCAATAGAATTGATTCCTTTACAATGTTCGACTGTACTATCAGTTCATTGAATGACTGACTTATAAAACTGAGTTTCCAGATCAGTTTTATACTGAGTTCATCAGTTGTCAGTTTCTTGACTGACTTGGAGCATTAACTCAGATTTTACTCTTCTTCAAATGCCAGTACTCCAGTTTTTCATCTGATTATTATTGATTAAATCAGAGTAAACCATAAGCAAATATCGTTTAAGAGTTCATTGTCCTTATGATTCTTAGGTCTTTATAAAAGATCCATAAATTCAGTTTAAGTCACCACAAACTTGCCTGAAGTCAAACTTTATAGTCTCGACTTGGTCTTCCTAAACCGAGTTTGAACCCTCAGTTCTTCGGTCTTCAATAACTGAGTTTGAGCCCTCAGTTCTTCTAAGTTCTAGATAAGTCAACTGAGTACTTACTTCAGTTCTGAGTTAGTGTCAGTTCTTGGTGTAGTCTGAGTCAGTTTCAGATAACTTGACTTTCCAGTTTCTTAGATGATTTCCAGTTTTTAGTTTTACGACACTTTTATCTAATACAATGCTTGTCTGATATAACCTATACAATTATCAGACTCTAGTAAAACTTATACATTCAGTTTTAGACATCTTTTAGCCTTTCACTATAACAGCTAGTTTCAGCACTTCATCAATGGGGTGTAAACAAACATGTTCTTGAATAAGATGAATCATCATCAAAAATTAAATTTTATTCCCAACAGTATATGAAAGTATATGTTTACAATGGATGACTGTGGCTTTATATAGGCAATATAGCCGGCATATGACTCAATAAAACCCTAACCGACCTAGTAAAACACTATAGGGTTAATTTCTTGTCTTCCATGAACTGGATACGTCGGTGGTGGGCCGGGCCTCAGGCTATGGAGCCCAACTTCAGCTCTTTTCTCTGACAGACCTCTTCATGGACTCTTTAAACTCGGCCTCATGACTTTCTTTGGTCCAGATCCATGCCTTAGCTGCTCCAAAATAAGGTACTCCTACAAAAACACATGAAACAATGCAGAACAGTGCCAAATCCTCGGGGTAATCATACAAATGCATAATCAATATCTAAAGAACACTTACTATGAAATCAACATGTATCCGCATAATATTCGGACTATCCTTCCACTCTCGAGCACAATTCGGGGTAAATAAAGGTGTAGTTTAATGTACTAAATAGCATTTTATCAACTACCCCCCACTTAGCTTTTGATCGTCCCGAGCAAAAAGGCGAAAGAAAATGAAACCTCAGACCAATATACAGGTAAATTAAAAATAGCTATGTGTCCCAATTTAAAAATAAGAAGCATGTCGATTATTTTCCAAACGGAACGCATTAAACAGTATTCAATCCATGAACCGGTGTGTGTGTGTGAAATAACTCTCAAGCGTCAGTCATGCAAATAGAATCACATTATATCAACTTAAGTCTAGGTAGTATATCCCGAGAGTGCTTGTCCCTTTGCGCCATAATGCATTTTGACTTTATTTCATTTAAATTTATAAGTCAAGTCAACTGGACAAGGCAGATCGAGAACCAAGTACTACTCCAAGGCTCGCGTTTATCAGGTCTATATATTTGTGCGAGGGTCATGCATCTTACGCTCCGAATTCTCTTCCATCTTGCCAAAGAGAATTGAGATTAGCAATATATATTTTGTAAGTTCACTTTTGTTGGAAGGGTGGACACACAAAATCTATCTATCCTCACGGTCAGCTCTTTGAAAAACTACCAAACCCATTTTTCTTTAGCCTCTTATTTGATCCATAACTTGACCTAAATTACCATAGGTAGAACAAACTCGGAAAAACCAAGGTCGACTATAGTCAAATACGTCAAAGAGAATAGAGACAAATGATTACTTAACGAAATACAATGCCAAAAGCTAAGTGACGTGCCTACCCCCCACTTAATCGAAACATTGTCCCCAATGATGAAAAGATTAAGAACATGAAAGGAACTTAGCCTCATTAATTAATCCCGGAGCAGCGGAGTATGGATCCTCGAATATGTGTCAACGGGTAGAAAATAGAATCCATCAAAAATCTACAAAAATTCTCATGCAACACGAATCGAGACAATCGGGGTGACACTAACCGATATAACAAAAATGACGACAGTAAAATAGAAAATAAAATAACTCTAAAACAAATTAAGCCGAAAAAATAATTATATTAAAAATTAAACCATACATAGTTTACTAGTGTGGAAAATAAAAGAAAAATGAAAGCAGAAATGAAAAACCAACAATGGAAATGAAAAACTAGTCGTCGGAATCAATAAAGTAATAGCCTCCTCTGGATCAGCCGGATGCTCAAAACCAGGAGGTGTGGAAGTAGAACGACCAGCAATCGAAGAAGACGCCCCGTGATGAGGGGCAGATCTAGGTGAAGGTGCGTATGGAGGAATGCCTAAGTGTTCCATCATGTATTCCATCTTGCGGTGTAAGGCCGCAAGCTCTCTGGAAGTATCCTCATTTATCTCTCTCTGAGATCGAGGTCCCCCAAGTATCAGAGTGCTCTCACGTCTCTCTGCCTACGGAATGTGTCGGTTCATACGAGTGACTGAAACCGAACTCATAATAGGCCAGGGCCCTCCCGGGTATCTCCAACCAGAACCGGAACACCATCCTCTATCACAAACATGTCTATCATATGACCATATGGTTGAAGTTCGCGCTCGGAGTCATCGGCAATAGACTGAATGCGGTTGTGTATAAGCAATCCCACATTCACTGGTGACTCCTGCTCCAGATAGAACATCAACTCGGCTCGCTTCGGTGTGACGGATGCATGATGCTTGGTCGGCAAGAGATGTGTGCAAACAAAGCGGTGGACCATCTTCCTGTCCCATGATAGGTTGTTCTCCAGAAAAATAGTGAGGACTTCCATGGAGTTTCTCTGCCAAACCACCCCAAATTATTCGGCAATCATTTGCATCCGCTCCATGTCATGGATGTCAGTAGAGGAATTGTACTCATCTGGGCCCATAAATGCACAGCGAACACACAAGTATGAATTGATGCACTCAATTATGAAGTCTACTCTGACTCCACGGACCATAGCAAATGTAGCATCCTGATTATGCACCACGTGCGCATAATACTCCTGTACCAAGGTGGCATTGAACCTAGCTGGATGGTCGGCCATGTCCGAAAGATCATGGTATTTAATAATCTGTGGTAAAAGTGTTCCACAGTCCTCCAAATCGACGCCCCTCTCTCGGGAAACTAGTCTTGCATTCCAGTGACCTCGGAAAGCCTCATAAATCTGTAGTGAAGCAAAGTGCGCAACCTCATAAATCCTCGGACTGCCTGTTGACCGCTTGGACGACGACTGGTATGGTTGCGTTTTGGGCCCATGGAAGCTGATGAACAGATGTTGCTGAAAGGCTCTTTCTGGACTGAAAAATAGGCTCGATTTACCAGAAGTAAGGCATGCTGAATCGGGGTCTGTGTTTTAGAATTTTATCTAGGGGTCTATTGCAGACTAAAAATGGGAAGAAGAATATCAACAGTGATACAGCAGCAATAACAGAACGGCAACAGAACGGGATTAGTGTGGAGGAAGGGTTAAGGGTGGTGTGGGGGTTTAAATGGTGGTGTTTGAAGATGGTAGTGGTGGCCATAAATCAGAAGAGAAGAGATGAGGGAGATGTTGAAATTGGTGGTGATAATGGTGTAAAAGAAGGGTGTTTAAATAGAGGAAATGAAGGTGGAATGTGGAAGGTGGAGATTGAAAAGTTGAGTGAGGGAGTGGGAAGAATGAATGGGTGAGATAATTGAGGGTTGATTGAGGTGGGAGGGTATATGGTGAAGGAGAAAATGGTGGAAAATGGGGAAGAATGGGCGGTTGTGCAGACTGTCAGCTGACCCGATACAACGCATGCACCCAACGCGCTATCGAAAGTGTCCAAGTTCAGTTCTTACCCCGGAATTAGGGCTTACCTAGCTCGATACACCGGCGTACAGTTGTAGTAAATCGAGGGTTCCTTTTCCTAGCTTTTTCCAAACTCAAGTCAAGTGTACCCTCCACTGGTTCTCACTTCATTTTTTGTTCCTTTTTGACTCTTTTTTTAAGCAACTTTTTTTTATTGATAAACCAAATAAAGAGCTACAAAATTCATTTCCATATCCTGGCCCGCCCCAAGTTTACGTGATAGAGTGCATAGCATGGCCTCCTTAAACCCTATGTGTGGCAAACCCAGAGTAGGAAAATCCATCACATAGGGAAGAGTACTCGCTCTATGCACTCCCAATAAAATCCCTGCCCTATAGATAATTACATCAGTGGAAATCAAATTGGAATAAGTGTTGTAACTTTGTCGTCTACATCGTGTATACGATCGAAGGAGATAAAGTCAAAGATCGCTCCGCACCCTCAACTGAACTTGCACGAGCAACAGAGAATTGTGGTCCTTCCTGGTGAAATTCTGACATGACCGGTCCGTAAAGTGAGCAGCTACACCCATGTCAGAAGCTGTACCAAGTAAATAAAGGGGTAGATCAAATACTAGGAAAAGTACGAGCACAGCGTTTGACAGCAAAAACAACAAAGACACCTGGATTGCACCCCTAGCAATGCGGTAGGGGTGCGTCCAAAGGTAGGCACGATTGTGTACGCCATGTCCATGAGTAAACGTCAGGCAAACTGCACGGCTATAATCTTTAGTGAGCTTCATCAATCTGCACAAAGTGTGATACACAACATATGGGTACGAATTGGTGAAAACGGAAAAGTAAGTGAAATGAACAGTACGACCTGGTTTGCACCCTTCACAAGTGAAGAGTGCTTCCCGGATTATCAGGGATGTATCGGATATGAGCTGGGCCATGTAGATCATCATGGATTAAATTCAATATATGGGGTGGGACATCCATCTGGTGAATAAAAATGTGATCATCCCCTTCCAACGCTGCTAGGGCGTCTGCGACCCTGTTGCACTCCCTATAGACGTGAGAAATAGTAAATGGCAGTAGTCTAAGGATAGCACAAATCTGAGTGACGGAGAGGCACAGGGGCCATCCCTCACTACTAGCTCCAGACACCATACGATACACATAGAGAGAATCCGACTCGATATCCACAGCCTGTGCATAAGTGTGCATAAGTGCGCATGCGAAGACCAAACAGCAGAGCTTTAACCACAGCATCCACCTTCCTTTTTGACTCATTTATAACCAATTTCTCACTCTTTACTTGTTCTTTTCCCAACTCGCCTAACCTACTTCACTAAAACGGACAATGAGTAAACAAAACCTTCCCACCATATATTGGTCTAAGGCCATTGGATGCGGTAGGATGAAAAAAAGCTCGTCCCCTCTTTAGCTACTTTTATTGAATTAACTACCTAAAGAGTAAAAAGTAGTTGTGAGTTTAGAGTCGTCAGCTTGACATTCCTTCTGACTTCTCCTTCAGTCAGACTTTCGGGTTTTCACCCGCCAAACCTACACTCTAGAGGCTTTAACCGAAGTGTGCCTCTCATCTCTCTTAATAAAGGCTCTTCTTTGGATTTTTAGACCAAGGAAGAAGCATGCTTCCATACCGTCAAGTAGAGCACCTTCTCGGTCTTGCTTGGTAGGTCCCCAAGCTCTTTGTCGTGCACGCTTGGCCCTTCTGGCTAGTGCACTCGGCTTACCCCATCTACTTCGAGTATTGTCCTTTAATTGTGAGGGATCCACCTTGTCATCCTTTAAATCTACTCCAACACTGCATAAGGTAGGTTGTGCCTCCCATTGCGCTTGGTTATGGTCCCTTTTCTCTCGTTCTAGAAGTAGAATTGTCATAAATTCTTGCTCACCGGTCCTAACCAAAACCCCTTTATTCCTAACATCTTCTATCTCAACGATCTTGACCTCCACAGAACTCGAGCTTATACGCCACTCTCCAGGTCTATTATTTAGTGGGTCTAGGAACCTAAGAGTTCTAGCATCATTGTTGATCCTAAGTGTTATCTCGATACTATAGTAATCCAGAATAGTTCTGCTAGTAGACAGAAAGGGACGTCCTAACAAGATATTTGCACTAGGGTCCTCTGGGACGTCTAAAACCAGAAAATCAATAGGGAAACAAAAATCTCCCACCTTGATAGTGTAGTCAACTAGCATGACAGCTTCCATGTCAGCTTTACGATCTACAAATCTCATGGCACGTTTCTAGTCTAATATGACCTTGAAGTTTACCGCTTGGCATAGTGAAAGCGGAATGATATTGCAACTCGAACCAGAGTCACATTATCCTAGTCCTAAAGATACGCCATTTAACGAAATAGGAAGCCTAAATGTGCCAGGGTCTCCTAATTTTTCCACTGCATCTGAGTTTGGGTAATCCTCGGGCTCAGATGGGATATAATCAAGATCCTCTTCGGGATCGGGGTCGGAAGATGATATATCAATAACTTGAATATGAGACTTACCTCTCCTATAGTTTTCGTACTCCCTCAGGCTTGCTTCCATGTGCCTCTTGGTTTTCGCTGCTTTTTTTTTCAGCTTTCCTCGCTTCTTGTCCTCCTCATATTGTTCTCTTACCTTTGAGCCAGGATACATTGAGATTGGTATGGTGTTCAAAACGGTGTGAGGTATCGTCCTTATTCGACTTTGGTTCCCAAAAATCTTTTCAAAAAAGAAATCAGAAGTGCTCCGTACTCCTGCAAAAGAGACAAAATAAAATAAAAAACAAAACACACTTAGCAACTTTCCTCTTTAGTTTGGTTCAGACCTAACTGATGTGGACCTACTAACAGGGATAAACACAGAAGCACAGAGACGAGCAGAGTTTGAATTTCTAGAACTATATTCATCGTAGTGAGACCACGCTGATTCGGGCCCTGATTTTCTCTCTCTGATCTCACAGTATTGCACGAACATACAGAACGAATCAAAATCCTAATTAAGAATAACATAACAGAAAAAAGAATAGTTCTTAATTAGATATAAATGAATTTATTACTTAAGTTGGCCATTGTCCCCGGCAACGGCGCCAAAAACTTGATGTCGCGCGTAAGGTCACTTATACTAGCATGAGTACTTGGTCTAATCATAGTATAGCAATGGCGAATCAAGATCGATCCCACAGAGACAATGCAACTTAGAAATAGACGTACTTAATCTAACTAAGAATACACAAGCAGTCATTGACCAACATAAGAACGGAAATAAACACGGTATTCCTCCCTTCCCAACCTATCTCGCGACTTGGTGTAACTAATCTTTATGTGTACTTCCCCCAGAAATTCCCTGAATCAATCAAAACATGTTATTAACTCAGTTTTAGCTACGGGTGCAGTCTGCTAACCTTGTCTACTTCCATTGAAAAGACAATAAATGTCTATGTGTAGTTAACCTCCTTCATTAGTTGTATTAACCACACGCAATAAGTAATAGAAAGTGCCGGCTCAAGACCGAGAACCTCCCTAAGCAGCTATCATGGATTGACTAGCACGTTCCTAGAGATCGATCCAGACTATGTCCTAATTAACATTTCACTTTATCATCCTTCATGTTAATTTACGAATACAATAACCAGATTGACCAGATCTAACCTACTGTTAATTAAACCGGTCGATCAACGTAGCTGACGCAGAATCTCCAGATTAAGGTGACCTAAAAGTGCCTCGATTCACCTGTATAGACCGCCACAGAATCGGGTGTGGTGGTTCTTAATTTTGGAACTACATTGCTTCGTTATGATTAATTATGGTAAATTACGGTGTCGGTACACATTCATATCAAGTACAACACGTAAAAACAAGTAAATCGACCATAACTAAGACATAAAGGAACGTTCAAGCTTCATACATTCGGCTATGGTGATCTAACTTGATCTACTCAAGTTAGAGACGGCGTGGAAGAAGGAAACCAGAAAACAACTCAGAATATAAAACTATGAACTTTTATTGCAAGAATAATGTATTGTATATTATTGGTGTCAAAAGTATATGAAAGTATATGTTTACAATGGATGACTGTGGCTTTATATAGGCCATATAGCCGGCATATGACTCAATAAAACCCTAACCGACCTAGTAAAACGCTGTAGGGTTAATTTCGTGTCTTCTACGTTGGTGGTGGGCCTCGGGCTATCGAGCCCAACTTCAGCTCTTTTCTCTGACAGATCTCTTCACGGACTCTTTTAACTCGGCCTCGTGACTTTCTCTGGTCCAGATCCATGCCTTAGCTGCTCCGGAATAAGGTAATCTTATAAAACCCGTAAAACAAAGAAGAACAATGTCAAATCCTCGGGGTAATCATACAAGTGCTGAATCAATATCTAGAGAACACTTACTGTGCAATCAACATGTATTTCACATAATATTCGGACTATCCTTCCTCTCTCAAGCATAATTCAGGGTAAATAAAGGTGTAATTTAAGGTACTAAATAGCATGTTATCACGTACCAATACCAGCAAACTTGCAAAATGCACCGTTGCCCAACAAAACAACTCCACCTTGAACCGAATCATACGTTGAAAACCAGTCCTTATTAAGACACATATGATACGTGCAACCAGAATCCAAGATCCATTCATCAGTAGACCTTAATTTATCATCAACCAAGAAGATATCTCCATCACTCTAATCTTCTACGATACCGGCCTGATCAGACTCTTTACCACGCTCTTTCTTCTTTTCACGCTTTTCTTTGTTCTTAAGTCGAAAGCAGTCATATTTGATATGCCCAAACTTCTTACAATAATTGCACGTCAAATCTTTATGTCTGAGATTCAAAACATAATTTTCACTCGCTGCATCCTTCTTATTTGATCTGCCCCAAACTACCAGCACGTCTACCTAACTACTACTACTTCCCATATTTATGTCTTTATCAATTTGCTCTTTCGATTTCAAAATCGACTTAATTTCTTTGTAAGAAATAGTATCCTTACCATAAAGCATCGTTTCTAAAAAATGCTTAAATGACCGGGGAAGCGAACACAATAACAACAAGGCCTAATCCTCCTCATCAATCTTAGAATCTATATTACTCAAATCTATAAGCAAGGAATCAAATTTATCTTAGTGCGATAATATAAATGACCCTTCAGACATATGAAGCATATACAAACTCTGCTTTAAATAAAGTTTATTCTCCACGGTCTTCTTCATATATAAGGATTTTAATTTTTCCCACAAATCCTTAGCAGTGACCTCAGTGACTACCTCTCTCAAAACCTCATCACAAAGACACAAGATGATTCATGACCCGACCTTCTTGTCGAGACCAACAAACTCCTTATCTGACATTTTCTCTGCTTTTTCTCCTTAGCTAGATGCACAATATTAAAGCCCTCTTGAATCAACATGGCCTCCATCTTCAACTGTCACATCCCAAAGTTGATGTTTTTGTCGACTTTCTCAAAATAATACTTAGTTACCGACCTGATGGCTAATTTTCAAAGCTCGAAAAAACTTCGGCTCGAAAATCCCCTGATATCCTCGGCTCTGATATCAGTTTGTTAGGAAGAATAAACCGAGCGATAGCACTTAACGACGGTAACACAAAATAACAAACGGAAAGAAAAAGACAAAACACCAAATTTACGTGGTTTCCCTCAATTTGTCGACCAGTCCACGGGCGATTTTTTTTTTATTACTATAATGAAGAAATACAAAAGATACAACTCTTCTGAAGCCTAAAGACAATAATCAAAATAGCTAAAACAATTGACATTTTATCTTAAATTGAAATAAGTTCATACACCTTCAAACCAATAGTCTAAACCTATTAATACTAAGCTTAGTCGGCAAAGGCCATTGGAATTGCCTTTTACTAAAGAAAGGCCATTGGAATTGCCGATGTCGGAAACAATAGCAAAACAAACAAAAAGTGACTGGGGGTTTTTGCCCACCAACACTAAGAGTTGGCATTGTCTTTCTGTCATTTTTGTTATTATAGATTTTGTGGTACAACGACTATATTTGTTATATGTTCATCTATAGAAAATAAATTGTAGGTTGGAATTGTCTTCAACCATTTTTCATATTAGAAATTTTATGATATGACAGTCGTATGAAGGTTATAAAATTATCTCTTCTTATGTGACTCCTAAAATTATGTTGTTCCATGCCACACTACTATATCTAGTGTTGGGGAAAATTGCCCCTAAATGAGTTTATTTAGAGTGCCCACCGGTGCATTTAAAGACTAATTTTGGATAGACCGTCACAGTGGCGGATCCTCAAATATTTTTTTATTGGAGTCCATTTTTTTCACAAAATCTTCGAACCTTCATCCCAAGAATCTTCATTTTTTCAACCAAAAAAAACGACACCCCCCAACCCCCCCCCCCCCCGCGCCCCATCAAGAACATCAAACCCAAGCCCTTACCCTCAAGAAACCAATTCTTGGCATCAGGAACATAAATTTTGACTTCAAGAACCCAACTTTTCCAACCAAGAAACCTAACCTTATTTCAAGAAACCTAATCTTGATTTCAAGAACCCTAATTTTCCAAACCCGTTTTGAATCAGTTCGTTTAATACCCAAAACACCTCAAACACCCCTAAACAAAAACACCTCAAAATGATCTGACATTTTTACCACACCTAAAGCACTCTGGTTTCTACAACTTATCTATTGACCCCATCTAGGAATTCCGAGTCGATAAAAGTGGGTGTTACGCTCCTCTTCTGCTAGCCACTCCAACTGAGAACGTTGATGCCAATACGTTTCCTCGTGTTTGAGAGTTGCCTCATGTTCTTTTTTTAGATCCTCGTTAAGTTTGGACAGATACCGAGAGGAATAAGATTCTAGGCTTTTTTCAATCCCTGCAATTCTGGTTGTAAGAGACTTTTTTCGCTGAAAAATATTCCCAAAAACTGGCGTGTTTCAAAGCTTGGCCATTAAGCTGAAATCCTGAATTGAAATATGAAGGCTCAGGGCCTTAGTCCAGGCAGATTAAACAAAATCTTCAAATTGATCGTGTTCCCGCCAAGCACGTTGGAAGAAAAAGTGTTGGGCCGAACTTGTCTGGGCTGATCCAAGTCGATCAAGTGTTGGGCCAGCATTGGGGTTACTTGGGCCCTTCACACCATTTTTCTGTGGGTCGTTCTTAGGTGAGTTCGTAGAACCTCGGCCCTCACTATACTAGAAAGGATGGACTTGGGTCGGTTATGGGGCATTTCTCCGAAGGGTTCTCTAGACACAATGCGTGTTTTCAAGGCTGAGGAGTCCCTCATCCCACTTGGGTTTTTTTCGGCATTCAAAACTGAACATTTCCTCTTGGCTGACTCATGTGTGTTGCTGCTTGTATGGCCTTACTTGCCGACACTTGTGTTTGCTTGGGGGTTTTCTGCTTCGAGGAATTACCATCCTTATGATGTTTCTCGAATTGTGTTGTAGTGGAGGGTCCTCTATGAGGAGCTAGCTGTTCGGTCTGCCTTCTTAGCTCATTAATCTCATCCGGTACTGTAACTTCCTGGTTGTTTTCATCAGACAAAACTACAAAACAAGACCCGGCTGAAGTGGTCTTATCATGATGTTTATGCATTGCGTTGGTGTTAATCTCTGGCTGTTTGTTCGAATTATGATCATTGGCCTTGGTGGTTGGAATTGAAGGTCTCTTACGCCTAGTCTGAGCTATCATCCAAGGGCCGTATGATTTTCCGGCGTAGGTCCCTCCTCAGTTCTCCTAACTGCGGCATTGGGTTGAGCAGCCTGGGTACGATTAAGAGGGCCGTCCTCTTTTTGATGCCCGCAATCCCAGCACACCATCGGTAATTCTTCCCATTCCACCATTTTTTTCCTGCAATTTATGAAAACAAAGGTTTTCAAGGGTTTTTCTAGGTCACTTTCGACACAAACCCGTGCAAACCGAGCTCGGGCATGCAGAGAGTATTCGGGTGAACTTTGATTGCCTTACCCACTATATTCCCCAACTTCATAAAAAAAACATTCTTAATCCAAAAGAAAAGAAAAGAATAATGAAAAATAGATTTTCCATTTTCTATTAAAGGGAATTTATGGGAGGGGAGTTACGTGTAGCAAAGAAAAAAACAAATAATAGAGTACTTATCCGGTAGTTGGGAAAAAAAAAAAGAACAAGAAGAAAACAGAAGAAAAAATGTGTAGCGCCGGACCCGTTTTTTGGGGTGGTTCTGAATATGGTGAAAGTCATTCTTGGAGCCTAGCGAGCGAGACCTATTTTTGACCTTTTTCGTATGAGGTACTCTCTCGTATCGGTTCTCGTGGATTAGCATTTCGAGTTTAATTTTTAGACGTAATACCGGGTGGAAAGCGACCATTTTGTGAGCTCACAGATCCGTTGGGATATAACAAATTGTCATATGAAGAAAACGATAAAATCCAAAATGTAAGGGAGCTTTTGTAGATTGTAAAATGTTTTCTTTTATTTTGTCATGCAGTGTGAATCCGCCAATTTTTGCCATTTTGTATTAAATGCTGATCTTTATTGTAATTGTTAAATATGTACAAAAAAAAATTGATGGCGTAAATTTGTATCTATTGTTTCTATGAAATTATTGTCTAACAAAAAATGAAAAGTATACTACTAAAGTTCAATATATATGTTTCTATAATACGTGCATACTAAGTTCAATCTTTATTGTATGTCCACTGAAAGAGCATAGTCAATTAGGAAAGAGTGTGTGTGGTTGATGTGTTCACCTGAAAGGGCAGTGGCTACGGCTGAGTGTGGTTGATGTGTCCGGTGAAAGGGCATAGTGACAAGTAGGGACCAATAATTTGTCATGGGATGGTCTTAGCTTTATATTTTTAAATGAATATACGTATCTCCGCCAAAAGAATTCCAATATAAATGAATTTCATTCATCGTATATATATATCTAATTACGAAATGTAGTATAGTAAGTCTTGCCTCTTCAAATTCATAATAAGAAAAGCTGTAGTTTGTTTTTGTGGTGCTTAACTTTTATGATTAGATTTAGATGGTATTTAAATGTGGATCCGTTTATGTTGTGTTTAATTTTTATAATTAGATTTATATGGTATAAGAAAATAAAAAAATAAGATTTAATTTCAAAGGTATAAGGCAAGGGGAAAAATAAAAATAGTTTTATATGGTATAATGTATGAAAAATAAATGCTATAAGCATGTTCTATCAAACATGTCTCAAACCCACAACCATGGGATAACTGGATATGACCTAGTGGTACGTAGTTGAGGTGGTGTAATGTCACGCTGAACCGAAAGCCGGAGTCTGAGGGTTCGAGTCCCGTAAAGGGCTGACCCATTTCGGTAAGCGAAAAAAACAGCAAGCCTCTTCCCTGAGTTGCTATGTTCCTAATTAATATCTCATCGCACTCCTGTGGGATCCGGGGCGAGGGACCCTTCCGGTTAGGGTTTAACCGTTTTTTTACTAAGGCAAAGTTAGAAATCCCTAGGACATAGCCCAATTGGTATGGAGCTTGGATGCTTAAGGCAGCCGGGACCTTAAGCTGGAGGGTGGAGGTTCGAACCTCGTAAAGGGGGGACTTCTTTCAATTATTTGGTATAAAAGGCAAGTCCACGACTCGAGCCACTAAGAACCCGATTAACATCTCCACTCATCCCGTGGGACAAGGAGAGTGAGGATTCTTAATGTTGGGGTTCAATATTTTTTACTAAGGCAAAGTTAGAAATGCTTATTCCCCTAGCCACCATAGCATTCTATTTAAAGTAAAAGAATTAAGTACGATATTGTCGGAAATATCACGGTGGCCATAACGGTGGATATATGTGGATATCTGGCTAATGATGTTTGAATTCTCCGGTGAGAGTGGTTGTGATTATGAAAAATATGAAGATTTCGGTGACTGGTTCATATCAGTATGAATGCGGGTTCAGAGTCGACAAATTGGCAGAGCTTGGTCTACTTGTATTCATATATCGATCGTTATGATTTACACGTTGCCCCTATTTATAGTTCCCGGACTAATCGTAATTAAGATAATCTCGACAAGTCATAATTAAGTACAAGTATGCATTATAAACATGGTTGTATCCCCAGCTATGATGATTAACTCCGAAGCCGGTTGTGTTTGATGCGGGCCTACGAATGGTCGTGGATCAGTAATCGAGCTTGATCTCAGTTGCGTAGGGATTGAGTCCGGGTTGCCATGTACCATGAGGGTGTTAGTAATATCATCCGCAGCGGAAGCGATTTTAAGGATCTAGATCTATAAAATACACGTAATAAAATAACCAGATCTACATCTACAAGTGGGTTGTAGAACATACCTCTTGGATCTCAAAATCCAAGTTGGAGAACCGCAATAGAAAGAACGAACGAAGGTGTGAAGAGCACCACGATCTTCCGTACGTGTGATCCAAGCAACTCCCGGTGGAAGGAAATTCTCGTCTCGAACCTTCCGATATGCTACCCGGAAAAATCTCCAAGATTTTTCCCTTATTCCCCTTGGCCGAAAAATTTCACTTTCTCCTCTCTAAGAGGTATAGGTCGAAATATTGTTGTGTGTAAGGCTTAGGAGAACTCTCTTTATATAGGATAGTAAAACTTAACCTCCAAGGATTTAATAATTAATACAAAATCAATTATAATAATCCCATTAAATAAAAGATAATTCCATAATATTCTAGAACAAATCTAGAATAATATTTATCTTTATTTCTTTCCATAAATATTTATCCAATAAATATTTTATGCACATGTCTTATTAATACACAAGAAAATAATTCTTGTTTGCAAAAACATGTGTGGGGCGAAAATATACTTATTGACCTAGTCAATATTAATTTTGCCATTACACAATAATTGGGCCAAGATTATGGAAAATGTCTTTTCCACATATTTAATTATTTAGCCCAACTATTTAAATAGTCCACTAAACAATTAATTCACATATCGTTTTAATAAAGTCCAACAAGAACTAAATTAATATTATTAGGATTCGACGTCCGAGAATAGCTATGCTATATTAGGAGCGCACGTCGGGGACCATGGACTAATAATCAGCGGCTCCGATAAATCAAATAAATAATTATCTTACGAACAGAATAATTATATTCGATAAATCAATCACAGGAATATGCCACCATAATCCCGTGACTGCACTCCTCCGATTATGAGATTATATTTATCTCCTCACGAGAAAATAATAAGCGTCCATTGATATAATCATTACATATGGATTAATCATCCATAGACTGTTCATTCTAAATCGGGAAGTTACCGTTAACCCTTTCTAGAACCTCTTATCCTTACTTACCATTAACCCCCTAGTGATCAATTAATTCATACAACTCACCGGTAGCTAATCGGTGTAATATGAACTCCATGGATCGATCGGTTTCTAGGATTAACAAATAAGGAAGGCGTCTATCTACTTCCATAAATGGAAGGAATGGATTCCGTATCCGTGATAACACGGACTACTCACTCAATCCAAGACAATGCCAAGATGGGGTAATTCGGACCACGACTCGGTGTAATCCTTAAGCTCGTCAAGTCAAACGTCATACCGATTCAAGCGGTTGACTCGTGATCACCTCAGATTAAGAATATCCATAAATATGATCATCCATTGATTCGATAAGAATTCTCAATTACGGAATTATATCGTGAACTCTAATCAAATCGGTCCAGCCCTATATAATATATCTATCATATATAAATGCCCCATTAGGTTCTCTTAACCGAAAGTCCGGATAAGACAATCACACCTATTGTGTTCTGGGTGCATTAATAGCACGTTAAAGGAGAGACCCGATACTCTCGATTAACTTCACTACGGGCTAATTGTATTTTAAGTACATCTTCACTAACTCAATCCTCCCGTGTATATACCATACACTGAGTTAAGTGATTACATAAACGACATATGATTTTCTGTAGTGTAATTACTATTGTCACATCGGTGAATATGAGAATAATAAATATGAATAACAATATCATTTCATTTATTAAATAAAACAATTACAAAATTGTCTTTCGGACATCACACCTAATAGAGGGGGCCTGAAGAGGTGGACCTCGAGCAGTTGAGAGGTGGAATTGATCTCAGCTCAAAGTCTACCTGTGGGTGTGGCTGGACCAACAGCCGAACGCTTACTTTCGGCTTGGAAGCAAGCGGATTGAAGGTATAGCCGTTCGGCTATTGTGATGTGACCTCTGCTTGGGGCGGATGTTGGGCCTGTAAGACCGTTTGCGGGTTCGGTATATAAAATACATATACAAATACTAATACAAAAACAATTATACAAACAACATTTTTTGGTTTTCTTTCAAATTTTTGGGTGGTCCTTCCACCCCTAATAGTGGCCATCTATGTGTGTGATTTCTAGGTCCCTAGAAAGGGATACGAACTTGTCTGGGTACGTGTGTATGATTGTTGGGTGCACAGAAAAGGCGCAATAGTTACATGGGTGAGTGTGTGTGATTGTTAGGTCCACTGAAAGGGCTCGGTAATTATAGTGTGTGTGTGTGTGTGAGTGTATGTGTGTGTGTGTGTGTGTGCGTGTGTGTGTGTGTACACCGAAAAGGAATAGGAGTACGGGTGGGTTGCATGACCAGTTGTGTGTGTGCAGTGGTTTTGCCTTGGGAATATATGATTGTTGTTGGGTGTATATTTGGGTGTATATTGGGTGCACAGAAAAGGCGCTTTAGTTGCATGGGTGAGTGTGTGTGATTGTTAGGTCCACTGAAAGGGCTCGGTAATTATAGTGTGTGTGTGTGTGTGTGTGTGTGTGTGTGTGTGTGTGTGTGTTGCTGTGTACACCGAAAAGGAATAGGAGTACGGGTGGGTTGCATGACCAGTTGTGTGTGTGCAGTGGTTTTGCCTGGGGAATGTATGATTGTTGTTGGGTGCATATCTGGGTGTATATTGTGCCGGTGAGAATCATATATGTGGTAATCGAGGCCAGACATATGTGAACTTCTAGGGGTATGTATGGTAAAATTGATGGATGTACTGGAGGGGTCCACACCGGGATTACTGAAGGTGCAAAAGTCAATCTAGCCTATTGCATCATGGTGTCGGTGTGCGCGTAAAACGTTAATGACATGGAATTCGGTAACATAAAAAAGATAACATGGAATGCAAAAACCATATTTTGTGCGGTGAAGATGTAAATTGTGCCATGAGCTTATGTAATATTTATTGGATTCTGTGACTACGTGTGTATTGTGTTGAAGTTAATAAATAGGTCATCTGATATGAGGATGAGGCATAAATTACCTTCGACACTATTTCTTAGTAAGTGAGTCGACGCATACCTTATCATTTCAGGAATTTAAGGATCTTTGTGAGACAAAGAATAATCCAAGTTTGTGTAATCTTTGAGAAGCGTTGGAGATCTCACTTTTTGTTTCCTTATGTTGTTTTTTTTTTTCTTTCCATTTTCCATGTCATTAGGATTGATGTTAGTCCCTTTTTTGCGAATAAAGTTGTAACCGTTTATTGATAAGTTTAGTAGTATAAAGTTGTCTGGTTTTGTTTTCGAGTCTAATTTGGTTTAATGATTCCGCTTTCGCAGCGTTATGATAAGATGAGTTAAGGATGTTGTGTCATATTGGCTTTTAAATATGATGTTACCGAATGCGCGGCTCGTCTTTCGAAAATACTAAGATTTTCGAAGCAGATAGATACGATTATCTCAAATATTTAATAGAGAAATAATAAAAATAAGTTTAAATATTATCACATATGCAATATGTGATATATATATATATATATATACTTATACGACTAAACCGTAATCCAGCCCGTGAATCCTCATTCGGGTCCGTCCGGTAGCCACAACAGCGGAAAGAACCCCTAGCTGGTGGAGTCCGCATTTATGTAAGACGAATCGGAGCCGGGTATGGTCGAATCCTCCAGAGAGCCTTCGGATCGCCCCTTACGGCGTAAAGCGAAGCCAGGGGGCAGTCTGCATGGCCGCCAGTCCGGCTTCGGACCGAGCCCGCAATATCAGGTGAACAAGCTACTCTACGAGAATGAAAAGACTGAGACTCAGCAAATGGCCAACTGTATTGGGTCGGCCCCTTTACAGACCGCCAACGATTAGCTAGCTTAAATAGTGCCGTATTATACTTAATTATGTCTCATTGTCATTAGCTTAACTATAATCAGTAGCTCGCTTATAAATAGAGGCTCAACGTAATTCATACACAAGGTCAATAAGAAAAACACAGGCAAACTCATCCAAATTCTCTACTCTCGCTCTCTTTATTTTCCGACCACCGCATATTCATTATCACAACCGTACACCACCGGCTAACAACCATTTTCATAGCCAGATATCCATCACAAATCTCCGCATTTACACCGTGATAATTTCGACGTTATCATATATATATATATATATATATATATATATATATATATATATATATATATATATACCGAGAAACACAGTTTCAGATTGGTCATTGTTAATGAAATTACAATTGATCTATTCAGATACACATTTCGGGCAAATTTTAAATTTACGGTAGTCGAAATCTGATGTGCACCATTCCAAAATCGGATTTTATACATAAATTCGATTCTGAAAAATTAAACTTCACAGTGTTTTACAGTAATGGATCAATGATAGATCGAGTATGGTGTCACTAATACTGTGCTTTCAGATTTCCCATGCACAATTATAAGAGGGTAACAAACTTGGGAATCTGACAATGATTATAGAGGTGTGAACAAGCAAAAGACTGTTTCGAGGATAGAAAATGTACTTTCTCTCATGTTTGCTTATGAGTCCGGATCCTCTACTGTGTATTACACAGCAGGGGCTGCCGTGATGTCAAAACGGCGTCGTTTCAAGTCCAAGCAACGCTGTTTTCGTCCCGAGCTTACAAAAAAAATCCACCGCAAAATGACGTCATTCTGAGTCGAAACGATGTCGTTTTACTTCACAGCACAGCACAACAGAAGCAATTTACAGCAGACGATCCCAATTCGTTTGCTTATTAGTTATTATGATTTTTACCTTTTGTCAAGTTGAAAAGGCCTTTTCTTGCCATAAAAGAGACGTAGGGTAGTATCACCCTTCTCTTTTAAGTTTTTATAAAGCGTTTGAGAAGAAACCAATCTGGGGTGGAAAAAGTAGGGTGCCAACTCCGATTTTTATGAAATGTTGTACTAAAAAATATTTAATTGGAATTTTTTTTCTTTTTATAATTATCTATTTAAATTGTAACCCATATGCTTCTTTTCTTAAATTAGATACAAAAAGTTTTTGAAATAAATAAAATTCTTTATCAGATCAAAATTGATTTAGAATAATTTTTTATGTCTAACAGAGAACCGTCCCCTAAAAAAAAGGGATAATTAGTAAATACGGCTCTTTTGGAAAAAAAATTAGGAAAAAAGGTTGTTTTGTCCTTTAGTGAAGTTTGACCCGTGATTTTCTCCCGTTTCTTTCACAAATGTGCACGATCTTAAGGGCCTCAAATCCCCTAAGGGGTCACCCTTCCCAAATAGGGTTTTAGTTTGGTTCAAAAAACACCTAAAACGGGAGAAAAAAATTCAAATTTTGTGCTAAAACCGTTTTTCCCAACTTTTTGGTCAACAGACCCGTTTTAACTCAATGCCCCTAAAAAAAATTAAAAAAAAACAGAGAACCGCCAAAACTAGAATCCATTTGTGTTTGTATACGTCCGAATATAACTTATTTACGACAGCGTTAAGCGCAATGATATATTATACATTACCGAGATTAACTTTTTCATTTCGGGTTGCATATCCCGACTTAAAAGTCTTATGGCTTTTAAACGCAAAACAACTTTTATAAATAATGCTTTTTTAGTAATGTCTCTTGTTTTCACCTTGTCTTTCATCTTTTGTAGCTATGGAATCCATTATTGACGATTTGGGTTTTGACGATGCTTGGAAATCGTCAGGTTTATAAATGGGTTATCCGTTTGTGATAATTCTAACTAGCAATTTGATGGTTTTGTTGGCGATTTATGATTGTGTCGTTTGAGATTGCGTACGTACCAAATGTCGGGGCCGGCCCTCCCTAAGCGCTTCGAGACCCGGGTCTTAGCCCAATTTCGTCGGGAGGCGACGGTACATGTTTCGCTAAAAAAGAAAAAAAAAATCGTGTAGATTTAATCCGATCCAACCTAAAAAAATATGTTAATTTTCTTTTTTGGTAGAGACCCAAATTTGTTTTTATTCTAATTGATAAAGGCCCTAATAAAAAAAATTTACTTGACCCAAAAAAAATAGATATATACAAACAAGTTTTATTAATTTTTTGCATATACGGATGTTAAAAATACGATAAGTGTTGGAAAAAATGTAGTACGAAGGATTTGACAGAGAATTAGAAACTCCAAGGCACGTTAATAACGTTGTCTTTTAAGAGCTGTTTTTTCCAACACGATTTGTCACTAAGGGATCAAATGAAAATCTCTTTCAGGATACAATGGGGGTGTTTGATTCAAACAGTGACTTGTTTGAATCAAACCCGAGAACACTCAAAGTTTTTCTAATGATGTTGTCAAATTTATGGATTTTCGTCTTCATACTTATGTTTTTTATAGGTTGCAAGTACCCCATAAACGAATGGATGTACTCCTAGCTTGCACCGGATGAAAGCATGCAACCCTTACACAAAATGGTAAGTACATATCAGTTCGAAAATGCGTGTATCTGAAAATGCATATCCCTTCATGAACTGATGCGATAACATGAAGGGAAAATGCGTCGAACCCCATTTCGTTGCGATAACATTAATTCGTACGGCAACTCGTAGCAAACGATAACCAAAATATTTATTTATTAAAAAATATCTAACAATAAGTATGTTTTTAAAAAAAAACAATTTCAACTAAAAGGCCCAATTCGGGAGTTTGGTCTTAGGCCCAATACAAGCGAGGGCCGGCCCTGCCAAATGTAAATGGGAAGAAGTCAATAACGTAGTGTTGATTTTGAGGACAATAGTCCTTTATGTAGGCATCCTGTGTGGGGGAGTTCCATGTCCAAATCCCTGATTTGGGGACCTGTGATTGAGGGCCAGTATGACGCCAGCGTGGGGCAATCATGGCTCAATTAGGCTTAAATCGAGGAATAGAATCAATCGTGGAATCCTGCCGATTAATGAGTTATAAAATTTTCATGAGCGACCAGGATGAGCGGAGCATCAGGTCGTTAATACAAGATTAGATGATGTGGACTCCGAAGTTGGCCAGGCCTATATAGGTCTAGTTGTGATAATGATCCGGAAACTTATTTGTTGTTGGTCCCTTGTAAAGGCTTTGGACAAGTTCAGAGGGGACTGAATAAACTTGTCACCTAAAACAATTTCTTATAAGTTATACCTTATAACTTAAAAGAAACTTGGAGTTAAGATAACTGAGCTGAGATTCAGTCTGATGACTAAATCATACTCTGAGTTAATTGCAGCGGAATATATTTTAAAGCATTTTATGTTTGTAATATCAGTTATTAAGTTTTCTTTGAAATATGCTGTGAAGACTTCAGTTTACTGGTGTAGACAGAGTATGTGTGAAACTAGATAGCATAGTAAACACACAAACACACAAACACAAACAAAAAATGTTGTAAGCAAATGCGTAAATAAAGAACACAAAGTTTATAGTGGTTCCAGGTGATGTAATTCTGTCAGTCCACTCTTCTCCTGTGATGTTGGAGGAAATTCATTAAGTTTTTGAGTTAACGTTACAAGACAAAAAGTAAATAACGATTGTCCTTGACTATTCCCCAGCTTTACAATCTTCGAGCCTTAGTCTCTAACGGGTAGAATTGTTATATCACTAAGTTTGCTCCACGGGTCCTTGAAGGGTTTAATTGCCTCTTCACCAGCTCCACCACAAACACTGTCTTCCTGACTGCACATCAAATGTTCTTCATACCACCTTGGTGTTTCACAGTCTAGACCTTTGATTAAATCAAAGTTGAGACATGAATCAAGTAAGTGATTCAACTTGTGCGTGAGCTTCTTCTTCATGATGTATCTGATTAGCACTAAAAGCTCTGTTTCTTCAAGTATGATAATCCCTTGAATGTTTCTTGAAAGATCTTGAATACTAAAAGTGTTTTGGATCTTTCAATATGGACTTAGCAGGAGTTCTTAAAAGATTTCGTCCCTCTTAATTCTCAATCTTTATAGAATGCTTCCTTATTGAAATTCTAAACTCCTCTCAATCCTTGTATCCGTTGGTGGTCCTGCATAGTACATATTACGTGTCAGTGTCCTTTCTGACAATGACAGTCATTCAACCAATTAGAATTCTTGATATCCAATGTTCTGATTAACAGATTGGTTGACTCGTGCTTCAGTCGAAACTGAGTTTACTGAGTTTTCAGTTTCCAACTGACTTAGTTCATTAACTCAGTATCTAATCTTCTTCAACATTAGTTCATCTGATCTTTGAGTTTTGTGAGATCATAGTACACCATTTTATAAAATAACTAAGTTTACATTGTCCTTATGTAGCTTAGACTTTCAATACAATATCTATAAAGTCAGTTCAGGCCTTCACCGACTTACTTGAATTCTAACCTTATAGTCTCGGTTTTAGTCTTTATAAATTGAGTTGAACCCTCAGTTTTTCAGTCATCAAAACTGAGTTTGAACCATCAGTTCTTCCTAACTGAGTTTGTCCCATTAGCCTTGAATCTTCAGTTTTACATTTGGTCAACTGAGTTTGATCCCTCAGCGAACCATTCTAGATTAGCTTTCAGCCTCAGTCCTAGACTCTACTAAAACCTATCTATTACAGTGCTTGTATGTTTTAACTTATACAATCAGACTCTAGTAAATCCAATACATTCAGTTTCCTAGACATCTTTTTCCTTTTCACTATAACAGCTAGTTATGACACTTCATCAATGGCGCTAAAAAACAATAAATAAGTGATAAATCATCATCAAAACTATATTTTGTTCAAGCTCAGTTTCAGGATCAGTTTCTTTTGTGGAATACAAGCTTGTGAAGTGCTTGGAAACTTAGTTTCCTCAAGTAACAATTTCTTTGACCGTGCCAGTTTCGGTTGCGGGTGCATCCATCTTCTCCGTTGTAGCATCAACTATCTCAAAGCATCTCTTCCCTTTTCCTTTTCGATAGTTCGGCCTATCTTAGCCGTATCTTTCTCGGTTGGCTCAATAACCCGCTCAACAAACTTTTCTTCCTCTCGGTTGTTTTTCTTCAATGACAACCTTCTCTTGATTTACTTCTTCCATTTATTCATCAAGATTAACTTGTTGTACGAGACTTCTCGCTTTCTTCATATTTCTCCGATTGAGAAGTTTTAGTTTTCTTGATTGATTCCTTCTTGGCAATTCGAGAAGCCGACTTTTGTGGTGTAGATTTTGCTTTTGTTATTCAAGTCGCATCCCGACTATTTCCGGTGTAATTTCAACTTCATCTTCCTCAAACTCGGTGAGCCGTAGAACTTGTTCCTCCCGAGTGTCAGGCGGCTCCCGGTTTGATGGGGATCTCTTCATCGCTTTTCTCGCTTCTTCAATTGAACGGAGATCGGCTTTCGTGTCGAGGGAGTTGGTTTTTCCGGTCATGTTGCCTTTCTTTTCTTTGAATTTCTTTTAAGTTGTTCTTCCGGATTTTTTTCTTCGATATCACCTTCAGCAGAATTTCCAGCTTTCTTCTTCTTTCCTTCACTGTTCGATATGCATCTCAACCTCTTCTCGCAAAGTAGGGACTTTCTTCGCAGTCTTTCTCTTTTTTTGCTGGGTTCACCAACTACTGTCTCAAATATCTTCTTGGTGGATTTCGGGTTGGTCCTTTCTGATTTAATTGCGATTTTTCCATCAGTGACTGTAGCGAGTGCAAGTTTTGGAATCTCAAAATTATTAAGTATCCTCTGGACTAGTAAGGCAAGGGTCTTCGTTTTCCAAAATCTTCATGTCTTCACTTCGGTCTTCTTTCTTGGCTTCCCTTCAGATGAGAACTGACTCATCAACTGATTGAATATATATCGTGTCCAGTTAAACTTCTCCTCAAACCATAGAACACATAGTAGCTCTAGCTTGGTGCCAAAGATGTTGCTGAATGTTCCAGCATTTCCAGTGACGCATTTAACCAACATCTGAGTTAAGAAACTGAATCTTGACTTCAAGAGTCATGTGTTTTCTGACAATGAAACCTCTGAATCAGGTAGCTTGGCAACTTCCTTCCACAAATGTTTACAATAGTTTGCTCAGTGACTATTATCTCCTTTGGGCTAATTATGGTCTTGAACTCCAACTCTAGTTTGTTATTGACAGACATACCTTCATTCTTGTAAAACTGGCAGATGCTTTCCAAGTATACATTCTACAGATTTATGTTGAAAATGCCCTATAGTCCGTTTATTTTCCGAATTTTCTCTGCTGTTGTTTCACAACTTCAGAATTGTCGAACTTGGTAAGGAATTGATCAATAGAGATGATCATTCCTACTTCAATCTTGGCATCAGACATGGTTTCTAGTAAATTTAGAAGAATTTGAAGGTTTAAGGAAGAAGAATTCTTGGTAAATTTTGCTTATGAAGAAAGTATTAAAAGCTTTTGGGAAAGAACAAAAGGAAGGTGTTTATAGGTGCGAGAAATTGATTTGCTGGTTGAATTTGAATGGGCAAGCTATCGTGTGATAAGTCACGTCGTTTTCCTTAAGATACAGAAAAGTAACATATAGAGGGGGGATCGACGGTTACGACTGACGTAGGTAAAATTTATTTCTGACATCCGTAGACTATATTAGTAAAGCGACTGATACAATGTATTTCCAGTTGTATGTCAGCTTTGTATTTCAAAAAAATCAGTTCCACTAGACTGCTTGTGTTATCAATTCCATCATTCCGAAGATTTGTGTTAACTTTGTCAGCATGGATACCCATTGTTGAAAGTTGCTAGAACCCAGTTTTGTGGAAATCGGTTTTGATAAATCTTTCAATGTAATCTATCCTTCTTGCAAAACAACTTAGACTTTATTTGGTACCCATACCTGATTGGGTCCTTTGTGGTTAGTTCTTGAATTAGCCATTGAACCATGTGAATATGGTTTCTTTTTTAACGAATTAATCTCTTCTTCTAAAGTTTTGAACAATTTTAGAAGAGTATTCATTTTTTTCATACACTTTTCTTGACTTTTAGGCTTATTGTGTAAACCTTTATTCTTATTGTTGGATCTATCATGTTTCACATAGGGCTGTTGTCTTGGATTGACAGTTCTGTGTTGAGGCTTAACCTTATGATCTTTGAGAAAATTGGTTGATCTAGCAATAGGAACAAAAACATCACAGTCTTCATCAAAACGAAAAAGTCTTCCTTTCCCCTCGAATCTAGTATTCTTTGAATGAAAATCATTCCTTGGCATAGTAGATTTGATTGGTCCGTTGTTGTTCTTAACTGAATTTTAATCAGTTTTGCCATTATTTGCCTTTGGCTGAGTTTTTATATTTGATATGTCACTTGTGCGAATTTCGCTAACCGATCTTCCAGCTTTGTCGGTTTTTTGCATAAGTCTTGGCTGAATTTTTATCGGTTCTAATATTTTCAGCGAGTTTTCTAGTGGTCTAGACTTTTGTGCGGCCACAAACTTAGGCGCAAATTTCGAACTAGGTCCAAGTCTTAAAATTGTTGATTATCAAACCCTAAGCCTAATCTATCTCCATATGGCTTTCCAGGTTTGAATTGAACTTTTGAAGTTGGATTTGTTGGTGATTTAGAGATATTTCTTATCTCATCTATATCATTCAGAATCTCAGAAGATCTAACTTCATGTGATAAGCTATTAAATTTGATAAAATTGAGTTCAACAATCAATCTAATAATTTCAATTTTCTGTGAGTCTCTTTTCTTTTAGACATTCTCATAATTCTTTTGAATTACCCATAATTTCCTTTATGAGTATGTCAAAAGTTTCATTGAATTCTGAATTTCCATGATTGACTATGGAACTAGAACAGTTTGATGTAGAAACATTTACCTTCTTGTCGGTTGTAATAAATTGATCATATGTATTCTGATCATCAAGCATTATTAGCTTCCCGCACTTCTTCTTGAGTGATAAGTGCTCTATTTATAGGGCTTTTTCCAACATTTGAATTTGAATCCTTGTATCCGTTGGTGGTCCTGCATAGTACATATAAGATGTCAGTGTCCTTTCTAACAATGACAATCATTCAACCAATTAGAATTCTTGATCTCCAACGTTCAGATTAACTGATTGTTTGACTCGTGCTTCAGTCGAAAATGAGTTTACTATTTTTTAGTTTCCAACTTACTTAGAGCATTAACTCAGTTTCTAATCTTCTTCAAATACTGAGTACTCCTAGTACATCTGATATTTGAGTTTTGTGAAATCAGAGTACACCATTTTATAAAATAACTAAGTTTACATTGTCCTTGTGTAACTTAGACTTTCAGTACAATATCAATAAAGTCAGTTCAGACCAACACAGACTTACCTGAATTCTAACCTTATAGTCTCGGTTTTAGACTTCATAAACTGAGTTTGAACCCTCGGTTCTCCAGTCTTCGAAACTGAGTTTTAACCATCAGTTCTCCATAACCAAGTTTGTCCCCTCAGCCTTGAATCTTTAGTTTTGCATATGGTCAACTGTGTTTGATCCCTCAGCAAACCATTCTAGATTAGCTTTCATCTTCAGTCCTAGACTCTACTAAAACCAATCTATTACAGTGCTTATCTGATTTAACTTATATAATAATCAGACTCTAGTAAATCCTATACATTCAGTTTCCTAGACATGTTTTTGCTTTGCACTATAACAACTAGTTATGGCACTTCATCAATGGGGCTAAACAAACAAACAATAAATAAGTAATGAATCATCATCAAAACTAAATTTTGTTCAATCTCAATTTCAAGATCAGTTTCTTTTTGTCGAATAGGGGCTTGTGAAGTGCTTGCAAACTTAGTTTCTTCATGAACTATTTCTTTGACTGTGCCAGTTTCAGTTGCAGGGGCATCCACCTTCTCCATTGTAGCATCAACTGTCTCAGCATCTCTTCCTTCACACCATCAACTGCTCATAACGATACCGTAACTTACCGTCAGGCCGAACTCATGTTCTTTCTCGATGCCGATAATGACGTGAATATCGGTTTGTTGATGCATACCTGGATTCGGGCATTTGCCCAGACGAGGAGAGAGATCTTTCCATATGGCAATCTGATTGACGCACTAGTTATGGTAGTAAAGTGCCCTATTCTGGCAGCCGATGAGAGAGTTGAGCCGCTGCCTATTCGTGACAGCAATCCAGTCACAATCACGGGACGATGTAGGAGAAGGCCATGCACACCATTTCATGAAGGTACGAGAACTCAGCAGGAGTTCCAAGAGGACGTCACTCAGGAAATCACAATGATGCACGCCAAGATAGATCCTATGATGGCGCATCTCAATGTTCCTCCCTATGCCCCACCACCTCCTAGAGCCCTTAGGCATGCTCCATCATCTTTAGGGGCCGGCCCATCCACTTCTACTCCGCCCCCAGGTTTTGAGGATAATTCGATGTCTGACTCGGATGAGAAGACTAGTTTTTATTGCCTTTCTTGTAGTAGTTTTTCTCCATTATCATTGTTTCCTTTTTTTATTTATTTCCGACTTTGCACTTTGATGTAGCTTTTGAATTCTATGACATATGAATAACTTGGATAGCTTAAATTGTTTGCAATTCAACTTTTATTACTTACTGCCACGATGTTTTCTATCTTCTTCTGATATCCAGAGTGCTTTGACATGTTTTGGATGTTAGAATTCTAGCAGATTTCCAAGCTTCCGACCGGTTTTCGCCCAATACGCAGACGGTACAGATTCACTTTCTTGCTCTACGCTTAACGCAGCTAAGTTCCCTTCTATTTTTAACCTTTTCATCATTGGGGACAATGCTTCGATTAAGTTGGGGGTAGGAACGTCACTTAGCTCTCGAGTATGTATTTCATAAATTTTTTACAGTCACGAATTTTTCGATGCATTATTCACCACTCTATCATCTAATCAACGAAGATTGCATAGTTGTGAAGTCTTTGAACTTTTGAAGCTAATTAATTCATATACATTGTTCTCCCTGGCCACCTTGCCCAGTTGACTGGACCTAATTAATCTATTAATCAATGGTGTAAAGGGAAAAGCATTCTCGTGATTCACTAGCAAGTCTGTGAGTTAGTATAATGTGATTCTATCTACTTAACTGTGATTTTAGGGTTATCGCACACACACCGCTTCATGAATTGGATATTGTATAATGCGTTACTTATGGATATTGGTTGACGTAATTCTCATCTTGACGTTGTGATGTGTTGGTCCCTTGAAAAGGCATTGGTTAAGTTTAGAGGTGGGTTGAATGAACTTAACACCTAAAACTTTTGGAGTTGACAAACTCAGCAAAGTCCGTAGTTTGCTGACTATCAGTAGTCTGCTGGCCACTCAGTAGTCTGCTGACTAATAAGATCACTAAATTTGTTGCAGCGGAATATATTTAATTAAACCTTATTACTTGTTGTTAAAAAGATGATACTAAGTATTGGATACTCAGTAGTGTAAGTGTGTGATTCAGTTGCTAGTTTCAGTAGGTTGATGTGATTAGCATGCAAATATCAGAAAGTAAATGCAGAAAGTAAGTAGTCAGGTTTTATAGTGGTTCCAGGTGGTGTAATCCTGTTAGTCCACTCTTCTCCTGCGATGTTGGAGGAAATTCACTAGAGATCTTTGAGGTTGCAGTTACAAAAATCCATAAGCTGTTTGTCCTTTGTCTCGGATTTTATCTAATGAAAAACAAACAAGTAATAAAATAAATCCGGATTACCCCAAGTGCAGGGATCGTAGTATAGAGGTTAATACCGGAGTCGAGTCCACAGGGAATCGGGGTTGTTTACCCAGTTTTTACCTAACTAACCTAAAGATGTCACAACGAATATTCCTAAAATTATAAGAAAATAAAAACGATTAACACGTAACAAACTAAAAACGAAAATAACAAAAGTAAACTGGACAGAAGATTAGAAATCTAAAGCCAGGAAACGAGATTACGAACCAAATTATCTAAAATAATCTATTTTAAAACCTAAACATGCAATAAAAATTATAACTTTGCTAAGCAAATCAAGCACAAACGATTTATCAATAATTTAAACAACGAACAAGCAATTGATCCACCAATTCTATAACATCCAATTCCTCCTCTAGATTATCTAGTGATAATTAATCAAAAGTTGTGATTCACCTATCAAAGGTATGAATTTCTAATCTCTTAGATAATTCGTTTATTAATCTCTTATCTTTCGATCCTAAAGATTAACGCTTTTATATCCGAGGTGTGAAATTTCTCAATTTCCAATCTAGAAGTAAACCTAACAACTCTCGTTATTTTTAGGTTAAAAATCTAATCTTGACTTTGGTGATCTAGGTTTAACAATAAACTTTCATCAACTATTAAACATCAAACATGCAAAACATCCGTCGATAAAATTGCATAATAACAATGAATTAAACATAGAAAAGATACAACTTTGAATAAAAACTCACAAAATAATCCAAAGAGAAATCAAAGTTGATAGAACGGCTTCACAACGCTTATTCCAAAGAGATCTAGCCTCTATTCATCGTTCGATTACTTGAAATAGCTACTAGAAAGTACATATAATTGGAGAAGTTTTTCTAGGAAATAAAAATCATAAAAGTTGTTTATGAAGGGTGGAGAAAACAGAAAAATCGCCCCTTAGGGTTCTTGTGGCCGCCAAATGTAATTAGGGTATCTTATGGATGGAAAAACGTGGCTATTTATAAGAATTCAAGTCGATTTTTGCTAAGTCGGCGGCTGGACGCTCGTCCAAGGGGTTGAACGCCCGTCCAGTATGCATAAAATCTTCGAGTCGGGCCGAGTCATGTCAGACGCCCGTCCTATGTAAAATTGGACGCTCGTTCAGCAAAAATCTTAAAACTCTGAATCCAATGTTCCTTCCTGGACGCCCGTTCATTCCTTCAAACGCCCGTTCAGCTGGACGGGACTTCAGACGTGCGTTCAGGTCACTTCACATCCAGTTTTTCATCTCTATCTTTATCCGACTTCATCTTTATCCTTTTTCTTCCATGTAAATCCTCACTTGAACATCTTTTAAACCTCTTTTAAGCCAAATTCTTGTATCTACAAGACATCAAAAACATTCCAAAGTGTAAAATCATTCAAAGTGGTAGAAAATCAACAATAAAATCTCATAATTCATCCAACTTTGCGATTAAACCATTCCAAACATCACTTGCTTAATAAATCAAATAAATGCTCACTTTCTATGCAAAACATTAGAGTATAGAGGAAAATTGTCACGAAATAGAACGATATAAATCATAGAAAATCACCCTAAACAACTCCCCCACACTTAGCTTTTGATCGTCCCGAGCGAAACAAAACAAGATCAAGGCTCGGAGAAAAGATGGACATTTCAGCAAGAAAACAGCATATCTAATAAATTAGAGGTTCACCCCTGTGTGTGTGCAAAGCCATAGCAAACTTCCACTAAGTCCAAACTTGAAACTTTCCAAGCAACTAGCAAATACTCCATTTAAACTAGAAATAGATGATACTTACAACATGCACCCTACAAAACATAACATATCCCGAAAAGGATGATAGAATGCATTTAGGACCTTTCTGACATACTCAGAGGATAATCCCTACAACATATCTGTCGGTTTATACTGGATAAGATAGGCAATAACTAAGTCTTCCACTTATTCATACCAACACTTTTCATAAGTTGATTTAATCATCATTCACATTTATACGCACATCAGAATGAGCTATTGCTCGTCATAGCAGAATAGGACATTCGAGATATACCCTACCGTACTCAAATCATCAAGCAGCTTCTTCTGACTGTCGTGAGCTTTTGGTCATCATAGTGGTATAGGACGTTCGAGATATGCCCTACCGTACTCCAATCATCGACCAGCTTCTGACACACCCAATTAATTCATTCACTTTTTTCTTTTTAAACATACTTTTTAAAGAACAGTAGTCACGTTTCGCTTATCACATTCAAACCTAAGATATTCACAGTATGTCATACTCCGGCTCTAAACACAAACTATTATAATTCTCATGATACGTACATTAGCACTAAGCACACGATACTTAAAAGATAATCAAAAATTACTAATCCAAATGGGTATAGCTTTATATTTTAGCTCATCATTTAATATGGCTCGTGAAATGTATGTCGGGTGAAACATCTAACCTACTAAACATACAATATACATCATAAATGTCTATAAAAACCGAACAAAAGTATGCATTTGCTCAACCGGGATAAAACAAAAATTGAAAAAAAAATAGCTCTTTTCAGCATAGAATAACAATATAAGCAAAAAGATACACATAACCATTCTCCTCCCCCACACTTAAACGACAACATGTCCTCAGGTTGTACAGGATTAAAAAGAAACAAAGTACTTAGCTGATTTGAATAGATACTCGAACCGTTGGTCAGGCTGGAGCATGAAGAAACCAACGTTCGTAAACTCAAAGATGATCTGTTTCAGCATGATTCGAATACTAGCTCGACAAAACAGCTAAAAATGTGCCTGCACGACTCGATAAACACGGGAAAATCTCGGGGGAAAACGAGGATCATATCACATCGCAAAATAAAGATAAAGATAAGGTGAAATCGAATCAAACGATAATACATACATGACACTGAATAATAGAAACCACAGGAATGTCAACGATACGCCTTATGGCTTACAAGATTCAGCAATAAAATTTTAGCAATGGAAACAGACAGTAGCTCCAAGAAAAATACATACAAATCAAGTAAAGATAGAAAAACATAGTATCAAAATACAAACAAATCCCAGGGAAAAAATTAGAAAGTAGAATCAGCCTCATAAAATCAAGTCTGCCCTGGTGCCGAAGAATCACCAGCAGGAGGTGCTCCATCCGTAGGAGTATCAGGAGAGGATCCAGTCTGTGGTGTAGTATTCCTCCCTGCTGTGTCAACCTGCTCCTCATCAGACGACGACTCGATTCATGAAGAACATCCGCAATAGCTCGCTCGATGTCGTCGAAAAACGTAATCCATAGTGCTTGCATTGTAGCATCTCTCCGATCCCTCGGAGGACGGCCCACACTCATGCACCGTAGGATAGTCAGGATATTGTTCTGTGACGTTCGCATGTCCTCCATCCAGTTCCGTATACTATTGGCCATACTTAAACGCATCCGAACTCATGGAGATAAAGAAGGAAGGGAAGATACTGAGGCGGTACGGAAGATGATCCGGGCTCCTGTGCTGCCTCAGCCTCAGTCTGACCAGAAGATTTCACTTTTTCTCGCTGCAAGTACCTCGGATTCTTAGGTTTGTGATCAGTCTTATACTCGGGAACCCTAGCATCTTGACAGAGACTATGGATCAAATGGGGCCAAATCAGACATCGAGCATAGACTTTCTGATTCATCGCTATCTCATCAAAAATCGCCTGTCCAACATCAACATTCAACTTAAAGTTCAAGGCGTAGAGCATCCGAGATCGCCAATGTGAAAATGCGTCAAGTTGTTCTTAGGCAACAACCTGTTCTGTATAAACCGACATTGGACTTTCCAATCCTCCGTCCATGAGGTAGTAACCAATTATTTCCTATCTCCTCTCGGTCTAAGTGTCCACGGCACCTCCGGGCACACTTTCAGTCTCAGCTCCTCCAAAGGATCCTCACCCGCATCCTGCTTGGCTTTAATCGCCTCCTTGTAATCCAACCCCTCAAAAGGTGCTAACTGGTATTTCTCATTGATGACCTGCGGTGTAAACGGCACCTTAACTCCTCGAACCATAACTACCCCAGTTTCCAAATCCGTCTCAGAACAGTTCGCATAAAACTCACGAACTAGGGTAGCATTGACAGGGGTCCTAGGGGTTCGCATCAGTGCACCCCACTTTCTATCCGTCAACATTTGAACAAAAGATGGATCTACTTGAGACTCGAGAATGGCTCTCTCTATCAACATAGTTCTCGTCAGGTAATGCTTGTTGTACACGTCTAGTGGCCTTGGGGTTAATGAACCTCCGAGCAAAAGGAATAGGGATAGGGGGTCTAACATTCTCGTCTAACAGTGCTCCCGCTCTCGTGTGCTTCCTCGCCGTAGGCCTAGGAGTCTCTTCAGTCCTTTCAACCCTAGGTAATCTCACTAGGGGTACCTCATCATCAGTATCCGACTCAGATTCATCTCTCAACGGCACCCTAGATTGACCTTGAGCACCCCTAGGAAGACGTTCTCTAATCTCAACACCCCGTGTGGGAGGTACTAAGGTGGGATCCACAACCTTTTTCTTTTTACTTGGCTCCTTTGCTACCCCCTTACCATGTCGTTTCTGAACCATTGCTATACAATCTAGACAACAACACCAAACCACAATGCAAAACAAAACCACCCGTTTATCGTCCAAACGGGATTTCCCAAAAATTCAACAACCAACACCAAACCACACCAAAACAGTAATGCAACCATCCACCATCAACCATCACCACCCCAGATCACCAACAAAACAGAAAAAAGAAAAGAAACTAATAAGCTAAAATTCAAAAGAAAAACTACTCCGAAATCGAAATAAAAAAACATGAATCAAACTAAGAAACGGTGATAAAATCTTACCAGGTGTAATGAGAGGGTGATGAAAATGATAATTGGAAGCCCTACCAATGCAAATTCGACCCCAAAGTTTGGATTTTTCTCCAAAGGAAACCGCAAAAGCTAGGTCAATGAATCGGATTAATGGCCGTTTGTTGTTGGATTTGGTTTGAATAATCGATGAGAGGGGTTTGAGAGGTGTTTGTAGAGCTTTAAATCGCCCAAAACGGTTTAGAAACAAGGATTTTTGGGCAAAGGGGGCGCAAGAGTCGGCTTTTAAACTTTGAAAATCGGGTTAGAATGAAATTTGGGAAGCAGGGGGTATATATAGATGCAGGACGGACGGGCGTCCAATATGATGGACGAGCGTCCACCTGGAAAACTGATGAACTGGACGGGCGTTCGATGAAACAGACGCCCGTCCCACTTTTCAAACTAATACAGCGTTGGAGGGAACTTTTTGGACGGGCGTCCAGAAAAGATGGATGCACGTTCAATGAAACACAAGCAGACGGGCGTCCAAGATCAAATTAAGCAAAAACTTAGAATTTTCCATACATTTTTATTCCAACTCTTATTTCTTCATATAAATCAAACAAAAAAAAAACTCAAATACATAAAAACTAGACGATAGTGGGTTGCCTCCCACCGAGCGCTTTTGTTTAACGTCGTTTGCTCGACAAAACACCTAACGAAGCTAGTCATCATAAATATCAGCCCAATCTACAATCCGGATCAGACGACGGAGCATGTCAATCGCGGGAGGAAAATCGTATTCATCCCGTAGGGCCCGGTCCTCTCCCAAGCAACATCCACTCCTCGAAAATGTTCACGACGCAAAGACTAGCAACAATGTGTCGGTCAAGCATCGGATCATTAAGGATTGTATACGGTCGTCCTAAAGCACTCTGCAGTCCTCGGTACTAAACTCTCCACCTCCCAAAGCTTGGGGTACAATGATAACGTAGGTAACAGTCCTGAGGCGAGTGATGATATCATAATCTACGTCCAGAATGATCGTCCCTCCAGGTCCGTCATCTAAGGTGATAAGGTGGATCCTACTAATGAAAGGGAACTCATGCGGCAGAACTCCGTAATCCATTTCTTTCTTTAAAATACACAAAGCTGAACTGAAGCAGAGTCAACAATTACCCTAATTAGACTTAAACTAAACAAATAAATCAAAGAAAAGAGTAAAACAAAAGTAACTAATACAAAAGGATATCTAGGACGCCCCCTAGTGGCGCTTTTGGTTTATGTCGTTAGCTCGACAATCTTTCAATTTAGCCTGGATCAGGCCATTTAACCTTTCTGCCAACCAATACATCGTGTAAGATCTGATCAGTAGTGTGGCTGCAAAAACAGCATCTAACACATGGGGTCAAGCTTTTGATAGCCTTCCAAACACTTTTAATCCTCCCCATTATAGACTTCTTCTTCCTCAGACGTCTCTTGAGCTGTTGCTCCCTGTGAAACTCTTCCATATCCCAACTACCAG
This sequence comes from Gentiana straminea, assembly GCA_036785695.1. Lineage (NCBI taxonomy): Eukaryota > Viridiplantae > Streptophyta > Magnoliopsida > Gentianales > Gentianaceae > Gentiana > Gentiana straminea. The sequence continues at coordinate 1,270,791 of JAVUPR010000298.1, forward strand.
CCATGACTTCCTCTAACGGACCACTGCCGTCATCCTCAGAAAACAAGTCGGGTGAAAATTCGTCAAACTTATTGACTTCAGGTACACCACACCCGAGGATGTCGAGGAAATGAACAATCAAAGGTTTTTCTTTGGTTTGACCGATATAATGCTTGCACCTTTGACCATTCACTCTGAACGGCTGGTCACCATGACCTCTTAGTTCTAAAACGCCTCCAGGAATGATTTGCAGAATTTTAAAGGGGCCGGACCAACGTGTCCTCAACTTTCTAGGGAACAGATGTAACCTGGAATTGTACAATAGAACTTGCTCCCCGACTCGAAATTCTCGCCTTTTGATTTTGGCATCATGAAGGAGTTTCATCTTGTCTTTACTTATCCTAGCACTCTCGTAGGCTTGGAGTCTAAACTCATCTAACTCATGCAACTGCTGCAGTCGGTGTTCACCACATGATTGGGTATTGAAGTTTAAGAACTTAGTGGCCCAATACTCTCTATGCTCCAACTCAACTGGAAGGTGGCATGGTTTTCCATATACCATCTGATAGGGTGATGTACCCATGGGGGTTTTGTAGGTAGTTCGATATGCCCATAGTACATCATCCAACTTAAGACTCCAGTCCTTTCTGTGACTGTTTACTACTTTCTCCAGGATCTTCTTCAAACTTTGATTACTTCTCTCAACCTGGCCACTAGTCATAGGATGATATGGTGAGCCAATTTTATGCCGGACACCATATTTCTCAAGTACTTTCTCTAGTGGTCGGTTGCAGAAGTGTGTTCCTTCATCGCTTATCAAGGCACGTGGGCACCCAATCTTACAAAGATGTTTTTCTTTAGAAAATTCATGACCGTTTTATGATCATTGCGAAAGGTGGCTTAGGCCTCCACCCATTTCGATACATAATCGACACAGACTAAGATGTATTTATTTCCATAGGAAGATGGGAACGGGCCCATAAAATCAATCCCCCATACATCGAAGACTTCACATTCTAGAATGGGTTTCAACGGCATGTCAAAACGCCTTGTTAAAGCCCCGGTTCGTTGGCACCTATCACAAGCTTTGCAGAAAGATTATGAATCCTTGAAGATCGTGGGCCAATAGAAACCAGACTGAAAGATCTTGGCAACGGTTTTCCAAGGACCAAAGTGGCCACCAGTAGGCCCACTGTGGCACTGTTCAATAATATCACGTTGCTCTGATTCAGGAACACATCTCCTTAGCAATCCGTCTTTACAAATTTTGAAGAGGTAAGGTTCATCCCATACAAATGTTTTCAAGTCAGAGAAGAATTTCTTCTTCTCCTGATATGAAAATTCCGGATTTAAGTACTGGGAATGAAGGTAGTTGACGATGGAAGAATACCATGGAACATTTGGGAAGCAATCGTCTATAAGCATAACATTTTCAAGAGGAAAGTAAAGGTCTATATCGTTAGGTTCTTGCTCTTCCTCATTCAACATCCTCGAAACATGATCAGCTACTACGTTTTCACTGCCATTTTTGTCCTTAATCTGAACGTCAAACTCTTGCAGGATCAGTATCCAACGCAGTAGCCGCGGTTTAGCATCTTTCTTTGTCATTAGATAGCGCAAAGTAGCGTGATCAGTCCACACAGTAACTGCAGCACCCAACAAGTAATTACGAAATTTGTCCATAGCGAAGACTACGGCCAATAATTCCTTTTCAGTTGTGGTATAGTTTACTTGAGTAGGGTTTAGTGTGTGACTGGCGTAAGATATTGGCTGGAACGTTCCTTTTATTCATTGTCCTAGGATTGCACTAACAGCGTAGTTGGATGCATCACACATAAGCTCGAAGGGTAGATTCCAGTCAGGAGAGATAAGAATCGGTGCAGAAATCAACTGACTTTTAAGCTCCTCAAACGCTTGCTTGCAACTATCATCAAAATTAAAAACGACATCTTCTTTGAGTAGGGTAGATAGGGGCTTGGCTATCTTGGAAAAGTCTTTAATGAATCTCCTATAAAAACCGACATGTCCAAGAAAACCTCTCACTTCGCGCACATTTCTAGGCAAACTCATCTTCTCTATAGCCTCCACTTTTGCCCTATCTACTTCCATACCTTTGGCTGAGATCTTGTGGCCAAGAGCTATCCCTTCATCTACCATAAAATGGCACTTTTCCCAGTTTAGGACTAAGTTCTTTTCCACACAGCGGGATAATACTTGATCAAGATTAGCAAGACAGTGATCGAAGGATTGACCAAAGACGAGAAATCGTCCATGAATATCTCCATACACTTTTCAACAAGCCCATCAAAGATAGCCGGCATACATCTTTGGAATGTAGTCAGGGCATTGCGAGAGACCAAATGGCATTCGCCCGTAAGCGAATGTACCATAGAAGCGAGGTAAAAGTTGTCTTTTCTTGGTCGACCGGATCTATGGGTATCGGAAATATCCCGAATATCCATCCAGGAAACAAAAGTAGAATGCATGTCCTGCCAGACGCTCAAGCATCTGGTCAATGAAAGGAAGGGGGAAATGATCTTTCATCATAACCTCATTGAGTTTTCTGTAGTCTATACAGACTCTATAACCAGTCACGAGCCTCAATGCTATTTCTTCGACCTTCTCATTCTTCTCGATAGTAATCCCTCATTTCTTAGGAACCACTTGAGTAGGGGATACCCATTCACTGTCACCATTTGCGTAAATAATACCCATGTCTAAAAGTTTGATAATCTCCTTTTTAACCACTTCTTGCATATGAGGGTTGAGCCTCTTATGGGGCTGTCTAACACACATTGCACCCTCTACAGTCTTAATCTTGTGCATACAAATGTCAGGAGATATCCCTCTGATGTCTCCTACTTGCCAACCAAAGGCTTTCTCATTCTTTCTTAACACATTCAACTGCTTCATATCTTCTATCCGGGATAACTTGGCAGAGATAATTAACGGAAGCTTGTCACCTTCTCTCAGGAAGACATATTTCAAGTGCTTAGGTAACGGCTTCAGTACCAGATCTGCAGGTGGTGCTTCCAAACTTGATTTAAGCTCCCCACTTTTCAACTCAACATCACTGAGTTTACTGAGTGGTCCCACTGCCAAAGCTTCTCCTTTCATCGAATCTTCATCAAACTCAGCTGCTAGTTGTTCTAGATTCACCCGACCATGATTATTCAGATTTTCAACTAATCTCCCATATTCAGTCTCAACAGCCATGACTTGCTTTTCCATGTAATCATTAAAGTCATCTGACATATCTTCTATGGAGAAGCCGGTTGGATAATCAGAGGGTCTCTGAATAGCTTTAGAGACACTGTAGCTCACTTCCTGATCACCGACTCGTATGGTCACTTGCCCACCATCACAGTCAATGAGGGCTCTGGCTGTAGAAAGAAAAGGTCTTCCAAGTATCAATGGGACATTCTCATCCTTTTCTATGTCTAGGACATACCAGTCAACCGAAAAAGTAAATCTATCAATTTGAACTAATACGTCCTTCAGTATCCCTGCAGCTTTCTTGGAAGATCTATCAGCGAATTGTAGGTTCATGGTCGTGGGTTCTAAAAGATCATTCAATCCAAGCTGTTTACATACAGACAATGGCATCAGACTTATGGATGCACCCAGGTCACATAAAGAGTTTGGGAAGACTAAGCCTCCTATCAGCAAGGTGAACACAAATTTCCCAGGGTCACTCCTCTTGATTGGTAGATCTTCATAACTTATCACAGAGCAATCCTCACCAATCAACCGATCCATGCCTTCTAACTTCTTCTTAGAAGAAACAACATCCTTGATGAACTTAGTGTACTTAGGCATCTCAACCAAAACATCAGATAATGGAAGATTAACCTGAGTATTTTTCAGAAGATTAAGCACTTTTTCATATTTCTTGTCCTCATGCAAGGAGATGTTGCTTTTTCTAGGTGGAAATGGTAGCTTCTTTAAATCACTCTCAGAAAAGACTTTCTTTGAGGATGAATTGACAGCTTTATCTTCCAAATCTTTCCACCTCACCACTTTCTCACTTCTTTTACTAGTCAGGGGATCTGCCACCTGACTCTCACTTGATTCTTCATTTCTCAGGGGATCAGCCACCCGAGTACTCTCTTGCAGAAAAGGGGAACATGGGTGCTCGATTTCCCCTCCTGCCTTATCACTGGCAGGAGAGGTTAGTGGTTTCCCTGGTTCGGGGGACCACTAAGTTTAGTACCAGATCTGAGATTCATTGCACTGGCCTCTTCTTTACCATAGGGAATTGAAGGAACTAGGTCAGTGCACTGGCCATGATTCAAATCGGTCTGAGCTACCTGACCACCCTACGGATTTTTCTCCGTAAAGCTGGGCAACTGCCCTGAGGGTCTGGAAGCTAGTTGGCCAGCCATTTGCCCGATCTGCCTCTCAAGACTCTTTATCGTGCTCTGGAGGGATTGGATATTATTATTCTGCTCCTCCAGTTTAGCTTCAAGATTATTAGAGTGAGAGGGGCCTTAAGAGTTCTGAAAGTTCTGCGGGATGGTTTGGCTGGGACGATTCTGAAACGCAGGATTTGAATTGTTTGTCCAATTTTGATTGAACCTTTGATTTGTATTGGAAAAATTCGTGTTCAGGTTCTGATTGAAGCTTGGGTTTCGATTGAAGTTCTGATTCTGGTTGAAATTCGAATTTTGATTGAGATTTTGATTCCGATGGAAACCCTGGTTTTGAAGATTGCTTTGGCCAGAGAACTGATTGTTAAATCTCTGATTTTGCTGGCCAAAGAAAGCATTAACTTCAGGATTCTGTCCATTCATAGGACAGAAAGGAGAGGTGTGCCCCACATTATCACATGCCCGGCATGTGATCGAATTATACCGTCCCTGATTCTGGACAGCATTGACTTGATAGGTTGAAGGGGAAATAAATTGAAACTGGCCAACCATATGGCCAGTTTGACAACAATTTTCGCAAAAAAGAACTTGAGAATTCTGCGGGAATGATGAAGTCTGATTCGTTGGACTTGGGGGCATTGAAAGAGCGGCCACCTGCTGTTGCAGCATGGCGATCAGATTTTGCATATTCACTTACTCGATCCTAGGAGGAGGAGGTGCCTGAATAGCTTGAGAGAAGGGGGCATAATTATATTTGGCACTATCCTCGAATAATGCCCACCCTTCTGCAGGTGTTTTCCTCAGGAATGCCCCACCAAAAGAACTATTGACCATACCCTTAGTGAGCTCGGTCAATCCACTGAAAAATGTGTTGACTTGCCTCTGCAAGTCCAAACCGAGGTGAGGGCATTTACGAAGAAGAGCTTTGAATCTCTTCCATGCATCAAAGAACGATTCGTTTTCCTTTTGATAAAAGGTGAAAATTTCATTTAAGCATTGGGCTGTCTTGGATGGTGGGAAATATTGACTTAGGAACTCTTTTTCGAGTCCAGCCCAGGTGGTGATTGATTCGGTAGGCAGAGAGTTATACCACTCTTTTGCCTCCCCTTTCAAGGAAAACGGGAATAACTTCAACTTTATCGCATCCTCACTTACTCCTTGAATGCGATTCGTACCACATATCTCCAAAAATGTGTGTACGTGAGTATGAGGATTTTCATATTGAAAACCATGGAAGATTGATGCATGTTGCATCATTTGGATGAGCCCAGGTTTTAGTTCGAAGGTTGGTGCATTTATGGCGGGTAGAACGATGGCCGGGTTGACTTTGACTTCACCAGGCAAGGCGTAGTCAGCCAACGTACGTCTATCTTCTGCAGCCATAATGACTATGTCTTCGATCTCCTCATCTAAACGTTCCTCCAGGTCTTGATCGGCTTTATCAGCAAGAAACGCAGGACGGATTTTCTTCCTGTTTGGTCGGACTATGGTTCGCTCGAGGTCGGGGTATAGAGTAGTGGCCCCTTTTGACTTCGAGTTTGCATAAACCGAAACCAAAATCAAGTTGCTTAAACTAAAAACTAAAAACTAAAAGTTAAAACCTATGAAAAGAAAATAAAATAACAAAAAACAGGAGGACAGACGTGCGTCCAATTAGTCTGGACGGGCGTCTGCCTGAAGAACTAGACGGCCGTTTGGGGCAAGCCAGACGCTCGTCTGATTTCCTCCAAACGGTACCGAGTTGGATCTTTTTAGCTGGACGGGCGACCAGTTATTCCGGACGCTCGTTTGGAAACCAGCTGGGAAAACAGGAAACGAAAACCTAGTAAAAACTGGACAACCGTACCGAGTCCCCGGCAACGGCTCCAAAAACTTGTCTCGGATTTTATCTAATGAAAAACAAACAAGTAAAAAAATAAATCCGGTTTACCCCAAGTGCAGGGATCGTAGTATAGAAGTTAATACCGGAGTCGAGTCCACAGGGAATCGGGGTTGTTTACCCAGTTTTTACCTAACTAACCTAAAGATGTCACAACGACTATTCCTAAAATTATAAGAAAATAAAAACGATTAACACGTAACAAACTAAAAACGAAAATAACAAAAGTAACTGGACAGAAGATTAGAAATCTAAAGCCAGGAAACGAGATTACGAACCAAATTATCTAAACTAATCTATTCTAAAACCTAAACATGCAATAAAAATTATAACTTTGCTAAGCAAATCAAGCACAAACGATTTATCAATAATTTAAACAACGAAAAAGCAATTGATCCACCAATTCTATAACATCCAATTCCTCCTCTAGATTATCTAGTGATAATTAATCAAAAGTTGTGATTCACCTATCAAATGTATGAATTTCTAATCTCTTAGATAATTCGTTTATTAATCTCTTATCTTTCGATCCTAAAGATTAACGCTTTTATATCCGAGGTGTGAAATTTCTCAATTTCCAATCTAGAAGTTAACCTAACAACTCTCATTATTTTTAGGTTAAAAATCTAATCTTGACTATGGTGATCTAGGTTTAACAATAAACTTTCATCAACTATTAAACATCAAACATGCAAAACATCCGTCGATAAAATTGCATAATAACAATGAATTAAACATAGAAAAGATACAACTTTGAATAAAAACTCACAAAATAATCCAAAGAGAAATCAAAGTTGATAGAACGGCTTCACAACGCTTGTTCCAAAGAGCTCTAGCCTCTATTCAGCGTTCGATTACTTGAAATAGCTACTAGAAAGTACATATAATTGGAGAAGTTTTTCTAGGAAATGAAAATCATAAAAGTTGTTTATGAAGGGTGGAGAACACAGAAAAATCGCCCCTTAGGGTTCTTGTGGCCGCCAAATGTAATTAGGGTATCTTATGGATGGAAAAATGTGGCTATTTATAAGAATTCAAGTCGGTTTTTGCTAAGTAGGCGGCTGGACGCTCGTCCAAGGGGTTGAACGCCCGTCCAGTATGCATAAAATCTTCGAGTCGGGCCGAGTCATGTCAGACGCCCGTCCTATGTAAACATGGATGCTCGTTCAGCAAAAATCTTAAAACTCTGAATCCAATGTTCCTTCCTGGACGCCCGTTCATTCCTTCAAACGCCCGTCCAGCTGGACGGGACTTCAGACATGCGTTCAGGTCACTTCACATCCGGTTTTTCATCTCTATCTTTATCCGACTTCATCTTTATCCTTTTTCTTCCATGTAAATCCTCACTTGAACATCTTTTAAACCTCTTTTAAGCCAAATTCTTGTATCTACAAGACATCAAAAACATTGCAAAGTGTAAAATCATTCAAAATGGTAGAAAATCAACAATAAAATCTCATAATTCATCCAACTTTGCGATTAAACCATTCCAAACATCACTTGCTTAATAAATCAAATAAACGCTCACTTTCTATGCAAAACATTAGAGTATAGAGGAAAATTGTCACGAAATAGAATGATATAAATCATAGAAAATCACCCTAAACATCCTTCACCAATGACTATGGCTTCACAAACTGTACACTTGAAATAGGTAGGATTGCTGCTCCAAAGTATTCCACTGGTCCTTGAAGGGTAGGATTGCCTCTTCACCAGCTACACCACAAACAAGAGTTCTTGACACCCAAAAGATGCTTCTCTGTCTTCAGCAAACTTTTTGTAAAAGAAGGTTTGAATCAAGTAATTCATTCAGCTTTCAGCAGCTTGAAGTCTTCAAGTCTGTGTACCTGATGTAACTTTATAGCAGGTTACAGTTGAAGAAATTTCTTGATCAGTAAGTTTAAGCTCAGTATAGTCAGCAGGGTGTTTCTCTTGATTTAACTTGAAGCTTCATATGGATTATATGTTCATCTATTTTATCATCATGAGTCTGAGTCAGGAGTCTCCTATTTATAGGTGTGAATCCTGTGACATATATTTGAATTTCAAACATAGCCGTTTCAGACTTGTCTCCATCTTGACTTGCTTTTTGTCACAGTTCATAGTACTGACACTGTCAGTCAGCTTTTTGTCAGTTACCGTCTATCCACCCTTTGAATTGTATCCATTGGATAATCCTCTGAATATTTCCAACGTTCCATTTATCTTGACCATTGATTTGTTGACAAAATCAAGGCTCGTAATCCATCATTATCCATTTAATCTTCCAATGTAACTTTTGATTAAATCGAAATTTACATTCAGCAGACACCTAGGGCATATCAATCTACTAAAGTGGATATATGTCAGCTGATTCAAGTCTGTTGTGTTTCTACAACACTTCAGCTGACTACTTTAAATCTAACTTTTATTGTGAAGATAGAGTACACCAATTTGATCATAACTAAGTTTCAATCACCACTTAACATATGAAACTTAGACTTTGTACACAAGGTATATGTAATCAATTTAGGTCATCACAGACTTCCCTAAATTCTGATTCCATATCCTTCACTTTAAATACTAAGTTTGATCCTTTAGCCTTCAATAACTGAGTTTGAAACCTCAGCCATCAGTTTTCAGCAGGTTCCTAGTTAGTCTACTGACCTAGATACCCTACTGACCTAGACAGGTCTGTTGATAAAGTCATCTGACCTAATTACAGTGCTTGTTTGATCAAACCATATACAAATATCAAACTCTAATAAACCTATACATTTGATCTAGACATCTTTTTGTCTTTGCTCTATAAGAGCTAGTCTGGCACTCATCATTAAAACTTAAAATATGTCCAACAATTTCCCCTTTTTAGTGATGATGCCAATACCCTCCTTACAGCAATGCAAAAAGAGAAAAACAAAAATAGAACAAATTCAGTCATCCTCCATTAAAATCACATTTGTTCACAATGATTACAAGCTAGGATCAGCAAATAAAATAAGCAGTGTAAGTGTGATGATCTAGTTTCTATCTCCTTCTTGCTATTTCTAGCTCTTCCTCTCTTTTCTGTTGGTGAACTCTGAGTTCTCTTTGCAAATCCAACATCCAATTATTTTCAATGCCTGTGAAGTCAATCCAAGTATGTAGTGCTTTCCACCATTTCCAGGCTTCATTCAGGGATAACCGGACGCCTTGGCAGTTGAAATCACCTCCCATGTAGCATGTCTTGAATTCTTCTAAGTTCAACTTTTCTTTCTCATCAGATATTGGTTGTGTACCACCAGATCTACCAGCATGACCTCCTCTTCCAGGTGTTGTAGATTTCCTAGTCAATTTCAATGATTTGACTCTAGTCTCCCATAATTTTAGGCTTAGGAATGAGTTAAGACCTTCTTGATGTCATGTCATTCTAGGGTCTCCTTTTTGTTGCATAAACAAATTTGAATTCTTTGAGCGGATCATCAGTAAGTTGTACTCTTCCAGGTGCAGGTTCTCTGAATTGATTGATATCTGCCTCAAATCTCTTCTGGTTGTAAACTCTTGCTGCTTCTTTTGCTTCTGATATACTTCCTTCCCCCTTGTTGGCATCATCAATAAAACGATTGAAGAGGCCTAGAATACTCTCCTGAGAAGTGACCAAATTACTCAGCTGGCCTTCCATAATCTCTGTTCATGCGTCAACTGCAGTAATTCTTCCTTGAATGGTCTGTTTCCCAGATTGATCCTTTCGTAACCTTAGGATCAATAGCAGTAGGGTGGGGTACCTCAACAGGTTTGGGGACCTTAGCAAGCTTATCAACTTTCTTGTGTAATGAGGTAATTTGCTCAGCCATCTTCTTATCTATGTTTGTAACCTCATTCTTGACACAAGCAACCTCTCTCAGCAAAACATTTGTTGAAAATTGGAGAGAGGTGATGTTTGATGCAGCTGTCTCAGTAGTTCTTCCTCTGTTTTCCACTAAGTTAATCAAATCTACAAATCTCCTCTCACTACTATTTAGTTGAGTCCTCAGTTGGGTAATATCATCTTTTACAGCTCTCAACTCTTCCAAAACAAGCACTGGAATATCATTCATTCCAGCCATACCTCCAGCAGGATGTTCAGCATTGTCCTCAACCCTATGTTGCCTTACAACAATTGCTCTTGTCCTCTCCCATTCAATAGGTTCAGGACCCTCCTCAAACACATTTCCAAAAATTTCTTCAAGTACATGTTCTTGCTCAGGTTGATTCTCTTGTGCAGCTTCCAAAACAGGTACTTCTTCAAATATAGGTACATTTGGTTGTTGGGGCTCTACTTCAGCTTCTTCTTCAGGCATTTGGAACTCCTCATCACTGAAGTTATAATCCACCAGCTGTTCATCGTCATCAACAACAGTCTGCTGACCAACTTTGCCTTCAGCAACCTTCTCTTCAGCAGGCTGTTCTACAGCAGCTTGTTCCACCGGACTCTGTTCCACAGGAGCCTGTTCTAAAACAACCTCCACACTATGTGCAGGGGATTCCTCCAATCCCATCATCAGATCCAACCTTTTTCCTAATACTGTATGTTCCTCAGTACTTAAGAACTCCTGTTCCGACCTGTATTCAGGTGTTGTTTTTAACTCAGCAACCTGGACCACCTCTTCAACAAAGACATGAGGAAATATAGCCAAGTTTTTCTCTAAAACTGTTCCAGCATCAGCCACCTTCTGTAATTCATTTATAACTTGTGATAAGGTTGCTTGAGTGTCAAACTACTCCTGATACTGAGCTGAGTCCTCTGAGCTTATATAGCTTATGTGAGCTTCTTCAAACATAACAACATCAGAAATAATAGACATCCTGGCCTCTTCAAGTGATGTTGCTACAGCAAGCTGTATCTCCAAATCTTAATTGTAAACAGCTTCCAGCTTTTCATTCAAATTGTCAGTCTGCTGATCCTCAGTAGACTTGTCACCTTCGACGCAGTCGATCGCTACTTGCTCAGTAGATCCATGTCCAGCCTCTTCAGTAGGTCTTTGCATTGCAGTACCACTGGACTGTCCTGGAAACATAGGATGATCATCATCAGAATCAGATGAGGATGAATCATCACTAGCACGTGTGAAACTGGGATCTTTAAACATAATGTTTTTCTTCTGCTTGCCATCTTCAATAATTTCCATAAGCCTAGCCTCTAGTTCAGATGTATCTATCAGTCCAGTAAGGTTTCCATTTCTTGGTTTTCAAAAACCCATTCTTCAAAACCAGTAATTGGTTCTGTTGTTGGTTTCTGTCTCTTGTAGTAACAAAACTTCCATTCAAAATATCTTTGGACCCTCTTGAAATCACGATCCACTCTCTCTTTCTTTGATTTCTTTTCCCTCCTTTCATAGGGCATTATAGGATTCCTTAGAACAGGTTGTTCAACTTTTTGTTCTCCAAAGGTTTCAACAAGATGACTTAGTGCATCCTTAGCAGATACAAATAGGTCAGTAGGTTCTTCAGGTGGTACATTTGTACCTACTACCTCCAACTATTCAACACTAGGTTCCTTCTGACTCATATGCTCATCGGTAGGGTCTGCAACATTTTGTTCTTCCCCCTGAGTTGTAGCATCCACAGCAGGGTCTTGAATAGGTTCAACAACTTCCACAGCAGGTTCAGGTGCAGCATTGTGCTGTGGTTCTTCAATTTGTTGCTCAGTAGAAACCTCAACAACCTCTTCTTCTACTTCCTTTTGGGCCTTCAGAACCCTTAATTCCTTTCCTTTTCCATGAACCCTCTTCTTTGCAATCTGCTTTCTTCTTTTGGTAGGTTGCTCCTCAACTTTAGTAGCTTTCCTTTTTCATCTATCTTCTTTTTGTTGTTCTTTTAAGATCTCAGCAGTAGTTTTCTTTGTAGATCCAGCAGGATCAGTAGCCTCAACTTCAACTTGAGCCTCAGTAGACTCAGCAATGTCTACCGGTTGCTGCCTTGTCTTTTTAGGCTTTAACAACTCAGTTATCTTTCTTGTATCAGCAGCCTTCATTTTCTGTATAGGCTTCTTTGGTGCAACAGGTTGTGTATCAAGTTTAGCCTTAGGTCTCTTTTCTTGACCACCACCATCATTATCACTCTCAGTCATCTCATCATCTACTTCCACATCATCCAAACCAGGGATAAATAGTCTATTTCTGGCTTGTATCTTGACTTGTTGATTTTTGCAGGTGCAACATCAGCAATCTGCAAATGATTCAGCAGGGCCTGTATCATCAAATCCAAAGGTTTTGTCTTGGACTTCCTTGTTCCATCTCTATCTTCTGTCACTACTTTCTTCATGTACTGAACAAAGAATCCTGTCCCAATCAAACTTTAAGCTTCTGCAAATGATTATGAGTTGGTCTATTTTTGAACCGGAGAGTGTATCAAGACTTCCATTGAATCCAAGAATATTTTTGGCAATAATCTTGCTCAGCAGGTTATATTCCAGGCCAATATTCTTCACATTAATACTCAAGACTGTTGGTGCAGATTTGTTTGTTTTTATTGCTTCAACAAACTCTAGTCTTGATAACTCCATTGATTCAGGATCTGTAGGAGCTCCATTTCCTAGTCCAAATCTAAACACTTCCCTCAGTAGGTCTGAAGTGATTTCAATCTGCTGGGCATTGACTGTTGTAGTGAATGCCTCTCTATCATCCTTTATCACAATATTCTTCCAGAAATTAACCACATTGGTGTATGAAATACTTTCCAGTCTTAGATTTAGGTCATCTTCCAGTCCTTCACATCTTCTAATTCTACTTCCAACGTTGATGGCCAACTCAGACTTGTTAGCATCAACAACAAAGCCTCTAACACTTTGGCTTGTACCAATATGAATATCTCCTTTATCCGCCATTGTATAAGTGTGCAAAAGATGAAGAAGAAAACTTGCAAATCTGTGTTCACACTTGTATGTTTTCAGAGAAAATCGATCGGAGGTTTGTATGTAACTTCAGTGTATGAAAGTGTATATATAAGGAAAGAAAATGGGTAGTAACCGTCAGGCAAGTACTGTACACGTACTGTAGCATTTAACCATGATTAATCTTGAAATAAATGTGATGTTGCCATGTGTCCCACTAACTTATCCCGTTAAGAGTTGTAACCGTTGGATTTTGTAGCCTTAGTTATAAATGATAAGAATAATATCTGTTTACTGTTGACTTTCATTAAAGTTTGATTGTCTTCATAACGTATAATTCAGCAGACTTGGTCTTCAGTAGAGTTGGCTTCAGCAGGGTTACTTCAAATTTTACTCTGTTGATCTTCAATAAGCTCGGCGGCACCGCCGACGTAAATCGTGCCGATTTTCATACAGTCTAGTTTTGTCCAGCTGATAATACAAGATGAAGTTTAATACTAATGACTGATCTGTCAAGTGAGCTCACCCAACATAACAAAGACCAATCCCCTTGGCAACTTCATTTGCTCAATTGCCCAAACTATTTAAGTACATGGAATTGTTGAAACCAATGACTAATCTGCCAAGTGAGCGCACCCAGCAGGGCAAAGACTAATCCCCTTGTTGAATTCGAGTACTCTGCTGATCATTAACTTATCAGTCAACTTTTATGATGCCAAGTTCAGTTCTTAACTTAGCAAATCTTTCACTATCCAATGGTTTTGTAAAGATGTCAGCAAGTTGATCTTCAGTAGGGATGTAAAGAACCACCACATCTTTCTTCTCAACATGATCTCTTATAAAGTGATGTCTCACATCAATGTGTTTGGTTCTAGAGTGCAAAACAGGAGATTGCAATTGCACTTGTGTTGTCACACATTATGGGAATTTCTTTTTCCCCAATCCCACAATCCCTTAATTGTTGTCTTAATCATAGTACTTGTGCACAGCAACTTCCAGCAGCAATGTATTCAGCTTAAGCAGTGGAAGTGGATATTGAATTTTGTTTCTTGCTAAAACAGGAAACAAGTCTATTTCCCATCAACTGACAAGTTCCTGTGGTGCTTTTTCTATCAATCTTGCATCCAGCATAATCAGAATCTGAATAGGATATAACTTTGAAACTTCCATCATTTGAGTGCCATATCCCTACTCCTAAAGTCTCTTTTAGATACTTGAGAATCCTCTTGACTGCAGCTAAGTGACTTTCCTTAGGTTTAGATTGAAATCTTGCACAAACACCTACTGCAAAGGATATATCAGGTCTGCTGGCAATGAAGTACAGCAGACTGCCTATCATTCTTCTATATAAAGTCTGATCAACATCTTTGCCTACTTTATCTTCATCCAATCTGATGCTTGTACTCATATGAGTAGACACCTTAGTGCTATTTTCCATACCAAACTTCTTTAGTAGCTCCTTGGTATATTTAGTTTGATGAATAAAGATTCCATATTTCATCTGTTTGACTTGTAATCCCAAAAAGCAGTTCATTTCTCCCATCATACTCATTTGGAACTTGCTTTTCATAAGATCAGCAAACTTTTCACACAGAAAATTATTTTCAAAACCAAAGATAATGTCATCAACATAAATCTGTACCAGCAGGGTGCTGTCCCCTTCATTGATTCTGAAAAGAGTCTTGTCAATGGTACCTTCGGTAAAACCATTGTCCACCAAGAATTCAGATAGGGTTTCATACCATGCTCTTGGTGCTTGTTTCAAGCCATAAAGTGCCTTATTAAGTCTAGACACTTTATCTTCTTGATATTTAAATTCAAAACAAGTAGGTTGCCGAACATAAACCTCTTCCTCCAGAATGCCATTCAAAAATGCACTTTTGACATCCATCTGGTATACTTTGAAGTTTTTATATGCATCATATGCCAAAAATAATCTTATTGCTTCAAATATTGCAACTGGGGCATATGTCTCATCAAAATCTATTCCTTCTGCTTGAGAATAGCATTTTGCCACAAGTCGGCCTTGTTTCTTACAATGGTACCGAGATTCATCCAATTTATTTTCGTATACCCATTTTGTTCCAATTATATTTGCATGACTAGGCCTCTTCAGTAGTGTCCAAACTTGGTTTCTTTCAAATTCATTCAATTCTTCTTGCATAGTAATTATCCAATCTGGATCAGATATTGCTTCTTCAACAACTTTAGGCTCCATTTGAGGTGGAAAACAAGTAAACATTGCTTCAATTGTCTTTTAGTCCTTACACCTTGCTGTATATTACCAATTACTTGTTCAGCATGGTTATCCTTCAACCATTGTAAATCATGATTTGTTTGATTTACAGGAACCTCATCTTCAGTTGGGTCTGTTGTAGCTTCAGTGGGTGGAATAGCATATCCTTGAACTGCATCTGTTGTTGCATCAGTAGTGTTACCAGCAGGTTCTTCAGCAGGGGCAGAGTCGAAACTATTAAGTCACTTATCTTCTTTAAAACATCAACATATTCTAGATCAGTGACTTGGAGATTCTCAGCAGGTTCTGAAACTTCATCTTCCATTCCAGTGAACTTAGGTTCATCCAACACAACATGTATTGATCCTTCATGTTTCAGTGTCCTTTTGTTCAGTACCCTGAATGTCTTGCTGACTGAAGAATATCCCAAAAAGATTCCTTCATCCGATTTTTGTTGGAATGTCTTCGGTTGCTCCTTATGATTCAAAATAAAACATTTGCTTCCAAATGGATGGAAATAAAATATATTTGGTTTCCTTCCATTCCATATCTCTTAAGGTGTCTTCAGTAGCTTTTTGTTTACTGAGGTCCTATTCTGTGTGTAGCATGCTGTATTGATTGCTTCAGTCCAATATCTTTCAGGTAGTAATGCTTCACAAATCATAGTCCTCCCTGCTTCTTTCAAAGTCATATTTCTTCTTCAGCAACCCCATTTTGCTGAGGTGTACCAGAGTGTACTTCTTTCCTGTTACACTTGTTGGTATTACTGGTCCAAATAAATCCATATGCATCAGCTCCAAAACTCTTTTTGTTGATTGTTTAGTCTTTGACTTGAAGCTTGACTTTGTTTGTTTACCTTGCTGACATGCATCACTTATACCATCCTTTTTGAATGTGATATCAGGTAAGCCAATCACCAACTTCTTTTTCACCAACCGATTGATATCATCAAAATTGAGATGATTCAAATTTTTATGCCACAACCAATTTAGTTCGACTTGGTATGCACTATCAGGCAAGTTTCTAGAGCATCAGTAGACCAATCCACAACATACATGTTTTGTTGTCTTCTTCTAACCAACACAACTTGTTCACCTCTTTCACTGATGACAATACAGTAGCCTTTGTCAAAAGTGACCTTGTAACCTATGTCATAGAATTGTCCAGTGCTCAGTAGGTTGTAGTCCAGTCCTTCCACATATCCAACATTCTTGATTGTCAATCCATTCCTCACTAGTGTTCCATATCCTCTTGTATATCCTGGTGTATTTTTGTTTCCAAAATTGACTCTTGGACCATCCTTTGCCACATAGTTTGTTAAACAGTGCTTATTCTTTGTCATATGTCTGGAACATCCACTGTCAAAGTACCAGACACCCTACAAAACAAAATTAATGTGTTTTAGGTACCCAAAACTGTTTGGGTCCATAGAGGTCAGTGGTAAGCATGACCCTTGGCAAATTTCCATAAGGTCTTCTTTGAAAAGCATTGCATTTTTGTTCATATGTGTATCCCACATTTCCATAAAATCTAACATTTGGTTGTGTAGGATTCACATATGATTTCTGGCCTTTTGGTACAAAGTGATGTTTGAAGTGAATTCTGTTGTTAGAAGCACTAGTATAACCATAAGGTTGTTGTCGTTAGAATGACCGTAATATGGAGTCTGTTGAGCTCACTGCTGAGGTCTTAAATAAGTCCTCTGCTGAGTCCTCTACTGATTCCATTGCTGAGGTTTTACCCTAGTATTATGGTTATGTCTATTGTTTCCAGAAGTAGGGGCAGGAATATTCCAATCATCATCAGTAGGGAACAATCTACCTTTCCCCCTGAGATAAGTATCCCTTGAATGATTAACTTTTTTGGGTTTAGGAATCTTATCTTTGAAATATATATGGTTTTTGCCCTTTTGTGGTCCAGCAGACTTTGCAGCAGGTCTGCTATCAGAAGGTCTAGAAGGTCCAGCAGTCCTGCCTTTGGATTTACCCTTTTTGTTAGGTATTATTGACCTTTTTGACTTTTGATTTTACTTTCTTAAAGCCTTCTCGTAGGTTTAATCGCCTCGGCAACCTTTTTGGGAGTTGGATTTTGTGCAGGCACAAACTTATGACCAATTCTGGTACTTGGTTCAGTAGCCTTACTGGATCCACCCTTAGTAGATTGTTGAGTCTCAAATCCAAGGCCTGTTCTATCACCATAAGGCTTTTCAAATTTGAATGCAGTGGTGGAACTAGATTGTGCAGCAGATTCAGCAGCTACTGAATGTACAGTAGACTTATGTTGAGTATGTGTATAATATTTTTCCTTACCTTTGAGAATTCTTAATTCAACATTTAATCTTTGAATTTCTGCTTGAAGTGCCTCCTTTTCAGCCTTCACAATCTCATAACTAGATTGTATTTTCCTCAGTTGATTAAGGATGGCATCCAAAGGTTCTTCACTGTCAGAAATTTTAGGATTTGAACCACAAGTAGATTCCCAATCACTTTCAACAGGAGTGTTTACGGATACAGAATTGTATACCTCCTCAGTCTCATCCATATTTTCCATCAAAGCATAATCATCCATATCAGCTATGAGTGCAGTGTCATCTGATTCATTTCCTTTTTCTGATTCCACTTCATAGCCATATTCATCATCAACAACCATTGCTTTCTTGCCAGATCTTCTTTACTGACTTTTGTTCTTCAGTAGGCCTGGACAATCAGGTCTGAAATGTCTAGGTTTCTTGCAGTTGAAGCATAGATAATCATGTTCTTTCTTCTGTTTCAAATCAGGACAGTCAGGTTTGAAGTGTCCTGGTTTATTGCATTGAAAACATAAGGAGTCATTATCTTTCTTGGATTCTTCTTTTTCTTTTCACTTGATTTCTTGGTGAAATTCCTTGAAGAACCTCTTCCTGATTTCATCATTCTGATTTTCTTGCTCAGTAGGGCTATTTGTTCTTGCATTTCATCCAGTAGATCATCTTGAGCACCTGATGATTCTTCTTTATGTGCACCAGCCAATGCAGTAGTCTTTGGTTCTTCCTTTTCAGTATTAGGAACAAGCTTCTTACTGAATTCATAGGCCTTGAGATCTGAAAATAATTTGAAGGTGTCTTCCTCATGTAGTCTCCTGGACTCTTCTATGGCAGTAACCTCATTTCCCAAACTTCCTTTGCATGTAGGGCTTCTAAGATTCTTGTGTTGATCTCTTCTTTTGTATACACTACATTCAGTAGGGTGAGTTCATCCATGATAGCATTGAATCTTGACTCCATTTGTTCAATGGTTTCATTTGATTTCATTTTGAAATCTTGGAACTTTCTTTTGGCGACACTGACTTTGTTTTTCTTGATAGCATCAATGCCTTCACAGATTACTTGTAGTTTTTCCCAAAGTTCATTTGCAGTCTGTCAATCATTCACTTTCATGTACATATTGCTATCCAAAGTTCTGTAAATGATATCAATAGCAATATTGTTGAGGTTTGCTCTTTTTTCTATTTTCAGCACCACACTCTCTTTTTGGCTTTGGAACAAACTAAGTTTCACTACCCATAGTTATGGCTTTTATGATTGCCAGTGGTCCATCAGTTAGCACATCCATCATTTCATCATGTGTTGCAGCTAAAGAAGCCTGCATACGACGTTCATACTAATCAAAACTATCTAGAGAGCACATCAACATAGTCCTAGCATACTGATTGTTATCCATGATGCAAAGCTTTGAATATCAGAGACTTGAAAAAGTTTTCAAAGAATTTTCACAAGTAGGATTACTTCAGAACAGAAGCACTGCTCCGACACCAATTGTTGGTCCCTTGAAAAGGCTTTGGTTAAGTTTAGAGGGGGGGTGAATAAACTTAACACCTAAAACTTTTGGAGTTGACAAACTCAAAGCAAAGTCGTAGTCCGCGGCCATTCGCAGTCCGCGACTACTCGCAGTCCGCCGACTAATTAGATTACTGAATTTGTTGCAGCGGAATATATTAAATTAAGCCTTATTACTTGTTGTTAAAAAGATGATACTAAGTATTCGATACTCAATAGTGTAAGTGTGTGATTCAGTTGCTAGTTTCAGTAGATTGATGTGATTAGCATGCAAATCTCAGAAAGTAAGTAGGTAGGTTGTATAGTGGTTCCAAGTGGTGTAATCCTGAAGTCCACTCTTCTCCTGTGATGTTTGAGGAAATTCACTAGAGATCTTTGAGGTTGCAGTTACAAATATCTCTAAGTTGTTTGTCCTTCACCAATGACTATGGCTTCACAAACTGAACACTTGAAACAGGTAGGATTGCTGCTGCAAAGTATTCCACTGGTCCTTGAAGGGTAGGATTGCCTCTTTACCAGCTCCACCACAAACAACAGTTCTTGACACCCAAAAGATGCTTCTCTGTCTTCAACAAACTTCTTGTAAAAGAAGGTTTGAATCAAGTAAAGGATTCAGCTTTCAGCAGCTTGATCAGGATAAAATGATCAGAAGCTTAAGGTCTTCAAGTGTGTGTACTTGATGTAACTTGATAGCAGGTTACACTTGAAGAAATTTCTTGATCATTAAGTTTAAGCTCAGTATTGTCAGCAGGGTGTTTTTCTTGATTTAACTTGATATCTTCGTATGGATTATATGTTCATCTATTTTTCATCATCATGAGTCTGAGTCAGGAGTCTCCTATTTATAGGGGTGAATCTTGTGACTTATATTTGAATTTCAAACATAGCCGTTTCAGACTTGTCTTCATCTTGAATTGCTTTTTGTCACAGTTCATAGTACTGACACTGTCAGTCAGCTTTTTGTCAGTTACCAGTCTGTCCACCCTTTGACTTGTATCCATTGGATAAACCTATGAATCATTCCAACGTTCCTTTTATCTTGACCATTGATTTGTCGACAAAATCAAGGCTTGTAATCCATCCTTATCCATTTAATCTTCCAATGTAACCTTTGTTTAAATCGAAATTTGCATTCAGCAGACACCTGGGGCATATCAGTCTACGGAAGTGGATATCTGTCAGCTGATTCAAGTCTGCTGTGTTTCTACAACACTTCATCTGACTACTTTACATCTAACTGTTTATTGTGAAGTTAGAGTACACCATTTTGATCATAACTAAGTTTCAATCACCACTTAACATATGAAACTTAGACCTTGTACACAAGGTATATGTAATCAGTTTAGGTCATCACAGACTTCCCTAAATTCTGATTACATATCCTTGACTTTAAATACTAAGTTTGATCCCTTAGCCTTCAATAACTAAGTTTGAACCCTCAGCCTTTAATCTTCAGTAGGTTCCTAGTTAGTCTACTGACCTAGATACCCTACTGACCTAGACAGGTCTATTGATAAAGTCAGATGACCTAATTACAGTGCTTGTTTGATCAAACCTATACAAAGATCAAACTCTAATAAACCTATACATTTGATCTAGACATCTTTTTGCCTTTGCTCTATAACAGTTAGTCTGCCACTCATCATTAAAACTTAAAATAAGTCCAACATGATGCTTAGCTATTTTTTAATTAACTTGTATATTGCTCCGAGAGTTCATTTTCTTTTGCCTTTTTGCTCGGGACAACCAAAAGCTAAGTGGGGGGTAGTTGATCACATCATATTTAGTACCATAATTTACACCATTATTTACCCTGAATTATGCTCAATTGATAAGTGACAGTTCGATTATTGTATGAAATATGTGTCGATTGCTTAGTGTCGGTTCCTTGGTCGTTAATTCTGTATTTATATATTTATCACGTAAATATGGTACTGTTTTGTCTCATTTTCCATGCTTTTTAGGAATGTCATATTATGCAGCTATTAAGGATGGATCCGAGCTAAGGAAGTCATTGGGCCAAGATGTTGAAGTCCATAGAAGAGTCTGCTAAAGCCAAAAAGGCCAAAATCAGGCCCGCAATTGCGGAAGCCCTAGCCGCAGCTGCGGAACTTGGGAAAAACGAAATCAAAGCTTCCGTGTTTTCTATTAAGTCGGTTAGGGTTAGATTATTAGGTCGGTTTACAGGATCTATAAATAGCATGTACCAGTTTCAGCATGTATGTGAAATATGTATACACTGCAGAAAACCCTAAGTATATTGATTATGTAATCACATAACTCAGTATATGGCTATACACAAGAGGATTGAGTTAGTGAGATGTACTTAAAATTAACTTAGTCCGTAGCATTTATTAATCTAAGTACGGGTCTCATGATTAATTTGCTATTAATGCGCCCAGAACACTTTACGGTGTGACAGTCTTATCCGGACTGTCGGTAATAGGGTACCTAGTGGGGCATTTATATATGATGATAATCATATAGGGCTGGACCGATTTGATTTGAGTTCTCGATATAATTCCGTGATCGAGAAGTCTTATCGAATCACAAGATGATCATATATGGATTAATCTCAATCCTGAGGTGATCACAGACGACTGCTTAGACTAGGGTAGGGTTTGATGTGTTAGTAAGGATCACTTCGTAGTATGTGGTCCAACACTTCTCGTTGGCTCTATTCTGGAATGAGTGAGTAGTCTGTGTTATCACAGATATGGAATCCATTCCTTCCCTCGGCAAGAGACGACGGTTCCTTTATTTGTTAACCCTAAAACCGATCGATGGACCCAGTTCATACTATATTTGTGGTGAACTAATTGATCACTAGGAGGTTAATGGTAAATAAGGATAATATGTTTCGAGAAGGGTTTACGGAAATATCCCGAATCGAAGTGAACAGTCTATGGAGGATTTATCCATATGTAATGATTATATCAGTGGACGCTTTCGACTCATAAATTGAGTGTAAGTTATCTATATTCGATAGAGTTTCGGGTTTATGGTGGTGTAATCCCGGAATTAATAGGTTGGATATAATTATTCTGTCTGACGAATAATTTTATTCGACTTATTGTAGCTACTACTGAATATAGGTCCATGGTCCCGACGTGGCTCCTAATATAGCATATAGGTTTTCTCGTCGTTGCACCTCAATTATAATTAAATAGTTGGATTGGACTATTTAGTTGATATGTGGATTAATTGTTTAATTGGACTAGATGATTAAATACATAAAAGATATTTTTCGTGGACTCGGCCCAAGGTGTTGTAAAAATGCGTGTGAATCTTTTTTTTAATGAAAGGTGGCGCCATTGTTGGTTATTTAATTATCAAGGAATTAGTTTTCTTGGATAATTATTTAATGTGTGATTTATCTTTTATTTGTTAATTGATAATTCATGGAATATTAGATAATAATATGATTTATCCTAATTTGTTTGGGATAATTATTTTGTTTATCTTTTATTTGGAATAAAGGATTATTCTAATAATTATCTCTTAATTATTAAATCCTTGGAGGACAAGGATTACTCTCCTATATAAAGAGAGTTCTCCCAAGCCTTTTGACATAACACAATTCACGCCAATTGGGAAGAAAAATAGCTTGGAATTTTCGGCTATTTTTCTTTGGGTTTCGAGTTGGAATAATCTTCGGGATTATTCCGGTAGCATATCAAGGAGGTCCGGTGGCTGGAAACACCATCCACTTGGTGTTGCTGGGAGACACACGTTGAAAGACGGTGACTGCTCAATCACGTGTTCTTGGAGCCTGTTGTTCTTGGAGTTAAGCACCATAAAAAGGTAGGCTCCTATACCCCCTTGTAGATTTAGATCTTTAATTATGTTCTTTGTTTCGTTTAGATCTAGATCTGATGCATTCCGCTGCGTAATCGGGTCAATCTAGATCTGATGCATTCCGCTTCCTGGATATTCTTAATTAATTAATATAATACTATGATTAAATAATTCGCAAAATACGTGTGTATCATATACACATATAATTTTGCCACATACATAATAAAATATGTATATTTAATTAATCAACATAATTAATATCTTGTATTATATTTATTCATAACATATAAATAAATACTACTATATTAATTTATCATTATACACTTTATAGTCGAGATAAACTTTCTTTATTTGGTTATCACTATAACCACATTTTAATCCGGCTAGAAGTCCTTATGTGTGTGACCCAATAGACTTCCGAATATGTTGGCCGTAGACACAAGGTGCAATTACGAAAATGCCCCTCATACCTAATGATCATGGATAGCGTCTAGAAACATGCCATGACCCCCAATTATCGGAAGAGTCAAATGCAATGACTACTACCTTTAATGTAAAACGGTTACCGTGTAAATAGAATCATATCACTGTTACAATATCCATAAGGTCGTATCTCGAGTGTCAATACATTAACGACTGTATCTTATAATCTGGATTTCCTACTCTCTCGAAGTAACAATTACTTCTGCTTTGCAAAGACTTTCGAGAATAAGACATTCCTTATAGAAGACCCTTTCAGATATTTACTCATATTCATAGGATACGCGATTTTCGGACGAGCAACATTAATCCTACGCATGCTTCAGTATCACACCCAATCACTACCTCATGATCGCCACATGTCTAGGGGAAACCT
Source organism: Gentiana straminea (assembly GCA_036785695.1). Classification (NCBI taxonomy): domain Eukaryota; kingdom Viridiplantae; phylum Streptophyta; class Magnoliopsida; order Gentianales; family Gentianaceae; genus Gentiana; species Gentiana straminea. Next base: position 1,294,552 of record JAVUPR010000298.1, read on the forward strand.
CAATAGAGTATAACAATTCACATTGTGATGCCATGAAGACTCCGGTCTTAGGATAATTACACAACCGCCACATAGTGCGACACTTAATAAAGTAAGTGTATCAGTCTCTAATACACGTCCACGTATAGTCCAAGTGTCTCTACACTTAGATAGACAACATATATCCCTGCCTTCAATAAGATAGAAGACATCTAATATGTGCTAGTTTAATCGTGCTATTAATGTCCTATTTAATATCACATACGACTAGAGACATTTAAGCATCAAACCTTTTAAAGTGAGTCGAGATCTCATCAACCCTAATCACTATTATGATTTCTCTTTCACAGTTTGACACTAGAGGCGTTATCATGTATACAATATCATAATTGGTTCGTTAAACGGAAAATATATAATAACAGAAAGCTAGTTATCATATGTATAAACATAAAGAAATAGTAGAAATGATCCGACCTGGTTGGATCCGGTCCAACCCGATTGGGTTTAGGACACTATTTCAACACTTTGTTGGTGACGTCTAAAAGAATAGCACCCTTGGATGTATTTGAATTTCCAAGATAGACACAAATCCTACATCTAGAATCAAACTTTGTCATGTACTGCTGAAGTGTGCTAGAAAAACTAAGCAACCAAAAACCTTAAACACAGAATAATCTGGTTTGGTGTCATAAAGCAATTTATGTGGAGTGCTTTCCTTCAGCAATGGTGTAGGTGTAGCATTAAATAATTTGACAGCATGTAAAAGACATAAACCCCAATACTCAATGGGTAAATTACTGCGGAACCTCAATCCCCCTGGCAACATTCAAAGCGAGATCGATGTTTTCTTTCAACAATGCTATTTTGTTCGGTGTCTTGACACAGGATGTCTGATATAATACCCTGCTGAGCATAAAAATCAGTAAGCTGAAACTCAGCTCCATTGTCAGATCTAATTACTTTAATAATTTTGTGAAACTGAGCTGAAACAAATTTAACAAAGGATTTAACAAGAGCGGCAGCTTCATATTTATGCCTCATAATAAAAACCCAAGTAAATCTAGAAAAATCATCTACAACAGTAAGAAAATATTGTTGTCCATTCACAGTATGTTGTCTTAAAGGATCTCAAATATCCATATGAACAAGGTCAATTGTAGCATTTACATCAGTAGTACTTAATAGAAAGGGATTTTTCTTTAATTTTGCCATAGGCCAAGGCAAACACAACAAAGATCATTCTTACAGAATTTGACATCAGCAGACTGTGAACTAATGACATGCAGTCTCTTATATGGCAAGTGCCTAGTCTGTAATGCCATAAAAGTGTATCATCTAGTCTATTAGATAAATTGTGATTTTTCTACAGCATTTACAGCAGGAAGTCTGATTGGTTGATCCATGACATATAGTCTGTAACTCAGCTGAACCAATCAATTTCTTGTTCTTGTCCTGCAAAACACACTTTTTAGCAGAAAAAATAGTTGTCATCTTTTATATGATTGATAAAGGAGTGTAGAGATAAAAGATTATATTTAAAACCAGGAATACAAAACACATCATGGAGGACCAGCTGAGGGTTGACCCTTACTAGTCCCATATGTGTCACAGAAACATTATTTCTATTAAGTACTTTCGTTTTTATACCAGATGAAGGTTTTGGATTATTTAATAGATCTAATTATCCTACAATGTGATATATGTGGCACCAGAGTCCAAGATCCGTTGTACCGACTAATCCGGAGTTCGGCCCGAGTCGTGTCTGTAGAGTCTGACTCTTACTCAATGGTAAAGTATGGCCAAGAAACTCTTTCAACATGACGCCTCAGAAGAAAATCGAACCGGTGACCTCCATAAGTATTCTCAATCCACTTATATTTTACCAATTAAGTGAAATGAAGTGATATAAAATTAACCCTAAAGTAATTACATTGTTTTATTAAGAGAACCTTAAGGATGGATGTAATTAGCAAAATATTAGGGCATAATGTTAGTGTAACGGTGGAGGGTGGCGTGAAGCATTGTTGTCACGCCGTCCAAACAATCCTTTCATATATCTGCCACCCCACGCGTACTCAATGACAGTAACAGTCACCCCTCTCTCTGTATTAATCACCTTTTCTTAATATATATATATATATATATATATATATATATATATATATATAAAAGAGAGGTTGATAGGCAATATAAGTAGGCGTCAGCTAGCTTCTAGGTTTTCAGTCATAATTCAATTCTATCTGTCTTGTGTATTTGTCTGCTTATATAATACTATTTTATATAGCTGTGACTGATCAGTTTAACCAACAAGCTTCAACCAACGTTAGCTCTTCACCAACAATATATATACATATTATATACATATATATAAATACATTGCATACATCTTCAACAAGTGCTCTCTCTCCCCCTCTCTTTCTCGATCTGGTGTTTCAATAAGACAGCAAGCTAGGACAGTATTTTTTTGTTAGTAAGTCTGCTATTTCTATCAGAATGTTCTGAGTAAATATATTCCATTTCTTTATCTTTTTTTTTTTTTTTTAAATTATTGTATTATATATGTATAGTGATATGTGTTCTTGGGTAATTTCCTCCTCTCTGATATAATTACTTGTTATCACCCTCAACTTATAGAAGTGTGACATTTATAATTAAAATTTTATTTTGGTCTTTATGTAAACATATCTATATTCCGTTTTTGTTGTCAGGTTTCAGAAATGAGCTTACTTTCTCTAATTATTTTCCAGAAATAAAAAGAATGCCTCCTACAACATCCCTTTATTTTTTTTATTTAATAAATTTGATTGTTTTATCTTCTTGTTTAATTAAGATAAAGAAAATAATAATGTAAGCATCCTATATAAATAGTTTAACCTTGTCATGGGTAATTTAGTTTAGATTCCTTTGGTAGTGGGTGCATTGCAACAAGGGTTTTCAAGCAGTTAATTAATGGAGTGGAATGCACTCAAAGAAATGAGCATGCTTGTGGCTATGGAGTCTATATTTGCGGCCACTTTTGTGTTAAATATACTTTCTTAACTACATGCAACTAATCCCATTGGCTAGAGTTTAATGATTAATAGATAAGTGACACGGGACCCACCACATATTGCTTGCCATTTTGTTCTTCAAAAAATAAAAAATAAAAAACAATTTGCCATAAGTTTTTTTTAGTGGCCCCAAATGTATATATGCATATCATCATCATTCCCTTTAGTTCACGAATGGAAATGTATAATGTAAAAAAAATATAAAAAATAAAAAATAAAAAGGCAATGTTGTGCTTGTGAAACACATTTTCTAGTTAATATGAAACATATAGTTTAACATTTGTGATGAAGTTGAACTAATATTTGTTCATTAATTAATTAATTGTATTTGTTGTGTGTTAATTAACGACAGGATTATCAATAGAGATGGAGTGTAGCATTCCGCCCGGATTTCGATTTCATCCAACAGAGGAAGAACTTGTGGGATATTATCTGAATAGGAAGATTAAGAACCTAAAGATTGATCTTGATATTATTACTGATATTGATCTCTACAGAATGGAGCCTTGGGATATTGAAGGTATTTAATAGATCACCTTTCGAATAAAATAATTGTCACAACACATTTTTATATCATTCATCATTATGAAAAGTTTATAGGAATAAATCGGTCTCACACAAGCAGACTTGTCCCGGGGCATAGGCCTACAAGGCCATTGCCTAGAGCCTCCGGAAAATGATGCAAATTTAGGGCCTCAAATTTTATTTTGTTCCATTGGCATGGGTTATTAGTTTAAAGATATGCGTCGAATCGTTTAGCAAACATTTGACGCTTTGAGAGGGGTCTGTTTTGATAAATTGGCTTAGCTAGGGCCACCGAAAACTCAGGGACGGGCCATGCACACATGATGCAAAATTTGTGTTGTGCACTTATGATGTACGGATACTTCTGTCTCGTAACATATCCCGTCTCTAATACTTAATTATCTGATACCGATACGTGCAGGATATATACTTGTGATACACGCCTATCTAGGGACAAATTTGTAATATTCAAAAAGTTAGATCCAAGATTCATATGTGTTTTCAAGTCTCCTATATGTAAAATGAAGAACCGTGTTGAATTTCGAGTATGTACCATCAGATAATTTATGAAAAGTTGTCTTGAGTGATGAAATACTACCAAAACTGAAGGAAACATGTCTTTATATTTTTAATATTTACAAAAATACCCCGTACCGTATATGATATTTTGTAAAATCATGTATCCGTACTCACGTATCCGTATCCATGCAACCAGCTAGCTAGTTGTCACTTTCTTCTCGCAGCCAATTTTTCCGTGATCCGAATTATACAAAGATTGATCATGTTGATTTTTTTTTTTTTAATGCAGGTAGGTGCAAATTAGGGTATGAAGAACAAAATGAGTGGTATTTTTTCAGTCACAAGGACAGGAAGTACCCAACAGGAACAAGAACAAACAGGGCCACGTCAGCAGGATTTTGGAAGGCAACAGGGAGAGACAAGGCAGTGATTTCAAAAGATCAAAGCATGATAGGGATGAGGAAAACCCTTGTTTTTTACAAAGGGCGTGCCCCGAATGGCCGGAAAACTGACTGGATCATGCATGAATATCGCCTCCAAACTTCTGAAAATGCACCCACTCAGGTATACTCTTTATTCAATTTTTTCTATTTCGTTGCGAAACCTGGTTGATTTTTTCGTCCACGTATGTTTAACCTCTTAAAAACAGAAGAAGAAGTGAAAGTGAAGTGATTCTATTCTATTAGTATCCAACTTTTGGCTCGGCATGTATTATATATGTATATATATACCAATTATACAATCACAATATACACTTTATTGTTGTTCAAAGGAAAAACAATAATCAATAACACGTACTATACATTTGTACATCATCCTCGAATTTATATCAATCAATGTATCATACTATCTCGTATCGGGAAAAAAGGAAAAAATAAATTTGAGTATATCATACATATTATTCTCGCATTTATTCCATCGTGAAGAAGTAATTAATATCGAGGGAGATATGGGGAAGGCCATTGTTTTAAATAATAAAAGACGTTTTACCATCAACGTGATTTTCTATATCTGATTTTGAACAACATTCATAATTAAGCCCTTTTGTTTTACCTTTTCTAAGCATTCTATGTATGTATAAATATATATATATGCATAGATCATCATCCACTACAAGAACCAGGTTCATGCGCACATTTGTCTCTGCTTTTTTGTGATTGTGTTTACTTTTTTAAAATTGATACTTGGATAGTTGGATTATATTAATCATATATTTTAGTTTGGTTGGGATAATGATAATCATTATAATGTGATTTATAGATGATTAATATATGTTCTTGTTAAAATAAAAAATAAAAAATAAAAAAAAACCTCATTATATGTTCTAATAAAACTAAAGAAATAATAAGGGGTAAGGGGCCAGAAGGACAAAAAAAAATTATAAATGGGTTCAGAAGGACATGTTATGTGATTAAAAATGATAAATTCATAATAAATGGACAAAAATACCCTTTTACACATTGAACACGTAGTAACGCTATATAAAGTGTAGTAAGAGCCTAGAAAACAAAAAGTAACTGCCTAAAAACAAGTAGTAACAGCCTAAAATCAAGTAGTAACAGACCCGTAAAATGTCGTAACATCCAATAAAAAAATAGTAACAGCCTAAAAACAAATAGTAACTGCCCGTAAAAATGTAGTAACGCCCAATAAACAAGTAGTAACTGCCCATAAAATAGATAAAATTACATCAAAACATGTAGTACCGTTAAAAAATTAATAGTAACAATCCTAAACCCTAAACTATTTAAAAATAAAAAAAACCACTGCAGCCTGCTTCTCCGGCGTTCAAATCCGATCGTTCAGCTCCGGCGGCACAGCCGTCACCGGCCTCTTTCTCCTCCCCAAACGCTAATCCCCAAATCGTTCAATATGATTCGGTAAACCAATCGTTCAAATCGTTCAATCTGCTCCAATCGTTCAAATCGTTAAATCATTCTTGGCCGGAAATTGAACTCGGTCGGAGCAGTCATAATCACAGGGGCACTTCGTTCTTGGCCGGAAATCGTTCAATCGTTCTTGATCGGTAAACTTCTTGCCGTCAACTCCAATGTGCAGGGATTGGTCTGCAACTTCCGGCGGCCATCAAGATGTGCAGGGATCGGTAAACTTCTTGCCACCGTCTAGGGTTTTGTCTGCAACTTCCGACGGCCATCAATTTTTTTTTTTTGAACGCTGATGAACAATTGAACAATGGTGCATTTTTGACATGTGGCGTCTGGATGAGGGAAAGATTGATTAGGTTAATTAGGTTTAATTAGAAAAAGGGTATTTTGGTAAGTTTGATTAGGTTTTGTCCTAATTAATAATCTATATCTTTGTAGCCTAATAAAATAATTAGTTTGTCCTTCTAGACAAAAACCTATAATAATAATAAAGCAATGATACGACCACACGAAAATACACAACCAATCGACACAACGATCGTCTACACCATTGATTATTAGGGACCTAGATCAATCAGTATAGATCCCACAATAATCAATGGTATAGATCATCGTTGTATCAATTGGTTATGTATTTTCGTTGTTTCTCTATCATTTCTCATAATAATAATAATAATAATAATAATAATAATAATAATAATAATATAAACAATGACAGTATCATTGTAGGATTCAGTGAGATAAATGATTTGCAAATAAGGCATATTAAAACAGTTAAGCTGGTCAATTTGTTTAAGTTTCACGAAATTTATACTTAGATTATAACTATACATTTTGAATAAAAAAGTATTAATAAATCATGATCTATCATTGTACTAATTAAGAACGTAATCGTTAATTAGGTAATGTGTGGTATGAAATATAGAGTTTCTCTCGCCTCAAAAATATATATATAGAGTTTCTCAAGGGATTTTTTTTTTTTTTTTTTTTCACATGTCATCCTTGCGCAAGGGCCGTTTCTCAAGTCTTTTGAAATGAAAATAAGCCTAATATTTATTAATTATGCATAATTTTATTCATAAGATATTGTAGTAAATATGGCAATGAAATGCAATGTTTTTCAGGAAGAAGGGTGGGTAGTTTGCCGAGCATTCAAGAAGCCATGTCCAAGTCACAAACAAGGGTTTGAAGCTTGGAGCCACGCCGCCGCCTATAATCTCATGTCCCAAAACCGAAATTTCCAGCCTGCAGGAGATGAATCCTCAAACTTTCATCAAACCTCATCATTCCCATACGATCATAATCAAGAACTTATAATGTCTAACCAAACTCGTTATGAAAATCAACACAACAATATTCATGAGCTTCCACAGCTTGATAGCCCATCAATTTCGACAAGTTATCAAAAACCCATAGCCGCCGTTGATCAAGATTTTGAAGAGGGAACGAGCAATAACCCCACTTATATACAGGATGATGATTGGCAATGCTATGATAATAAGCTGATGGTGCCACAAGTGTTTGATTCTTCTTCATATGCATGTCAAAGCCAACAGATGTTTGCAAATGATGATGAAATTTTGATGGGATGCTTCAATGATTTGTGACTAAAGGTTGTGCCCCTACTGATTTGTGACTAATTTATGATTTAATGATCGCAAACCAATAGGATTTTAACTTTGTATTGGTGGACTTTTACTTGTAGGAAGGAAAAAAAACTACCTATTTAAAAAAATTTATTGGTTGAACAATGTTGACTTGGTGTATATTATATGGACACCGTTAATGGCACCACACGCGATTTACTCGGCACCATCTCATTTAAATTTCAACCTTGTAGAGGTCGAAATCTGTTTTCAACCCTTCCAGAGTCGAAATTATGCACAAAATTCGACTCCGAAGGGGTTGAAAACCGATTTCGACCATTACAAAGTCGAAATTTGCACAGGTGTCGTGCCCGGCCGAGTAAATCGCTTGTGGTGCTATTAACAATGCCCGTATTATATTGGTCATGGACGACCATAAAACTATTGTATTTCCTTTGTCACGGTTAGAGCTTTCGGTACATATGAATGTAATATATTCTTGTAAGAAATTTGTATAAAGTTCTAACTAAAACACAATAATTTTGTGGGACGTCATTGTCTAAGATATCAAGATATATATTATCCGAAAATAAATGCCTGACGCGTGAAAATTAAATAAACACTTAATTTCCTCGTATGTCTGCTCACATTAAATATCAGAAACGATATTTGAAGATTGAAAAAACAGAAGACTAGCTCGATGCAGAAAAACCAACTGTAACGCTCTGTTTCCGGACACCGAGTTCATATCCGGAAAAGAAACGTTCGACACATATAATATTAAATAAATCAATATTATATGTAAGCCTCTACTGTGTCGTATCGAGTTTAGCATTAACGGAAGCTAAAAGACTCGGGTATATTTTCTTATAACAAGAATAGAAATGCAACATTCTAAGATGGGAAGTTTACAACCCAACGATACAAAAGTTACAACCGTATGATGTCTAAAGATAAACAACATAATTATCTTACATAAGTTCCAGAATTAAAGGTACAACTTGTCTTTAAACAAAATACAACAAAGTCTAGAACATAATTTATCACAACTCAAAGTAGATAGTAAAAGCATCAAGATAACATCCTCAAAGATCATCCTCGAAATCTTCATTGATTTCTTGATCCACCTGTTCATCTTCTCATCCCCAAACACACAAAGCAATATGCATTCGAGTAAGTACAAAGGTACTTTGCAAAAGATAAAAGCTATTGCATTAACAAAAGTATAAAGTATCAATTATGTTTAAGTGATTATCTTTATTAGACCGATCCATCTAGGGTTCATTTCATGCTCATCAACATGTCATGACTAAGCGTTTCTAACTTAACTTATCTTTGTTATACCTGCATTCAAGAGCACTACGCATGGTGTATATCCACCACGAGATATCGTTTGCAACCTAACAATGGATCACACTGATAGCCACGGGTTTAACCCGATAGTGCACGCGTTCGGCGAAGTCCCTCTACCATTCATCCACTTATAGGCCAGTAGAGTTATTCACTTTTACTGACCGCCCACACGTCGCGATATATAGCCTTGTGCCTAACCAAGAATGACATGGTATTTATTCTTTTACTATTCAATTATGTATTTATTAACCATTATCTAACCACATGTGTGTTTTTAAGGAAACTCACCTTAACCAACTCTACTCCCTCACATAGTCGTCTAGACACAACATCCACTAATCCATCAAAGCACAAGCCTATCATGCCCTTCCAACGGTCCCGATCTTCAACTCCCTTTAAGAGTACATTCGGTGCCGGAACTAAACGCATCAGAAACTCATTCAAGGCTTGTTCATCTTTAATTAGTGTTATTAGATCAAGAATCAACACTTAAAACTTAATACATAGCTCAAAACATCATTTTTCCCAAAACAGGATCAATGCATGCGCATTCACCGGTTCAGAGGGTTCCTGTTGCATCCTGATCAACCAATGCATGCTCATTGTCTGCAATGCGTACGCATTTCCTGTAGCAAACATCCTGAACCAACCTAAAGCAGGAATGTGTGCGCATTCCCTGGAATGCGTGCGCATTCGACCAGCTGAGAACATCTTGTCAAACTCTGAACCAGCAATGCGTACGCATTCTTCCTGTACAAGCCCAAACATGATTTTCCAAACTTCTCTCGGTTCTACAACTCATACAACATGTTCTTCATCAAATTTAACACCAAAACAGCAGCAAAACAAGGCACTTTAACATACCATAACATAGTACATTGATCCAAGCATCAAAACACATAATTCTTACACCAAAACAACTTCAAACTCATAACCAAACCTTCTACCGCTTGAATTAATACAATAGGAAGATCTCTTACATGTTTCAAGCACAAAACACAGCAAACTTGAAGGAAAGAATGTAGCACAACTTCACACCTTGATGAAAACCTATTTGATTCATAACCAATCCAAGAACTACTTAGAATCAAGATTTCTAAACGTCTATAACTACGAAATGCACCAAGAAGACATCAAACTTGGTCAAAACTGCCCTTTAGTCGAAAACAATACCTTTAAGAACCTTGATGAACTCTGTATCAACACGATCCTTGTCTCTTCACGATGCTCCTGCTCTTGTCGAATCTGAAATCTGTCAAGAATTGACTTAGAACCTTGAAGGAGTTTTGCTCTCTTCTTTTTCCTCTCAAACTTTGCAGGGAAAAATATTCAGGATTTGCCAACTACTAACCATGATGGGGAGTTATTTTCTCCAAAAATAACTCCTTAATTACTTTTTAAACCCTTAGCTAACTTTTAGATACAGTTTAGTCCCCAACTATATACATATATATTCCAAATTATAGACATATATATAATTAAATTTGCTTTCTTCCATAAATTAGAAATGAATATAATATTTCATTTTCGCAAAATGACACGTCTGTCCTTTCCCGGAAATCGGAATATTACATTCATCCCCCCTTAATAGGAGTTTCGTCCTCGAAACATGAATATACCTGGTAAATCCAAAAATTCTGGGAACTCGGTGATCATATCGTCTTCCACTTCCCAAGTTGCTTCGTTTGGTGAGTGGTTGCTCCATTGTACCAACACCAAAGGGATCATCCACCTCTTGATCATATTTTCCTTCTTATCCAGAATCTTAACCGGTTTCTCATCATATGCGAGGTTATCTTGAAGGATTTCTGGATCTACTGTAGCTTCAACATCCAACTTTTTCAAACAGTTCTTCAACATCGAGACATGAAACACATTGTGAATTCTTGACATAGACTCCGGTAGCTTAAGCTTGTAAGCCAACGGTCCAACTCTCCTGAGGATCTCAAAAGGTCCAACATACCTTGGACTTAGCTTTCCTTTTTGTCCAAAACGTTTGGCTCCCTTCATTGGTGAAGCTCTCAAGTAGACTCTATCACCGACATCGAACTCCAACGGTCTTCTACGAACATCAGCCCAACTTTTCTGACGGTCTTGAGCTACCTTCAAGTTCTTCTTTACCAACAAAACCCTTTCCTTAGCTTGCTGAACTAATTCTGGCCCGGTGAGTTGCTTCTTCCCAACTTCATCCCAAAACAGAGGCGTTCGACATCTTCTACCGTACAAAGCTTCAAACGGCGGCATACCCAAACTTGCATGATTGTTGTAGGCAAACTCAGCTACGGGTAGGTAGTCATCCCATGATCCACCTACTTTCAAAACACATTCTCTTAACATATCTTCAAGTGCTTGGATTGTTCTTTCTGATTGTCTATCCGATTGAGGGTGAAAATTTGTACTCAAATCCAAATTTGTACCCAAAGCCTTTTGCAAACTCTTCCAAAAACGACCGATGAACCGACTATCACGATCTGAGACTATTGAGATAGGTACTCCATGCAATTTCACTATATTATCCAAATATAGTGTGGTCATCTTCTTCAGTGACATATCAACTTTTGTAAGGATGAAATGGGCTGATTTTGTCAATCTATAAACAATCAGCCAAATCATATCATGACCACTCTTTGTTCTTGGCAAGCCGGTGATGAAGTCCATGGTGATCTTATCCCACTTCCACTCGGGGATGTCTAAAGGTTTTAGCATACCTCCTGGCTTTCTATGCTCAGCTTTTACTTTCTGACACGTATCGCATTCTGACACAAACTTTGATATTTCCAAATTCATGAAAGGTCACCAAAAATGTTCCTTCAAATCTCTATACATCTTAGTAGCTCCCGGGTGGACTGCAAAAGCTATCCTATGTACCTCATCCATAACTCTTTGCCTTAGGTCTCCAACGTTTGGAACGCACAACCTATCTTGGTACCAAAGGTTTCCATTCTTATCAAGCATGTAGCCAACTATAGGTTTTTCTCTAGCAACTCTCTTCAAGTCAACCAACGCCGGATCTTCATCTTGTTTACCCCGGATATCATCCTTCAACTCTAACCTTGCCAACAACGGAGCCACAAACTGACTGTTCCCACACTGATCAAAACTCTGGATTCTCAGCCCATCTAACTTTTCTGTAGCTACGTCAACCCCTGAAACCGTAGACCCTGGTCTTCTACTTAACGCATCTGCAACCACGTTCGCTTTATCCGGATGGTACTGAATTTCCAAGTCGTAATCCTTCACAAAATCTAACCATCTCCTTTGCCTCACGTTCGGATTTTCTTGCATGAAGAAATACTTAAACTCTTATGGTCTTTGAAGATTCTAGACTTGACTCCATACAGATAGTGTCTCCAAGTCTTTAAAGCAAACACTACTGCAGCCAACTCTAAGTCGTGTGTCGGGTAGTTCTTTTCATACACCTTAAGTTGTCTAGATGCATAGACGATAACTTTTCCTCCTTGCATCAACACACAACCCAAACCCTGTCCCGAAGCATCGGTGTAAACATCATAGTTGTCAAAGATCTCCGGAACTGCCAAAACCGGTGCTGATGTCAATCTCTCCTTTAAGGTTTGAAAAGCTCTTTCACACTCATCAGTCCAATCAAACTTCACATTCTTTTGGGTGAGTCGAGTGAGTGGTGTAGCTATCTTGTAAAAGTATTTCACAAACTTCCGGTAGTAACCCGCTAAACCCAGAAAACTTCTTACCTCTGAAACTGTGGAAGGTCTTGGCCACTTATCTACCGCTTCAATCTTTGCCGGATCAACTTGTATACCATCCCCAGAAATCACGTGACCCAGAAAACTGACTTGATTCAACCAAAACTCATACTTTGAAAACTTAGCAAACAACTGTTTCTCCTTTAAGGTTCTCAACAGTACAATTCTCAAGTGTTCTTCATGCTCCTTTTCATCCTTTGAGTAGATAAGGATACCATCTATGAATACTATCACAAACTTATCCAAATATGGCATGAAAACACGCTGCATCAAATCCATAAAAGCCTATGGAGCATTAGTGAGTCTGAAAGGCATAACCAAGAACTCATAATGTCCATATCTTGTACTAAACGCTGTCTTAGGTATATCTGCTACCTTTATCTTCAACTGGTGATAACCCGACCTAAGATCAATCTTGGAAAACACTTTCTTACCTTGCAACTGGTTGAACAAATCGTCAATCCTTGGTAGAGGATACTTATTCTTGATGGTGAGATTGGTCAACGCTCGGTAGTCAATGCACATCCTCATACTGCCGTCTTTCTTCTTAACAAACAAAACTGGGGCTCCCCACGGTGAGGTACTTGGCTGAATTATATTCCTTTCGAGCATATCTTTGAATTGAGCCTTTAAATCTTTCAATTCAGCTGGGGCCATCCTATAGGGTGCCTTAGCAACTGGTGCCGCTCCCGGTACCAACTTGATCTCAAATTCTATCTCCCTGTCCGGCATGTTTCCCGATAACTCATCCGGAAACACTTCGGGGTACTCCTTGCTATTGGAGTTTCTTCTAACTTGGGCTTCACTTGTGCAACATCCATTGCATACAACAAGTAGCCTTCACATCCTTTCTGACATGCTCTTATAGCCTTAACTGCTGAAATTATAGGGTGACACTTTTTGCTAGGCTAGTAGACATTTCCTTGAAAGGTTTTAGACGATTTCCCGGGTACCTTAAACGTCACTCTCTTCTCTCTACAGTCCAAGTGTACAAAATTCTTGGATAGCCAATCTATCCCCAGAATTACATCAATGTCCGAAAAATCCAACACTATCAAGTCACTCTTACACCGATAGGTTCCTACTCGCACATCAACTTAAGGTATCATCTTAGCTACCTTAGTTACATTTCCCTCGCCAAATCTGAAAAAAAAACCAGAGGTTATTTGTATTCCTCGGAAACCCCCGCCCACATCACCATTCAATATTTCCTGGCCAACTATTGGCCAAACCACCTGGGCACTAGGCCCAAAAATAGATTTAAAAAAATAGATGGGGTATATCTCGGCAAGATGAATCTATTTCTCAATGATATTCCACGATCAAGACAATTGATGGCTTTAATTTGAGCTGCAGAACCCACTCTGGAAACGGAAATACCCACATTAATAACGGGCCTAATTCCAGCATTGAATAAATCGGCGGATAAAAATATCCGTTGCCTTCTATCTTAATTATCTTAAATTTGATTTGTTTTGGATGTGATTCGGCAATCCCAAAGTTTCTCAACCCGGAGTTCCACCTGAAGAAGTAGGGGCCGCGGTAGCTGCCGAATCTTCTACTGGTACATGGACAACTGTGTGGACCGATGGACTTACTAGCCTTGATCATTACAAAAGGCGATGCTACCACATTGAGCCCGTTCTCGAATGGGCCCGTCCAACCGAGTAAACTATCATAATGTAATAAAAGAATCCATTCAAAAAGATTTACTAATTGAAATTCGGCGAAATTCAACAGACCCTCTGTTTTCTTCTTTTGAGCTAATCGAAATCAATACATTTTTTTATCCTATTATTAGCTCGGTAGAAACAAAATACCTTTCCTCAGGATCTTTTCAAATAAAAATAAAGAACAAAGTAACTAGAAAGATTGTTAGAATCACTCTCTTCTAGAGGCATCATCTAGAAAGTTAGATTATTTCCATAGAATTCCATAAAGTTTCTGAAGGTATATTTAGTTTCTTAGCGATCTTAGTCGACACAAAAGTGTGAGACGCTCCCGTATCAAACAAAGCCGTAACTACTAAGCCATCTAATATTATCGTACCTAAAAATGTAAACTCGCTTATTTAAATACAATTATAACATGATTTAACGTGCTATAACAATATTTTAATAACATAGAATAAATAAATTAAAGTACCTGAAATAACATTATCGTTGGGCTCCACGAACTCATCATCCATAGCAAACACACGAACAAGCCGACTTGAGCTTCCCTTTCCGTTTCCTTGATTTGGTCTCCCTTTGTTTTCCTTACTTGGGCAGTTTCTTGCAAAGTTTCCCTGATCCCCACAAAGATAATAGCCACTTTCACTAGCTCGTCACTCACCAGAATGATTCCTATTACACTTTGAGCAAAATGGTTCACTAGCCGATGGAGTACCATTCAAAGGTGTCGTTGTCTTCCTTGCATTCTGTTGGGGGGCTGTCCAATTATTGCCTTGACATGTCCCGAAGCTTCTCTTAACTCCAACAACCATTGAAGGCTTATTCTTGAAGGTTTCAACTTCTATAGCTTTGTTCAACAACTCTGTCATGTTTCTCGGTGTAGCTCCCATCATACCGGCCTGAATCTCTCGTGACAAACCGTTCCTATATAGAGCCATCTTCTTCTCCTTAACTCTCATGATTTCTGGATAAAACCTTCCCAACTCATTGAAGCGATTGGTGTATTGAGACACGGTGGTGTGCATACCTTGACTAAGTCTCAGAAACTGACTTGCTTGGTTAGCTTGAACCGCTGGCGGAAAGTACTCATTGTAGAAAAGCTCTTTAAACTCACTCCAATCCGTAACATTTCCTCGGCTGCTCTTTATAGCATCAAACCAACTCTCCATTGTATTCAACAAGAAACCTTCAGGTAACTGTGCCATCTCCGACTCCGGTACATTCACATTTCTACACGCTTTGTCAAAGCTCTTCAACCATATTTCATCCCTGATTGGTTCCACATTCCCGTAGAAGTCTTGTATATGGTTTCTCTTCAACTTGGTGTGCCAATCCACGGGTGGTGCCTGCTCATAAGCTTGAGGTCTAACTGGAGAGTAAACCGGTGGATAAGTTGGAGGTTAAACGGGTGGATAAACTGATGGATAACCTGGAGGTGCTTGTGGTGCTTGAGGTGGATAAGATGGAGGATAAGGCTGTTGAGGTTGAGCCACTGGTGGTGTTTGTTGATAAGGGTGATATCTAGGCTGATGCGGTGGAGTGTGTTATGGCTGATGTAGTCCATAAGGTGGGTATCCAAAGCCGTGGTGATGGAGGGATTGTAGGTTGAGGTTGTTGACTTGAGGTTGGAGGATAGAAGGTCTGATGTTGTGGAGGGTAAGCTGTGGTAGGAGGATAGCTTATGGGTGGGGGTGGAGGAAAAACTTCACTCACTGGTGGTACAAAGCCTGCTGGAATGTCACTCACCATGGTAACTTGAACCGATCCTCCCACGTGCCACTGTGGAGGTTGCTCATGTTGAGGCCGCGGTGTCTGATTCTGTTGTGGTGGAACATTATGTCTCACCACCCCACTTCCTACCACTGGTGTAGGACTGCCTGCCTCACGTCTAACCCCAGAACTCTCAGCCCCTTGAACATTTCTTCTCGTTGTTCTGCATGTCTCTCGTCTAACGCCAGAACTCTCAGCCCCATGAACATTTCTCTGCGTTGTCACCATTCTGAAAGATCAAGGAGATCAGAAGGTTACTAGGTGATCTAAAGAAACTTATCTCAAAAAGGGAAGCCTAAAGGACGCTTCTCTCTGATACCAACTGTAACGCCCCTGTTGGTCCCTTGAAAAGGCTTTAGTTAAGTTTAGAGGGGGGGGGGTGAATAAACTTAACAATTAAAACTTTGGAGTTAACAAATTCTGCAACTTCGGCGGCCAACGATACTTCGCAGTCCGTCGAGACCTCGTAGCCTGTCGATAAACGGTAGTCTACCGACGGTTCGATTTTTTGAATTTGTGCGGCGGAATAATATCAAAATTAAGCCTTGTTACTTGTTGTTAAATATGTTACTAAGTATTAGATACTCGGTAGTGTGTGTGTGTGATTTCGGTTGCTAGATTCAAAGCGGAGTTGATATGAATAAAGACTAAGTGCGAGAAAATAAATGCAAAGTAAGTAAGTAGAGAGATTTTTATAGTGGTTCCGGGTGATGTAATCCCGTACGTCCACTCTTCTCCCGTGATGTTGGAGGAAATTCACTAGTAATCTTTGAGTTATCTCGTTACAAAGAATCCTAGGTTGCTTGTCCTTCACCAATAACTATGGCTTCACAACCGAAAACTAAGAACAGTAGGATTGCTTTGCTCCCGAGTCTTCCTTTGGTCCTTGAAGGGTAGAATTGCCTCTTCACCGGCTCCACCACAAACCAACGAGTCTTTCACACCTAACGGATGCTTCACTTTGTCTTCGGCGGGTTCTTTATAAAATAAAGAATGAATCAAATAAATGATTCGGTTGCGGCGGCTTGATTAGGATGATATAATCGCGACTTGCGTCTTCAAGTGTGTATGCTTGATGCGGCTTGAACACGAATGCACTTGAAGAGAATAACTAGATCGGCGGCTTTAAGCTCGGTAAGTTCACAGGTGTTTTTCGGCTCGGTGTTATCACTTAAAGTTTATCCCAAAATTCATCATCTTTTTCTTGAGTTGAAAGTCCTCTATTTATAGGTAGGAATGCATGTGACTTGAATTTGAAATTCAAATGTGACCGTTCCTTGTATTTGTCCCATCCGCACCGCATTCCGTCACTATTCATAGGATCGACACTCGTCAGATTACTTTTTGACGGTGCGATCTGTCCACCCCTTTGACTTGTATCCAATGGATAAAAATATGGATCATCCCAACGTCTTTTTAATCTCAGCCTTTGATTTGCTTGATAAGTCAGAGGTAGTTGGTTGTTCTTATCCATGTAACTTCCCAATAATCTTGAATTAATCGAGGTATATATCAGCAGGTCTATCAGTCTGCTGTGAAACCAATCAGTCTGCTGAACATCATATTTTTGTACGTAAAATATAATGCAAATTTGAATCTTTTTATCCAACTTTTGTATGTGAAGTTAGATTACATCATTTAAAGTATAACCAAGTTCCAAACATCATCCAACTTGTGGAACTTAGACCTTCTACACAAGGTATATGTAATCAGTTTAGGTCATCACAGACTTGCCTAAATTCTGATTCCATATCCTTGACATTAAATACTAAGTTTGATCCCTTAGCCTTCATTAACTGAGTTTGAACCCTCAGCCTTCAGTCTTCAGTCTTCAGCAGGTTCTAGACCAGTCTACTGACCTATCTACCCTACTGACCTAGATCAGTCTGCTGATAAACAATCAGCAGCCATTTACAGTGCTTGTTTGATCAAACCTATTTATGAATCAAACTCTAATAAACCTATACATTTTATCTAGACATCTTTTTGCCTTTGCACTATAACAGCTAGTATGGCACTCATCATCAAAACTAAGAAATAAGTCCAACAATTTCCCCCTTTTTGGTGATGATGCCACTACCCTCACCTAATCAGCAAAGCAAAAAGATAAAAACACAAACAGAACAAATTCAGTCATTTCTCATTATAAACATTTGTTCACAGTTATTACAACTAGATACAGCAAAGATAAACAATGAAAAGTAGCTGATCTATTGTCTCTTTTCTCTTTCTTGTCTAGCCTTCTCAGCTTGCTCTTGATAGGCTCTGATCTCTTCTATCATTTCAACCATCCATTCATTCTCAATAAGTGTAAAGTCAATATAAGAATTGACTTGTTTCCACCAATTCCATGCTTCAGCGAGGACAAGATTGATACGATTCACCCCGAAGCCAAACTTCATATACGACTCCTTAAATTCATTCGGTGAATCTTTTGCTTTTGTAATTGGCGGCACCTTTTCACCTCTCGCTACTCCTTCGTCTCGGTAGATGCTCTTAAAGCTCTAATCCTTGCCTCCCAAAACTTCAAGCTCAAGAAGGAGTTGAGACCTTCATGAAATCCCATGTCACGATAGGGTCTCCTTCGTTGTAAAACTCTTTCTTGTACCGTGATAGGAGATCATCGGTAAGTTGCACTCGCCAGTGCGGGTTGCCTAAAGGCATTTGTATCATCAGTCCATCTCTTTTGTGCAAAGAGTCTAGCGAGCCTCCTTTCTTTGCGGTCGATTGGCCCTCTTCCCCCTTAGTGACATCATCAACAAAACGTGAGATGAGGCCATGAATAGCTTCCGTGATACTATCACTCGTGTAATTGACCTCGCCATAGTTCCAGTTCTAGTATCAAGAGAAGTAATCCTTGATTGCGAGTCTCTTCCGGTCGTTGATCCTTTCGGTAAATTTGGGATCGGGCATAGCGAGGTTGTTGTGCGCAAAGAACGAGCTCAAGGACTTCAACAAGCTTGTCAAGTTTTTGATGAATGGATGTAAATTGATCTTTCAAAAACTTGTCCTTCGATGTGTTCCCTTGCTTGATATATCTCACATCATATATCATATCATTCAAAGCATTTTGAGTGGAAGCAAAGTTTGAAGCAAATTTGTATTAGCGGCATTGTCCGTTTTCATTGACCATCTTCATCGAGTTCTTCAAATCTCTGTTCTTGCTGTCCAATTGAGTTCTTAACTGTTGCATGTCATTTCTTACAAGTTCTTAACTCATTGACAACTTCAATTGGCACTCCACTGGCCATTCTACTGTCAGTAGATCCATCAGCAGGCTCCTCAACTCTATATTGTGCCTGTTGTCTGCTGATGACCATGGCCCTACTCAAATCTCTCCCAGCAGGGGGAGGTCCTTCCTCAACCATTGCACCAAGAATGTCTTCCATGACTGCATCTTGTGCAGGTTCCTCAGCAACTTCTTCCTGTCCAAAAATTTGAAATTCTTCATCACTGTAATTATAGTCCAAGCAGCTGCTCATCCTCATTAACAGCAGTCTGCTGACTATCTTTTCCTACAGTGGCATTGGCTCCAGCAGGCTCCACTACTGGCGAGCCTCATCAACAACGGGGGTTTCCTCCAAACCCAAACTGGTTCCAACCTTTGTCCCGAGTCTTTGTTTGAGACTCGGCGGCTTTGTACCTCCCGTTCCAACCTTTGTGCGAGTCGTTTGTTTGTAGAACTCCGTACCTCCTCCTCAACTTCCTGTGGATTGAATATATTGGTATTATCCACTTGGAAACCTTCAGCATGACCAATCTTGGTCAGAATCATGGCAGTTTTGGTGAGAATTCCTTCAAAGTCAAATCCTCTTTGATATTCAATGGATTCCTCAGAACTAGCACTTGGTTCATCGAAGTCGATGGTCTTTTCCACATCCAAATCAAAGATTCGTCGTACATCTTCGAGTTGTGCGGTAGGCTCTACAACATGAAATGTACTTGGTTCATCACCGGCCTACCGGTACTCAAATTTATTCCTTCATTTATCAAGGCTTCTAGATCATCCATGGTGAGATCTTGTAGATCCTCATCCATTTCTCCAGTCTGCTGGCCCTCAGCAGACTTACCAGTATTAGTTGGCTGTTGTACAGATGATTCATGTGCCAGTGCAGCCCCACTTGATTCTCCTGGTCCAGAGGGAAAATCTCCTCTACTATCTGATGATGAAGAGGAATCATCAGGACCATCTCTTGGATCTCTAAATTTGATACCCTCCTCCTTCTGTTGCTCATCAAACAGATCCATCAGTCTTGATTGCAGCAAGGTTGTATCAATCAGATCCAGCAAGTTTTCCACTCCTAACTTGTCAAAAACCCATTCTTCAAAATCTGTCATTGGTTGAGCAAAGTGGTTTTTGTCTTTTGTAGAACCCAAACTTCCACTTTGGAAGTAATCGCAATTTCTTTGAAGTTTGGGATCCACATACTCTCCAGTTTTCTTGCTCTTTTTCACATGCCTCTCAAATGGCATAAAAGATCTTCGGGAGCGACTCCGGTAGCTTGTTGACCTCCAAAGGTTCCAACAAGCGATTCAAGGTATCTTCTACGGATGTTTGAAAGTCGGCGGGTTGCCGTGATGGTGCATTTGTACCTACTACTTCCATCCGTGTCACACTTGGTTCCCCCGACTTACATGCTCATCGCGGGGTTAGCGACAGATCGCTCTTCCCCCGAACTATTGCCACATTTGCGGGGTCTTCAACCAAGTCTCCAATCACCTCTTCAACCACCACAAGCGGGTTCGGGTTCGGTGGTTTCTTGTGGTTCTTCGGTGGATGCTACGGCGAGCTCGGGGTCGAGAGGCCGTGTACATCCTCTACAGATTGCTCAAAAACAACCCGTTCGGCATCGTGGACTTGATAACTTCTTCATTGGAGGAATCACTGATAACAACTGGTGGAATGATAGTTAGAGGCTCAGCTTCAACAGCCTCTTCTTCCTCCTCTACTGATGCTTCTTCTTGTGCCCTCTGTGCCTCCAAATCTTTCAACTCCTTCCCCTTGCCATATTTCTTCTTTTTGGCAACTTCCTTCATTCTTTTGGATAGGGGTTCATCATCATCATCTTTTCTAGTCAATTTTCTTTTTCTACTTGCTTCCTTCTGTTGTTCTCTAAGAATTTCAACAACAGTTCTTCTTGCAGCTACAGCAGGGTCAGTAACCTCCACTTGACCCTCAGCAGACTCAGCAGTCTGTGCTGTTTCCTTTCTTGTTCTCTTTGATTTCAAGATTTCAGTAATCTTTCTATCATCAGCACTCTTCTTCCTCTTCCCAGCAGTTTTCTTTGGTGCAGCAGGTTTGATAGAAATCTTCTTAGTTGGTTGAACCTGCTCACCACCAGTATCACCATCATCTCCATCATCATTATCATCAGCAGCTTCTTCAGCAATTTCTTCATCATCATCAAGTCCAGGGATTGCATAATCAATCTCCTTTTTGTATACGGGCGATTTATATCAAGCGGTTCAATGTCGGGAACCTCCAAGTGATTCAAATAGGTTTGAATCATCAAACCTAAGGGTAAGGCCTTTGATTTCCTTTTCCCTAGTTTGTCCTCCTTTGCAACTTTCTTCATATAGTGAATAAAGTATCCAGCCCAGTCAAACTTCATGCTCCTGCAGATGATAATCATCAGCTCTATCTTGGGTCCTGATAGAGTATCCATACTGCCAGTTAGCCCAAGTATGTTCTTTGCAATGAGCTTGCTCTCGACGGACTATATTCATTCCCAATGTGTCTGCAATTGATGCCAGGAACAGATTTGGTGGTTTGATTTGTCTTGATTTGGTCTACAAAAGTCAACTTGTCCAATCCCATTGCTTCAGGATTCACTGGACCATTTTCCACTTCTTCAAATCCAAACACTTCCCTCAGCAGACTGGGGGAGATAACAAGCTCCTCAGCATTCACAGTTGTATTGAATGCTTCAGTTCCTTCTTCCACCACCATGTTCTTCCAGAAATCAACAACATTGGTGTATGAAATTGTGTCTAATCTGATATTGAGCTTGTTCTCCAAGCTTGCAAACCTCCTTATTCTTCGACCTATATTAATGGCCAACTCTGTTTGGTTTGCATCAACAACATAGCCTCTTACACTTTGGCTAGATTCGATTTGAACTTCAACTCTTTCCGCCATTGAAATAAGAAAAAGATGAAGAAGAGTTCCTCTCAAATCTGTGTTCACACGAAGTAGAATTTGCGAGAGATAAAGCGAGAAGATGCAAGTGGTGAATCGCTATGTAACGGTCGATTATATAGACGGTGGGTAGTTGAAACCGTTATAGCACGTACATTGAGGTAACCACGATTAATCCGAGTAAATTCCGTCTTGACACGTGGCCCATTACTCCACCATAATGTTTGTAACCGTTGGATGGTTTAAGCGTGGTAATAATGGATAAAATAAATATCCCGCCAATATGCTTTTTGACTTTAATTATTTTGACCGAGTAACGTTCCCTCCAAAGCAAGGTATCCCTCGGCGGGGTGGGCTCGGCGGTCTGGCGATAATGTGCTTCGACGGCCCTCGCGACAAGGTGACTCTCGCCGATCCTTGTTTTCTCCTTGTTTTGTTCAATTGATAATACAATATGAAGTTTAATACCAATGACCGATCCGTCAAGTGAGCTCACCCAACATGACAAAGACCAATCCCCTTGGCAACCTCATTTGCTCAATTGTTTAAACATAAGTACATGGAATTGTTGATACCAATGACTAATGCGCTAAGTGAGCTCACCCAACATAGCAAAGACTAATCCCCTTGGTGAATTCCAAGTACACTTCGCCGAATATCGGTCAATCTTTATAATTCCAAGTTCGGTCCTTAATTTGGCAAATCTTTCACTATCAAGTGGCTTAGTGAAAATATCAGCAAGTTGATCTTCAGTAGGGATGTATAGAACCACCACATCTTTCTTTTCAACATGATCTCTTATAAAATGATGTCTCACATCAATGTGCTTGGTTCTTGAATGCAAAACAGATTTTCTCGTGATTGCAATTGCACTTGTGTTGTCACACATGATTGGAATTTCCCTTTCTTCAATTCCATAATCCCTTAATTGTTGTCTTAGCCATAGTACTTGTGCGCTAGCCTTCAAAGAACAATGTATTCGGCTTCGGCGGTGGAAGTTGAAATAGAATTCTCGTTTCTTGCTAAACCGGGAGACCGGTCTATTTCCCATTAACCGACGGAGTTCCCGAGGTGCTTTTTCTATCAATCTTGCATCCAAGATAATCGAATCCGAGTAGGATATTACCTTGAAGCTTCCTTCCTTGGAATACCATATCCCTACTCCCAAAGTTTCTTTAAGATACTTGAGAATTCTCTTAACTGCACCTAAATGACTTTCTTTAGGTTTGGATTGAAATCTTGCACAAACACCTACAGCAAAGGATATATCAGGTCTGCTGGCAGTGAGATACAGCAGACTGCCTATCATCCTTCTGTATAAAGTCTGATCAACATCTTTGCCTTCTTTATCTTCATCCAATCTGATGTTTGTACTCATAGGAGTTGAGCTCTTAGTGCTGTTTTCCATACCAAATTTCTTCAGCAGTTCTTTGGTATACTTGGTTTGATGAATGAAGATTCCATCCTTTATTTGTTTGACTTGCAATCCCAAAAAGTAGTTCATTTCTCCCATCATACTCATTTGGAATTTACTTTTCATTAGATTTGCAAACTTTTCACAAAGTAAATCATTTTCAGAGCCAAAAATTATGTCATCAACATAAATTTGTACCGGCAGGTGTTGTCCCCTTCTTGATTCGAAAAGAGTCTTGTCAATGGTCCCTTTTGTAAAACCATTGTCCACCAAGAATTGAGATAGAGTCTCATACCATGCTCTTGGTGCCTGTTTCAATCCATAGAGTGCTTTGTTGAGTCTATATACTTTATCTTCTTGATCTTTAACTTCAAATCCAGGAGGTTGCTGAACATACACTTCCTCCTCTAGGATACCATTCAAAAATGCACTCTTGACATCCATTTGATATACTTTGAAGTTCTTATATGCGGCATGTGCCAAGAATAATGCGATAGCTTCCAATCTTGCAACGGGTGCATAAGTTTCATCAAAATCTATTCCTTCGCTTGAGAATAGCCTTTTGCAACTAGTCCGGCCTTATTTCTTACAATGGTACCGCATTCATCAAGTTTATTTCTATATACCCACTTAGTACCAATGATATTTGCATGGTGGCCTTTCAACTAGTGTCCAAACTTGATTTCTTTCAAATTCATTTAATTCTTCTTGCATAGCAATTATCCAATCTGGATCCGAAATTGCTTCTTCAACAACTTTAGGTTCCATTTGAGATAGAAAACAAGTAAACATAGCTTCCGGTTGTCTTCTAGTCCTCACACCTTGCGTACATTGCCAATAACTTGTTCGACGGGGTGATTCCTTAACCATTGTGGATTTTGGTTATTTTGATTTTCGGGAATATCATCTTCGGTAGGTCTGCTTTGTAGTTTCTTCTACGGGGGTCGGCGGATCCTTGAATTGCTTCGGTTGTTGCATCGGTAACATTGTCGGCGGGGTGTTCGGCGAGGGGCGTATCGAAACTTTTAGGTCATTGAATCTTTCCAAAACTTCAACACAATCTGGATCGTTGATTTGTTGATTTTCAAAGAGTTCACACTCTTTATCTTCCATACCCGGTAAACTTAGGTTCATCAAACACAACATTGATTGTTTCTTCATGTTTCGGTGTTCTTTTGTTCGGTACTCGAATGCTCTCGTGACCGAAGAATATCCTAAGAAAATTCCTTCATCGATTTTGGTTGGAAAGTTTTCAAATGAACTTTATGATTTAGAATAAAACATTTGCTTCCAAATGGGTGGAAATAGGATATATTAGGTATCCTTCCATTCCGGATCTCATAAGGTGTCTTCGCAGACTTCTTGTTTCCGATGTTCTATTTTGTGTATAGCATCTTGTATTTCTTGCTTGACCCAATATCTTTCGGGTAGCAAAGCTTCACGAGATCATTGTTCTTCCTGCTTCCTTTAATGTCTGTTTCTTCTTTCAAAGCAACCCCATTTTTTGAGGTGTACCAAGACGAGCAAGTTGATGAAGTACACCATTACGTTCACGTATTCTCTTATAACTTTGTTGAGAAATTCGGTACACGATCGATCTAATCTTTATGATTTGTTAGACTTTTCTCATTTTGTAATCTTTTCAAAAGATTAGGTAAGCTTTGGAGAGTCTCACTTTTCTTGTTCATGAATATCACCCAAGTGTATCTAGAAAAATCATCCACAACCACTAAGGTGTATTTCTTCCCTGTCACACTTGTTGGAGTTATAGGTCCAAAAAGATCCATGTGCATAAGCTCCAACACTGTTAGTTGATTGTTTAGTCTTTGACTTGAAACTTGACTTTATCGTTTACCTTGCCGACATGCATCACGGATAGCATCCTTCTTGAATGTAATCTCGGGTAAACCAACCACTAACTTCTTCTTCACTAGCCGATTAATATCATCAAAATTTAGATGATTTAACTTCTTGTGCCATAACCAATTGAGTTCGGATTTGGTATGCACAATCGAGCGAGTTTCGGAAGCTGCAGAGACCAATCCACAACATACATGTTCTGTTGCCTTCTACCGAGCAAGTACAACTTGATCACCTCTTTCACTAATGACAATACGAGTTGTTTTTGTCAAAAGTGACCTTGTATCCCATATCACAGAATTGTCCAAAGTGCTCGGCAAGTTGTAATCCAAATTCTTCCACATATGCAACATTCTTGATTGTAAGTCCATTTCTGATAAGTGTGCCATATCCTCTTGTATAGCCAGGTGTATTTTTGTTGCCAAAATTCACCCTTGGACCATCTTTTGCCACAAAATTTGTAAGACAGTGCTTATTCTTTGTCATGTGTCTGGAACATCCACTGTCAAAGTACCAGACACCCTACAAAACAAGGTTAATGCATTTTAGGTACCCAAACCTGTTTGGGTCCATAGTGGTCAGTGGCAAGCATGACCCTTGGTATGTTTCCATAAGGTCTTCTCCTAAATGTGTCATACTTTGGTTCATACTTTGGTTCATACATGTATTCCACACATCCATAACTTCTAACGAGTAGGTTGTGTAGGAACCACATATGTTTTACGGCCTTTTGGTACATAATGCCTTTGTTTGAAATGATTCTTGTTGTTAGAAACATTTGCATAGCCATAGATGTCTTTGTCACGTTAGGAGCGACCCTGTAATATGGAGTCCGCCGAGGTCTTATGTAAGTCCTCTGCCGATTCCATTGTCTAGGTTTTACCCTAGCGGTATGGTTATCTTGATCGTTTCTAGCATTAGATGCAGGAATATTCCAATCATTATCAGCGGGGAACAGTCTACCTTTCCCCCCGAGATAAGTATCCCTTGAATGATCAACATTTTTGGATTTGGGATTCTTATTCTTGGAATATTTCGTTTCTTTCCTTACGTGGTCCGGCGAGACTTGGTAGCAGTCCGCTATCGGCGAGCTTAGAAGGTACGACGCAATTCTATTTTTGGATTTATTCTTTTTACTAGGAGGCGTTGACTTCGAGACTTCGATTTTGCTTCTTTGAGGCATTCTCATTTGGTTTTACCGCTTCGGCGGTCTTGCGGGAGATGGATCTAGTGCGGGCACAAACTTAGGACCAATTATGGTACTAGGTTCAGTAACCTTACTGGATCCACTCTTGTTAGATTGCTGAGTTCCAAATCCAAGCCCAGTTCTATCTCCATAAGGCTTTCCTGATTTGTATGCAGTATTGGAACAAGATGGTTCAGCAGATTCAGAGGCCGCTGGATGTGCAGCAGACTTATGCTGATTCTGTCCAACATCTTTTTCCTTACCTTTGAAAACCCTTAATTCGGCTTTCAATCTTCCAACTTCTAACTCAAGAGCCTCTTTTTCGGCCTTCACAATCTCATAACCAGATTGTATTATCCTCAGTTGATTAAGGATGGCATCCAAAGTCTCATTGTTGTCAGAATTTCTAGGATTTGAACCACAGGTTGATTCACAATCACTTCCAGCAGGAGTGTTTATAGATACAGTGTTGTATACCTCCTCAGTTTCATCCATGTTGGCCATCAAAGCATAATCCTCCATATCAGCAACTAGTGCTGTGTCATCTGACTCATTTCCTTTTTCAGATCCCACTTCATATCCGATTCATCTTCAAGCAACCATAGCCTTCTTGCCATGTCTCCTTTGTTGACTTTTGGTCTTCGTAGGTCCGGACAATCGGTCTAAAATGTCCAGCTTCTTACGGTTGAAGCAAAGATAATCGGGTTCCTTGCCTTGTTTCAATTCGGGACAATCGAGGTCCGAAGTGTCCGGTTTCTTGCAATGAAAGCATAGATAGTCATTATCTTTCTTTGGTTCTTCTTTCCTTCTCTCGGTAGGCCTCTTTGTGAAATTTCTTGTAGGGGCCTTTCCGGTCTTCATCATTCGATCTTCTTGCTCGGTAGGGCAACCGCTCTTGCATCTCATCCGGCATGTCATCCCGTCCTCCCGATGTTTCTTCATGATGTGAAGCGACCAATGCGGTGGTCTTTGGCTCTTCCTTTTCGTTTCGAGCACTAACTTCTTGCTAAATTCATAGGCCTTAAGATCGAGAGAACAATTTGAAGGTGTCTTCCTCATGCAGACTTTCTCATTTCTTCAATTGCGATCACCTTCATTTTCCAAACATCTCTTGCGGGTAAAGCTTCCAAGATTTTGGTGTTTACTTCCTCTTTTGAATAACTTACACTCGGCAGAGTAAGCTCATCTAAGATTGCATTGAATGCGGACTCCATTTGCTCAATGGTTTCATTAGGTAGCATTTTGAACTTTTGAAACCTTTTTCGCCACACCGATTTTGTTCTTCTTTATTGCATCGGTGCCTTCACAGATTAAGTGAATCTTATCCCAAAGTTCCTTTGCGGTCTTGCAATCTTTGACTTTCATGTACATATTGCTATCCAAGGTTACGTAGATGATATCAATAGCAATGTTGTTGAGGTTTGCTCTTTTCTGTCTTACGCATTCCATTCTCTCTTTGGTTTAGGAATGTACTCGATTCGTCACCCATCTTTATTCGCCTTTGTAATCTCCAAGTGGTCCTTCGGTTAGTACATCCATCATCTCATCATGAGTAGCAAGCAAGATATGCCCGCATTCGACGTTTATACTCATCAAATCTATCAAGAGAGCACATCAACATGGTTCTAGCATACCGTGTGTTATCCATGATGCAAGTCTTGAAAATCGGTAACTTGAAAGAAAGTTTTAAAGAATTTTCACAAGCACAACAAGTAGGATTCCTTGAACGAAAGCTAACGCTCCGATACCAATTGTTGGTCCCTTGAAAAGGCTTTAGTTAAGTTTAGAGGGGGGTGAATAAACTTAACAATTAAAACTTTGGAGTTAACAAATTTCGCAACTTCGGCGGCAACTGGCGATACTTCGAGTAGTCTCGTCGAGACCTCGTAAGCCTGTCGATAAACGGTAGTCTACTGCGACGGTTCGATTCTGCTGAATTTGTGCGGCGGAATAATATCAAAATTAAGCCTTGTTACTTGTTGTTAAATATGTTACTAAGTATTAGATACTCGTAGTGTGTGTGTGTGATTTCGGTTGCTAGATTCGAGCGGGTTGATATGAATAAAGACTAAGTGCAGAAAATAAATGCAGTAAGTAAGTAGAGAGATTTTTATAGTGGTTCCAGGTGATGTAATCCTGTACGTCCACTCTTCTCCTGTGATGTTGGAGGAAATTCACTAGTAATCTTTGAGTTATCTGTTACAAAGAATCCTAGGTTGCTTGTCCTTCACCAATAACTATGGCTTCACAAACTGAAAACTAAGAACAGGTAGGATTCTTTGCTCCCGAGTCTTCCCTTTGGTCCTTGAAGGGTAGAATTGCCTCTTCACCGGCTCCACCACAAACCAACGAGTCTTTCACACCTAACGGATGCTTCTTGTCTTCGGCGGGTTCTTTATAAAATAAAGAATGAATCAAATAAATGATTCGATTACGGCAAACTTGATTAGGATGATATAATCGGCGGCTTGCGTCTTCAAGTGTGTATGCTTGATGCGGCTTGAACACGAATGCACTTGAAGAGAATAACTAGATCGGCGGCTTTAAGCTCGGTAAGTTCGAGCGGGGTGTTTTTCGGCTCGGTGTTATCACTTAAAGTTTATCCCAAAATTCATCATCTTTTTCTTGAGTTGAAAGTCCTCTATTTATAGGTAGGAATGCATGTGACTTGAATTTGAAATTCAAATGTGACCGTTCCTTGTATTTGTCCCATCGCGCACGCATTCTCGTCACTATTCATAGGATCGACACTTTGTCGGGATTACTTTTTGACGGTGCGGTCTCGTCCACCCTTTGACTTGTATCCAATGGATAAAAATATGGATCATCCCAACGTATTTTTAATCTCGGCCTTTGATTTGCTTGATAAGTCGAGGTAGTTGGCGTTCTTATCCATGTAACTTCCCAATAATCTTGAATTAATCGAGGTATATATCGGCGGGTCTATCGTCTTTCGTGAAACCAATCGTCTGCTTCGAACATCATATTTTTGTACGTAAAATATAATGCAAATTTGAATCTTTTTATCCAACTTTTGTATGTGAAGTTAGATTACATCATTTAAAGTATAACCAAGTTCCAAACATCATCCAACTTGTGGAACTTAGACCTTCTACACAAGGTATATGTAATCGGTTTAGGTCATCACGAGACTTGCCTAAATTTCGATTCCATATCCTTGACATTAAATACTAAGTTTGATCCCTTAGCCTTCATTAAGCGAGTTTGAACCCTCGGCCTTCGGTCTTCGGTCTTCGGCGGGTTCTAGACCCGTCTGCGACCTATCTACCCTATCGACCTAGATCGGTCTGTCGATAAACAATCGGCGGCCATTTACGTGCTTGTTTGATCAAACCTATTTATGAATCAAACTCTAATAAACCTATACATTTTATCTAGACATCTTTTTGCCTTTGCACTATAACAGCTAGTATGGCACTCATCATCAAAACTAAGAAATAAGTCCAACAGCCCCGTTCCCGGACACCGAGTTCATATCCGGAAAAAAAACGTTTGGCACATATAATATTAAATAAATCAAAATTATATGTAAGTCTCTACAATGTCATATCGAGTTTAGCATTAACAGAAGCTAAAAGACTCGGGTATTTTTTTTATAACAAGAATAGAAATGCAACATTCTAAAGATGGGAAGTTTACTACCCAATGATACAAAAGTTACAACCGTACGATGTCAAAAGATAAACAACATAATTATCTTACATAAGTTCCAGAATTAAAGGTACAACTTGTCTTTTAAACAAAATACAACAAAGTCTAGAACATAGTTTATCACAACTCAAAGTAGATAGTAAAAGCATCAAGATAACATCCTCACAAATTATCCTCGAAATCCTCATCGATTTCTTGCTCCACCTGTTCATCTTCTCATCCCCAAACACACAAAACAATATGCATTCGAGGTAAGTAAAAAGGTACTTTGCAAAAGATAAAAGCTATTGCATTAACAAAAGTATAAAGTATCAATTATGTTTAATTGATTATCTTTATGAGACCGACCCATCTCGAGTTCATTTCATGCCCATCAACATGTCATGACTAAATGTTTCTAACTTAACTTATCTTTGTTATATCAGCATTCAAGAGCACTACGCATGGTGTATATCCACCACGAGATATCGTTTGCAACCTAACAATGGATCACAGTGATAGCCACAGGTTTAACCCGATAGTGCACGCATTTGGCAAACTCCCTCTACCATTCAGCCATTTATAGGCCAGTAGAGTTATTCAGTTTTACCGACCGCCCACACGTCGCGATATAGCCTTGTGCCTAACCAAGAATGACATGGTATTTATTCTTTTACTATTCGATTATGTATTTATTAACCATTATCTAAACACATGTGTGTTTTTAAGGAAACTCACCTTAACCAACTCTACTCCCTCACTTAGTCATCTAGACACAACATCCTATCACATACACAGACATTGAAGGATACTAATCCACCAAAGCATAAGCCTATCATGCCCTTCCAATGGTCCCGAACTTCAACTCCCTTTAAGAGTACATTCGGTGCCGGAACTAAACGCATCATAAACTCATTCAAGGCTTGTTCATATTTGATTAGTGTTATTAGATCAATAATCAACACTTAAAACTCAACACATAGCTCAAAACGTCATTTTTCCCAAAACAGGGTCAATGCGTGCGCATTCACTGGTTCAGAGGCTACCTGTTGCATCCTGATCAACCAATGCGTACGCATTGCCTGTACAGCAAACAGTCTGAACCAACCTGAAGCAGGAATGCGTGCGCATTCCCTGGAATGCGTACGCATTCGACCTGCTGAGAACATCATGTCCAACTCTAAACCAGCAATGCGTGCGCATAGTCTGCACAATGCGTACGGATTCTACAACTCATCCAACATGTTCTTCATCAATTTTAACACAAAAATAGTAGCAGAACAAGGCACTTTAACATACCATAACATAGTACATTGATCCAAGCATCAAAACACATAATTCTTACACCAAAACAACTTCAAACTCATAACCAAACCTTCTAACACTTGAATTAATACAATATGAAGATCTTTTACATGTTTCAAGCACAAAGCACAGCAAACTTGAAGGAAAGACCGCAGCATAACTTCACACCTTGATGAAAACCTATTTGATTCATAACTGATCCAAGAACTAGTTAGAATAAAGGTTTCTAAATGTCTATAACTACGAAATGCACCAAGAAGACATTAAACTTGGCCAAAACTGCCCTTTAGTCCAAAACCATACCTTGAATAACCTTGATGAACACTGTATCAACACGATCCTTGTCTCTTCACGATGCTCCTGCTCGTGTCCAATCTAAAATCCGTCAAGAATTGACTTAGAACCTTGAAGAAGGAGTTTTGCTCTCTTATTTTTCCTCTCAAACTTCGCAGGGTAAAGTATTCAGAGAAAATATGTTGATTAATACATGTTTCACGAAAAGTTAGCATGCATGACAAAATAAATTCAAATAAGTTAAAAATAAATAAAAGATCCATTGGCTATTACATAAATGAAACTTCAGGCACAAACTCTAAGATGTAACGCCCCCTCCCGGATACCGAGCCCTTATCCGGAAGAGAATGGCACGTATAATATTAAATAAATCTAACATTATATGCAAGCCACTACGTCGTCATATCAAATAAAGAAAACGGAAGCTAAAAAGACTCGGGTAAAACATAAATGCTACTAAGAATAGATATAACCATACTAAAGATAGAAAGAGGTAACTTACAACAATGGAATAACTTTACAACGTACGATGTCTCAAAGGAAAATACAACACTTGCCTTACAAGGACCTTAAAAGAAAATACAACAAATCTGAAAATAATTACTACTTAATCTAGTACAGCCTCTACAAGGAAAACAAAGTAGAAGCATCTTCAAGGCATCAACGTCATCAGAAGTCATCATCTACCCTTGGTCAACCTGTTCGTCGTCTCACCCCATAATACATACAAAAGAAAATGCAAATGAGGTAAGTACAAAGTACTTAGTATGAGTGAGAAGCTAACGTATAATTAAGTTCTACAACGGAAAGGTTTACATTATTATTATTAAGTTATCTTTATGCGACCGACTCAACTTTAGGGTTCACATCATGCTCATCAACATGTTGTGACTAACTGTTTCTAACTTAGCTTATCTTTGTTACATCAGCATTCAAGGGCACTATGCATGGTGCTGCCTACCACGAGACATCTGGGTGCAACCTATTGGTGGATCACACCAATAGCCACGGGCTAGCCCCGATAGTGTACATGTTCGGCGAAGTCCCTCCGTACTTGGGGTCGTATGAACCTCTGGAGTTATTAAATTGTAAAGTCACTCTACTCCTGGTGCCTTTGGGCCAGCAGAGTTATTCACTTGTGAAGTCTCTCTACTCCTTGTGCCCTTTAAAGGCCAACAGAGTTATTCGCTTTTACCGACCGCCCACACATCGCGATATAAACTTGTGTCTTACCAAAAATGACATGATGTTTATTCTTTTAACTACACAATTACGTTCGTTAATAATTATTAACTAGCCATCAATGTATTTTCAAGTAAGCTCCATCACATCTCTTACTCTCTTATTTAGACCACTAGACATAGACAAAACTTAGCACATACACAGACATTGATGAATACTAATTCATCAAAGCACGGTCCCGAACTTCAACTTTTTGGAAGAGTACATTCGGTGGCGGAACTAAACGCATCAGAAACTCAATCGAAGCTTGTTCGTTTCAGTTAATCTTATTTAAGATCATTAATAAACTACAATTCAAGCTAAGCATCAAAATAACACTAGCCACTAAATACATTGTCTACCAAATCGTATATTCATATTTTCCGAAACAGAAATAACACAACACAACTATAAATTATACTTAATTACTACATCGTCTGTCATTTCAAAAAAATACTACACATTATATCATTGTATAATATTCAAGATCATAAATACCACTTCAACATTTTATGTTTGATTATTATTATTATTATTAGGGGCAGTGGTTGAAAAGGACAAAAAAGATGAGAAAATACAAATCAGGACAGTGGAAAGATAAAATGGGTGATAAAGACAAATACACTATTCCTAACCCCAAATCTACTATTTTCTGCAGTGGAACTGACCTCAATTCTAATATTACACTATCACAGTGGAATAAGGATATGTACTTTTTACCCGAAAAAAAATTCCATTGTCCTCATTGCATATTTCTAGGTTCAAATTGTCTTTTTTAACAATAAACCCTTATTATTATCATTGTTATTCATTTATTTTCTATCTTTCCTAGAAAGAGGCACAAGAGAGAGGCAGTATTTTTTTTTTTTGGTGACTATATGCGCAAGCAACTGCATAACTTACTTTTTATTTATTTTATAAATATTAAATAATCTTTGACAGCAGCCGAAGAACACAAAATAAAGAAACATACAGTCTTCCTCTTTTATTTCCTCGACAATAAACAGATAAGAGAGTACCAAAATAATAATCATATGCATAAAAAAACACACACACACACACATATATATATATATATATATATATATATATATATATATATATATATATATTGTTATAAAATAATAGAAAACAAACCAAAGATACAACAACAAAGATGTAGAGGAAAAAGGAAGAATGAACTTTCTTATTACTTCATCTCAACTTCTCTACACCCCATTCCAAAGATATGGATGAGGTATTTATACAACACCAAAGGTAGATGAACCAACTACAAATGATACAATGAATGATAATAATTGACAAGAAAACTCTTGGAATTTGTAACTTAGGTTTACATGATGAATGGTAGTGAATTCTAGAATTGAATAAAACCTCTTGGTATTTATGGTGTAAGTTAATGGACATTCACATCAATTATTTCATAACACTCCCCCTTGAATGTCCATTAAACAAAGAATATGCCTCGTTAAAACCTTACAAGGAAAAACCCTATGGAAAAAATCCAAGTGAAGGAAAATAGTACATATTCATTCGTGCTTGTATTACTCCCCATGATGAAAACGATATTTGAGAGCTTCGAAACGGCAAATGGAAATCTTATCTTCGAATGTAGTAGAAAACTATGCTTACGTGAATAAATCGACCGATTTGATCACTTAATTTAAACAAGCTTGTGCATCGCCTTTTCATTTGTAGATCGTCTTCAAAAGTATGATGTATAATTCCTCTTGTGTCCTTTGAAATATCAGTCGAACACCATGTACTGCTACAATTCTTCATCATTTAAGTGTAATTGAATCTGTCGGGTCAACACTTTGGCTTGATTCATCGCATATCGATTTCACTTCTCTTTGAAGATCATGTGCTCTCCCACTTATGTAAATATTATTGAATTTGAGATGAACAATCTTCTTTGCAGTTGTAATAGTAGATAAAGATCATTGAATATAGAGCTGATTTGAATGCTCTATCTAAGTTGCATAACGTATATGTCATGTACTATTAACTTTGCTAGAAAAACCCGAGTGGGACAAAAACTAGACAAGGAAAGTAGTTCATGACATATGCGTTTTTATGTGTTACTTGGCGCCTCGTTAAAAACCTTTAACTAAGAAAACCCTGTGGGAAAAAAAACTTAGTTAAAGGGAAAAAGAGTACAGTCATTGTTCATACAGGACCAAAGCATCAAGATTGTTTTGAAGTTGTCGCTCCCCCTGACGACAACAGTCATTCAAATGTACGCATTCCAATACTATAAACATAATTCTCCAAAATAGATGTTGGAATGAACTTAGTGAACAAACATGTCGGATTGTCACTTATAGCGTACTTTTTATAAGTCATATCTCTTTTAGAGTCCAATTTAAATGTAAGGGCTAAAAATTATCATACCCACTACTCATTTGTGCAACACTTGCAACACAATCAACATTATCTTCTAAATAAAAATAGGGGATGTAATATCACACAACTCAAGTCATTATGCATGAGCTATTTATATATATACCTTATTCATAGGGAATTTACTGATTGATTTTCTTACCTTTAACCATATTTTAAGCAATATAATGACATTTGCAACTCAGCAATATATACAGGTTGCGATTTTCATGTCTAAAACCAATCATACATTTTCATATAAATATGTCTAGTGACCTATAAATATACGGTCACAACGTCATATAAAAATCCTTAGTTCTTTGCCATTTATTAAGTAGCGGAACATGATGTTATCCATAGTGGGAGAATGTAATTGATCAAAATCAATAATTGGTTATTACAGAACCAAATTCTAATCAAGATCAGCCTCTATTGTTTATTTAATTTTTACCCAGTCTATATGCTTCCAGCACTCTATTATTGACATGGGTTACGGATCAGTTATACTAGCAAATTATGAGGCAAATATGTCGTCGAGTATTTGTGATAATATATTACCAATTTCTCCCGTGAAATACATTGCTAATTCGATATTAGCATAAACCGAATCCTTATCAATGCATGGATCCGGTTGTTCCGCAACCCTTAATATTTTATCATTGGATGCACGTGCGAATTTTTGGGGTTTCGTTTTCGAGACAAATCTCTTCGAGATATTTCATGAGTGACTTAATATCAATAGTGAATTCACTTTCCGTGGATTTTATCTTTTACACCGATCGGTCTTATACACTTTCTCGTGTAGATAATATTATCAATCATATTTGATTGGGTGCATTTATAAATAGTCACTCTTTATACCCGGTAAAAGCATCGAGTTCCTTGCTAAATATTGCATGTTAAACTATTTACACAATTTAGTTAGAATGATGCGTAGAAGATCTTTATAAAATTTCTCGGCATTCTTATATATTAAAATGGGGTTCTCTTATCTCCCCCTAATGCCGGGAAATGATCTTCGTTAAAAATGTAGTAATTGCACCGAGTTTGTAACTTGATGCTCTGTCATTCGCTTCAAACGATTTACATATTTTCTAACACAATGATTTTTGCTAAATCAATCTCATGATCAAGTGCTATTTGACTTTTGTTTCTAATGATTATAAAAGTTATTTAATCATCTCATATCTATGAGATTAATATCTTTGGAAACAAAACAACTTATACGTTTCATGGGTTTAATATAAATATCAACATCGGTAGCACTATGTCATTTCGGATTCTTCAAGAATCATTCACATTATTTTTGACATTCTTACGGGGTTTCGATAAAATAATATAATAAAACTTCATGTTCTTTTTCTCCCCCACATGAGATTGACAATGCTTATTGTGTCTTATATTGATATGCTATATAGCTATTTTATGACATGTCTTTCGTGATTTTTATATTACCGAACACTCATAATTGATGACTCTTTTAGAGTTCTTAATTCATCTCATAAATTTTGTCCCACCTTTGTGTGTATTACGTGACTCAATCACGACTATTCAGAAATGAACTTCAAGTTCATTTATATTATAATGTTTGTCACGAGAATTGATTTAATTGTATTTATTTTTCCACCCGCTAATCTCGGACAATATATACAATCGATATCCAGAATATTTGCAATAACCCGTGACGGATTCTACATTTTAATGTGATATCCTCTTATGCGGGTATCAACAAACTTCATGAATATATATCAAGCGGGGGAATAATCTCTTCTGGAGTTTGACATTTCAATATCGTTTCATCCGTTGTCTCATTTTGGTATGACAACGGTAATTGATATCTCCAAAAGAATAATATATTTCCACGTTCACTTCATTGAATGGAATGATACGACTTAAAATTTTTAATTTGGTGGCATGATGCATCTTACATAATTTAATTCCAAAAATGATGCATATAGTGTTTGTCACTTTATCTTTTAGGATTTGACATGTCTCATCATTTTCAAACATATTGTTTATACTCATTTCACCGACAAATGATATTCATAACGAGTAAATACTCTTTATTTCTCATAGTCTCGATATGATACCATAATTTTTTATAGATATCTCTAAACTAATATATTCGAGACTCGGGAGAGCATAGTGCTTTATTTCAAGCGATTAAATATCAATGGCTTTTTCGACGCCTTATATCAATATAGCACTTGCAACAATTATTATTTGCTTCTCCCATTTTTATTTTTTATTTTGAGACATTCTCTGTAATGTGCATTGTCGCACTATCGATGAGACATATTTTGTCATTGCCAACAATCAATCTCAAGTTTGGCTTTAATCTTTAGGGCCAAATTCAAATTCATTGCTTCGGCCACGATCGTTCCCAAATTTTGAAAATGGAGTCACATTCACTACATGGAATGGATGTTTACCAATTGATTGGGACATTTTACTCACTTGAGCTCTCATTGTGTTGATGTTACAAAGTCCACTAACATCAATATTACATGCATATCATATAGGAAAAACAATTGTATAATCATCATAAAGAATAAAATTTTACCTCAAATTCTTACATTATTTGTTGTGTCCAAGTGCCGTAGATGATTTATCAATATAATATACAAACATGTAGAATGTGATTCTTAAATGATGATCACCGTGTAAGAGGCTATTACCATATGATGACCAACTATTACTAGCGATGTAAAAGACAAGTATAAGCACTAAGCGAAATGGCCAACAATACATCCCGTAATGAGAATCTCAATACTGCATCTTAAACTCATATCTCGATGTATAAATATGTTAGCGGTATAAATAATCAAAATAACATATAAACACATGTTATTACACATGGAAATAATTTCAATATGAAATACAAAATCATGCCGACAAATCAAAGGTATCCATTCATTCTTGTCCTTTTGAAACTCGGCGAGCGAACTAAACGGATTTCATTTCCTAATTATTTTGCTGCAATGTGAGTACCATATACTACACCGAGAGTCCATGCACAAAGGTGTGCATTCTCTTCCTTTTTTCTACCAATACTCGGGCATAATAAATAAATAAAAGGAATTCTCTTCCAAAGTTTTCTTCTCAAATAGTAGTGTTCGGTCAAGTAAATGCATATAACTCACAGAATAATATTGTAAGAAGAACACCTTTAGATATCCTAGGAGTGATGAAACCAATTAACACATATATGCAACAATTCATATAGCCAATGCATTGGGCAAAATCTATGCACTTTGCACATTTCGAAAGAAACAATAGTAATAATATTCTACATAGGGTCATATAACAAGGTTTCATTCATTGGAAATTAGCAATAGTACTAATATAAAACCACAATGACAATTCCAATAATCTTAAAGGTATCTAATGTCCTTATAATTCAAATAATGCACAACAACAGGTAATTCCATGGAATATGCTAACATTTAGTTTGTGTCCAAGAGAAACGTTTTATGTCTAAATGCAATAATCATTCTCATCACTTCTTTTCAAAGCGACCATCTATAACTAATTGTATTAATTAAACCAAAAACAAAAAAAATGAAAGCCACATTTGCTGAATTGGAGTTAACCAATAGCACAAGAACATTTAGAAGCAAGAGTTTATTAGCATATATCAACAACCAATCACGATATTAATGGGAAGCATCTTTGTTGCAACATAATCACATGAAATTATTGAATTCAAGAAGGCTTATTAGATCAAATGGTTGAGCAATTTTAAATATATACATTCGTTTATTCTCAACAAGCATAGTAACGAGTGGTAAACAAATAGTTGGCATCAAGTCATAATTCTAAATATGATAATATGAATTGCAGTGGGAAAAAAAAAAACTTACAACAAATTTTGCTAGGTAGTTGTATAGTCTCCCCGGTCATCCAAAATTGTCAAAAATGAATGCCTTCACCTAATCAAGAAGAATTGCTACGTTGATGTTGTCACAATTTGGGAGGTAATGCTTCATATCAATTACGGGAGAACCATGAGCTCAAAAAATGGTAGAGTCTCGTGCTGATAACGTGTTATAAAATAATAGAAAACAAACCAAAGATACAACAACAAAGATGTAGAGGAAAAAGGAAGAATGAACTTTCTTATTACTTCATCTCAACTTCTCTACACCCCATTCCAAAGATATGGATGAGGTATTTATACAACACCAAAGGTAGATGAACCAACTACAAATGATACAATGAATGATAATAATTGACAAGAAAACTCTTAGAATTTGTAACTTAGGTTTACATGATGAATGGTAGTGAATTCTAAAATTGAATAAAACCTCTTGGTATTTATGGTGTAAGTTAATGGACATTCACATCAATTATTTCATAACATATATATATATATAATCAGAAATAACACAACAATAGCATAATTAAAATATGCTTCTTTTACTTAATCCCAACACCATAAAACATCAATTATTCAATTTGAAAATCCTCTTACCACAATTCAACACTAAGACTCAACCCTAACATTGTAAAACTATAATTACTCGTTAGGAAGTGCCTCTTACCTTAACTACGAGCAAAACCGATCCCAAAACTGAGATCAAAGCTTGAATCCTTCGATTCACAACTCCTACAACCATACTATCATATTTAAACGATACTCTACGATCAAAACAACCATTCACACAATCAAAGTCGAATTTTATCAAGAACAATCAAGATTACGATTTTAGGGCTAAAACGTAAACTTACTATTTAGTAAACGAAGAGTATGGAAACGATCGTCTTCTCCCAGTGATCGATTTCCTCTAGTACCGCCTGCTCAAAATCCGGACAGATTAGCCGCACGACTGAAGATTATGTTCTTCTGTTTCTTGGCAACTCTGCGTCCTTTTTTTCTCCGCCGTTCCTCTTTTTTTTTCCTAGAATGGCGTGGCAAAAATTATGAGAAGACTTTGGGGATTTCCTTTATAGTTATTAATTAAATTCATTTTAAATAATAACTAAATCCCTTAATTAAATCCTTTTTAATTAAATTAAAATAGGCTAAATAATAATTAGGTCGTAGTAAATACACTCAGTTACTATTTTACCCTTTTCTGGAAATTTGGGATGTTACATTCCTTCCCTTTTAAGAGGAGTTTCGTCCTCGAAACTCGAACGTAACTAGGAGGTACTTGAACTCTAGATTTGCAGAGTGTTTCGTCTTTAACTGTTACAGTCTTCTTCTTCCATCTCCCCAACTCTTTTACTTGTCTTGCCATCTCGATGTTGCGACTATCTGTTTCAATCTTCATGTTGGTTTGTTGTATCAACTCTGGTCTCGTATTTTGTCATCGCTCCACTTCAACCTAAAAAACTGGAGTTCTATTCTTTCTTCCATGCAGAGTTTCAGATGTGGCATCTGGATACTAGTGTGGTACTAGTGTGGTATACACTTTGCTATCTCTATCTTCATGCAAGATCATCAGTAGTATTGTTCCAGCTCCTTATACATCTTGGTTGCTCCATACATCACCTTCTGCCTCAGATCTTCCGTATTCGGAACCTAGAGCCGATTCGATGCCATAGGTTGCCATCTTCCTCTAACTTATGACCACTAGCTGATTTGGTTCAGGCCACTCACTTGTACCCGGAGTCAACTGGATTTTCATCTTGTTTCTTCACAATCTCGACAACTGCCTCGAATCTTGCAATCAATGGTACATCTTACTTGCTTCTGCTGACCTATGTCCTGAAGGCTTGAGCTTCTCAGCTAAACCACAACATCTGGCACAGATGACTTCTCTTGATCTCAACTTCCATCGTGGCACCACAAGCTCCCTGAAGAACAGCAAGGATCCCAGCCGAATGACTCCTGAGACTCCTTGGGGGTGGAGAACATGCATTTCCATACTTTTGTCTGAAGGTCTGATCCAATCCTTAAGACAAAAATGGTTAATTTGGAAAATGAATAGTTGAAGGGTGACAAGTTAAGTACCAGGGTGGTACGTCAACTTGGTAAGCCGAAGAAGGGGAAAAATGTTCTCAAAACAAGAGATATGGTAGGGGTTACAAACAGAACATGATGATACTAGGTCGAGTGAAGTTGAAGTTGGTTCCAAACCGATGAGTGAAGCATTATATCATAATAAAAAAGATAGCCACCAAGGAAGAAGCAAAAGGATTATCTTGCATATGAGATTCTTTTGAGATAGTGGAATTCTACAAGTTACGGTGGTCTGCAAAGGAACTTAAGCCACTTGAAAGGAACACGATGAGCTCTTACATAAACCCTTAAAAAGTGGAGACGTTTAGGGAAGCGCAACATGATGGACTTGGAAATATTCTAAATGCATGGAGAGAGAACATTGAGCTTGAGAACATTAAGAAGGTGACCTTGATTGTTAATCGTTTGTT
The DNA here is from genome assembly GCA_036785695.1 of Gentiana straminea. Lineage (NCBI taxonomy): Eukaryota > Viridiplantae > Streptophyta > Magnoliopsida > Gentianales > Gentianaceae > Gentiana > Gentiana straminea. The sequence goes on from JAVUPR010000298.1 coordinate 1,336,445, forward strand.
TAACAAAGTGGCTGTTGGCGAGCTAGGAGAATCCTCAGTTTGCATGAATATCGTAGATGAATCATCATACAACAGAGAAGCAAGGCAAAGGTGCAAGGTCGAGCACCAAAAAGACTAGACAATTTAGAAATCAAGTAGAGAGCAAGAATCTCAACATGAAGGGTTATAGAGAAAAATCAAGTACACCAAAAGGTCTCAGATTGAAATAAACTTGTCAAGAAAAGTCAAAGTTTGCATTATTTAAGAGAGGTTGAGTCATCTCAAGATTGAAAGGGGAATAGAGATTTCCTCAAGATATTGTAAAAGAATATCAAAAGTTTGAATAAGTAAGCGGTTAACAAGCTTTTTGTTGAAGGGGAAAATACACTTAAGAACTGCCAGATAAAGTTCGTTTCAAAGAATTAATTCAAATTTTCAAGGGAAGGGTGAAAGATCATTGATGATCCAATTCAGGGTTTCAAAGTTGCACTACTCGAGAGGAATAATACACTGCCAAGGAACAACTGCTCAAGGTCATTCCTCATGTGGGAATGAAAAGATTAAAACTAGACATTTCAACCGGTGTACAAAAGTGTTATAGAAACACCAAGACGAGAAGAGGAAGTGTCAAAATATGCATCCGGTGATTCATGGCTCTAAATGGCCTGAAAGAGATTTAAAGCTGAAAGGTACAAGGTGTAGTAATCTGAATTGAAATCGGAAGCTTGGAATGAAAAGGGTCTGAACTTCAAACATGGCATGCATGAGGATAGCATCTTGATTCTAGTTTATTACTGCAAAAGAAACAACAATGTAAACTTTAAAAGCACCCTACAAAGAGACCTATCCTAGGGAAAGATCACTTCGGAAGACCTCTAAGACATAACCATCGTAACTTACTACTCTCTTAGCCCAAACCTTAAGTCGAAGAGTGAGGATTCCTTTTTGGTTGTTGTGTATGATATTTACTCCGGATCTGACACTGTCAAATTTTACAGCCCACACGAAATGGAATTTTAACACGATGCAAAGGGAAAAGATTTAGATACTGGAGTTTCCCAGGTGATATAAATATATTAGAATTTTTGAATGAGAGGGAGTTGGTCAAAAACAATTATTTCTGCCGAATGCACAAATTGTCTGAATTTCCAGATTGGTAGACACTGGCTTAAATTGCATATTGTGATCAAACGAAAAGGAATTTGAAATTGATTCCAAAAGGAAGGTTGTAGATGAAATTTTTTTCTACAACATATCAAAAACGAAGATCATTTGAAGATGTTTAACCTGTTAAAAACAGAAGAAGAAGTGAAAGTCTTTGCGACGAGATCTTCTCGGGACGAGTGTCCGGTATTAACATGAATTTTATGAACAATCCATAATGATTATAGAGTTGATGTAAAAGGATAAGTTGTAGATAAGACAGTAATCTACATTGATGAAAATTTTCAGGATTTTCGGAGCAGGGGAAAACAGTTTTATGTTAAATGAAAACATGGGAACAAAACCATTCACTCATGTTGGATGATGCAGTGAGGATGCAATTAGTTAATTAAGATGAGAGTTAGTTTTGTCTATTCATGTTATTTATGTAATAGGGGTATTTTTGTCTTTTGTTGTGTTAAACTATAGAGGTATTTAAACCCAAAACCCCATCCCTGCTAGGCAGCTTTGATCATTTTTCCAGTTTGTAGTCGAACTATTGAGAGTGTCGGTCTCTCTTCTGATTTCCAAATAATTAGCTTTACGTCATCTGGTATCGGAGCCAAGTTGAAGATTTACCTTCACAAGCAAGATGACTAGCATGGATGCTAAAGGTAGCCGGATTCGCGACATTTTTTGGGATTCGAAGATCCTTCGGGATATACAGTCAAAGCTTCATCAGAACTGCGATTCATTTACATCAGAAGTGAATCAAGGTACAGATGGAGTGAGACACCACTTGAAGCAAAACACCCACCGAGTTGAGTGAAATTTGCCTCGTCTTCCTCCGGATTGGGTTTGTAATGAATGGAAGTACAGCCTTAGATAAGAAAAGCATTGGGTGAGGTCCAAAGTTCCTATTCTTACTGTCTTTGCAAGAAAGAAAGACCTCCTTGAATGGATCGACGCAGTTGAATGTTTTTTCAAAGAATTGCAACCACCAGAAAAATTGAAGTGCAAACTGGCCTATTATGCTTTGGAAGGTGAAGTTGCACAGTGGTGGAAGCAATTGCAGAGTCAGAGAGTTATGGAGGTGAATCAAAGATAACATTATGGCCAAGGATGAAGTTCCTTTTGATCAATGATTTCTGGCCCACTACATGTTCGACAAAATTTCCCTTCCAAGTTTGCAACAATAGTCTGGGTGAAAAGTGTCCATTTGACGATCCTAATGAGTTCTACCTCACCACCGAAATCATTTCCCCTTCAACTGAAACTCATATGAAGCAAGTGAAAAGAGAGAATTTCAAGCCCACCAACTGTTTGTTGAAAGTTCCCACTCAATCACACATCAATGGACAGAAGCTAATGCAACGATTGGGTTCCACCGATGAATCTCACTATTCAGATTCAAGCATTACTGGAGATCTTAAAGTCATCAAGTCTGAAAATGATCTACATGATGCTCCCAAAGATGATGCACTTTTTGAGAATAAGACAACAACACCTAATTTTGGTCCTAATAATACGCACATCAAGAAGTATGATGAGGCTCCCCTTGTGAAAGAATATGAACATGAATGCCTGTTGTCGAACAAGAAACACTGTGTTGAGGCAGTATCACTTACATACCCAAATTCTGAGAATTGTGAGGTTAAGGAAAAGTCCGTTGATAACTTGATTGAAGCGGAGTTAACTGAATTGGAAGTCTAGACTGATTTAATGCTTGGTCAGGTGAAGATTGGTGTTTTTGAGGACCATAAAGGTGGGGATGAACAGGAAGTTACAAATATAACTACATCTTTAAATTTTAGCTCTCAGGTAGGTGATGTATATACTTTTCTTAAGGTTGTGCACGATGATTTCCAACCAGGTAGTGCATTTTCTGCTTTTAAAGAAATGCTGAAAGTGGTCCTATATGATGTCAATTTCCTTGTTAACGATACGGTAATGCGTAATTTTGATCCTGGAGGCGTTTCTTGTAGAGAAAACATGTTTGCTTGTGTGACTCACAAATGTAAAACAAAGTTGGGGATTGTAGAAAATTCATTGGCGTCTAATTTTGTTGCCTCTGCCAACAAAGAGTTGGAAAAAAAGAACCTAGCCAACATGCTTTGAATTGTGTCGATGATGATGAGGGATAAATTAAACCTCGCCACGTGCCATAACTATGTGGAAGAATACTGGGGCTAGAGGACCCGGACAGACTGGACTTATCTCAGGCGTGAGGTCAATCCTCGTTTTGCCCGACTAGACCACCGCAGAGCGGCTCGGTCATCAAGGGTCGGGTAACCTTGGTCGAGACGGTCTGAGGAACTTGACGCAGGGCGTCAGGGGCTTTCCTTACAAAGGCAATTCAATCACGTGCCTATATAAAAGGATAAAGTTGGGAAGAATCCCATGATTATAGGAGGCCGATCTTATTATTTAAACGCTATCCTAATTATCTCTTAGAGAGGAGATTGATACGTAATAATCCTTAGGGTTTAAGAATCCTATACTTGTCTAACACGACAAGGGCGAGACGCCTCCCTATATAAACAACCCTAAGGAACTACGAAAGACTTGATTCCAATTACATGCATTGGATACGTAGGCAACTTGGGAGAAATTTACTCTCAGGCTCAGTCAAAATCATGTCATAACCTCCATCCCCATTGTTAATGGTTCTTGGTTAGTCGTTTTAGAGTATTTAGACCCGGATCATATACCCGACGATTTTCAGCATCCTCAATTGGCGTTAGAAGGAGGGCCTGAACCTCCGCGATTTAATCAAGATCAAACAATGGAACCCCCAAAGAATACCGGAAAAAAGACTCAGACGCAGGGCACTGACCCTACCACGACTGTGGCTGGCCAAACAGGAACTGGAGATATAGATCCAAACGCAACCACCAGCCAGGCACAAATTAATCAAGAGGAAGTCCTGGCCGACCCTGCTCAACAAGCCTTGTTGGATGCCTTGTGAAATCTCGACATGCCAGCGTTCAAAAGCGTGCTAGGTCTAGCCCTAAAAGGACGAGAGGAAGAAAGTCCAGAAAATAACGTTCCTAAGGATAATGTACCGCGCGAGGATGATAGAGGGGACACCCTATCCTCCACCTCTGATGCATGGAAAAAAAACAGGTTAACACGCAAGCACAGGAAGCTGCCCGAGCAGAGCTCAAAGGAATTATAGGCCGAAGATCGGACGATCTGTCGTTCGAATCACCTTTTTCCGAACAGATCTTGAGCTATCCACGCCCCGATAGATTCAAGATCCCTAAGTTGGAGCCGTACGATGGTACAAAGGACCCTCAGGATCATTTGTTTCAATACTTGACACATATGAATCTTGATTGTGTTTCCGAGGAGATGAAATGCAAAGCCTTCCCGGCCTTACTGACTGGCAGAGCCGGGACTGGTTCCGGAAACTACCTCCTCACTCAATCCCTAACTTTGAGACTCTGGCAAAAAAGTTTCTGCAAGTGTTCGTTACCGCAAAGCCTTTTTAGAGGAACGCCACCTATCTTCTTACTATTCGATAGAGGAAGGACGAGTCAGCATTGCAGTACCTGAGAAGGTTCAATGAAAAGTCAAGGCAGGTCAAGAATGCCGAGGAACATCTGTTGATTACATTCTTCGTAGTAGGTCTACAAGAGGTTCGGCTATATGCCAAGCTCAACAGTAAACTCCCACGATCTATGGAAGAATGCATGGACCACGCCTACAGATTTTGCCAGGGTGAAGAGGCTAACCCCCTAAAAAGAGAAGCAGAGGGGTCCAAGAAGGATAAACCTGATGATAGACCTGATAGAAAACGCAAGCCAATATGGGACCGAGTCGCTGCGCCTATATCTGACCGACTGGGAAAGAGGGGAGCACTTCAGGCATGGGATTTTATCCCGTTAAACAGGTCATGGGAGCATGTTCTCGCTATAATGCAAAGGAAAGGCATTGCCCAAGTCCCACCTACCCTAAGATGTCCTCGGGAGAAGAGAGATCAGACCAAATTCTGCAAGTATCATGAAGATATTGGACATGATTCAGAGCATTGCAGGGACTTGCAGAGGGACATTGACGCCGCGGTCATGGAAGGGAATTTAGACGAGGTCATAGATCACTCTCATAATGCAGAGCCCAGAGGGAGAAGGGAGTTTAAAAGAGGGAATTTTGGTCAGGACCGGGGACGACATGATGACTACTGACGTAGAAGGGATCAATCCCCGGGCCCCGACGGACAGATCGACAATAGTCCCATCAACACAATAAACACCATCTCCGGAGGCCCGAGTACCTCCTCTCGACCCGGTGAGAAGGACAGTAGCATGTCGACTAATCCTTCTGACTCTAACAAAAGACAGAGATTGACCGGAGAGGTCATATACGGTCCTCGAGACCCCTTGCCCTGAGTCACTAATAACGAAGGGTTAGTTATCCAGGTGATAATTAACAAGTTTACAGTGAAGCGTATTTGTGTCGATACAGGTAGTGCGGTCAATGTATTATACTACAATGTTTTTCAATCCATGAAGATGCAAGATACCGAGCTGACACCGGTCTTGGCCCCGTTGTTCGGCTACCAACCACTTTTGGACAGGAACCAAGGGGCAGGACCCTTATGATAGATTATGTAGTTGTTAAGGCACCCTCAGCCTACAACATTATTATGGGACGACATGCACTTATAGATCTCAGAGCGGTAATATATCCAGCTCATATAAGTATGAAATTCCCAACATTTGAGGAGTCAGTAGAAGTCAAAGGTGACTTAGAAACGGCCAGGAGCTGTTACACGGCCACCGTTAATAGGAAACTAATGGTACAACAGGTGTCTATTGAAGAATTACTCCCAAAGAAAGAAGAAAGTTGGTCATCAGAGGACAAAATTGAAATAGTTGGCATGTGGGAAGGACGGAAAGATTTGACTGTGAGCGTGGGATCATGGATCCCACAACAGCAAAAGGTGGAACTCATCAACGTACCGAAAGAATTCAGAGACGTGTTCGCTTGGAAAACATATGACATGCCGGGTCTGTCACCCGAGCTGGCTCTCCATAGGCTCAATGTTGACCCGGGCAGGAAATCGATTAGACAGAAGAAGAGACAGTTTGTTAAATACAAAATGGATGCCATTCAGAAAGAGGTTGAGAAGCTGCTCCAGGTAGGGATCATACGGGAAGTAGTATATCCGAGCTGGTTAGCCAACCCAGTGTTAGTGAAGAAGCCAGACGAGAGCTGGCGAATGTGCGTGGACTTCACCGACTTGAATAAAGCTTGTCCTAAGGATTGCTACCCACTTCCTAAGATCGGAAGGTTAGTTGATTCAACCGTAGGTTTTGAAATCTTTGCGTTTTTAGATGCGTACAAGGGGTATCATCAGATAGCCATGAATCCAGAGGATTCGGAAAAAAACTGCAATTATTACCAATCAGGGTACGTTCTGTTATGTCACTATGCCCTTCGGGCTCAAGAACGCAGGGGCCACTTATCAGAGAGCAGTAAATAAGATATTTGAAAAACAAATAGGAAGGTGCATGGAGGTCTATGTAGATGACCTCTTAATCAAGAGCAGGTCCCTTGATGAGTACATGGTAGATGTCAGAGAAGTATTCAACACACTCAGACAGACTCAGATGAAGTTAAATCCTAAGAAATATACATTTAGGGTCAGGTCGGGTAAGTTCCTGGGCTACATGATCTCCACGGAAGGCATCAAGGCGAATCCCGACAAGATTGAGGCATTAAGGTTAATTCCACCTTCCAGAAATGTCAAAGAGGTGCAAAGACTGACAGGGCGCATGGCTGCCCTCAATCTAGATCAAGTTTCTTCTCTACTTTTGGATTTCATCTTTTGTGGGTCTTCTTCATCATCAATTGACATTAGATGGTGTTGGAGCTTGATGTAATTCAGATTTCTCTACGAATTTGGTAATCAATCTCAGTTTTATCTTCTTTTATGGATTTAATTTTGTCTTTAGTTGTTGCTTCTTGTTTCATTATGAGTAGCTAAATATCTCATAGTCAAATCATGTGAAGATTGATGAAATTACTCTCTAATCGATAGAAATGGGGAATGGGTAGTGCTTAATTGTAGTTATATTGACGAATTCATGTCTTAAAACTTGTTATCAATGCTTGAATTAGACTGTACACCTAGTTCATGAACACACACACCACTTTTATAAATGTATGTTGCGAAGGGGTGTGGGAAAAGGGGTTTTAAGATCACTTCTTATAATTAACTGAGTTGTTTAGATTGGTTAGGGAGTGAGGTTTAATCGGTTGTGAAATCGGGCAACTCTAGCGCGTTAATCTTGTTCCGGTCAATTAAATTCGTAAAGGCGAACTGTTGAACCGGGCAAAGGGTGTTTGATTGTTGAATGGCATCTTACACTAGCTTAGGAGTTTGCACCCATGAATGAGTCAATATAAGTGTTAGGTTGGTAGGTTGGTTAATCCCATTTCCGAATAATCGATTAGAGGGGCAAAAGTAGTCAATTGGATAATGGTTTGGCTATGTATCTTTCTATCTTTAGTATCTTTGGTTTACATTACGTTTTAGTATAGTTGAACTTGGAATATCGTGATTGACTTAAACCAAATTCTAAAATGACTTTGGTATTCGATTGATTCCTCGTGGGATACGACCTTGCTCTCCACTGTAGTACTTCCGACCCGGTACTCTGCTGTTGGTCGTTACTATTTTGGTCATCAAATCCCTGAGGCTGTTGCATATAAACATCATCTGATAGAAACCCACGACTAAATGCATTCTGAACATCAACCTAGCGAATAACGGCCAATTCGGAGAAACTACAAGAGAAAGTAATATACGAATGGTGACTGGTTTGACAACCGGACTAAAATCTCTGAAAAGTCAACACCTGATACTTGATGAAAACCCTTAGCAACAAGGCGCGCTTTATAGCATTCAATATGACCATCTGCATGACGTTTATGCGAAAGATCCACTTATTACCAAGAATATTCATATGTGGAGAAAACGGAACAAGATCCCAAGTATCATTCTAGACCAAAGCATTGAACTCATCTCGCATGGCATCTCTCCATTCACGGGTTTTAAGGGCTTCAGTAAGGGTGGTGGTGGGTTATGAGGTTTCAAGAGTGGCGGTGTAGGCTTTGGGAAGCGGGTAACGAACAAAGTCCGAGGGTAATTGTTTAGGTTTGAGAGAATTAGTTTTATAGCGAGTCACCATTTGATGAGGAGGGTCAGGAGAGGCCGAGGGGGGAGTCCGATTCTAGTGATGATGAGGAATCCGAAGATGGGGGAGATGGGGATGGAGAGGGAGGTGGTGGCGGAGAGGTGGGCGGTGGGGAAGGTGAGGGCTCGGCTGGAGATGGAAGAGTAAGCGTAAAGGGTAATGTGATAGTGCCAGCATTTATGGAAGTTGTAGGAGAAGAATAACTATAAGGAAAATATTGTTCGTCGTTTAAGTAATTATTTTTTATTGATTAAAAAAATTAAAAAACGATTCTTTTAGATAGTACTTCAGAATAAATTATAGAAATTATATCACTACACCTAGACCCGGCCAAATTAATCAACCGGACCAGCCCTTAACTGGCCCGGAGGTTTTTTTTTTGATCCAGTTCATGCCGGTTCTGTAACCGGCGGTTCAAGTGAACCGGCGGTTCACAGAACCGGCGGTTAAAGGTTCCTAACCGGCGGTTCAACAGTTCACACAGTTCAGCGGTTAACACGGTTCCTTTTCTGTTCAAATCACGGTTCAGATCACGGTTCTAAAAATTAGTAATATTTTTTTTTACATTTTCAGAAAATACTTATTTTTATCAATTATAATAACAAATTACTATTAATTAAATTTGAATGTAATATAAAATAACCAAAGCGAATGTAATATATAGTTTTTTATAAATTGTTTTTTATTCGGTTTTAAGTACAAGTTGATTATAAATGTTGTTTAATTAAATATTACGTGAGATATATTGTGTTATTTTTTTATATGTGAATTACGTTATTTTTTCAACGCTTGTACCGAAAATTCGGTTGTCTGTGTATCTTTTATATGTAATCGTGTCGGAGGCACGACCCATATAAAAAAATCAAAGCGAACGTAGTTCATAGTTTTTTTAGTCTTTTAGAGAAGTTGAAATGTAGAATTGAGTGCATAGTAGGTGTAAGTGAAATTGAAAAATGAATAAGGTATTTATAGGATTTTTTGAAATTGTTGGAAAATTTTAATATATATATATATATATATATATATATATATATAGCCGTTTAAAAAAATAGTCGTTGGAGCCGGTCCGGTTCCGGCCGGGCCGGTTGACCCGCCGGTTGCCGGTCCGGTTCCGGTTAGTTGAAAACCCGAACCGTCCTGAACCCGATGAACCGCCGGTCTGCTCCGGTTCGGTTCGTCGGTTCCGATTTTTATTGGCCAGGTCTAACTACACCTAAAAATAAAAGAAATTATATCACTATTATTTTATGTCTGAGGACAATTTTTTTGGAAATATAATCCCATGCTTTATTCAATTCAAAACAAACTTTAATTTAGCACAAATTTGATTCGAGTTTGAAGACTCATGAATGAGATTAAATTGAATAATCATATCAAGTTCAACACAAATTTGATCTCATAAATTTTGAACTCGACTCTATTCATATAATATTTAACTCGATTCAGATCGTATAACCGGACAAAGAAAGTGTTTTGAAAAATTTACTAAGGAGAATAATGATGTGTATGAGCTATAGCTAAAGTGATTTTGAAGTGAGAACGACACGGGTTCTGCAATCCGTACAAACCAAAAGCCAAGTACATTTCCCCCCTTCGCCAACTTCCTCCGGCCACTTGATCAATTCCTTTTTTATTGTTCACTTTGGCGTGAAATTGGTAAATCAGGCAACTGTAGCATGTGATATTTATTTTTAGGTGTGTCAGAGTTTGACATTTTTTTTCAGGTACACCGTCCAATTTGGAGGAAACCGTCCAAATTCGGATCAAAAACCGTCCAAATTTGGATACAAGTCGTCCAAATCAATCCAAAGAATGTAATCGTCAAATTTGGATTTTTAAAAGCCTCCAAATTTGGACGAACTCCTCCAAATTGGACGGTGTTTTCCAAATTTGGAGGTTTCGTCCAAATTTGGAGGTTTTCCATCCCTTTTGTCCAAAACAACAAAACCTTTCCAATTTTGACGGTATCATTTGATTTACTTCATATATAAATATATACATATATCACCATACATATATATACATATATATATATATATATATATATATATATATATATATATATATATATATATATATATATATATATATATATATAAAGTAAATAAGATTGTTTCCAATAAATATTAAATAGGATTTGTATTTAAATAGGATTTGTATTTATATTTACTCCATATATATATATATATGTGTGTGTGTGTGTATATACATATATTAGGATTTGTATTTATATTTACTCCATATATATATATATATGTGTGTGTGTGTGTGTGTGTGTGTGTATATGTAGATATATGTGTATATACATATATGTGTATATATACATGTACGTAGATATATGTGTGTATACACATATATGTATATATATATGTGTATATATGTGTAGATATATGTAGATATATGTGTATATATATGTAGGTATATGTGTATATCTATGTAAATATATATGTAGATCTATGTAGATATATGTGTGTATATATATGTACATATATTTCGCTATGTATATATGGCGAGTATATATATATATATACTCCTCACATGTAGAAATCCTATCTAGTATTTTTTGAATACAATATGTGTATATATATGTGTATATATGTAGATATACTAGATATATGTGTATATATATGTGTATATATATGTAGATATACTAGATATATGTGTATATATACGTGTACATGTATATGTACACATATGTATATATTTATATATGAAGTAAATCAAATGATACCGTCAAAATTGGAAAGGTTTTGTTGTTTTGGACAAAAAGGACGGAAAACCTCCAAATTTGGACGAAACCCTCCAAATTTGGACGAAAACCTCCAAATTTGGGAAGCACCGTCCAATTTGGAGGAGTTCGTCCAAATTTAGACGGTTTTCGTCCAAATTTGGACAGTTACATTCTTTGGATTGATTTGGACGACTTGTATCCAAATTTGGACGGTTTTGACTGAATTTGGACGGTTTCCTCCAAATTGGACGGTGTACCTGAAAAAAAATGTCAGAAACTGTCACACCTAAAAATAAATATCAGTGCTACAGTTGCCTGATTTACCAATTTCACCACTTTGGCTGAAAACCACCTGAATAATCACCTTCTCAAGTACCACAGCGTATCTGCAACTTTCGGTTACTTTCTGGGACCTCGGTTCTCTATTTCAACTTACATTCTTAAAAAGAAGGTTGGTGTGATTTCTTTCAATTTCTGAATTTTTCTGTTAGGGTTTTCAATTTGTGCTCTTTTTTGGCTTTTTCGGTCTTTAGCACCGATGCATTTTCGCCGCTCCTGTGGTTTCTGATGTTTGTTTAGTACTATAGTCATTTTTTTGTGTGTTAAAAACTGTATCGTTGATTCTGTTGCTGTTAATCGATTTTGAAGTATGTGTAGAGCGGACACTGGAGCGTTAGGTCTGATTCTAGAACTTTTGATTAGAATGAGCTACTGCTACTGGGATGAAGCTTGTTTTTAATTTTTTCTTTCAAGAAAAAGAACATGCTTTGAATAAATAACATGGAGGGTCTTAAATGTATATGGCTTGTATTTGTTAGCATCATGCGGTTTATGTCTTTGACAACTATATTTTTCAATTATGTATTTACACCCCTGTCTGTACGCTAATGTTATTCTCATTGAACTGTTGTTGTTGTGTTTACTAGCAGGGAGCATTAAAGGTTTCAGCAATAAAGTGGATATCATGGGTTCAGAGGGTCTTGAAAGAAGAATGGTTACCACTCAAATTAGCGTAAGCGGTTTTGAGGATGATGTCACTGCAAAAGTGCTTCTGGATTTTTTTTACGAGAATGTTGGTCAAGTATGGAGGTGTAAATTGAAGACTTCCTATACACCTCCAGGCTCATATCCAGATTTCAATGTTGATTGTGAAAGTGTTTTCAGGAAAGCTGATTATAAAGGAGTGGAACCCCATGCATTTGTTCATTTTGCTACCTCAGATGCAGCACAAGCAGCTTTTGATGCTGCTGAACGTGGTGAACTCGTACTAGGTGGACGACCTCTGAAGGTTAGTCTCGGTCCACAAAATCCACATCGGATGAATGAGAGGAGGAGGACTATGATACCATACAAACTGTCTAATGTACGTGTTGACATTGGATCAATGGCCAAAAAGGATGAATTTCTTGCTGGCTGGAAGGGACCAGCAGACATGGATTTTCTTGTGAACCCGTTCAGTGGGATCTGCAAATTCGTTTTCAAAAGAGATGTTGCCTTTTCTTTTAGTGGCGACAAAAGATGTGCTGTGATAAAATGCAACATTAAGGTTGAGTTCTTAGTCCGTGAAATCAATGACGTAAAACAGTATAAAGAATCTGACTGTCTTGTGATGTTGATTCATCTGGCATCATCCCCTTGTGTCTATTACCGGGCTGCTGATGATGTTATTGAGGAAACAGTTCCGTATGACTAGATGGATGATGATGACCCCTGGATACGCGCTACTGATTTTACATCTAGCTGTGCGATAGGTCGAGGCAACACGTACCGGATATCAATTCCCCGTAGGAATAATGGTCTAAAGCTTTCGAAGGCTTTGAAATATTTGAAAGAATGCAGGGTTAGGGTTCAAGATATTGTCTCGTAAAAGATGAACCAAACTTTGGGGTTCCACAATTTGATCCTTTCTTTTGTATCCAGTGCGAGAAAGATGTATCCTTCAAGGTCTTGTTTTTGGTGAATGCTGGATATAAAGGGGTTATTGCATGTTGGCCGTCAAAAAGAGAGGGGATCCAGCTCTGCTTAAGGCCCAGTATGTTGACGTTCGATTCGAGCCATACAATTCTTGAAATTTGTTCTTGGACAAAATTCCAGCCTGGTTTTCTTAACCGGCAGATAATTACCTGCTTTCTGCTTCGGGAGTTAAGGACGATATATTCTGGGAAATGCAGGAATATATGCTTGGGAAATTGAATCTGATGCTCGTGGACACTGATGTGGCTTTTAATGTTCTCACTGCTTCATGTGCCGAGCAGGGAAATACTGCTGCCATTATGTTAAGCGCTGGTTTCAGGCCACAGTCTGAACCTCATCTGAGAGGAATGTTGACTAGTGTGCGTGTTGCACAGCTTGAGGATCTGAGGGAAAAGGCCAGGATCTTTGTTCACTCTGGAAGTTGGTTGATGGGGTGTTTAGATGAGGTTGCTGTACTTGAACAAGGTCAATGTTTTATCCAAGTTTCAAGCCCCTCTTTGGAAAATTCCTTTGTTAAGCATGGTGATAAATTTACTGAAAGGAAGAAAGCTTTACACGTTGTCAAAGGCCTTGTGGTCATAGCCAAGAATCCCTGCCTACATCCTGGAGATGTGCGTATTCTGGAAGCTGTTGATGCGCCTGAGCTGCACCATCTTTACGATTGTATTGTCTTCCCTCAAAAGGGAGATAGACCTCATACGAATGAAGCTTCTGGAAGTGACCTAGACGGGGATCTATATTTTGTTACATGGGATAATAACCTAATCCCGCCTAGTAAGCGGAGCTGGGACCCGATGGATTATAGTCCTGGAGAAATAAGAACATTGCCCCGTGAAGTGACGCATGCGGTAATGTTATTGCACACTTGTTTTTCCAGTATTATTCTTGTCCTTTGTTTCTGTGAATTTCACATACAAACATACATTTTCCTTTAGCTTACTGTAAAATGTTAGTCTGCAATTGATGTTTTTTCCAGTAACTCTTGTTGATGATACTTGTAAAGTTGGCTTTTAGTGGTACATTTTCTTTCTCCATTATGCACTTGTTATTGGCTTAAAGTACCCACCTGCACTCTGCATTGTCGTATCTGGGGATTGTTTTTACCATTATCTGAAAAAGGTCGTCAAGAACTTAAAGTATTTCAGTAGATTGCTCCACTCCTGAATTCTTTTTAGAAAGCATATAGACAGCTTTTGAGTATTGTTATGAAGTGATAATTCGGGGATTGTTTTTAGCGTTGCTAAAGGTCGTCAAGAACTTAAAGTATTTTAGTAGATTGTTCCAGTGTTTTCAAGACATAACAAATTGCTCCACTTCTGATTTCTTTTTAGAAAGCAAGTAGACAGCTTTTGAGTATTGTTATGAAGTGATAATTTCACTTTCACTCAACAGCAGAAATGCCTTAACATTGTACCTAGGAACTGGTAGAATTTCTGTACATGATCTTTTTCATTTTCATGGATGACGTCGACTCACTTTAGAGCCCTCTTATCTTTTGCAAGTTATATTAGTTTTATAATTCAATCATGTGGGCATATGTTTTTTCTGTTATATATTTATTTATGATTATCGCCTTCCAGAGTTTAGATATCCTTGGTGCAATTTACAATTTCCATTTTGTGTTCACATGGATCTTGTTGGTGCAATTTACAGGACATTATTAACTTCTTCACTAGGAACATGGTGAGTGAAAGCCTTGGTGCAATTTGCAATGCCCATGCGGTTCATGCTGACCTAAGTGAACAAAGGGGCATTAGATGAAAGATGCACTAAATTAGCGGAGCTAGCAGCAACATCAGTTGATTTTCCGAAAACGGGAAAGGTTGTTACTATGCCAGCTGACCTGAAACCCAAATTGTATCCGGACTTCATGGGTGAAGAAGAATTTCAATCGTACAAATCCAAAAAGATTCTGGGCAAGCTCTACAGATGCGTCAAAGATGCTTGTGAAAAAGAGGAGGTTGTATCAGGACTTGTAAGCATACCAAAGGACGTTCCCTATGACTTTGACCTTGAGGTCATCGGTTCTGATGCTTTCCTTGAGGAGGCATGGTACACAAAATGCTCTTATGATGGACAACTTCTTGGCCTATTAGGTCAGTATAAAGTAACAAGGGAAGAAGAAGTTGTCACCGGGCATATATGGTCCATGCCAAAGCACAGTAGCAAAAAACAAGGGGAATTGAAAGAAAGGCTCAAGCATGCATATGGCACCCTAAGAAAAGACTTCAGAAAAGTGTTTGAGCAAATGGGTCCATATTTCAATCAACTCGTCGATGAAGAAAAAAGCAGGATGTATGAGAAAAAAGCATCAGCTTGGTATCAAGTTACTTATCATCCAACCTGGTTGAGGATGTCTTTGGAATTGCAATATCCTGAAGGCGATGCAGAGACGGTATTGCTAAGCTTTGCTTGGATTGCTGCTGATTAACTAGCCCGAATTAAAATTAGATCCAGAGGAATGGGTAACTAACACTCTCCAAAGCCTATTGATTCTCTTTGCAAGTACCTTGCTGATAAGATATGATGATACGAGCTTCTCGACTTCCGATTTCCTGGTCTTTTGAGCTATCAAGGTCACCCTGCCCCTAATGTTACTTTTGTCCCCTTATGGCTGTTGTTAGGCCACTCTGCCCCTTATGAACTTATTTGTAGTCGTAACTTTGTGGTGTCTAGCTGTTAGGTCACTTTGTCCTATATGAAGTTACTTGCAGTCTTAACTTCAAGACTACTCTATCCGTGTTGTGTCTGATGTGTATGGTGTTATTAGTTTGCCTAGACCTTAGTGTCTCATTGTTAACATACGTCATGAAATTAATTTGGTTTCATGTACACTTTGACTCACGCTTTTTTTTTTAATTTTTTTTTTTAACAACTTGAATTATGCTTCAGTTTAACTGCAAGTGACACAAAATCCTGTTTCTTGAGGGATAGATGGTACTTTCTTATACATGTCTTGGAGCCTTGTTTTAAGTATGATTTTGTGTTTAATGTAAATAAAACAAACATACCAAATGGACAAAAATGTTATGTTGCTTGCATGTGAAGACAGGCAGGATGGCTGGGTTGTTTCTTTTGATCTCTATGTTGTTTCATTGTTTATCTAGTCTTTTAAATTATCTTATAAGAGTGACCCCAATGATACCCTTCAAACACACCTTTCAAACACATCGTTTTCCGTTACAGTTACACTTTTTCAACACCCAAAAAATAATTCACTCCAATAAGCAACCTCTATACATCCCTTTAAAAATATTTTATGCTTACAAAGTGATATTTGAATACGTCGCACAACGGTAAAAAAATAAAAAAGATGTCGTATCCGTACACAAAAAGAGTTCAAAATAAAAAAATAAATATTTGGACAGATTAATTTTTTTTATGGAAAAAAATAGTATATATATATATTTTTTTTCAATGATGTATATCACCGTTGTGATACTACCGTTGTACCCGTATCATTACTCGATACATAACACATTATTATATAAATGATATTGATGTGTGAAATTAATTTATTGGGTAAAAAAAGAGATAAAGTGTCTACTGTTCATTTAGCAGCCCCTTCAAATATGAAGGGAAGCTTAATTTTTTTTTGGGATAAAGAAGGATATAGGGTGTTGTTGTAGCAATGAAGTCTGACGTTCTCCCTATATTATTTTTTGGGGGTGGAAAAAAATACACCATTGGGGTCACTCTAAGATATCTTCTAAATTAAATCTCTTTATTACGTATCATCATCATTATTTGGGCCGTCATATTGGTGATTGATATTGCTGATTATGATGCAGACACTAAGATGATGATGGGTATGAGGGTATTCCCATCAGTTACCCTATCTCTATCCTCACAAATACTATTAAAAAATACATATTCCTACTTTACAGCAACTAAATTCATAATACTCTACATCAGCATCACTATCTCTATCCTTACAACATTAAAATATTCATTTTTTAACTATAAACAATTTTGTCAAAAGTAACTTTCAACTAACTTTTAAATTCAAATTTTACTCTAACGGCTATATTTCAACGGCTATATTCGAACACACACATTTTTTCCAAAATTACTTTTAAAATTCAAAATTTTACTCTAACGGCTATATTTGAACACACACATTTTTCAAAACTTACTTTTTAAATTCAAATTTTACTCCAACGGCTATATTTCAACGGCTATATTTCAACACACATTTATAAATAGAACTCAATTCCTCCTTACCTTTCATCCCATTTAAATTTTTATGTTTATTTTTTGGAACTTTTATCAACACAATGAGTGATGACGATTTTTTGTGTGCAAGCGACGATTGTGATAGTTTTTTGGACGACTTTTTGTATGGAAGCGACGACGACGAAATGCTTCAAATTTTAGCTTTCAAACGTGAAAGGGATAAGATTGTGGCACAAGGTGAAAGCTCTAGAAGACAACGGTCATATATTGATCGTGGCATTTCACAAGGGCATGAATGTTTGTTCAAAGATTACTTTGCAACGCAACCTATTTTTCCAGTTCATATGTTTCGTAGGAGATTTCGGATGAGTCGTGAGCTATTCCTGCGGATTCACAATGCAGTGGAAGCACATGAGCCATACTTTCAACAAAAAAGAAATGCTGCCGGAAAATTAGGTTTGTCATCTCTTCAAAAAAAACAAGCTGAAGACCGCAAATGTTGGCATATGGGGTAGCAGATTTCATGGATGAATATATACGGATTGGAGAAAGCACGAGCGAGTTAAAAGCATGAGGTACTTTGTTGAAACAATCATTGATGTATTTGGTCCCGAGTATCTACGCAAACCAAACTCAGAGGATATTTCAAAATTACTTCAAATCGGTGAAGCTCGTGGCTTTCCAGGAATGTTGGGCAGTATAGATTGTATGCATTGGAGGTGGAAAAAATTGTCCAACTGCTTGGAAAGGTATGTTCACTGGTCATTGTCATGAACCTACACTCATCTTAGAAGCCGTAGCATCTTATGATTTATGGATTTGGCATGCATTCTTTGGGTTACCGGGGTCACACAATGATATCAATGTGCTAGAACGGTCACATGTATTTTCTGAAATAACTAGAGGTGAGGGTCCCCAAGTTAACTACTCCATTAATGGTCACAACTACAATAAGGGGTATTATCTAGCTGATGGAATATATCCCCCATGGGCAACTTTTGTCAAATCAATTCCTTTACCAATGAACCGAAAGACTAAATATTTTACGGCGGCTCAAGAATGCGTTAGAAAGGACGTTGAACGCGCATTCGGTGTGCTCCGGGCTCAATTCGCAATTGTCCGTGGTCACCGCACGAAATTTTGACCACGCCACTCTCAATAACATCA
This sequence comes from Gentiana straminea, assembly GCA_036785695.1. Classification (NCBI taxonomy): domain Eukaryota; kingdom Viridiplantae; phylum Streptophyta; class Magnoliopsida; order Gentianales; family Gentianaceae; genus Gentiana; species Gentiana straminea. The sequence continues at coordinate 1,354,820 of JAVUPR010000298.1, forward strand.
TGTTGGCATGTATTATAATGCACAATATGATTGTGGAGGATGAGAGAGAACTTCACCCACAACCCGATATCTCCGAATATGAACAAATTTCTGCAAGTCCTCCAGTTCCAATTGTATCACAAACTCGTATTCCAGAACTTAGTTCTTTCATTCAGAGGGTCGGTGAGATCAGAGATAGAACCGTGCATAACCAACTTCAAGAAGATCTAGTCGAACATCTATGGAATCTATATAGTCAAACGTAAAGTTTGATGGTTATGAATATCTTCCGATGTTTTAAAATTATGTGTTTTGTATTAATAAATCAGTATGTCTTTATTTTTGAATTTGACTCAGTACTGAATATCCGTACTCTTTCCTCTTGGTAGATGTTGCCGCTAAGAGGTTTTAATGAGGCGTGATTAGGTGTTGAGATGTTAACTTTATAAAAACGGGTTGGTTCGTCTATTGTATTTTTTTTTCCCAGTTTCGTCAATAAAAAAATATGTTTAAAAAATAGTGTTATGTTGTTCTTCTTCAATACAATATTGTGTTTTTATTTGCATTTGCTCGATTGATTCAGCATAGAACAATCCAATAAAAAAAGCCTAACGACAAAATGATATTTTTCCAAGTAGTAGTCACATTACATAAAAGCAAAGTCACACAACACAAAAGCAAACACAGCCCTTCATGTTTCAGTCAAAAAAGGCTAGATAAGTTCGACGAAAAGAAAGAAAAATACCACATAAACTACCGATTAAAGCCACGTCTAGATAAAATATCAGCCTGAAGTCCTTTAAAATACTCTTGTTGATAGCCACTCAACGAATTTAGATCCATCATCATAATCGCAGTCTCTTCCTTTGTTCGATTAACATGCTCTTTATCTTGCTCTGCCTTTGCTCTTGCATGCTCTGCCTCTGCTCTTGCATGCTCTGCCTCTGCTCTTCTCTGATCAGCTTCAGCCCTTTTCATATCAATTTCAAGTTTACTTTTTTGCATCTCCATTTGTCTTTCAAAGTTACTCTTTTGCGTCTCAAAACGTTCCCTGGCGAAGCGCATTTTGACATCATCATTCTTGTCCTTTCCTTGTCCATTTATTAAAGGTGAGGTCGAATTGGCTTGTGTCACCTACTTTACCTTTTTTCTTCTTTGGAGCTTCCCCCGAACTCTTTTTGATTGTTGATTTCCCGGTGGCGACTAAGTTGGAAAAATCACCACTTAGTGTTCTCCCCGTCATCTAGATTAATTGTGTCATGTGAAGATGTTTTTCTTTTTGATGATCCTTGACTCACATACTTCATCCACTTTACATGATGCTTCAATTTATTCCAGCAATGTCGTATTTAAACGGACAATCTACCTGAGTTCGGTATATCGCTTTGGCCTTGTCAATCTGCAAGAAAAAAAGTTAAATATCAAAATGAATACAATTTATATATTGTTGGGTCAAGCGATACTAGAGTATGTGAGCTATGCGGACATCTATCTATATTGAAACATTTATTTAATTCTGAAGAGAGTTTGAGAATGTGATAAACACAAGAGTAAACTTCAACTTAGTTTATTCATTGAGTAAAAAGATGTATAAATAGATACAATTGAGATAGAGAGACTAGCTAGCTAGCTTGGGCGGCCACTTGAGTATGTAGATGTGGGCGGCAAGCATGCAAAAGTAAAAAGTAAAAGTTATGTCTATGACATAAAGTAAACTAGAGTTTGACATATTAATTGTTTATATGACTCACAATTAATATGTCTTTTACAATTAATTTTACAATTAAATAAGGTGTACAAAATATTATGCACGAAATCCTAAGGGCTCAGCAATCTGCTGAGCACCCTGCTGAAGCCTCAGCAGACTGAGTCTGCTGAGTAATAGAATGTGATAAACACAAGAGTAAACTTCAACTTAGTTTATTCATTGAGTAAAAAGATGTATAAATAGATACAATTGAGATAGAGAGACTAGCTAGCTAGCTTGGGCGGCCACTTGAGTATGTAGATGTGGGCGGCAAGCATGCAAAAGTAAAAAGTAAAAGTTATGTCTATGACATAAAGTAAACTAGAGTTTGACATATTAATTGTTTATATGACTCACAATTAATATGTCTTTTACAATTAATTTTACAATTAAATAAGGTGTACAAAATATTATGCACTAAATCTAAGGGCTCGGCAATCGCGAGCACCTGTGAAGCCTCGACGGACCGAGTCCTGGCGAGTAATATTTCCACACCCCCCCCTCAAGGCGGGGTTTGTATATGTTGATGCGACCAAGTTTGCTACTTAATCTATTTGAACATAAGAGGTGGAATAGCCTTGGTAAGAATATCGCATTCGATCTGTGAGGGAACATCTTTGGAGTTGAATAATCTTGGCATCAATCTTCTCCTTCGAAAGTGTCTGTCAATGTCCACATGCTTGGTTTTATCATGATGGTGGATCTTCGCCATGCATAAATTTGAATTATTATCACAATAGAGTGTGATAGGTTGCGATACGGTTCTTTGAAGTTCGGTCGGTACCACTTTTTAGCCATAGAGCTTCACAAATGCCAAGTACAAGTGCCCTTAGTTCGGCTTGACCTTGCTTCTTCTTGACACGGTAGGTTGTTTCTTGCTCCTCCAAGTAACCGGGTTCCCCATATATATGAGCAATAGCACTGTGGTAGACCTCACTGTCAATGTGACATCCGGCCAATCGGCATCGGTGTAGACCTTGATTGATCTATCGGTAGACTTGGTGAAGTGCGAGGCCTTGGCCGGGAGTGGATTTTAAATACCTCGGTATCTATTCTTGCATCCCAATGTTGCTCGGTAGGGCAATGCATGAATTGAGTGACCGAGGCCCGACCCCCGTATGCAATATCGGGTCTTGTGTGAGAAAGGTATATGAGTTTGCCTACAAGCCTTTGATATTGTTCTTTCTGACGGCAATGTCACCATGCGATAGGGTATGGCGGGGTCTGCGGAGATACGACGAGTTTGCATCCCGGCATGCCGGTTTCCTTGATAGGTCCGGGACATACTTCCTTTGGGAGGCGAAATGCCATTGGTGTTTCTAGCTACTTCCATACCAAGAAAGTACTTGAGGTAGCCCGGATCTTTAACTTGGAACACCTTTGCCGGTAGAGTCTTCAAGTTACGGATCTCGGTAGAGTCTTCCCAGAGTAAGGATGATATCATCCACATATACAATTAGAATGGACCTCCTACGGTTGGTTGTCTTGACAAACATGGTGTGATCGAGTTGCATTGATGATATCCGGCGGACTTTAACCACGGTAGTGAGTTTTCCAAACCAGGCTCTTGGGGATTGCTTCGGGCCATATAGAGATTTCACGAGTTTGCATACCTTGCCCCGAGTGTGGGGATTGACAAAACCGGGAGGTACATTCATATAGACTTCCTCGGTGAGATCACCATTGAGAAAAGCATTTTTGATATCCAATTGGTGTAGAGGCCGATCCGGTTGGACGGTAGAGAGATCGAGAACCCTAACGGTGTTGAGTTTTGCCCTTTGGTGCAAAAGTTTCCTTATAGTCAATACCATAAGTTTGAGTGAATCCCCTTGCTACCAATCGGCTTTGTACTTGTCAATTGTACCATCGGCATTGTATTTGATAGTGAATAACCATCTGCGTGACTAGCTTGTCTTCTTGCCTTTGGGAAGAGTTGTGAGGTCCCAAGTATGATTATCCGGGAGAGCGATCATCTCGGTTTTAACGACGACCTTCTACTTATCATTTTGAAGGGCCTCCGAATATTTCTAGGGATAGAGTGAGAGTCCGGGTCTGTGTAAACATGGCAAAGACAGGAGACAAGCGATCATAAGATAAATAAGTATGAATAGAATGATCGGTGCATGATCTTTTCCCTTTCCTTAGAGCAATAGGTCCGTCATCAATGTCGGTGGCCGCCGAGGATCGCAGATTGCGAGTGTCGGTGGGCTCGGGATCGGCGGGCTGCGAGTCGGTTGGTTCTTTGGGGATCGGTGCAGGCGCCGTGAGTCGGTAGGGTGCGGGGTTCGATCTCTTCGAGGATCGTAGGTTCTTTGAGGGTTAAGAGTTTCTTTGAAGGAATGGGTTTAGGTCAATTTCTATCGGGTTTCCATCGGTGTTGCCTCGGTGGACTTGCTTTGTAGTAGGGAGTCCTTTCAAAAAATTTTACATCCATAGAATTGTAAAATCTCTTTTCGAAGGAGAGTAGCACTTGTAACCTTTCTGTCCTTTGCATATCTAGGAAAATGCACTTGTGAGCTTTGGGATCAAGTTTGCTTCTGTGTTGGGCATGGATATAGACAAACACGGTACAACCAAAGATTTTTGGAGGTAGCGGGAAATAAGATGGGGGCGGGAGTGTGTGTCCGGTAGGGTTTTGATAGGAGTTTTGAAGCCTAGTACCTTTGGGAAGTACTGTTGATTAAGTATGTGGAAGTCAATATGGCTTCACCCCACATATATTTTGGAACATTTGTGGTAAACATAATAGACCTAGCCATTTCAAGCGGATACTGTTCTTTCTCTCGGCAACCCCATTTTTCTTTGAGGGGTTTCAACACAACTACGATATGGACAATCCCTTTATCCATCAAGAAATTGCGAGATGAGACTCATAATATTCAAGAGCATTGTCGGTCTTCAAGATTTTGATCTTAGTGTCAAGCGAGTGGAGACCATGTTGTAAAATTCTTGAAAGATGGGTCCAACTTCGGACTTATCCTTCATTAAAAATAACCAAGTGGTTACGGTGTGGTCATCATGAAGGTAACAAACCACCTCTTTCTGTTATGCTTTTTACTCTTGAGGGTCCCCATACGTCACTTTGTGAATTAAGGTGAATGGTGTGGATGGTAAGTAAGGTAATTTTGCATACACAGATTTGGTGAGTTTAGCAACCGACAAATATCACATTGAAGATCATTCAAATTACAACCTTTAAACAATTCGGGATCTATAGACTTTAAATAACTAAAGCGGGATGTCTAGTCTATAATGCCATAACATGATATTGTCTAGGTTTTGAGTGCGAGTGGCGAGGCGATTCGGTCTTCGGTCTTGTCTTCGACGGGGTTGACCACAAACGGACACGAGCAAGGTTTAGCGGTCCCAATCACCGCCTTCGAGGAATGATCTGGAATGTGCACCGATTCTTATTAAAAACAACGATCCAGTTCAAATCTTTAGTAAGTTTCTTGTGAGATATGAGATTGCAATCTAATTTTGGAACAAATAGGACATTCGCGAGGCATATCTTATTAGTAAGTGCACGACCAAAACCTTTTGCACTTAGAGATAGATCCATGGCAGATCTTAATATTGTGAATTTGGGGACATGGCTTAAGTTGAGTAATGAGATTTTTATTACCGGTCATATGGGATGAGGCCCCGAGTCAACAATCCGGGTTTCATTACTAATAGATGAGTAGAATTTACCTGTGCGGCATGAGAGGCTATGTCGGTAGAGTGACTACCTCCCTTTTGTTGAGTTAGGAAGGCTTTGAATGCGCAAGTTTGAGCATTCAAGCTTTGTTGTCATCTTCTTCCTCACTTATGTGTACGCACGACTTTCCTTGGCGGTCTACGGAGGTCTTGGAGGAGTTAGGCTTGCCATGTAACTTCCGGCAAGTGTCCTTGGTGTGATTAGTGCGTTTGCGGTGGTCACGAAACGGCTTCCGGTTTATCGGCGAGGCTTCCTGTAAGCCTCGGTAGCCTCGGCGGGGTTCACGACGGTCGGCGGGGTGGCACTTTCGGTAGGGTTGTCGGCGGGGGGTTCGGCGGCATCACTTTCCTCCTGCTTTCCTCATGTTTGACCTCGGCAAACATGGATTTCGAATTTGGAAGAGGTTTAGTAGCAAGAATTCTACCTCGACATCATCGAAGTAGGATTCGGTCCGGTAAGGAATTTGAATACTCTCTTTTTCTCGATAATGTCTTTAAAGAGTGCGGCATCTTTAACATCATTCCGGGGGTGAGTTTCCAACATATCTAGGTGTTGCCATGCCTTAGATAGTTGATTAAAGTATTGAGTTACGGACATATCCCCTTGTACGCAATTTTGAATACGAGCTTCGAGTTCATAGACTTCGGATGTATTGTCCTTTTTTGAGTAAAGGTCTACGGCATTGTCCCGATTTCCTTAGCAGTGTCATACATCATGAAGTTCTCACGATCTCTTTTGTCATAGACCTCGTGAGGATGGTCATGACTTGGTTATTTTTGTGTCCCATGCTTCAAACTTGGGGTCGGTTTCGAGCGAGGGCGGGTTTGGAACCAAACGGATATCCCATCTTGCCACGGCCGGAGATATACATTTTCATAGACCTTGACCATAGCAAGTAATTGTTACCATCAAGTTTATGATTTGTAAAAGAAGAGTGTTCGGTTATCCCGATCCGTCTCGAGGCGGTGTGAGTCTCTCGAAGAAGATGAAACATCGAGATAATGTTGACATTTTTCGAAAAAGAAGCGAGTTTTGCGGCGGATTTTTAGAACTCAGTAAGTCTCTGATACCATGAAGAGAGTTTGAGAATGTGATAAACACAAGAGTAAACTTCAACTTAGTTTATTCATTGAGTAAAAAGATGTATAAATAGATACAATTGAGATAGAGAGACTAGCTAGCTAGCTTGGGCGGCCACTTGAGTATGTAGATGTGGGCGGCAAGCATGCAAAAGTAAAAAGTAAAAGTTATGTCTATGACATAAAGTAAACTAGAGTTTGACATATTAATTGTTTATATGACTCACAATTAATATGTCTTTTACAATTAATTTTACAATTAAATAAGGTGTACAAAATATTATGCACGAAATCCTAAGGGCTCAGCAATCTGCTGAGCACCCTGCTGAAGCCTCAGCAGACTGAGTCTGCTGAGTAATATTTCCACAAATTCATATATAGTAGGAAGTACACATACCAAATCTTGTTGGGTTAAACCGGATGTAGCGCTGATTCCTTTGAATGAGAAATCCACAAAACTTGTTTACCCCTAGTTGAATGTTGCTCCATCGATTACGAAGGGATTTATTTGAACGTGCAACGTACTTTCCCGCACTGTGCTCTTTCCAGTATGCACCAATCTTACTCCAAAACTGAGCTGCCTTTTGATCGGTGCCATGAATTGGATCTAGACTTGTGTTAAGCCAAGCAGAAACCAACAAGAGATCATCATCTACTGTGAAATTTTTTCGAGCTTCTTTCTTACCATTATCATCCATTTCCAAATCAATATGGGTGTCTAGATCGTGTATTGGTGTAACCTGAGAGTAACCACTTGTTTGGGAGTAATCGCCACCCATTTCCACCATGCGCAAAATTCCTGAAATATCATCATCCATACTTGAAATTAAAATAAAAAATAGAACATAATGTAATTTTTTTTAGAACATAACATACCTATTATCGTGTAGGTTATCAAATGGATTGTTAGTTTCATAAGGGATCAACAAATAACCAAAGACAACTAATAAAACTAATTCACAACGGATGACTACAAAGTTCAACCATCATATATAAACACATAACATACTGCTGGGGTCTTGCTACTTCCTGCATTTTTACAAATTTCCTCCATGCCATTTTTGTCCCCAAATTTCCAAACTAATATCCAAGCTCTAGTTTAACTTTGCCCCTCCCCAGCCATATGTGTACTTAACACTATCAATCCCCAACAAGAAATGAACATGTAAAAGACAACAAGCTGAGATAAAAGATCCATCACAAGCAGGGCCTTACCAAAACTTGTCATGAGATAGAAGCTCAAACATGTTGAATCTAATAATTTTGGATTAAGCAAGGAACCATAAAAATGAAGAAACACAACAAGATTCAAAGCAAAAGCACAGAGGGAATTTGTCCCAAACACATAGAAATCGAGATGAAAAGTCGATTCTTTCAAGCCTGAAATAAAATAAAGATGTTTAACGAGACCATTCACAAGAAATAGTGAAAACTAAGATGTTTATCCTCAAACTGCTTTGAATTCCAGTCATTATTATCATTTGAACTAGTCTCACTAGTATCATCTTTTACAGCATTGCTCGCGGTACCACTAGTATCACTCACCCGTGTATTCTCATTCACAACATCTTTATTCCCCTGTTCTGTACATACACTTGAAGTTTGAACAGGAACGACCGATGAAGACGTGAACATCCTTACGCCAACTAAACAAACAGCTACCACCGCAACATGGCTATCATTCAGTTGCAAGAAATGTATTATCCAATAATATAATGCATTAATTTGTGCTAGACTTTAAGCTTTTTCCTCCAATATTGAGCTTTCACATTAGATCAATGTGACAAAAGCTTGAATATTGAGGAACGATCAAAGTGGGAACACAAATTTAGGAAAATCACAAGTGTAAAACATGGCAGGAGTTTCCGATGCAATTCAATTCGAATACAATTCTAATTCAAAATCTCTACCCTCAAAGTTTTCTACCAGAAATATAACGAGACCATTCACAAGAATAAAGAGACCATTCACAAGAAATAATTTCATTTGGCAAAGAACTCAAAGTTGAGTGTTTTAGAAGTGTATCAAGAAAATGGGCGTAGGCACATAAATTTCAGGGAAATTCGCCAAACCCCATAATCAATTTGGGAAGCCATGTCCAAATTTTAGAAAAATTACCTCTTTATTTCGCTAAATAATCGACTTGTGAAGCCCTGTCCAAATTTTCAGAGCACTGCTAGCTGATATTTTACCATTTGAGACGTTAATGGAGGGAGGAAATGGAGGGAAGGAATGGAGGGAAATTGTCGAGGAAGAGGAGAGAAGGAAATAAAAGCAATAAAAAATTATGTAAGGATAGCTACAGTTCCACCCCAAATATAAGGTGGAACTGTTCATTTACTCTAGTGTAGGGTGGGTGTAGGGTGGGGATAGGGTGGCTGATGTAGTTTATTTTCAGCCATATCTTTAACTTTTCTCCCTATTCTAGAGATGTAGAAGAACTTAGAGTATCTGGTATTAATACCCTGACGGTAACACAATTTAGAATGTACAAATTGTTTTTCCATACTATGTACAGGTGATAAAAACGGTTTTCATAAGTAAAGATATATAACTTTATCTATACATTGCTATCTTTCAATTATTTGGATATCCTGCTTTCTATGAGATAGGTTTTTGGTTGGCCTACGAAATTTGTGTAAAGTCCCACATCGGTAAAATAATGTCCGCTTCATCCCATATAAGTATGAGACATAAAAGTCTTGTTAACTCGGAGTTACACTTTTAAGACCAAGCGTGGACGACGGTCGAAGCAGTTGACCGGACCATTTATGACCCATTTATCGCTACCAAGCCCGGGGTCTGGGGGCGTTACAGAACGGTATTCACTTAAATAATTATACTAATCAATATTTTTATATATGATACTACGACATGATGTCGACACATGAACAAAAAGAATTATTTTATAGTTTCAAATTTTCCGGAGAAATGTTTAACGACAAGGTAAGCTGCATACGAGTTGCGATGAAAAATGATATTTAATCTGAATTATAATTTTAAAAGTATTCTATCTTATTAAACATATTATCATTCATAAAAAATAATTGTTTATCACCATTTGATGTGCCGTGTATTTTTTTATTGAGCAAATGTGTAGTGTATTTCAATTTTGAATTTAGATATATTGTCGTATTAATGTCATGTAATACAATATGTCTATATTTATATCCGGGTTTTATAAGATTAGATTCATAAAATAAAAAATATAAAGCAATAAAAAAATAAAATAAAATTGTGGCTGAGAATGTGCACGGCACATTTGACACAAGGCACTAGCCTCTGTTTGGTTTCGTACTGGGTTGACCCATATGAGTCTAACTGCTTGCATTTCCCGCCAATTGCATATTGGGCTCATCCAATCTCGGCCCATTATGCAAATAACAATTTTCATCCAAATGAACTAATATATTATTTAGGGCTGGAAAAAAAAAACATCCATATAAACGTTTGACCGTTATTAACCCGTCAGTCACCTACCAAATTCATTCTTGAACTACCAACATAATTACCTCTTCCCTCCTCCCTTCTCTGCCAAAAGACACCATGACCTCCATTTGTAGCACCTCCATCTTCTACTCCTTCTACGACATTTCTATCTTAAATTGTGTCATTCTCTCATATTTGGTGTTGGATCGGACTGGGAATCAATCTTCATATCAGCAACCCTATCTCCGGCGGCGGGATCAGATCTCCGATCTCCTCTTTCTCCTCCTTCCGATCTCAGCTAGGCACAGACCACAGTTGTTGAGTATTTTGTGTTGATATATTTCAAAATATATTTATTTTGGGATATACAACATAATTTCTTTACAATTAACTATGTCACTAAATGCTTTATATCTTATGTGACATGTGTTTGAAAATTAACAAGTCACTACAAGCTTAATTTCTATATTTTATATGTGACTAAAATATCTTTTGATATTGTAAATTAATCGAATAATATTTTGAGTGTGTCACATTGCTCTTACTTCTATCAACTTTTACATGTGACACAAATTACTCTCTAAGTATTTTATCTGAGTCAATGTGTATGTCACATTCAGTGCTTAATTTAATAAGTGTGTCAAATGATTTTATCATGACATCAATTTATCCTCTAATGTGATATTAGACATTTTATTATAAATTAATACATGTTGCGTTATTTATGAACTGATCTATTAAAGTTTTATGTATAGATATTTTCGGTATACATAATATATAATTATTATTACCTTTCTATCATATTATAAATATTTCATATATATATTTACTTAATACTTTTGGCCTACCTAAATAATTCAGCCTTCCTTCTTACCCGAGCCCAAATAATGTAAACCAGCCCTTGAGCCCTTTTTAGCTTCTAACCTAGACTATTCTTTATTTATCAAAAACCTGCCGCCCCCACTACTCCTAGTAACCTCTAGGAAATATCCAATACTCCACCTCCTAATTTATGGGAAGTTTTTGCGTTGTGTGTATCTACGTAGGTACACATTGCGTCGCACAGTTCTGTCCACACGATTTCATTCTGCACTTAATTGTATGGCTCAGATCGTGCCACGTCGTGTGTACCTACGTAGGTACACACTATACAAAAACTTGACCTAATTTATTATCCACCACATAATTCTTTCCCATACACTTTCTTCAATATCCGTCCCTTTCACCTTTATGTCCATTATCTTCCAAAAGTCTCAATCCACATTTATGCTCTCTGCTTTCCATGTCTCTTTTCTCTGCATTATCTGAGATGCTGTTCATCTCCTTCATCCGATGCTTTCTCTTTTCTTGTTTCCTTACTCTGTTTGAGAAACCGATCTGGTTTCAATGACACTACTTCTCCTGAAATACGACTCTAATAAAGAGCTAGCAACTTCTGCAACTCCTGGACTTCTTATAAAGCCTGAACGCCGGTGTTTTGTTTGAATGCCTGTTACCAAGCCTATGGAGGTCCGTGAAGGTAGAAAGACTGCATTTTTTACGTTTTCAGAAAGCTGAAACCGATGATGAAGTCTTACTGAGGTCAATGATGTCCGATCAACATCAACCCTCCAACCCGTGAACAAGCTATTTCAGGGAAGTCTTCTTTTATCCTTAAATCTCTCTCTGCTATTTTTATGAAAAGTTTCTAGATCTGTGTTTTATGTTGAATCAGTCTTTGCAGTTCTATGATAAACGCCAAAGTCTGATCTTTAGCCGATTTGATCTAATATGTGTCTGTAAAGCTTTGATCTTTAGTTGTCTTGACTTAATCCAAGCCTAATTCGTTTCAGATCAAATGTTGTTGACTGCATGCTTGTCTCTGTTCTCTAAAATCAAAGAAATGATTTATCTGCCTAGCTGTTGTCCAAGTCTCGAATTTTTCTGAATTAGTATGTGTTAAAATTCCTAAAATAGGACTTAGACCTAAACCTGTTGACAGCATGATTAATTGTTTAATCTGAATGTTTCTTGATCTGAAATTTATGCTTAAATGTTGCTGCCATGTTTTAGTCTAATTGCTTGCTTAAGGACTGTGCTATATGTGTCTTAATCTGTAAATGCATGCCTGATATATTCAAGAAATCTGAGTTTATGCTAATAAAGTGTGTAAACCGAATTTTAGATCTAATCTAAATTACCATTGTGAACTAATTTTTTTTAAAAATCATTTTTGGATGCCTCAGATCTGTAAAGCATGGCTAAATCTTTTATTTGATCTGTTGTGTTCTATCCGAAAATATTTAATGGCCATATTGCATGTATCTGGACCTATGTATGTGTATAAAGTATTTCTCTGTTTGCTTTATATTTATATATATATATATATATGTATATATATGATTGACTGAAACAAATACATGCCTTTCTAGCTTTAAGTGTCACGTATATATATACACATATCTATTGTGTCTATCTATGAAATAATATGTATATGTATGCTGCATGGTATATGTATGTAATATATATGTGTTATATATGTATAAATATATATCACGTATACATATTTTTGATAAAGTATTTTTTTTTGCATATACATGTTATGTGGATTAATATATCACACACACATCACATGCATGTATGTTTTATATAGTATTAAATGTCTGCAAATATTTTTTTTGGAACAAGCCAGTCATTTTTGTGATATATATTTTAATGAGTTGTTGATATAATTGCATTGATCAATGTGCTATTATTTTCTCTCCCATGTGAACCTATCTTGGTGAATGTGATTGCCTTGTGACATACTACCTCCGTCCCATAAAAAGTGTCCACTTTTTGTTGGACACAGAGATTAAGGAAATAATTAATGTGTTGTATTTTAAGAATGAATAGACAAATATACCCTTAACTAATCATAAATGCTTGTTTTGGAATATGAAAGGATTATGGAAAATTAAATGTTAAAATATAGGTATGATTGGAAAAAATATATTTAATGATGTATTGGAAATTTAAATGGATACTTTTTATGAGACAATTCATTTTTCCATTATGGACACTTTTTGTGGGACGGAGGTAGTATTACTTTTACATTACTCAATGTGTCCACTCCCATGTGACTTCTTTTGTTTTAACCAAAGCTGCACCTACTTTTACTTTACCCTATTTTATTTTTATCCACAGAATTGATGTGCTTGTTAAGTGTGCAAATTTTCATTTTTAACCGTTGGACACAGCTGTAGTTTTTTTTTTTCCTCGTTGGAACAATAAAGTTGGACTGAAAGTACCAGGCTGGACTGCACTAAATAGCCAAAGCTGTCACCTTCATCAGCATTATATCCGTTGGGTCTGCATTGAAAAGCCAAACACTTTAGACAGCTTGCCCAGCACCATATATACTACTACAGCTCATTCAAGAAAACCTAGAACAGCCTCTCCAAAGACGCAGCTTCACTAAATCTCAATCTCATTTTCTTGTAAGCACTTGTATTCTGAAATTAGTTTTATTTCTTGAGTGTGAGAAAAGTGAGGTGTAAGTAGAGTGGTAAGTGTAGAGGGCAAATCTCTACCTTTTGTTAGTGAGTGTTTGTTGTAGTGTGAGAGTGTTCTCCACTTGTTATTGAGGAGCAATAACAAGGGCACAGCTTAGCCAAGCTGTGGTTCAGCAGTCGGTTTCGGTGCTTCTGGGTTACGAATTCACCGAGCTGAGTTCGTGTTCAAGAATCCGGGCAGTGATTCTTGGTAAGTACTCCTTTGGTGAGTGTTACTCCTTGGTGAGTGTGTTGTAATTTTCTCTTTTTGTATTTTGTACAAGACTCGAGCAACATCTAGTGAAATATTTATTGTGTGGGTGTGATCTCTAGTAGATCACACATATGTGCTTTAGGTAGCTTGTATCCTTGACACACCTTAGAATTGCATGTTTTAGGCTTAAACAAGATAAAACTGAATCTGCAATTCTGTGCCTGCATTGTTAGTTGAACACCTAGAAATTCATGTACTAGGACAACTTAAAATCTGAATCTGCATCTCTGTTGTGCTGATTTTGGTTAAGTGTTGTAACTGCTATAGTGTTCAACCTGTTTCTTCTATTGTTATAAGTTTCAGTTTTGCAATCACAGTCTCTTATCTTAATAAATTGAGATATCAACTGAAGTTAACTTAGGTTCCCTTGGATGATCGAAACTAGATCTTCCGCCTAGGTTCGTTAACTGATCTAAGTTAAGTATACTCCGATTTTTGACTGTTAAACCACTGAATTGTTATTAATCTGCAAAACTGCTATTAAGTGGTTAGAAGAATTTTTAAAAGGTTCAATACTCTATTCACCCCCCCCCCCCTCTAGAGTATTTATTGCGCGTTCTCGATCCAACAACAGTGCCCTCTCCATTTTTGAAATTTGTTCGTTCAGGTAAGTGAACTACCAAAAGCTGCAATTTTCTTTCTTTTCTTTTTATTTTTTTCTTCTTTTTCCCCTTGCTTGATTTCACTTAAAACAGTATATTTTATAGATTTCCAAATAGAAAATAAACAGGTAAAAGGAGAAAAAAACGAAGTTTGAATGTCACGTACTGTCTTGTCTTTTATTTTATTTTGTCTTCTGGGGTTCCATAGAAGAATAACCCTGACCCGCCAGCTATCATGTTTACTTTGAAAATAAAATTATGCATGGGCTTTGAAAGATTCGCCTGCATGTTGTTATATGTTAGATTGTTGAGAGGATTTTAGGTGGTGTTTCCACACGGTGTGGAGACACATATGACATTACATGAATTATTTATTTTTTTAACTGGATTTAAACTATGCGATCCAGATCATTCTTCAGTGTATGAACTTTTGTTGTTATATGTTATACTGCGTGTAATGATTTAGTAGTAGAAAAAACACTATAAAAAATTCCATTAAATAAGGATTCACTATAAAGGGAAGTGGGGCCGCCAGCTATTATCTCTACTTTGAAATATATCTTATCCCTTTTGTCGTTTGTGTCGGTAATAACTTTTTTCCTTTTTTAAACTCATTGAAAGTTCACGGGTTAGCTATAGAGTTATTTATTTTATGTTTTTTTTTTTTTTTTGAAATTCTATAGAATCATTTACAACCTTCAACGTATTGACCAAAAAAAAAAATTGTGATACATACTCTACATATAGTGTGTAGTAGATATATACTACACATATTTTATCCATTCATTTGAAGTGGTAAATCTACTACACATATTTTATCAATTCATTTGAAGTGGTACATATTTTATCCATCCATTGATTAAAATATACAACTTCAAATGAATTGATAAAATATGTGTAGTGTATATCTACTACACACTATATGTAGATGATGTATCATAATTTTTTTTTTTGTCAATACGTTCAAGGTTGTAAATGATTCTATAGAATTTCAAAAAAAAAAAAACATAAAATAAATGATTCTATAGTTAACCCGTGAACTTTCAATGAGTTTAAAAAATAAAATGAAAAAATTACTACCGACACAAACGACAAAAGGGAAAAAAAATCTTTCAAAGTAGAGATAATAGCTGGCGGCCCCACTTCCCTTTATAGTGAATCCTTATTTAATGGGTTTTTTATACTGTGTTTTTTCTAATACTAAATCATTACACGCAGTATAGCATATAACAATAAAAGTTCATACACGAAAGAATGATCTGGATCACATAGTTTGAATCCAGTTAAAAAATAAATAGTTCATGTAATGTCATATGTGTCTCCACACCGTGTGGAGACACCACCTAAAATCCTCTCAACAATTTAACATATAACAACATGCAGGCGAATCTTTCAAAGCCCATGTGTAATTTTATTTTCAAAGTAAATATGATAGCTGGCGGGCCCGGGTTATTCTTCCATGGAACCCCATCCACAAAATAAAATAAAAGACAAGACAGTATGTGTACATTCAAACTTTTTTTTTTTTTTTTTTTTTTTTTATTACTTTTTACCTGTTTATTTTCTACTTGGAAGTCTATAACAACCAAGTATCCTGTACGGAAATACAAATGTGATTAGGGAGCCACATCTTAAGGTGAAAAAAGAAAATCCGGCCATATGCTATTCTGAAAATCCCAAGTCAATTTGGGATCAACAAGCAATTATCAGTCCTTCGTTAAATTAACAAGAATAAACTCGATCACAGCGTCCAAAAGCGCTAAGGCAACTGCAAAAAATCGGTTTCCATGAAAAACACCCGTTTCTTTTTTTCCTTTTTATATTTTAAGAACCAGATGACAACAATGAGGATACATTGTGAGGAAAAAAATATACTGTTTTAAGTGAAATCAAGAAAGGGAAAAAAGAAGAAAAAGAAAGAAAATGACAGCTTTTGGTAGTTCACTTACCTGAACGAACAAATTTCAGAAATGGAGAGGGTACTGTGGTCTGCGCCTAGCTGAGATCGGAAGGAGGAGATCGGAGATCTGATCCCGCCGCCGGAGATAGGGTTGCTGATATGAAGACTGATTCCCAGTCCGATCCAACACCAAATATGAGAGAATGACACAATTTAAGATAGAAATGTCGTAGAAGGAGTAGAAGATGGAGGTGAACAGGAGGTGCTGTAAATGGAGGTCATGGTGTCTTTTGGCGGAGAAGGGAGGAGGTAATTATGTTGGTAGTTCAAGAATGAATTTGGTAGGTGACTGACGGGTTAATAACGGTCAAACGTTTATATGGATGTTTTTTTTTTTTTTTCCAACCCTAAATAATATATTAGTTCATTTGGAAGAAAATTGTTATTTGCATAATGAGCCGAGATTGGATGAGCCCAATATACAATTGGCGGGAAATGCAAGCAGTTAGACTCATTTGGGTCAACCCAGTATGAAACCAAACAGAGGCGAATCCATTCCCCAGCCGGAACGCGCGAATTTTTTTTTATTTTTTGTCTTGTCATTTAGGCTATAAAAGCTATAGTAGTTGTCTCTTTCCCTATAAAAAAATATGTGGTTGTTATGTTACTTAAAAATACTTCAAACTATGTCATTATCCATAATTCTCTATATTTTTTATTTTTTATTTTAAAACTACATTTTTTGTTGGTAATATCTGAAAACACTTATCCTTTAGAGATCGCTTAAGACTAGTACTTGAGAAGATAACTCATCAACTCTTTTTTTGTTTATTTAATTGAAGAGTAAAATGATCTTTTTTTTGTGTAAACCGGATCTTCATTAAAAACTTTGTAAAAAACATATGTACAACGCACGCCACATAGTTCAAACACTAATTAAACCGTACATAATAAACTGCAACAAATAGAATAACTATCTTCCCAAGCTATTTTCAACTCCCTGGCCCTGAGAACTGCCTGTGATACAAAAACGTCCACCGGTGGGCGTTGGGTGCCCGTTTGATGCACCTCTTGATTTCGCCAGTACCAAATTCCCATCATAATCTCACGGAACACAAACCTCCAATGATCAGTATCGTCTTTCCCATGCATATTAAGGCTTAGACAATCATCCACCCACTCCCGACTATCCACATTTCCAAAGAACCGGCGATGGTGCGCCGGAGCTACCACCTTTTTCCACGCATCATAGATCCACCCGCAATCACGGAAAGTATGTAGTAAATTTTCTGTATGGCTTTGGCACACCCGACAGATATCATTATGTAGAATATGTCTGTGTGCAAGTAATTCTACCGTACCCGGTTCCGACCCGGAAATTTTGACCTAATTACTCACCCAACCCGGTTCCGACCCGAAAATTTTGACCTAATTTCCCGTCAAACCCGGTTTCGACCCGGAAATTATTTAGGGTGACCCCACTGAAATTTTTTCTGGATCCGCCACTGATTAATGATTATCGCCCCGCGATAACTATCTTCACGCTAGGGGTGTTCATTTTTTTCTAAAAACCGATCGAACCGACCGAACCATTTAAATGGTTTTTAAAAATTTTAAAACCGAACCGGACCGACTCTTATTGGTTTGGTTTTGGTTTTAACTAATGAAACCGAAGAACCGAACCGAAACCGAAACGGAACCGATAGCCATAACAATACATATTTCTACTTTTAATCACACAAAAGAATTCATGTCAATGCAGTCAAAAGATATTATACGTTTAAAAAGAAGTCCAAAATAATACTTCAACATTATTCGGCCAAAAAAATGTCCATCACAATATTTTTTTATATATTTATTACATCTTCTTAAAACCTAAAACCCTTTCACTTTCAAGTTCCACATTCCATTCGATGAAACAAGCGTGGAATATAGTTTCTATTCTCTGAAATTTGTGGTTTTTATACAAACTTGTTAATTTGGACACAAAATTAAGAAGAAAAAATGTTTGAAGTTTTTTTAAGGAACTCTGAACCTTCTTGGTTTCTCTTTTTCAAGTTATAAAAGGAACTAAAAAATTAGATGGTATCAATTTTGTCTATAATCGGGTAAATGTATTTTTTGTGCTCAACTTAAATGGTATACCCTACCATTGAGGGTCCCCTCACCCCCGATCTCAGAGGAATGTGAGGAGAGGTTAATCAGGTAATCTAGTAGGCTCGACGTGGCCGCCTATTAAACCAATGAAGCGAAGGGTGTTATCAATCGGAAATCAACCCCTTACGGGAATCGAACCGCTGACCTCCAGCTTAAGTTCCAGGCTGAATTACCACCCATGCCTTCACCACTAGGCCCTATCCAAGGGATACTTATGAGGGCCCCCTCGCCCCCGATCCCACGGGAATGCGAGGAGAGGTTAATCGAACCAGAGCTTAGAGTCGAATGGTCGCCTTAGACCACCGCACCGAAGTTTTTATCATCGGAAATCAACCCCTTTTACGGGAATCGAACCTCGATCTCGAACATGGTCCGGGTCATCACTACAACACCCTGAGCCTCCTCACCACTGGCCATATCCAGGGGATTTTTGTGTGCTCAACTTAGTACTATATTTGGGTGTCGGACTCTTTGTATTGTAAACCGAGAAACCGAACCGAACAAACCGAACCGAAGTTAATATGATTGGTTTTGGTTTCATCTATTGCAAACCGAAATTGTTGGTTTGGTTTTGAAAATTCTAGAAACCGAACCGAACCAAACCGTGAACACCCCTACTTCACGCCATCTTCATTGTGCTCATAACTAATTATGCTACTCGGGAATTACTATAGAAATATTAAGAATATGTTGTATTGGTGTTATATTTATTTGTTACTCCATCTGTTCCTATTTAAGTGTTGTAGTTGTCAACAAAAAAAAAATCCTTTTTTCTTGTGGCAGCTACATTTTCAAAGCAATGTTTATTGTGTTTTTCTAAATGCATCCTTATATATTAAGGGGTGAGAGAGTGAAAACAATATTGGATTAATTATATTTAAGGGCGTTGTTGTCATTTTAATGTTAAAGTCAAAGTATTAAATCATCTTCTTAATTTGTTTGTTTTCTTGTCCATCTTCTTTGGAGTTCTTTCCTTGTATTTTCTCGAAATGTTGTTCTTTTATCTTCTTAATCATGTTTTTCGTCTTTGGGTTAGTTCCCTAAATAGTTCTACGTCCTATGGTTAAGTTGTAATCTTTGTAAAATCTTTTATCGTTCATTCCGTTCCTAGCCACTTTGGGAGTGGCCATGGGCGATAATATGTTTTCTAGCTGTTGGGGGCCTCTATATGTATGCTATCTCTCACTTATACCCGATAAGCATTCTAAGAAATATACAATAATTTTCTTCCAAATATCTCTATTTTCTAGATTTTTCTTATAGCTTTCCTCTTGTACATTTGAAAGATGGATAAGAGTTATTTCTCTATTCGGTTTCTATGTACCTTGAATGTATTCTAAAGTCATTGTAATGCATAGAAGACTAGGTCACCCTAGTTTTTCTTATATGCAAAAACTATTTCCAGGACTTTTTTTGAATAATAAAGTTACATCTTTTTCATTGTGATGCTTGTATTCTTGCAAAGCAAAGTAGGAGTGTGTACCATACTCGGTCATATGTCCCTTCAACCCCTTTCACCATAGTCCACGGTGATGTATGGGGACCATCTAGTGGTTACCCACCCTAAATGGGAAGATGTGGTTAATCACTTTAATTGATGACCACACCAAACTGACCTGGGATTACCTCATGAAGGATAAATCTGAAGTAGGAACTATTTTTAAACAATTTTATGAAATGGTAAAAACACGGTTTCACGCTCAAATCCAAATTTTGTTAAGTGACAATGGCACATAATACTTTAACCAATAATTAGGTGGGTACCTTATTGAAAATGGAGTTGTGCATCAAAGTTCTTGTGTGATAACCCCACAAGAAAATGGGGTAGTAGAACATAAGAACAGACACCTCCTTGAAGTGGCTAGATGTATGTTACTCTCCTAAAAATGTCTTAAAACATTATGGGGAGAGGTAGTACTGACAGTCACACACTAATCAACAGGGTACCCTCCAAGGTTATTGGGTATAAGACACCCATAAGTATGTTTCAATCATGTTTCCTACAAAACAGATTGGTAAACAATCTGCCCTTAAAAGTTTCTGGGTCCATTGCATACACACACCTGTATAATCAAGGGAAATTGGACCCTAGATCAAACAAGTGTTGTTTCATTGGGTATTCACCAACCAAAAAAGAGTACAAATGTTTTGACTATGAGTCAAAAAAATTCAGTCACTATGGATGTAACATTCCTTGAAAACATCATGTTCTTTGATCCTGGTCAATTTCAGGAGGAGTCCACTGGAAATAAACATGAAAGCTTAATATGTGATTTATTAGACCTAGATTTTAAGGTAAAAAATAATCCTTGTTCTGATCATAAGGAAATCCGTGATAATGAGGGCCAAGGTAAGATCAGTGACAATGACAAGTGTCTTGTCTCTGTTCCTACAACTGGTCAAACACTTCAGTTCTATGAAAAAAAACCTATATGAGAAAGTACCCTAAGAAAGTAACTAAGCAACCTAGTGAATCTAGACCTGAACATGAGTCTGACCAAGAGTTGACTCTTAAATCACCCAACCGGATTAGAACTAATAACAGTACAATGTCTGAACCAACTGAACCTGATTCACCAAATTCTGCGGAATCTGAATCTGATCCTAAGGATTCCGATAGTCCTAAGCCCAGAAAAACCAAAATTCCTCTAACAGAACAAGAACTTTTACTCCTTGATGTACCTATACCTGTTAGAAAACCACTTAGAACCTGCATCCAACACCCCATCTCAAAATACCTCTCATATGCCAAACTGTCACCTTCCTATAAAGCCTTCACCACAGCCTTGTCATCTATCACCATACCTAAAGATACAGATAAGCTCTTAGGGTTCCTGAGTGGAAGAAATGAGGTCACTAAAGAAGAATGGGACTTGGGAGGTGGTAGCCTTGCCAAGGGGGAGGAGAACAGTGGGTTGTAAGTGGGTGTTTGTGGTTAAGTAATTACAAGGCTAGGTTGGTAGCTAAGGGATTCTCATAGACCTATGGTCTGGATTATTTAGAGACTTTTTCCCCTGTAGCAAAGTCGAATACTATCAGGGTGTTGTTGTCTATGGCTGTTAATTTGGATTGGCCCCTCAGTCACTTGGATGTAAGAAATGTTTTCCTTAATGGGGAGCTAAATGAAGACCTGGGTTTACAGATCAGTTGGAGGGGGAGTGTGCAGGCTGAAAAGGTCATTCGGGTCATTGTATGGTTTGAAGCAGAGCCTTAAGGCATGGTTTGAGAGGTTTATGAAATTTGTGAAGAGTCTGGGCTTCACCCAAAGAATATCTGATCACACCTTGTTCACAAAGAAGTATGGTGAAGGAAGAGTAAATGTCTTAATTGTGTATGTGGATGACATCATTCTGATTGAAAATGATGTCAACGAAGCAATTCAAGTGAAGAAGGAAATGGCCTCGGAATTTGAGATCAAAGATCAGGGTCCTTTGAGGAATTGTCTTGGAATGGAGGTAGTTAGATCCTTTGATGGACAGGTTTTGACACAGAGGAAGTACACCCTAGATTTGCTTAAAGAAGTAGGGTTAGAAGGATGTAGGCATGCTGGCACTCCAATGGAATGCAACCTGAAGCTAGGGAGTGCAAAAGGTGAACCAGTGATTATGAGGATGTATCGAAGGTTTGGTGGGGAAGCTAATCTATTTGGCTCATTCTAGGCACGATGTAGCATATGCTGTGAGTTCTGTGAGTCAATTTATGCATTCCCCTAATGAAATACACTTGGAGTCTGTTAGAAGGATGCTCAGGACTTGAAATCTACACTTGGAAGGGGGCTGCACTTTAATAAAACAGACATGAGGGACGTGTCAGTTTTCACAGATGCTGATTGAGGTTCTTGTACCAAGGATAGGAGGTCCATAACTTGTTATTACACCTATGTATGGAGAAATGTGGTAACTTGGAGGAGCAAAAAGCATGATGTAGTGTCTATAAGTAGTGCTGAGGATGTAGTGTCTAGAAGGAATTTCCCGCCAAAATTTTTCCACCAACTCAAAATCCCTCCAATTCAAGTTACCACATTTCTCCATACATAGGTGTAATAACAAGTTATGGACCTCCTATCCTTGGTACAAGAACCTCAATCAGCATCTGTGAAAACTGACACGTCCCTCATGTCTGTTTTATTAAAGTAGTGTCTATAAGTAGTGCTGAGGATGTAGTGTCTAGAAGGAATTTCCCGCCAAAATTTTTCCACCAACTCAAAATCCCTCCAATTCAAAACTTTTCTGTTTTACATGCTATGATGATATTTTGGGAAATACACAAATAAAAAAAGAAAATATATAAAAGAGAGAGAAAACAACATACATATATATATACAGGGAATTCGTCGATGCCGTTACCTACTAGTTACAATCTTCCTCTATACGCATATAACCAATGAACCACATACATGATACATACAGACATATGCACGCATAAATATGCCAACATGCATTTATATCTAAGAGCAGCTGTAATAAGAGACTTTTGGGCTGCCTCAACTGGAAATGGAATTTGATTTCAGACTAAAATTAAAATATAAGATCAAGTCACTGTAGCACCCCATATTTTATTTTAGGCCAGGTCAGATTTGACAATTTTTTTTGAGTCTCACGTCAAAATTTGGACGGCTTCGTCAAACTTTATACTATCCAGTGGCGGACCCAGAAATTTTTTCCAGTGGAGGCTAAATTCGGAAGTTCGTCAAACTATATACATGAGCCAAGTCTTGAACCCATAATCTTCGGATATGTGTTCAAGATTCCAACCAATTGAGCTAAATGGAGAATTACACTAAGAATTGTCTGAAATAATATACATACACATTTTTAATATTATTAGCGGGGTATATTAGTAACTTCGCCTGGAAATTTGAGTGGGGTCCATGCACCCCACCCCTGATACTATCTCGTCCAAATGTGATATAATCCCGTCAAAATAAAATGCAGGCCAAAAAGGAAGGACTCGTCTAAATTAGGACGGATTCCGTCCAAATTGTATGTTTCCGTCAAATTTGGACAAAGTCTGTAAAGTCCACTTGTATTTACTTGTATGTAAATGTCCACTTGTATGTTCCCGTCAGAATTTGGACGGAATCCGTCCTAATTTAGACAGGTCCGTCCTTTTTGGCCTGCATTTCCTTTTTGACGGGATTATATCACATTTGGACGAGATAGTATACTTTGACGAAGCCGTCCAAATTTTGACGTGGGACTCGAAAAAATATCAGATCTGACATGACCTAAAATGAAATATCCGATACTACAGTGACTTGATGTTATATTTTCTCACTTTTCTACAACAAGGTCAAGTACAGATGCCACAGTTCGCATCAGCAAGCGAGGCGAGGCAGGCAACCCTCTTTCTCTTCCCTATTTTTGTGTTTTTTTGTGTTAAAGTTGAAATAATAATGTTGTATAATAATACCAAATGTTTATAAAAAATAGACCATTCTTTGATAAATTTTATTCACACATAAATGCAAGAATCATTTTATATACAATACAACACAAAAAAAATATTTAATACAATATCAAACATTTTTCATAAAAGTCCAAATAATTTTTTTAAGAAAATATGTTACACCTCTTTTTTAAAAAAAAGAAACGGAAATATGTTACGGGTAAAAAATGATTTACATTGGGAGAGTCTTTTCACACCTAGATGTTATCCTGACCGAATTTGAGTCAGGAAAATAATTTTAATCCTGACCGAAGATGTTGGTTTTTTCTAGATCCAACATCGGTCAGAAAGCACAGTTGATATTTTTTGACTGAAATTCGGTCCGTAAACTAATAAACATCTTACCAACCGAATTTGAGTCAGAATATTATTTTTATCCTGACAGAATTTGATTCAGGATGTTGGTTTTTTCTAGACCCAACATCGGTCAGAAAGTACATTTGATACTACCTAACTGAAATTCGGTCTGTAAATTAATCAATATACTGTCTAAAATTGAGTACGAATCAATTAATGAAAAAAATTAAATGACGAAACTAAAAATAAAAAGTAGGTGTTTTAAGACCTTTTTATGTGTGATAAGACTTTACCTACATTTATTGATGAAAGAAAATTTATTAATATTTTAATTGATAGCACTAAATTATTTTACACCATTACATCTTATCAATCAAATATCACCCATACAATTCTTCTATATTTCCCTTCCAATAAAATTATGCCACATAAGCAGTTTTCACAGTGTCCATGTGGTCACCACTGCTGCGGCTATAAATACACATAGAATGGACCCATATATATATATATATATATATATATATATATATATATATATATATATATATATATATATATATATATATATATATAAACATGTGTATATATATGTAAGAAATATATTCCGTGAATATTCCATTATGTTTGTGTACCTTATATACATTCCAATACAATGAATACAATCGTAGCTGCTAGCTAGGATTGAGGCTAAGATTGGGGCTAATTAATCTACCTCTGACCAACTAATGAATGATATCTAATTAATTACAATCGTTACAAATATGTAGTCTTTCATTCATTAGATATCATTCATTAGTTGGTCAGAGGTAGATTAATTAGCCCCAATCTTAGCCTCAATCCTAGCTAGCAGTTACGATTGTATTCATTGTATTGGAATGTATATAAGGTACACAAACATAATGGAATATTCACGGAATATATTTCTTACATGGTATCAGACTAGGTTACGATCATAACCTACCTCCTTCCGCCTCTTATCTTTTCTTTTCCTTTTCCGGCGGCGCCGACTTCATTTCCGTCATCAGGTCCGGCGTCACCATGGGAGATAACTCCAAAACCCCCTCCGCCTTGTCTATCAATAATGTCAAAGCACTCATTCCCATCACTTTGGACTCACAATCAAGCCAATACCACTCGTGGGCAGCGCTGTTCAAGGTCCAGGCACGGGTACATGATGTGCTAGAGCACATTATTCCTCCTACTGAGGCTGCCGCCAAGGCAGAGTATGACAAAAAGAAGGCTGAGAATTTACCATTGTGGAAATGACTCGATGCAGCAGTTCTACAGTGGATCTACACCACCCTCTCTTCCGATGTTCTCATTTCTATCCTTAAGGATGATGATACGGCAGAGAGTGCTTGGCAAAGCGTGGCAAATTTATACCACGATAATAAAAATTCGCGGGCTATGTACCTCAACAAGGAGTTCACTAACACCACTCGTGAGTTTTCATCCACCAACGAGTACCGCAACAGTGAAGGTGTTAAATGATCAATTGAGCAATGTCGGAGCTCCGGTCACCGAACATGCCCTTGTGCTCAAACTACTTCAAGGATTGACTGAGCCCTATGCAAATTTCGTTACCGTAATGCAAAATAAAAAGAATTTACCAAGTTTTGCGACGGATCGATCCAAGCTTGCGTTGGAAGAGACGACGATTGCAGAAAGGGCCAAAACAGACGCTGCCTCCAATGCTTTTCTGGCGGCACATCAGTCTTCCGGCCATCCCTCATCTCCGCCGCCGGGTCAGAGGCAGTCTCATCATCCTGGTTCGTCAAGTGGAAAGGGATGCAATAATCAGCGTCGGGGGAAGAATACTGGTAAACAGGGCGCCGGAAAAAATGGACAACCGGGCAGCGGCGGTAAAGGCTCAGGTCAGCAATCCGGTGGCACCCGTCCACAGTGGCAGCAACCTCCACCATGGTGGTATTATCAGGGTCCTTGGGGTATGATGCCACCTTCTCCATATCCTTCACAAGTCAACCGTCAAGCAGGTCCACCGCCGGGAGCTTTTCGTCCGCGTCCAGCTCCTCCACCACAGGCGTACTCTGCAGATGCAAATTGGGGAAATTCGGCTGGGGTGAATTGGGTAAATTCAAGTGGAGTAAATTGGGCCTCACCTAATTGGACTCCCACAGATGTTGATGCAGCCTTTCAAACGATGCAACTCAATCAGCCCAACGATCCAAATTGGTATATGGACACCGGGGCCACATCTCATATGACATCGTCGGCAGGTAATCTCGATTCCTATTTTAATTCGGACGCCAATCATAATATTATTGTTGGTAGTGGTCAGTCAATTCCGATTCGCGGTCAGGGTAATGCCTCTTTACCCGCCCCACACCCGCCATTATCCCTAAATCATGTCCTTCATGTCCCACGGTTGATAAAAAATTTGGTTTCCGTTCGAAAATTTACCTCCGATAATAATGTTAGTGTGAGTTTTGACCCGTATGGTTTTTCTGTCTATGATATACAGACGGGGACACCACTAATGAGATGTAACAGCTAGAGTGACCTATATCCCGTTCTTCCTGCTCGTTTGCCAAAGCCAACGTCCCACGCTCTTTTGGCTTCCACTGTGTGGCATGATCGCTTGGGTCATCCTGGACGTTCTATTTTAAATTTCCTTTCGCACAATAAAATTATTGAATGTGGTGTACCCAAACATTCTCGGGTTTGTCAATCATGCGTTTTTGGCAAACACATTAAAATGCCGTTTCATGCATCCCATTCTGTGACATATTTTCCGTTTGATATTTTACACAGTGACTTGTGGACTTCTCCTATTGTGAGTTCTTTGGGACATCGCTATTATGTTCTATTTCTCGATGATTTTTCCAATTTTTTGTGGACTTTTCCCATAGCTAAAAAATCCCAAGTTTTTTCAATTTTCACCGCCTTATGTGCCCGTATCCGTACTCAATTTGGGT
The DNA here is from genome assembly GCA_036785695.1 of Gentiana straminea. Lineage (NCBI taxonomy): Eukaryota > Viridiplantae > Streptophyta > Magnoliopsida > Gentianales > Gentianaceae > Gentiana > Gentiana straminea. The sequence continues at coordinate 1,381,880 of JAVUPR010000298.1, forward strand.
CTAATATCAAAAACCTACAATGTGATAACGGACGTGAATTTGATAATAAATCGTTTCATAAGCTATGTGAGACTCACGGTCTTAATTTCCGTTTTTCTTGTCCACATTCTTCCTCACAAAATGGTAAAGCCGAACGGAAAATCAGGTCCATAAATAATATTGTGCGTACCCTATTACTTCATGCGTCCGTTCCTCCCACGTTTTGGCATCACGCGTTAGAAATGGCCACCTACTTATTAAATATTCTTCCCAGTAAGTTGCTAAACCATGCCTCTCCTCATCAGGTCCTATATAATCGTGATCCCTCGTATTCCCATATTCGCACGTTCGGGTGTTTGTGTTATCCCCTATTCCCCTCGAATACTCTTCACAAACTCCAAGCCCGGTCCTCTCCATGTGTATTTTTGGGATTTCCGACGAATCACCGAGGCTATAAGTGTTACGAGTTGTCAAGTCAGAAAATCATTATCTGTCGTCACGTTATTTTTGACGAAACCAAATTTCCTTTTTCGTCCCTACATAACCCACGACCCGACAACTATGATTTTTTAAATGACCAAAACCAAGCCATTATGACTCAACTCCAGTCACTTCAAACGGCCCACATTCCACCAGCCCATACCCCTACCCCCACGGCTCCTTCCTCTCCAGGCCCCTTAGCCGATGCGACCGGGACCCGGCCCATCGGACCCCTACTTTTCACCGCCTCCTTCAAACGGCCCACGCACCCCCTCCCCAAATCAGCCAACAGTTCCACCCAATCCACCTCATAATCAGCCGACAGGCCCAATTACACGGGGGCAGCGAGGCATTTTTAAGCCCAATACCAAATACTCCTCCGACCACGTCCTTCTCTCGCAAAGTCATCCTTCCCCTCTACCAAAAAATCCGGCCACGGCTTTACGTGACCCGAATTGGAAAATGGCCATGACTGACGAGTTTGACGCTCTAATTAAAAATGGAACTTGGGATTTGGTACCCCGACCCCCCGGCATTAATATTATTCGATCGATGTGGGTGTTTGCTCATAAATTTAAATCTGATGGCTCGTTTGAAAGGTATAAAGCCCGTCTTGTAGGGGATGGAAAAACTCAACAGGTGGGCGTGGACTGTGGAGAAACGTTTAGTCCAGTGGTCAAACCGGCTACAATTCGGATTGTTTTGAGTTTGGCCTTATCCCGGAAATGGTGCATTCATCAGTTAGACGTTAAAAATGCGTTTTTGCATGGGGAGCTCAACGAGACGGTCTACATGTACCAACCCATGAGTTTTCGGGATTCCACTCATCCAGATTATGTTTGTCACCTTCGCAAGTCGTTATATGGCCTTAAGCAAGCCCCTCGGGCGTGGTACAAACGTTTTGCGGATTTTGTTTGCGGGCTTGGTTTTACAAACAGTAAGTGTGATGCTTCTTTATTTGTCTATCGCCATGGACAAGATATAGCGTATCTTCTCTTATACGTGGATGATATCATCCTCACCACTTCCTCGGACCGACTCCGCCGCTCTATTATGGATCAACTTGCCTCCGAGTTTGCGATGAAGGACTTGGGCGATCTGAATTATTTTTTGGGTATACGGGTTTCTCGGCATCATGGTGGCTTGTTTTTATCTCAACAAAAATATGCCACAGAAATTATTGCTCGGGCCGGCATGACTAACTGCAAACCATCTCGGACTCCAGTCGACACCAAGCCCAAGCTCAGCACTTCCGACGGTGACCCGTACTCTGATCCCACATTATATCGGAGTCTTGCTGGGGCTCTCCAGTATCTCACTTTTACGCGCCCTGATATCTCCTATGCGGTACAACATGTTTGTCTTCACATGCATGATCCTAGGACTACGCATATGAGTGCTTTGAAACGTATTTTACGATATCTCCAGGGCACACTACGTTTTGGTCTACATTTATCCCCTTCCTCGGCCCATTCTCTTGTTGCATATACAGATGCCGATTGGGGAGGATGTCCCGATACTCGCCGCTCGACTTCAGGCTATTGTGTTTTTCTCGGCGACAATCTCATCTCCTGGTCGTCCAAGCGACAACCCACTCTATCTCGCTCTAGTGCCGAAGCTGAATATCGCGGTGTGGCCAACGTGGTGTCTGAATCATGTTGGGTCCGAAATCTTCTTCTGGAGCTCCGATGCCCAGTTAGCAAGGCGACGTTGGTTTTCTGTGATAATGTTAGTGCCATATATCTGTCTGGCAACCCCGTTCAACATCAGCGCACCAAACACATTGAGATGGACATTCATTTTGTTCGAGAGAAGGTGGCCCGGGGTGAAGTTCGAGTTCATCATGTCCCTTCGCGTTATCAGATTGCCGACATTTTCACAAAGGGACTTCCATTAATTCTTTTTGATGATTTTCGTACCAGTCTCAACGTCCGTGATCCTCCCGTTTCGACTGCGGGGGAGTGATAGACAACATATTTGTAACGATTGTAATTAATTAGATATCATTCATTAGTTGGTCAGAGGTAGATTAATTAGCCCCAATCTTAGCCTCAATCCTAGCTAGCAGTTACGATTGTATTCATTGTATTGGAATGTATATAAGGTACACAAACATAATGGAATATTCACGGAATATATTTCTTACAATATATATATATAAACATGTGTTTAGGTATGCATAATACGTACAATAGAGAGAATAAGAGGTTGCATCTTTCAACATCATTAGGAGGTGGATAATTACCTCAGGGGTATCTGAATGCGATGTGCCAAATTGATTAAGTTCAAATCCTTTCCCAAAGGATGCTGGCTATAATCTGAAAAGAACATAGAAACCGTATCATTGCAAAGGATTGAGCGAAAGAGTCAATTACCTACACATTTAATTACATGCACACGTGTATGTGTATGTGTGTGTGTTTTTTTGTAATTATATGCATGTGTGTTGTATATGTATATTTATTATATATATACATATGAAGATGAAGACAAGAGATGCTTAAGTATATATTAAGAAAGACAAGACATGGTGGTGAGGGGTCTCCCACTTTCCAACAGCATAAAAAGGTTTTTCTACACAAAATACATATGTTGGAAAATTAATATTGTGTTAAATAATGTCCATTATTTACTTCTGTTTGTTTAACTATTGAAATTGGTTTATAACTCCCACTGATTTTGTCATTCTTGTAGAATATAGCATTATCGGTTTCAACAATTCTCGTAATATGGTTAGGACAATAAAACCTATATTCTTTGGATTTTTCTGGGTAACCTTGAAGTAACCAATAACTGTTCTAAATCCAATTTCTTTACTTGTGGATTGTAAATTCCAGCCTCAGCTGGACATCCCCATATTTGGAGATGCTTCAAATTAGGTTTCCACCCTTTCCACAGTTCAAAAAGTGTCTTTGGAACTGCCTTACTGGGAATCCTATTTGAAATGTAAACATGTGTGCGTAAAGCATCCATCCACAATGATATAGGCATCAACATGACTCGTCATAGATCTAACCATTTCCATATACGTATGATTCTGTCTTTTTGCTACACCATTCCGCCATGGAGATCCAGGCATTGTGTATTGAGCAATAATTCCAGCTTTTGGAGAATTTTTGCAAAAGGTCCAAGATGTTGTCCTGTTTCGTCATACCTTCCATAAAATTCACCACCTCTATCCTACCTTATGATTTTCCCTTTTCTATCTTGTTGTCTCTCGACTTCAGTTATGAACAATTGTAAAGTGTCCACAGATTGAGAGTTATCATACACAAATATAGATAACAGTAACATGAATTATCATCGATAAAAGTGATAAAATAATTTTCTCTTCCAAAGGTGGGAGCATCAATGGTCCACAAATGTTTGTATGTATTATTTCAAGAAGCTGGGTACTTCTTGTGGCTAAATAGAGATACAAAATATTTAATAAGGCTAATTTAAACAACACTTACATAAGAGTAGAGTATAGACAAGAAAATAAGATGCTCCTATGGGTAGTCACCATAAATTCTTCACATAATGTCATGATACTCACACATAATTGAATGATATTATTTTAAAGAAGATGAACAAGGTATCTATGAATATCCTTGACCTTCATAATATACACTCCATAATTCCTTTATGTTGTAATGATAATGATGAGTTTTAAAAAGGGGTATCAAAGGTAAATTTTATAAAAGGGCTACACCTAAAAGCTAACCACCGAAACATAAAGGTTGCGGATACCAACTAACTAGGGTCAAATACCATTTGTTTTCTTAAATTGACATATCCCTTAATTTGAACCATTTGTCAATTCAACTGAATATCAATAAATTTTTCAATCAATTCACATAATGGGATCAAAACATTTATGCATCATCATGTCAGACTGCTGTGACTATACCTAACATGTGACACCATTGACATTCAAGTATTGACAATCATACATAGGTCAACTAAATCTTATGTTGACATAAACATGTGCAATGTAATAGTTAAATATGATTCAAGTATGCATATAAATTGCCTTACTAGACTTGCAAAATAAATATGTCATGATCTAATCACTAAACATAATGTGAATAGTATGTCAAGAATTTGAAATTTCTTTGTGACAATACTCTAAACTTGACACGACTATAATGACATATTTCTAATCTTTGCAAAAGTCAATAATTTAAAGGCCAAAATTTTATGATATGTCAACTTTTATATGAACCAAATATCAACAAAATATGTAATTTGCACTTTAATGATATTTAGTCACTTTAAAAAATATTCGACTTTGTAGATTCGGATGTCATAACTTAATCATCAACAATAAATTATTTAACACATAATATGTGACAACTAATATTCAAAATAATTAATAGACCTTCAAAGTCATCACAAAAGTATATACACACTAAGTACACAAATAGAAAGTAAAAGCAGGAATGATCTGCTATTATAAAAGGGAGCAACATCATTAGTCATATAATATTTATCACTTAATGTGATAAATCATCATTTATTTAAAGAGGGACAAATATACTAATCAATTAGCATTGTGTGACTAATATTTTTCTTATATCACACCATAATAACTAATGACATGTGATTAATTCTTTTATGGTCCATAATCCGATCACTAATAAATATGATTTACCACTCGTTCACTTAATATACACAACAACAACAAGTAACGTGTACTAGTCATTTTAATGAAAATTTTGCAAAACAAAATAATCAAATCCTCAACAAGATTATTTAATTCTCTTATTTTACTAGGTTATTATCTACCTATACACGATCATCATTGGGAGAACACATAATGGCACAGATCCATCAGTAATTAATAAAATCAGAAGGCCCAAAAAAAAAAAAATGCATTAATCATGTTACTCAAATAAAATAAATAATAAAATATGGAACCAAAACATAATGCCCAATGTCATTATTATTATTATTATTATCATCATCATCAGAGTACATTCCTAATCAATAAATACACCAGCACAGCTTCATACTTGTCATAATAATCTTACGTAGGCCATACAAAAAAAAAAAGCAACTTTTTCCTTATTAAACTTTTATTTTTTATTTTTAGATTCAGACGGTAAATAAAAAGTAATAGTAATAATAATAAATAAAAGAAACAAGACCAACGTAATGTGCCGTAATCAATTAATGCGGCTGCAAATTCGATCTTTGAATTTTTATTTATTTATTTATTTATTTTGCACCGTAAGGGGTAAGAAGTAAAATAACATATCATCAACCCTAAGTATGCATTGCCGCCGCCGCCTATCGGCTTTCATCAATGCAGCAATTAACTGTTTTTTTTTGTTTTTTTGTTTTTTGTTTTTTGAGACTATCTTTATGGCCCAAAACTTTATGATAACCTCAATTTAATTACACAAAGGACCAAATTAATATTCAAGGAAAAATTGATGACCTTAGATAGCAATTTATGCAAAAGCCACATGAGCAGACCTAAAGCTGCTGCTACTGTAAAGAATAAGGAATACTGGCAGGGATTTTTATATTGACATACCGATGACATCAAAAGTCATCTATTGAATTGATCCATATTTAATTTAATAGCGGCAACGGCAAAAAAAAAAATAGAGGCAAAAGCATCATCATAAATCGAATAACAAAGATTATAGGTTCGTTCCGATACCACATGTAAATTAAACGGTAAATTCAGAGTACCTTAATAGCGGAAGAAATCATCAGGATCGTTTCCTACATCCATTGTTATTCGACTTCTACTCCGTTGTTGTATCCGCCTTGATAAGGATTTCGATATCTCTCTCCTTGCCTACAACCATTATGTTCGTATGCTTTATGATGGAGTAAAGCATTGCTTTTATAGGCGGAGAGAGCCCCGAAATCCGAATGATCTAGGTTTTAGCTTTAATCTCGGCCGTCCATCAAAGCCGAGTTTTAATCGGATTAAAACTCATTTTAAATAACCAATAAATAATAAATAGCATAATTCCTAGGGAAAACGAATTTCCTATAAGATCACTATTACGGGGAAGGAAATTAATCGGACTCAATAAAAGCCACGACATAATTATTCTTACGGTTAAAGCCCCCTTTTAATTAGCTTCCTGTGACACAAGAATTAAGATGTATTTAAAGGTTTGTGTTGCCTTGCACGTTGACACAAGATGGATCCTCTTTAGTTTCTTTGAACCAATTCTTTTACACAAATGAAATGTGGGTTCTGGTTAATTAATTGGTTATTAGGGTTTCAAATTGCATGGCTTTCATACATATTTTGGCCTTTGTTTTCATTTTTATCCACTTATATAGTGGTAACTCCTCCATCCAATCTGAGCTTGAAATTTTGAATGGTTTAATTAGACGTTAAAAGGAAGAGGGAGAAAGTTGAAAGAAGGAAAAATGAGTAAAGGGGAAAAGCTATCTTGAAGCATAATCATCTACCTACATGCTTAAGAAATACTGCTTAACTAGGACATGATCATCTTGTTTTCAAAGAATCGATTTGTGAACTTTCTTTACGCTGTTTTTTTTTTTTTTTTTGGCCGGCGGTTGTGGTGGTGGTGAGGTGTTCAAAAATCCAAATTTGAAAAAAATGTCACAAAATTTTTTACTTTTTCATTCTCTTTATTTTGAGGCCTCATTCACTATATCCTGGGGTAATTTTCGAAAATCCGTTGTCGAAATTCATTATTGTTCGAAACCCATTGTCGAAATTCATTACTTTTCGGGATTTACTGTCCAGATTCACCGAGTGAATTTCGACAGTGAATCTCACGAAAAACGATATAATGATATCGAACCAGGCAGTGTCGGATTCTCTTTTTTTTGTCCTTTAGGCTATAAATATTGTATAAGTTGTCCTCACTCTAAAAAAATATTTGGGTGTCATGTTACTTAAAAATATTGGGAACATCGTATCTTTTCGCCAAAAATTATTCTGACCCAATTAGAGTCAGAAAAACGATTATTATTCTGATTCAATTTGAGTTAGAATTTTGACTGTTTTCCATACCCAATTACCGTTCAGAAAGACTTTCTGATTAAATTTGAGTCAAGAAAACTTTATAATATTATGTCTGAAATTCAGTCAAAATCAACCGTTTTGCAAATTATTCTGACCCAATTAAAGTATGAAAACGATGATTATTCTGATTTAATTCGAGTCGGAATTTCGAATGTTTTCCATACACGATACCGATCAGAAAGACTTTCTGACTAAAATTGAGTCAATAAAACTCTTAACATTCTGTTTGACATTCGGTCAGTATCGAGTGCAAAAGAACATACATTAGAAGGGTAAAAGTGGAATATTTTTTGTCTATTAAGACTTTTAGTTGTGTGAAAAAATCGTCGCTAAATTGTGAATTTTTTTTCCCTTAGAGGACAAAAAAATAATAAAAATAATGATAATAATAATAATAAAACATTGATAAAGGAACAGGCTCTACTACTAAAAGAGTAGTGAAATGTAAAACATCAATACAAACTTTCATCTTGTGCCATTTAATCAAAATTTAGAAAATCAAAATCATCGTCATCAGGAGTTCCGCGTATGAACACATGATTGTCCTCCTGACAATGAGAATAAAAAATAAAAAAACAAAAAGTTTCAAAATCCATGCTGCAGTTTCAGTAACAACTAAAAATAAATATTTTTGATGCATGGCTTTACCACACTACATCAATAAGAGAATAACATTCTTTCTTTTCCCCACCCCAAACAGGGACCCCGATCCCCTACGGTACAAAAATGCACAACGCGGCGTGCTGTGCACCAAAACGACGACGCTTCGGTCCGAAACGACGATGCTTCGGTTCGAAACGACGCCGTTTGGTTCCGATCTAAAAAAAAAAAAAACAATCAAAACGGCGTCGTTTCGACCCGAAACGACGCCGTTTCGGGTACACAGCACCGCACAGCACACACGCACAGCAGGGGATCGCGACTCCCCCAAACAGACAACCAACGTAGCATTTATATCTAAAATACACATGGAATAGCCCCATAAAAACATGTGTTTACATGTATGTACGTTGGTGCTGGTATGTCCATAATACGTACGTAAGGAGGTGGATAATTAATTACCTCAGAGCTATCTTCCTTTCCAAAATAATCTGATATAAAAATGCGATGTGCCAAATTTATTAAGTTCAAATCCCTTCCCAAAGGATGCTGTTGCTGGCTATAATCTGAAAAACAACATAGAAACCGTATCATTGCAAAGGAATGAGCTAAACAGTCAACCCACACATTAATTACATGCATGCACACGTGTATGTGTAGGTGTGTGTGTGTGTGTTTTTTTTTATTTTAATAATTACTATATGCATGGTGTTGTATATGTACATTGTGTTAAATAATGAGCATTATTTAGTTCTGTTTGATTAACTATTGAAATTGGTTTGTAACTAATTATAGCCCCCTCTTAATTACTTTCCTTGTAGCCGTAAGAATTAAGATGACAAAATACACGTGGACATTGTTATTTTTCGGGATGACGATGTCGCTACTTTAAATATTTACAAATTTCATCAATTTGATGAATAACAATTATATTTTATCAAGTATTGTCTATCAAAATTTTGTTTATTTAAAGGGGTGACCATGCCGTCCCTTTTAAATATTAAATAATAATTTTTATAATTAAACTAATAAATTATTTTATTTATAATATATTTATAAAATTAATAACTAAATCATAAATTAATTAAATAATTAAATATTTATTGTCAGAAAAATAAATATTTTTATAATATTTATCATTAGAAAAAATAATAACTATATCATTTCTAATAATATTTGTTTTTATTTAAATAATTTTAAATTAAATAACTTAAAGTTGGAGTTGGTAATGACTTCAAACACTATGTTAGTTATTAACTAATGATTTAAAACCCATGGTTCGTTAGTTAGTTCAAGATTTGAAACCCGAGGTTCGTTATTGAGTAGGGATTTCTGACATTGGGTATTGGGGTTCTTAGTGAGTTTAATGATTTGAACCGGGCTTCGTTATTGAGTTCGTGAATTCAAACTCAGGGTTCGTTAGTGAGTTCATGATTTGAAACCCGTGGATCATTATTGAGTTTACTCCCGGTGTACGTTACTGAGTAGTGATTTCAAACCCAGGGTTCGTAATTGAGTAGTGATTTCAAACCCAGGGTTCGTTATTGAGTAGTGATTTCAACCCCGAGGTTCGTTAGTTAGTTCAAGGTTTCAAACCCAGGGTTCTTAGTGAGTTGAGGATTTGAAACCCGGGTTTCGTTATCGAGTTCATGAATTGAGTAGTGATTTCAAACTCGGGGTTCGTTATTGAGTAGTGATTTCAAACCTAAGGTTCCGGATCGTTATTGAGTTCATGATTTCAAACTCGGGAATCGTTACTAAGCAGTGATTTCAAACTCGGGATTCCGGTGCTTCATCATCTTCAACAACTCCTCTTCCGGCCAGCAATTTTCGGTAAGCATTTTTGGCAATTTACACATTTTTAATCAAAAACTATGTTTAACTTAAGTTATCCCTTAAAACTTATACAGATTGATTAGTTAACACTTAAGTAGCGCTTTTATGGCATTTCCCTCAAGTAATTTTTTTTCATCTAATTCTGCGAGTGCAGGTAGCTTAATTATAAAATGAAAAAGTTATAAGAAGTATAAGAACAAATTAAGTAATATAAGTAGCTAGAGGAGAAAAATCAAAGAAAGATTGAATGCAGAATTTACAGAAACAATTGAATTCGAGCTCGCTCGTTTAGCTCACGACCTCGTTCGTGATTGTTTGTTTACCAAACGAGCCTACAATCATTTTCGAGCTCGGCTCGTTAAGATAAACATGCAAATGATCATGACCACTAACAAGGTGAACATGCGCTTGTTCACAAACGGCTATTTCGTTTAACAACACTCATTTCCCCAGCTATCAACAAGTCATGGTGTCAGATATATTGTGCATAATGCTGAACTATCAGTCAAGTAAGCTTGCACGGTATCTTCTCTATTCTTTCTCTCAGTCACTCCTACAGTCTCTTCTTTTTTTTTTTTTTTTTTTTCCTCTCAGTCACTCCTACAGTCTCTTCATTTTTTTTAATGTACAGATAGAAAATTGGCATTGAAATTTTATTATTATTTAAATTGTTATTAGTTAGCAATAATTTCCAGCCTGTTTGTTTACTTGTTCTGCACTATCTTCTTCTTCCTTCAGTTTCATATATATATATATATATATATATATATATATATATATATATATATATATATATATATATATATATATATATATTTTATGAAAGTATGAAATATGATAGATAAGTTATTTACTACTCCCTCCGTTCTAAAGAATCGAGACGGTTGTCAAAAACACGATTATTAAGAATGTGATTTAATGATGTGACTTTAAGGATGCAATGACTAGAAAATCCCTATAGTACAATTAATGCAGTATTCTTTTTAACTTCTTAACTAAGGGTAAATTAGGAAATTTAGCAATAAATGCTGTTTTGGAAAATGTTGTGCCTCAGTTATTTTGGAACAAATTTTTTTGGCAAATGCCTTGGTTATTTTGAAATTAAATAAGGGTAAAGTAGGAAAATAGCAATAAATGCTGCTTTGGAAAATGTTGTGCCTCAATTATTTTGGAACAAAACTTTTTTACAACTGTCTCAGTTATTTTGAAACGAGAGAGTATTAAATATTGATTGTAACTGTCATACCGACTTAATGTTAGTATGTTTACATGTTAAACTGTTATTTGTGTTATAATTAAAATTTAGAAACTAAGTATGTTTTTGTTTGTGTAGTATTGATAGTGGTGGTGTGTATTGAGTATTGACTACCGAGTTTTTTTGATTTTTTTTTTATGACGTGGTATTTTAAATAGTATTATCCTACTTTTTGGATACCAAAGAGAGGGATATGTCTTATATGGCTAAAAAGACCAAAGTGGATATGTTTTATGATTGAGTGTCATTGAATCCGTATTTGTATTTGTAGGCTCTGTGATTTCTTGTTTTTGGGTACGATAAGGTAGGTGTCAATGTATTGTATACCTATGTGTTATAACTTGTTTTTGTACTTACCTTTAAGATTTTTTTCGCACTCTTTTTCTTGATACACCAGCACTTGATTTTGGCTAAAGTGGTTTTATCTTGCAGTCTAAAAGTGTGTTAGTTCTAAAAGGAATTTAATAGTTGGGATATCTTTACTTTAATAGATTGACACTCGTTTATGAAGACTTGAAACGTAGAATTTCTTGTATTGTCACTCGATGTTACCTTTTGCCTTACCTGATAGTAGTCATTAGTAACACTTCTTGTATTTATGGAAAAAAAACACTTTAAAGTTAATTAGTGTTGATAAATCAATATCAACCGATTATACATACAAGTAATTCGACTTTTCATAAAAAGTTGACGTAATATGATCCCAACGATCTATAAGTGTTGCTTCAAATATATCGCAACACTTAAACTTAACCAAAAACGGTCATTGTTTTCGTATTTTCATTCTACCGCCTTATGTTGTATAAAGACTCCAACTGTTCAATGAGGTTTCTTAGACTTATGAGCGAACTTGATGTTTCTTGGAAATCCTGCAAATCCTGATGGATAAGTGTAACCATTATATGTGTGATATGTTATCGGTTATACAGTGTAACCATTATATGTGTGATCTGTTATCGGTTATACAGTGTATAACCATTATATGTGTGATCTCTTCAACGGTTTAGGTGTAAAAGAACGCAAAGAAAATACGATTTTACAATCTCAAACTACGCTTAACACAATACGCAGAACTAACACAATATTGAATGAAACGCTCAACACAATATTCAAAACTGTAACACAATATTCAATCTGCATAGTACCCACCAATACTCAAAACCGTATTCAACACACTATCACACAGTTTGAGATTGTAAACGTATTTTCTCTGCGTTACATTCTTTTACACCTAAGCTGTTGAAAAGATCACATATATAATGGTTATACACTGTATAACCATCAGGATTCCCAAGAAACATCAAGTTCGCTCTAAGTCAAAGAAACTCCATTGAACGGTTGGGTTGGGGTACGGGGTAGAATGGAACTACGAAAATCATGACTATTTTTGGTTAAGTTTAAGTGTTGCGATGTATTTGAAACAACACTTATAGATCGTGGGATCATATTATGTCAACCTTTCACAAAAATTCGAATTACTTGTATGTATAATCAGTTGATATTGCTTTAGTCAACACTAACTTTTCACAAAAAAGTCGAATTACTTGTATGTATAATCGGTGGACATTGCTTTAGTAACACTTATTAATTTTAAAGTGTTTTTTGCCATAAATACAAGAAATTGTTACTAATGACTAGTATGAAGTAAGTCAAAAGGTAACATTAACCGATAATACACGAAAGTTCTACTTCAAATGTTCCAAGGCTTCAGAAACGGGTGACAATCTGTTAAAATTGAGAGATCCCATTACTAAAAATCTTTTAGAACTAACATACTTTTTGACGGCAAGATAAAACACTTTGGCACAACAAATCAAGTGCATGTGTATCAAGGAAAAAAGAGCGGGAAAAATGTTAAAGTTGAGTACATAAAACAACTTATAACACATAGGTATACAATACATTGACAGCTACTTTATCATACCCAAAAAACAAGAAAACACAATATCCTACCATATAAGCCAAAAGTAGGATAATACGATTTAAGTTGCATGCACTAGCTACTTGGGATCTAATATCCCAAAGGAGTCTGTATCATGAAGTCTTTATGCATAATATGTTGTAAATCATGCAAAGGAGATACTATTTTCAATACAATACCCAGTCAATAAGGTGAAGCTTAAATAATTCTATAGTTATTCGACGAAAGAAAAATTAAAGAGAAAAAAAAACTGACAAAGGAAGCATCGCTGCTAATGAATTAACAACAACAGCATAATTCTTTGGAGTAAATAAATAAATACAACATACCTCCATCTTGATTACAGGTATTTGTAGCACTTAAAGCTAGAAGTTCAGAATGAACATTGTGAACGGCCGTTCCTGACATCACTACCTGGATAGATAATTAAGGCAAAACAGAGTAATTAAACACAAGGATTAAGGCAACAAAGTAACCGAAAAGACAATGAACAGATTGTAAAATCAGAAAAACAATGACATATCGACAATTTTAATTTGCAGGCATTTCAGTTTAAAATTATTTTTTGCTACATGAAAGGGTACAATTGCCTCCAAGAAATGCAGCCTAATAATGCTAGTCATTTAGACCAATAGCACCACCAACCTTAACTGAGTGTTTGAAGAGCCACATCATCATCTTTTTAAGATATTCCACTCTGTATGAATGACCCCATCGGTCCCTACTAAAAGTCTAGACATGAATCAGAATCATATAGTTCCCGGGTTATATGCTGAAGTAAAAAAGACGAAATACAAAGGGAAATAAATCTCAATCATTCTTAAACGGTTACCGGCCATAACAATAAAAACCAAATCACAAACAATAAAATCAGGGAATTAATCACAATACGATTATCAACAATATATAACATGAGTTTGAACAAATAGAGAAACGGAGAAGTATATACCTTTGAATCAATTATGGCTACCCCAACAGGCTCATCGGACCAACATTCCAGAGAATTTGCAGAAGGTAATGAACACCTAAACAAAAAATGTTTAAAGTTAGCAAGAATAGGGATGATTCATATACACAAACCAAAGGGCCCATAATTAGTACAACTCACGGAAAATCAAATGCCACCGACAATTGATTGTGAAACTTAAGTTCACATAGACGATGAAAAGACCTCCACAACTCCAACGAGTTAGTTCGTGATTCACAATTCCCAGACTACAATACAAATTATGTAACATAAATAATGCAATTAATATTCAACTAGAATGCATTTTGGTACAAATTTGTATACAAGCAAATGACAGCTTTTTTTCTCACTTTATATTTTATATTTTCACCACCATTGTGGTCATCTGGCTCCTCCATTGGAATCCTAAGCAGAAACTTTAGCACAAAAGAAACAATTAAGAAAAAAAATCATAATGAAGAAGAACACACTAAAAACCAAGTAAAGATACTGAAAAGACGAAAGGCATGCTTTGACAAAAAAAAAAAGACTTGTAGACAAAGAAGACACCTGCATGTTGCTTAGATTTTGCAGAATTTGATTCACACATCTGATGTAATTAGAGCAGGATGAGCCCTTAGGAGCAGGAAGAAGACAAACCTGTATAGCAAAGCGGATAAAATTCATGGTTAAGAAAAAGAATGCATTAAAAACTCAAAATACTTTGGCAGAATGTTTTTATTTGTGAAGAAGCTAATTGTGTTGTGTTGTTATCTAGCTAGCTTCTTGGTTTTTGTTACAAATTACATCCATACCCACCTGCAGAGAGTTATTAGAAGCCAAATGAACCTCCTCCCACAAAGTAATCTCAGAATCCTTTCGAAGGATCTCATCATCTGAATCCAAGTCAATCCATGAACCGATCTTGCCGAAAACAGCCAAGTCATCCTATAATGAAATAAGATGCTTACTTGACAAACGTTCCCCAACTAACATTATGCAAATCACTGAAGAGATGTGCACAAATTTTATCCAACACGCACTTGGGGGGAAAAACAGAACTTTGGGCACACAACGACAAATCGAACATAAACATCAAAGACAAGTATATATTATGACAGAAAAATCAGGCACTAAGATATACTATGGGATGCAACCCCTTTATAGCCCTTATGCGTTTGTTTAGAATATAAATTACTTCAAATCTACAAGAGATAGTTAAAGATCCTTAAATGTATAGTTCATGTGCCAGTAGATCCTTTTTCCAGTTACTTTGTTTGGGGAGGGGGAAGATGGTGTGATGGTGTGATGGTGTTCGAGGTGTGGAGTAGTGAGAGTGTTGGAACGAGAAAATAAGAGAAAGCATACCGTTCTTGTAATAACATTTATTTCAAAACAAATTTCACCATGAGAATGTAGCACGGAAATTTCAACTAAGCAAAGGAGAAAAAATGAAGCAAAATCAGGAACAATGTGCAAACAGAAAGAATGTAGCATGGAAATTTGCACAGCATATGGATACTTATAGATGGAAAACTAAGACAGACATAAAGCAATGCATAGAGAATAAATGACATACTACCTCCGTCCCAAAAATTAAGTCCGTTTAGCTTTTTGAATTTGTCCATAATATAAGTCCGTTTAGAATACCAATTGAGCATTTATTACATTTTTCATCCTTTTACCCCTAATTAATTATACATTCACCAACTTTACAGCTATTACATTAATGAGAGTCAAAGGGTATTCTAGACTTTTACTATTAAAATTAATGACAGTTAACCTCTTTCTTAATCTGTGTGAAAATGTCTAAACAACCATGTTCCCTTAAGATGAAAATGTGCTGCAAAAGACATACCAACTAGACAATTGCTCCAATTTGAGGTTGTGTTCAGAGGCAATAGATCAGCAAAATTCCGTAAACTCAAAACATCAGTGCCCTTCTTCATTAAGCTGGGCCTATAGGTAGGATCCATCTGTAGTATATCATAATAAAGAACTTCTCAATTTTCACATTAAAACAGGATATGCCAGTATAGCAATGAAAAGAATACAAGCACAGCACGCCCAGCGAAAACAAACAAGCAAAAAAATCTATATCTATAAATAACACGCTGACCAAAGGGGTGAAAACAAAATGGAAGCCGCTTTTGAGGTGAGAAGCAATATGACGATGCATGTCTTCATGGAAATCGATATCTATCCCACAGTATCCATTCTCAAAGATCGACTGATGTTGCTCTTCCATGGAAAAACTGCTTTTCTTTTCGTTTTTTCCTGATAGAAAGGGAATCAGGAGTAGAAGGAAAAGGGATTACATCATCAACCCACAAAGACAAACTAGGACTAAAATAAAGCAAATAACTACACCAGAGATATGACGACCCTGATCCGGATACCGAGTCCTTAACCGGAAAAAGACGTCCGGCACGTATATAATTAAAATAAATCAATTATAATACTTAAGCCTGACATCAACAATAACAGATAACAAGCGGAAAACGAAAAACATAGACTTGGGAAAAACATAAAAGATCACTGCAACGATCGACAAGTAACAGGGCTGCAACTAAAACAAGATCCCAGGAAATATTACACAAGGTTGAATATGCATTCAGCTATTAGAATCATTCTTTACAAACCAAATGTGCAACTGTCTTAATTTATTACAAAGGAAAGAGGAAAATTCTTTACCGTATATACAACAGAAAGTAAGAAAGATAGACTTCAAGTATTACGACTTCGGGAATCACTCTTAAGCGAACTCAACCTACAAAAAAACCACCTTCTCAGAGTGGGGAAAACGACATACTAAAGGGTAAGTACAAACGTACTTAGTAAAGGGTAGAAGCACCGAAACTACACATGCTATATCACATTAATTATCAATAATAATAACATTAATAAAATCACAGGGCAAGTCACACAAAGATGATAACACATATGTTTCACTCGCTCACAGCACTCTACTAGTCTCACTAGTTGATTCAACAAAATAAGACATTTGTTACACGTTAATCCAAGGACACTTCGCTGTGTGAGAATGCACTGAGACATATCCTCAACACCTCTATAGGACATGATTGCTCATGACGCAATTCATGTGGATCATTACACGAGTCCGACACAAGTATCTAAAAGTGTGGAGGTGTAACAATACCGTGAAGCGTAGCGTGTCTCACTAAAGATTAACATGTTTTATCTTTTAAACAAGTCAAGTACGTATTTAAGCGATTAAACTAACTACCTAAGTTCATTGCACATAGAAAGGCTTCCTAAAAACTACTAGACTTTAGACAAACTCTACATTACACTACTTAGCACATTGCACATAAATATTGGAATCTAAACCAATGCCCACAAGGCTAAGGAATAAGACTTCCAATGATCCAGAGTATCTCCCCGCAGAGGGTCTCCACAAGGTGCTGAGCCAAATCCACCAGAAACCGAACTCTTAACTTCATCATGTTACAAGTACGAGATTGAACTCAAGTCAACATCTCATAAGGTCAAACGTAGAGTGTTCCAATGCTCCCGTGAGACATGGTGCGGAGCCAAATCCACTCAAACACGTACACTTGACTTTGCAACATTCCACATAACTCTCTATTTCATTTTTGCTTATAAAAATCAGCCAGCACTCTAGGATAGAATTCCATGTTTTCTTCACCATTTTACGCACTAAATCTACTCCAAATCCATAAAAAGAAAAATAAGAAAATTATTCTACAACATGCGTGCTACATTATACTCGATGTAGACACCAATATAACATGAAATTCAAGCCGAAGTGATATGAAATTACTCTAAAACATGCTTGAAGTAGAAAGGTACATCTAAACACTAAAATAACATATTTATATTTGGTTGAACACCACTTTACCTATGATTTCACGAAAAAGCTCCAAAACACTCCAAGAAGATTTAGATCCACAAGAAAAGCTCCAAGAAAATGTAAGCAACTCACTTCGATTCTACCACCAAAACGAAGTTCTACGATTACTACAACCTTTAAAACATTAAAAAGCTAAGAAAACACTCAAGAACACTTATAGACCTAGAAAATGAGTTTTCGAAACTCTTACCCGATTGGAGTAAAAATTGTATCAAAATTAAGTTCTCTTTATGGTGGACATTTTGGCATAATTGGTTTGTGATTTCGACGGTCGGATTGCCCGGAAACAGGAAGTTTCCCTTCTTTCTTCTCTTTTCTCCTTCCCTCCCTTTCATTTCTTTTTTTTTCTCCATTTTCTCACTCCAGCGGCAGAAAAGTTTGGGGAAGGTGAAGTGAAATGGGTTTTGGAATTAAAGGGTATAAACAGGGGTTGGTACATTTTTCATTTTGCCCTTACTAAAAATTAAATCTTTAAAATATCGTAAATGTTCTTTAACATTTATCTTGACTCTATTTATTTAATTAAAACACAACTCATTAAAAATATCGAGTCTCACAATATTATCGTAAAAAGACTTTTATACCGTTTACGTAGATACGAGGTATCACAATAGAACTAATCTATATGCCAAGCACTCCTTTTCTTATTAAAATGATACTGTCACAATATCTTTCTTCGTGTTATTACATATTTGTAGATAATTATTATTGTAGGAGTTAGTATTGTAGACAATGTTGTGACATATGTTATTGTTTGAGTGATGATACAGCCACAACAGTTCTGTTGTTCACTAAGAAATGATACGGCATAACCGTTTAGCCAAAACATTTATTTGCACAATTGATCATAATGTAGAATCTAGTGATCATGATTGTAATCCATCATTATCAATTGTGCAAATACACGTCGATTATGATGTATATCCATCATTAAGGCGGTTTCGCTCTAGATTAGGGCGATTTCATTGGATATATAACCGGGGGGGGGGGGGGGGGGGGGTGTGGGTAGGAAGGAAATTTCAGAAAAAATAGGGTGTCTGGGAAACACATATTTTTCCCTAAAGGTCTAGTTAGTAAATTTTCCCTAAAATATTCGACATGCTTACGGCGTATATAGCTATTATTATAGAAGTAATAGAACAGATTTCTAGGTTTGATACACAAGGAAAGTGTTAGATATTACGTGTTCACTCAGTGTACTCATTAGATAATTACTCCATTCGTTCCAAATTAGTTGAGCCAATTGCTAAAATTACGTATATTAAGAAAATTAGTTAATGTATTGATTTTAAAAATAAAATGACTAAATAGTTCTTGAATATAATTAATGTGGCATACATTTTTATTCTATCATATTGCAATAAATAAGGGAAAACAAGGAAAAGTATCATAAATGTTGTATTGAAAATATAACTGTCTCAGATAAAATAGAACAAATAATTTTAACAAATAAATAGAAACGGATGAAGTAATAATTAGTTATTCAATGAGGATTAGTTTTTAATTAGGCGGTTTATTATCTTCCTCTCCTATACAAAGCATGTGGGAAATATTTTGTAACCTTGATTTTGTGATTTATGAATGAATCAATTTTACAAAGTTCCCTGTCAATTTCCCACACAATTCACTTTTTTATTTTTATTTTTGCGAGCTTAATCAAAATGATCAGCTAAAAGTTGTTTTGTACTCCTAAAAAAAAAAAAAAAAAAAAAAAAAAAAGTTTTGATCAATAATTAGCCAGTTTTCACATGAGTTCTCTATAATTATAAATAAAATCTGACACCAAGTTGTATCATTGGGAAATTTTTAGGTAGTATGTACCTACGTAGGTAGATGCTTACGCGCACAACCGATCTTACGTGATCGATTACGTAATTGTTTATGTAGTGTGTAGTTCCGATCCCGCGCTCCGATCGCGCCACGTACTATGTACCTACATAGGTACACAGTACCTAAAAATTTCCCGTATCATTAAACCAATATTGTAGAACTCACACAACAATCAAGCAAAAATGTTTACATGTCACATTCTAAATTATGCCACAATATTGGATTGGATTGGGTTGGGTTGGGTTGGGGGGCACTTAGTCGGATAAACCATCATAGTCAACTAGAAAACAACATATATTAAGCAGGCTTTTATTTCCATACTATTTTTTACTATTGACATCCTATTACTTCCGATACCATAAAAAATTACTCCGGCATCACGATTGTTTTTAATGAACGAAACGTCACTGACACTATTGTCGCTATTGAAAACCAACGTCAGTTTGACGTTGGTGTTAAAAAAACAAGCGTCAGTGGTACCGGCATTTATGTTATAAAAATGTCACAACTTAGAAACAACAGTGCCACCGACTTTTATTTTTGAATAGCATTGATGTTGGTTTTTAATAGCAACAACAGTGCCACTGACGTTTTGTTCATAAAAAAAATAATCAAAAAATAGATGCCAATAATAAAAAATGGTATGTCAATAAAACCTCTTATATTAAATATTAAATAGATTTAATAAAACAAGCTGTTTTATGTCTTTTTTTTTTATAATACCAAAATCAGGTGCAACTCCAAATCAATAAAATCCCAGGACAAATTCCAACTTCACTAGTGAATAAAAAACAGGGTAGATGGCCTCAATCAACCTAAATCCTAATTTGAGAAATAGAAGAAGAATCATACCTGATTACTCTTGCATCACGATCACAGAACCCGCAACTGATTGCTCAACAAATCAACCCAAAAAAATAAAGACGTTGAAAAATATGAAAAATTGGAGAAAACGAAATCTATTTAGAAATTTAGGGGGGTTGTATAAATCGGATTATTTGTTCCGCTAACCCTAATCGGATTTTTTCTGAGAAAGATTTTTATCAATATATTAGGAATTCAGCTAATTCCCGCAAAGGATATCGCCAAAAAATAATTCCCGTTAAGCGTCCAGCGTGGTTTGGATTGATCCACTCCTTATATTAGATTTAAGGAGTTTGTACAACATTTATCCCATCTAATTTCCTAACCCCAAATTTTTTTAATAGACACCTCAAATTCAGGGAATCGCTTAACCAATCTCAGTAAAAATTTAATATTATCTTCCATTAATTGTAAGGTGTGTACGGGTGAACAAAAAAAACCGGAAACCAAACCGGTCTAAACCGAAAATACGTAAACTATGGTTTTTTGGTTGGTTTTTGTATTGTAAAAAACCAAACCGTGAAAAACAATTTGGTTTTGGTTTTTAAGATGAAAACCGGACCAAAGCGGAACCGGATATATATATATATATATATATATATATATATATATATATATATATATATATATACTAGTCAATAACCCGTGCATTGCACGAGGACGTATGACAATGTAATTACATTCAATTAATATGTATAATATGTACTACAAAACTAAGATCTTTCAAACTTATTATAATATTCTACAAATTATATAAAAAATGACACATTGAGTGATGTGTAAAACATGATAGTGAATTAATGTTGGCTGGAATAGGGTATTGTATGGTTCATAAGGTAGGATATAGGCGAAGGGGTGGGGGTAGCCTTACGCCATACCCCATTGAACCCTACATCTCTTCCCACTCTGCCCTCCCCGCTGTTACCATACCCTACCCTGTATCACCATATCTTACCCTCGACATCCTACCTATCTTACCTATTACATAATCTACTCCACTATCACCCACCCCTACCCATCATACCACCAAACCTTACCCATCACCCCACCTTTCTCTACCCTACCCTACCCACCACCCCACCATATCCTACCACCACCCAAACCTACCTTACCCTATCCACCATTCCAATATTAACCACCACACAACCCTACCTAACTTTACCTACCACCCTTACATATCCTACCCTACTCTACCCTACCAACCTACATAACCCACCACTTCACCCTACCCTAACATACTCTAGCTACCCACCATTCCACTCTACCATATCTTTCCCACCACACCACCTTATCATACCTTATTTTATGGTACCCCAACCTACCCTACCCAACCCTACCCTACCAACCCATCACTTCACCCTACCATACCTTACCCACCACCACCACCCCTACATATCATACACATAACCTCACACTACCATACCCACCACCACATCATACCATACCTTACCCACCGCCCCACCTTATTCAAATACGCTTCCTACCTACTTTACCCACCACAACATTAAATTATAATATTATAAACTAATGTGACATTCAAAATAAACTTAATGTGATATTTCAGATAAATGCCATAAAATTTTTCCTCAAAAAAATGCCATAAATTTAGGAACATTTCATATTAATTAGGATAAATAATTTATAGTGATGTATTTAATATAAGAATATTTTGTATTAAATGACATATTCGGTCTATAATTTTAAATTATTCCAATTTTTCTTTAAACAATTATTGTATCATGTTTGATTGATAAAAGTTTTTCATTTTTCTATTAATTATGATGCATTCTGATTTTTATTAACAACTGCATTACACCCTAAAATTTTGTAATTATTTTGAAGTGTAAGTATTAATTTTTAATTGTATGTTTTGTAATTAATGTGAATTGTAGGTATTTATTTTGAGGTAATAAAATTTTATATTTTTCTGTATTTGTCTAATAATTATGATTAATTGTGATTTACTGTCATTTAATGTTAGAATATCTTTCATTGATTGGAAAAATTAAATTTATCTTTTAGTAAATATTATAACATAATGTGACATTCAAAGGAAACTTAATATGATATTTCGCATTAAGTGTCATAAATTTAAGAATATTTGATATGTATTAGGATGGCTAATTTATTGGAATGTAGTTAATATGAGAATATTTTGTATGAAATGAAATATTCGTTCTATATTTTTAAATTATTCCAATTTTTCGTTCAAGAACTATTGTATCATGTTTAATTGATAAAGCTTTTTCGTTCAAGAATTATTCCAATTTTTCGTTCAAGAATGTAGGGTTTTTTTTTTCCATATTTTAGGCGAATTTTGTAATTAAGGTCATTTTTTTTTCTGCCATACTTATTCCATACTTTTTTCTCAAAAATAAATAAATTATTCCATACTTTTATTAGGAGAATCGAATTTTAAATGATTTTTCTAATTAGAGCCGAATTTATTTCATATTTTTATTAGGAGAATCAAATTTTAAATGATTTTTCTAATTAGGGTAGGCGAATTTTGTAATTATGGTAGGTTTTGTTTTTGAAAATTTAGAAGAATGTGAGCCGAACTTATTCTCCATTTTTATTATGAGAATCAAATTGTAAATGTTTTTTTTCTAATTAGGGATGAATTTATTCCCTATTATTATTAGGAGAATCAATTTTTTAATGATTTTTCTAATTAGGGTAGGCGAATTATGTAATTATAGTAAGTTTTTTTTGGAAAAATTAGAAGAATGTGAGCCAAATTTATTCCTTATAATTATGGTAGGTTTTTTGAATTTAGTTATTTTTGAATGTGAAATGAGATGACATAAATGTAAGAATATTTTTATTAATTAGCGAATTTAAATATAATTATTTTTAAAAACAAAATTTAATGTAAGATTATTTAGCATTAATAATGTGAGCCGAATTTATTTCTTACTTTTATTTGGAGAATAAAATTTTAAATGGTTTTTCCAATTTGGGCCGAATTTATTTTATATTTTTATTAGGAGAATCAAATTTTAAATGATTTTTCTAATTAGGGTACGCGAATTTTGAAATTATGGTTAGTTTTTTTTTTTTTTTTGAAAAATTAGAAGAATTTGAGCCGAATTTATTCAATATTTTAATTATGAGACTCAAATTTTAAATGATTTTTCTAATTAGGGCCGAATTTATTCCCTATTTTTCTAATTAGGGTAGGCAAATTTTGTAGTTACAGTAGGTTTTGTTTTTGAAATTTTAGGGAAAGAATTGTTAGTAGTCAAAAAGATATAATGACATCGAATCAAATATGTATATACATCGATTTGGGGAGATCATGGAAATGGGGGTGCAATATTTTTGCAGTAAATTCATCGATTTTGTTTTTTTTTTTTCCGGATTCATTTTTCTTAATTTGGAGAGAGTTAATGGTTTTTATTTTTATTTTTTAAATAAGACTGTTTTTTAAACCACATTGACATTAATATATTTTATTTGACCAGTGTGAAAAAATTTAAAGTTGGTATAATTATTGTAGAGAGAATTTGGAGAATTTTTTTTTTATATGATATGGCAATTTATTAGCAGGTTTGCAATAATTTTTTTGATTTTGTATTTTTTTTAATTTATTAAATATTTGGAGTTAATGGATTTTATTTTTATTTTTGGAATAAGATTGTGTTTTAAACCACATTGACATTAATTTTTTTTTTTTGAAATTGACATTAATATTTTATTTGATCAGTGTGAACAAATTTAAATTTGGTATAATTATTGTAGAGAGAATTTGGGGAAAGATTTTTTTTATATGATATGACAATTTATTAGCAGGTTTGCAATAAATTCATCGATTTCGTATTTTTTTTAATTTATTAAATATTGAGAGTTAATGGTTTTTATTTTTATTTTTTAAATAAGACTATTTTTTAAACCACATTCACATGAATATATTTTATTTGACCAGTGTGAACAAATTTAAAGTTGGTATAATTATTGTAGAGAGAATTTGGGAAATATTTTTTTTATATGAGATGGAAATTTATTAGCAGGTTTGCAATAAATTAATTGATTTTGAATTTTTTTTAATTTATTAAATATTGTGTGTGTGTGTGTGTATGTATGTATATATATGTATATATGTATGTATGAATGTGTGTGTATGTCTATGAATATCGACACTATTAATTAAGGGACCTTTATTTGCACCACACCAATCTACTCGTGTACCACTCGACCTGTGCACCACAGTAAAACCGACTTTTCGTCAGTACATTGTGAGAACTCACCATAGTGAACCGACTTTTCGTGTAAATAACTAATATCTCAGTCCATGATCCATTCTTCAATCAACTACCTCACACACGTAGTTTGATGCTCATCCTAATAGGACCTATGACAAGATGAAATAAAAACAGTTTACATGGTTTAATATGATCATCTTAATTGGAAAATATGATAATATAATGTTGTGTATACACACACACACACACACACACACACACACACATATATATATATATATATATATATATATATATATATATATATATATATATATATATATATATATATACATGACACGATGACATTCGAGTTATGGTGTATGGTAGATAAGGAATGAGAATCTTGTATGATTGTCGTGTGAATAATGACATGAATTCGCTGAACCGTGATAATGCCCTTTCAGTGAATTATTTGTAAAAAAAAAAAAGAGGACCAAAAACCGGAAAGAACCGTAACCAAGTCGATCCAAACCAGACCGGATAAAATGGTTTTACCTAGCTATGGTTCGGTTTTGGTTTGTAAATTTTGAAACCGTAAAAAATGGTTTGGTTTTTTAAGTGATTAAAAACCGGAAAACCGGACCATGTGCACCCCTAAAGGTGTGATACTTAAAAAAAAATCATAATAATAAAAAAAAAGTTAAAAAAAAATTCCCTTAAAAATAAAAGTTATTTTGCTCCGACGAATTCCGGCGTCTTCGCCGCCGCTCAACGCGCTCACATCTACTCTCCGGCGTTCTGGGCTTTGGCCATAGACATTAGACACTAATGACAGCAACTCCGATCATAGATCCACACCTATCCTATCCATGGATGTAGACGAAAGTGAGAAGACATCGGAGCAAGCCAACCTCCTCCGGCACAGCAACGATGGATGGAAAGGGAGTGTTTACCCACCGCCAGGAGGCCAAAATGCTTGGAATGATAGAAGTGAAGTTGAGATCCTCCAACAATTCAACTATGAACTATAAGAGGTTTATAACATGGACCCACTACATATAAATATTTTTTCTACTACACACAAACTTTAAAATAAAAAAAATCAAAAGATCCAACGTGGCATGGCATGAACCGGTTGATTTGCCTAAAGCTTTTCCTCAAAACTTTAGTGATATGGACTTGGTACAATGGTTGTAAAGCTTTTCAAAAGCTTTTTATTTGTTTTTAAAGCTTTTCATGTATAGTATTGGAGATACTCTAAGGACCATCTCTACACCGGTGAAGGGGAGGATAAGTTTGACATTGTCATCTTAATTCAAATCTCTGAAACTGGAGAAGAATGGAGGTGGATGATGACCCCATATAGATTGAGGTGCGACGATGTTGGATCTTGTCTATTAATAAATCCGGACCCTAATTTTTCTAGTTACAATTTGAACAAGACTAAACCCTAGAAAAAGTATAAAACGGGGATGTGTTTGGGTATTTTAGACTGATAATGAGACTGTTAATCTCAAGTTGCCTACGTATCATGTAATTGTTCAAGAATCAAGTCTCTTCTTAGTTTTTGATATCGTTTATATAGAGGACATCTCGTCCAAGGCAAACATGTGCCGTGTCCTTCAAAGACTCTATTCCGTATTGACCAAATATTATCTTGTGTCAATCCTTACTATTCAGGAGATAATGATGGATATCTTGAATATAGTATCAATATCTTATTGACATGAGATACTTTCCATGTTTATCTTATAATTTATGCACGTGAGCAATATCGGATGAGCCCATACGCATGGACCCGTGCTCCCCAAAGCAACCTAGCCGACCTGCGGTGGCGCTATTCGGGAGAACGGGTAAGACCTCCCACATGGGGTTCGGAGTCCGCCCTTAGGCATAAAGTGGGGCTCCCGGCCCTTAACGCTATAGTTTCTCTCGTCTTCACTTAATGGTTGGTCAATGTAAAGATGACACGTGGAGAGACTCACTTTAACCCTCATTATAAGCCCCCAAGATCTGGCTGAACTACTCGTAGTGAGGTCGGATCTGTTAGAGGTGTTGTTCGGCCACTGTTATCTAGACTTGTAGAATTTTACAATGGCCTTCTCTGCCAGGTGACAGAGTTACCGTTATAACGCTGTCATAACTACCCCGGGAATCGAGGCATTTTGCCCACATTGTTTGAAGTGGGACGGTTTCTAAAAACATATTTGGGGATAACCCCCATCGTATCAATTGTCCACTCGCTATCTCGTTTTTAATTAGAAGACTAGGATCAATTGCCGATCTCCCTTTTTCTTCAAACTTACAAGTTTGCTGATCTAGAGAAGGCGGCCTCCGATTGTTGGTAGAGACTTAAGAACGTGACTAAGTCCAAAGATCAAGAGATCCGAGCTCTCAAAGAGCGGCTCCAGGCTCAGGAGACCGAACAGGCGGCGTTGGGAGACAAGTACAATGCAAGTCTTAAGGAGACCGAAGACAAGCATTTGGAGGAGAAAACTGAGCTAGAAAATATTTGGGAGACTCCGAGCCGAGAAGGCCGCACTGGAAGATTCTATTCTGGGCCAAATTGATCAGGCGATCCGGGATTACAATTTCAAACAAGGCTTTGTACAAGGATGACATGGGTGCAGTCTATGAAGCTTGTCTGAGGAGTTCCAGGAAGGGGTTGAAACTGTGTCTAAAGTATGCCCCCTATCGTGCCGCTGCTCCTTGCCAAGGGCCTTCTTTGGTCGCTCTAGTTGCTTCGCCGAGCCGCCTCGGGCGAATACGACCGTGGAGAATCTTACTCCCGCCACGAGCCCGGGTGGAACTCGGCCCCCTAATGCTTCTTAGGTTTTTGAACTTGTATTTCGTTTTTAAAATTTCCCAAAATGTGTAACATGCACAACTCTATAATATAAGCATTTTTTTGTTGTACTTTGAGCACTTTACTGTTTTGATCCTCCGTGGGGTATTTTGCCCACCAGTATGCCATGAATTAACTTCTAGTTTTGGATGGCATACTCAATCTTTTGTTAAGTTTTTGTTCGGGTCCGTCCTGCAGATTGAGTGAATTTAGCTTTTGCCAATCTTACTAAGTCTGTCCTGCAAAGCTCGATTTGGGATTTTCATGCAGCCAACGAATGCGGCTGTGCGGAACTCGGTTTGTCAGTCCTGCAGACTTAATGAACTTGGCTGAGTCCGACCGGCGGAGCTCGGTTTGTCATTCTAGTTGACTTAATGAAATTGTCCGTCCCGCATGAGTTCTCTTGCCTTAACTTCATTTTCAGCTTACTTGAAGTACTTTGATCCGTAGTTGGTATCTTGCCCCAGTATGTCATGCACTAACTTACAGTTTTTTTTATGGCATACTTAGTTGTGTATGTAATTTTTTGCTTTTGAGTCCGACTGCGTGCAGCTCGAAATTTGATGTCTGTCCTCCAGAATGAATTTTTTGAGTGACATGCAGACTTAATTTTTTGAGTCTGTCCTGCAGATTTAATATTTTGAGTCTGATCTGCAGACTTAATTTTTTGGGTCTATCTTGCACACAAATTTTTTTGAGTCTGACCTGTAGACTTAATTTTTTGAGACTGACCTGCAGACTTAATTTTTTAGTCTTTCCAGCAGACTTAATTTTTTGAGACTGACCTGCAGACTTTGTTGAGTCCGACATGAGGAGCTCAAGCTTTGGAGTTCAACCTGCAGAGCTCAATTTGAGTCTGTCCTGCGGACTCTATTTTTTGAGTCCGTCCTGCGGACTTAATTTTTTGAGTCTGACCTACAGACTTTGTTGAGTCCGACCTGTGAAGCTGAAGTTTTAAAGTCCGACCTGTGGAGCTAAAGTTGAGTCTGTCTTGCAGACTCTATTTTTTGAGTCTGACCTGTAGATTTAATTTTTTGAGTCTGTCCTGCAGACTTAATTTTTTGAGTCTGACATGTAGACGTTGTTGATTCCGACATGCGGAGCTCAAGCTTTAGAGCCCAACGAGCGGATCTCAATTTGAGTCTGTCATGCAAACTCTATTTTTGAGTTTGACCTGCAGATTAATTTTTTGAGTCTGACCTGCAAAATTTTTTTTTGAGTCTGTCCTGCAGACTTAATTTTTTGATTGAGTTCGTCCTGCGGAGCTCGGTTTGTCTATCGTGCAGACTTAATGAATTTGGCTAAGTTCGACCTGCGGATCTCAGTTATTCAGTCCTGCTGACTCAATGAATTTGTTTGAGTTCAACCTGCGGAGCTCAGTTTGTCAGTCCTTCTGACTTAATGAATTTGGATGAGTCCGACCCACGGAGCTCAGTTTTTCTGTCCTACAGAATTAATGAACTTGGCCGAGCCTAACCTACGGAGAATAGTTTTTCAGTCATGCTGGCTTAATGAATTTGGTTGAGTCCGACCTGTGGAGCTTAGTTTGTCAGTATTTAATAAATTTGGCTAAGTCCAACCTGCGGAGCTCAGTTTGTCAGTCCTGCTGACTTAATGAATTTGGCTAACTCCAACCTGCGGAGCTCACTTTGTCAGTCCTACTGACTTAATGAATTTGGCTAAGTCTGACCTATGGAGCTCAGTTTTCCAGTACTGCATACTTCATGAATTTGGCTGAATCCGACCTGTGGAGCTCAGTTTGTCAGTCCTGCCTACTTAATGAATTTGGCTGAGTCCGTCCTGCGGAACTCAGTTTGTTTGTCCTTCAGACTTTATGGATTT
Source organism: Gentiana straminea (assembly GCA_036785695.1). Classification (NCBI taxonomy): domain Eukaryota; kingdom Viridiplantae; phylum Streptophyta; class Magnoliopsida; order Gentianales; family Gentianaceae; genus Gentiana; species Gentiana straminea. The sequence goes on from JAVUPR010000298.1 coordinate 1,411,369, forward strand.
GGCTAAGTCCATCCTGCGGAGCTTGGTTTGTCTATCATGCAGACTTAATGAATTTGGCTGAGTCCAACCTGTGGAACTTGGTTTGTCTGTCCTGCAGACTTAATGAATTTGGCCGAGTCTGTCCTACGGAGCTCGGTTTGTCTGTCCTGAGACTTAATGAATTTGGCTGAGTCCGTTCTGTGGAGCTTAGTTTGTCTGTCCTACAGACGTAATGAATTTGGCTGAGTCCATCCTACGGAGATCAATTTGTCTATCCTGCAGACTTATAATTTTTTGATGAGTCCGACCTGCGGAGCTCAGTTGTCACTCCTGCTGACTTATAATTTTTAGCGGAGTCCGACCGCGGAGCTCGGCTTGTCTATCGTACAGACTTTGTTGAGTCCGACCTGCAGAGCCCGATCTGAGTCTATCATTCAAACTCTATTTTTTTAGTCTGTCCTGCAGACTTTGTTGAGTCCGACCTGTGGAGCTCGATCTGAGTCTGTCCTGCAGACTTTGTTGTTTATGGTTTAAAACAATTACACACCTTCACACAATGGAGAAAAGCAATATGATATAGAAATAATGATAAAACAAAGTTACCAGAAGATCGAGGAAGTTTGCTGTTGAACTTGGCGTATGGCCTTCCTTCCCGTGGGTCGCTGCCTGTAATATCGCCTGTAAGGCCGGACCATCCACGGCAGCCAGTTGTTCCACCAGCCCTTGTTTTGATGGATCTAAAACGACTTCTTCATGTTGCTGAGGCTGATTGTTGGTGGCGGGATCTGTTGTCGTCCCACCTCCAGCATTTTGACCACCATCGTTGGCGGTTGGTTTCACCCTATTTTTTCTTGTTACCTTTTTTTTCCGGTGGCATGATGATCTTAAACAACTGTCAGTAGAAGGCCCACCTTCTAGCGCCAATTGACGATGCTGGATCTCGTCTATTAATAAATCCGGGCCCTAATTTCCCTAGTGACAATTTGAACAAGACTAAACCCTAGAATAAGTATAAAATATGGGGGATGTGTTTGGGTATATTAGACTGAGCCTGAGACTGTTAATCCCAAGTTGCCTACGTATCCCGTAATTTTTCAGAATCAAGTCTCTTCGTAGTTCTTGGGATCGTATATATAGAGGACATCTCATCCAAGGCAAGCATGTACCGTGTCCGTTAATGACTCTATTTCGCATTGACCAAGGATTATCTTGTGTCAATCCCTATTATTTAAGAGATAATGATGGATATCTTGAATATAAGATCAGTGTCTTAATGACTTGAGATTCTTTCCATGTTTATCTTATAATTTATGCACGTGAGCAATATCGGATGAGGAAGGTTTTGGCCGACCTGCGGCGAGCTCTTCCGGACCGTCTCAGCCCATACTGCGTGGACCCGAGCTCTCCAGCAACCTAGCTGACCTGTGGTGGCGCTGTTCTGGAGAACGGGCAAGATCTCCCACCTGAGGTTCAGGTCTTCCCTTAGGCATAAAATGGGCTCCTGGACCTTAACGCTATAGTTTTTCTGTCTTCACTTAATGGTTATTCAATGTAAAGATGACATGTGGCGATGCTCAGTTCGACCCTCATCAAGGTGGAAATCGTCTCGGATTTGTGAAGACTATGAAGAATGGCATTTATCATCAATGTTGTGGGGAGAAATGTCTCCTTCCGGATTCTCGCAAGGGAAATTAACGAGGATGTGGTGTACTAGCGGCAAATTGGACATTGTTGTTCTTGAGCTAGGCTATTATGTGGTCCGATTTTGCTATAAAGAAAACTATGAAACGGTATTATGAAAAGGTCCTTGGCTCATCCAAGGACATTATTTCACTTTAATGAGTTGGAGACTATTTTTCATGCCCTTCAAGCGGGAATTGTGTCCATGTTAGTCTAGGTTCGTTTTCGAAGGGTCCCATGAGAGTTATTCAATGATCATGATTTTTTTTGAAGTTGGCAAAGAGAGTTGGTAAGACAATAAAAGTTGATGTGGTGACAACAGGGTTAGCAAGAGGAAGGTATGCTCTTGTTTGTGTGGAAATGAACTTTTACATCATATCTTAAGAACAAAGGTTGCGCTCATGGGATATATGTTTGTTATGACGGATCGATCAAGAAGTGATGGTGATTGTGAGTAAAGATAAAAGATAAACAAGCAAACAAACACATAAACAAGAAGAACACAGATTTAACGTGGTTTCCGGCAATGTGCCGACTACTCCACGGACAAACGAGGATATTTTATTATCACGAGAAAGTTACATTAGTTACAATAGATACAGATGGTATTTATAGACTTGGGAATCAAACCCTAACTGACTAAACAGTCAAAACAGATAATGAGCACTGGAGAAAATATCTCTTCATAGTCTACCCCATCTTTCTGACTGAACCCCCTAGCAACTAAATATGCCTTATAGCTGATATCCTCAACATATGTCATTCCTTCCTTTTTATTGAATATCCATTTGCAGTTGACCACCCTTCTATCATGTGGTTGTTTGACCAGATCCCAAGTCTCATTCTTCTAAAGTGAATCAATTTCTTCTCCCATGGCAGCAAGCCATTAGGATGCCTCAGAACATATAACAGCCTCTCTGTAAGTGTTAGGTTTAAAACCATCCACTTTTTCAGCTACCTGTAGTGCATATCCAACCATATCCTCCTCAAACCCATATCTTCTTGGAGGTCTGATACTGTCACAGTCTTTCTAATAGAATGTTTGAATAACAACCTTGGACCTTGAAGTAATGTTACTCAAGGAGTTACTATCTGATTTAATCAGACCACTTCAAACATTAGTTGTTGGAGGAGTGTATTTTAGCATATTAATAACTATATAAGGCAATGCATGGTTTAAACTTGCAGTGAAATCATTTCACTCAGAGGTAGGCCAAGCATTAGTGCCAAAACTATGTTATAGCCTATGTATGAGCATGGAATACTTGCTTCTCAAGTAATATCAGAGATACCTCTGAATATTCAGATAAACTAATCAGTGTTTTGAAGTAGTCATCAGACAAAAACCACTCCCTATTTGGACACACATGATAAAATTCCCGGTGTCCATAATCCACACATCTCTATGCCCTGCTGACTCGGAAACTGCTAAGGTCAGATCTTCTTCAAAGTTGGTGTCTTGTTCTGCCAAAGCAACTGTACCCTGCTACTTCTTCCTTTTTGGACATTCATTTTTCCAATGTCCATGCTCCTTGCAGTAGTTACAGACATCCTTAGCTTTAGGTCCCTTGGAATTTTTCTTGAATTTCTTCTTCCCAGAATTTCCTGGCCCCCTGATGACTCCACTAGCCACCAATCCAGCAGACCGACCGTCCGTCCTAGAACCGATGCCTTATGGCGTAACTCTCGAGCATGGAAGGATGATCTCACATCCTCCAATAACACCGAGTCATTTCCAACAATAAAGGATCGCACAAAGTTCTCATATGATGCAGGAAATGACACAAGTAGGATCAATGCTACATCCTCATCTTCAATCTTCACATCAGTACTCCTTAGGTCAAGAAATATTATGTTCAGTTGATCTAGATGATCCTTCAGCTGAGTGCCCTCATGCATCCTTAAACTAAACAGGCGCTGTTTCAACAACAACTTGTTTGTTAGAGACTTTGTCATATACATGCTCTCAAGTTTGGACCACAACTTTTCAGTAGTGTCCTCTTCAGCAACCTCCGTGATAATATCATCTGACAAGCACAACATAATTTTTGAGTGTGCTTTCTCCTTCAGACTGGCTCTCTCAGCAGTGCTTCCTTTTGTTGATATAGACAAAGGACTCCATAATCCCTGTTGCTTCAACAAAGCAAGCATCTTGATCTGGCACAGACTAAAACTGTATCTTCTTGTAAACTTGTCAATCTTGATATTTAAAGCAGCATCTTTCTCACTAGAAAAGCTTGTGTAGATCCCAAATCCAAGCGCCGATTATGACCTTGGTGCCAATCTACCTTGCTTAAAACAGATAAACGTATTTCTTGATGAACCCGGACGCTCCGTACCGCTTGTTATGACGGATCGATCAAGAAGTGATGGTGATTGTGAGTAAAGATAAATGATAAACAAGCAAACAAACATAGAAACAAGAAGAACACAGATTTAACATGGTTTCCGGCAATGTGTCGAATACTCCACTGACAAACGAGGATATTTTATTATAACGAGAAAGTTACATTAGTTACAATTGTTGGAAATAAAATTTATGTTTTGATGATGATTCATCACTTATTTAGTCTTGATTCTAAACCCCATTGATGAAGTGTCATAACTAGCTGTTATAGTGCAAAGCAAAAAGATGTCTAGATGTCAATGTATAGGAATTAATAGAGTCTGATATTTGTATAGGTTAAATCAGACAAGCACTGTAATATTTCTAGGTCATGAACTGAGATAACAAGAAACTGAGTTAGCGAGAAACTGGAAATCAGTTAAAGCAGAGCACACCAACGTAAAACTGAAGAAGTTAAGTTCGCTGAGGGACACAGACTCAGTTGGCTTATCTAGAAGACTGAAGAACTGAGGGTCACAGACTCAGTTACAGAAGATTGAAGAACTGAGGGTTCAAACTCAGTTATGCAGATTACAAGTCGAGACTATGAAGTTAGACTTCAGGCAAGATTGTGGTGGCCTGAACTGACTTTATGGATCTTGTATGAAGACCTAAGAATCATAAGGACGATGAATTCTTAGAATATATTTGCTTATGTTGTACTCGATTAAGTCAATTATAATCGATGTAAAACGGAGTACCGATATTTGAGAAGAGTAAAATCTCGCTAATGCTCCAAGTCACCAAGAAATTGACAAGTGATAAACTCAATATAAAACCGATAAGGAAACTCGCTTTATATGTCACTCATCCAACAAGCCGATAGTACAATCGAACGTTACAGAGGAAGCGATTTTATTGGATGAACTATCGATGATCAGAACGGTCAAAAAAATATAGCCGTTACAAGATTCAAGCAGGATGAACGTTAGATGAACCCCTATAAATAGACTACTCCTACAACAACAAAAAGGGGGGGGGTGAAAAGAGAAGAGCAGGAAGAATTAAAAAGAATCAATCTAGTCAAGGAAGATAAAATTAAGGGGGAAACCAATTTCAAAAGAATTCCTGCTAAATAATTTATTGCAAGATCAAGAAATTTCTTCAAGTGATTCTTAAGCACTCAATGAAAATCAAGATAACTCATTTGAAGAAGTACATAGCCGAGCATAATTTACTCATCTAAAAGAAAAGCTCAAATCATAATTGAATCATAGTTATTGATTCAAGTCTCAACTTTGATTTTATCAAAGGTTTAGACTGTGAAACACCAAGAAGGTGTGAAGGACAGTTGAGTGCAGACAGGAAGACTGTGGTTGTGATGAGCTGGTGAATAGGCAATTCAACCCTCCAAGGACCAGTGTTTCAAACAATTGAAGAACATCAATTCTACCTAATCTACAAGTATTTAGACATTGAAGCTAGGGATTAGTCAAGGACTATCAGTTTAGGACTCTTTGTAACCGGGCCATCTCAAAGAAGTTCTAGTGGAATTTTCCTCCGCATCACAAGGGAAGAGAGGACGTACAGATTACACCACCGGAACCTCTATAATTCTTGTCTATTTACTTAACCATTCATTTACTTTATTGCAATTGTACTTATCTAGTTTTCGTTCAAATCAAGTCAATAAGCTATTTGTTAACTTATATTTTATAAAGGCTAAATATATCCGCCGCCGGTTGACTCGCTTTTAAGCTTAAGTCGTTTGACTTGAACTCACTTAGTCGATAACTCCACACAAGTTTTAACCGAACCTTAATTTGTTTTTAGGGACAAGTTTATTCACCCCCTCCTCTAAGCTTGTGTTAGCCTTTCCAAGGGACCAACAATTGGTATCGGAGCTTTGTTTTGAAGAGATTCTTCCTTTCGCTTGAGTAAGCTATTTCCGATACTAACAATTGGTATCGGAGCCGTTTCGCTTTTGGAGGAGATATCTTACAAACCAGCTTGTTGAAAACCCTTTATCGTACTTTATTACAATGGATACATCTAGAATTAGAAATTGGCTGAATAACCCCCTGACTGATTATTTGCAGAATGTTGTTTTTGATTTTCAGGATCAAGTATTTGAAAGATTCATTACCACGAGCTCACATACGAATCCGGAACCTCATTTTAGTTATGATGAAGCCACTGAGTTTAATGCTAATGTTGATGATGGATCCAGAGGATTTCCATCCTTAAGTGATCTTTCAGAAGAAGTAGAAAAAGAGTTACTACGAGTAGCTGATCACATAGAAGAAAATTTGACTAAAGGCAAATATGTTGTTCTACCCATGAGTTATGGAGGTGAAAGTGATGAGGAAATCATATCGCTAGGAACAAACACGTACAAATGCTATTGATAAAAGAAAGCAAGTTCTAATTGATGATGATTCCTCGACAGAAGGTTTACCTATCAAACATCAGGAGGTAATTGCATCTACATCCAAAACTCACATTGCCATGAACAATCAAAGAAATGAATATTTCAATGAAACCTTGGACATACTCATAAAGGAATTAGTGGCAATTCAAAAGAATTATGAGAATGTCAAAAAGGAGAAAAAGTTATTGAAATCAAAAATTTCAAGATTGAATGCTGAGATCAATTTAATCAAGACTAATAATGGAAACAAGGTAAATCGACCAACTGATAAACTGACATAAGTAATAAACATTACGTAATCATCGCTGATCCAACTCCCAAAGTTGTTCGGCCTCAAACCCGGAAAACCATTTTGAGATAGATCTAGTTTAGTGGTTTGATAATCATTATAATTCTAAGTTCGGACCAAGATCGCTTGCAATAAAATTTGTGACTACTCAAAAGTCAGGAACTCGGAAAACTGATAAAGTTATTAGAACTGACAAAAACTTAGCACAGCCAAATGTACAAACTGATAGAACTGATAAACTAGTTGGTAAAAAGCACCAAACCAACAGATTTTACAGAAAACTCGAAGGCCGAAAAGGCAAAACCGATCCGAGATCGCAAGAAAACTCTTCAAGTCATATCCATCTATAAATGAAGATCATTATGGAATGACAGACTCGAGGAAAGGAAGACTATTTCCCACCGATGAAGATTGGAATGAACCATCACTTCGCTTTCACAACCGAATAAACAAAAAACTCGTTAGGACAAAACAGAAAAGTTTGTGAAAGCCGACTCTACCTACCAAAATATCAAGAGAGATATAAAGTTAAAAATAAAAATATATCATCGAAAACTAATCAGTTAGGACCCAAACATATATGGGTACCAAAAATTTCTCATTTTGTTTTGCAGGAGAAAAATCGCTAACTCAGAACTGAAGAAGTATGATTCACAGAACTGAGTTGTATTCACAACCGAGCTTTTGAATTCAGTATATAGTACAAGACTGAACGTGTACAGCTGGAATTACACCACATCTACTCTATTTACTATTCTCTAGCTACGGATGTCAGGAATAGACACGACCTTTCCTAATCTCAACCGCACATCTTTTCCACTCATCTTCTTTTTCGCAATCTCAAAACATTTATGACAAGACGTTTTAAGTCCCACTCAATTCTTAACTACCCCTTGCTACAAATTATAAATAACCCGGATTTTCTTTTATAATTCCTTACACTCGAATTTTTGAATCTACTTTCTATTCCCCCAAATTTTCAAATTTCTCAATCAAATCCAGAAAACGATTGCTTCTACTCGTGTTGAACCTGGAATGATCATTTCACTTGATCAATTCATTGCCAAGTATACCGATCAAACTTTAGCCAAAGTAATTATAGCAAAAATCTAGAAAATTAAAGGTTTGGATGTTGTATTCAACATCGATCTGAAAAGTGAATGTCTGGAAAGCATTGGAGACTTCTATGAATTCGGAAGTACAGCTATAGAAGGAGAAAGCACACACACTTTTACCACTACTGTCAATGGTAAGCAGATCAAGGTTACTAAAAACCTTATTGCAGAAATTTTTGGATTCGACAAATCTGGAGGAACGTCAGCAATCAAGTTGACTAAGGAACAGAAGGAGAAACTATGGAAAGACATAGCAATTGATGCAGAATCCGTAGTGTTACAGACCGGAAGCACAAGTCTACTCAAACCAGAATTCAATTTTCTCACCAAAATGTTAGCAAATTGCATAATTGGAAATGCAGGAAACTTTAGCAATCTATCTGGAGCAAAATTGGATTTGCTATATGTGATTTGGTTTGGAGAAAGTTTTAATGGCAAAGATATTTATTTGATCAAATAGTGGTACAATCAATTGACATACTCAAGAAGAAAACTGATGTCAAGAAAGGTCGTTTTTAACATAAAAAGACTCTTGCATTAACAGTCCAAAGAATACTCGATCATTTTGGAATTGCAAAGAGGAAGGAAACACCAGTTGCCGATGGGAAGATAGTTACTAAAGAAGAAAAAGCTGGAAAAAGAAAAGCTGAAGGTTATGTAAGTGAACCCAAAAGAAGAAAAAGCGAAAGATGAAGAAAGTTATAACTAGAGATGAAGCTTTAGAACAAGTTGAAGAACCGAGTAAAAGAAGGAAACAGCTTGGAAGATTCGAAAAAGAAAATCGATCAAGTTACCGAAAAATCGTAGAAGTGTCACCAGCACAAGTAATAAGTACTGAAGTTGCTGAAGGATCAGCACCAGTAGTGAGAACTGAAGTTACTCCCACCGAATCTATTCCAGTTTCAGTAACTGAGGCTTTAACAATTCAAGAACCAGCCACGCATACACAAGAAATTGAAATGACGAAGGAGACTGAAGTTTTCAACAGAGAACGGAATGTTGAAGTTGACATACAAAAGGAAGCTGAGACTCAGTGGAACAGACCCTGAGAACTCAGCTTGATGTTGAAGAATCTGACAGTGAAGAAAGATTGATTGATGAAACAACGTTGAATATGCTTCTGTTACTTTCAAAATCCAAATCCACTCCTCAAGAATCTGCTTCCAGATTAGAACATGAAGAAACAGTTAAAGAATTTTCAGCTCCTCACTCTGAGGAAAAGGAGGCTGAAATAGAAATAGAATCAACTAAGATTATCCACTTGGATGAGCTAATCCATGAAGAAGAACCCACTGAGCATACAGTGAAAGACGTTCCAGTTGCTACATTGGAACCTGAGTCTACTGAAGAACAAGTTGCTGAAGGACTTGTTAGAGACACGATTATGGAAACTGAGCCGATAATCTCACTTTCAGTCATTGAAAAAGATACATCAGTCGTCCTAGACTCTACTGAGGGAGGAACCAACAGAACCGATCTTATGCAAACTGAGGATATTGCAAGAACTAATCCCATGCAAATTGAAGATTCTATTATAGAAGAAGACCACGAGATCACAAGAGAATCGAGGAGATTGTCACACCATTCAAATCCTCAACCGATCATGGAGAACTTATGATAGCCGATTATGAGCGATTACGCGCAGATATCGGACTTGGAAATTCAGCCCATTGCCAATCAAAGAAGTCGAAGCGTAAATGGAAGTTGTCGAGAAATGGGTATTTGATCTATACAACATTACAAATCTATCGGAGATAATCATTACCGATGAATTCTTAAATCAAGGATATGCGCTGATCAGAAACAGTTATTGGAAGGAAGCCATAGCTGGTGGAAGTTCCAAAAAGAATGATGATGATGATGATTCTCAGGAAGATCCTAACTTGCAAAAAGGGATTCTTGCCTCTCTACAAGAAAAGGAAACTGCAACAGAACAGAATACTGATGATGATTCTAGTAGTTCTGAAGAAAGCAGTGGAAGTTCAAGTTCTGAAAGTGTACCAGATACACAACAACAAGAAGGAGGTTACCAATCTCCTACTGACAAGTCTACACTTGAAATAGCAAGAACTGTGGCAAACTTGCCTGGAGAAGAGTCAGATGATGAACTCAACGTACATCTGTCACCTGCAAAAATTATTGATCAATCAAGCTTGGAAGAAGTTAGGAAACAATCTGAAGAAAGAAGAAGATCGGCAGAATATAGAGAAAAACTGAAGCAAGTTGTTCTTTCACCTCTAAAGCAAGCTAAACCAACTGAGGCTGAGACAAACAAGGTAAATGAACAACAAGCAGGAAGTTCAAAAGATTTACCTACTCAGGTTGATCTCATTAAATTTTATCATAATGAGATAATCAGAATTCAGAAAGACGATAACAGCTTATTTGGAAAGGTTCTAAAATCCTTAGAATCTAGCAAAGATGAAAGAAGCAAGCTTGAAAAAAAAATGGATATCGTCACTGATAACTGTCAAAACACTCTGCTTCAGCTTCCGAAAACAACCATTGAGAATGACGCAAGAAGAAATGAAACTCAAGACAGATGGGAAGTTATTCTCAATAATCTGGTAGACATAATGATTTTAATGGAACAGGGCATGAAGGACTCACTTGTAGTTCAAACCATTTTGGCATCAACTCAACAAACATTGAACGCTTACATCAAGAGCCCGATTCATAAAGATGATGTCAATAAGGGGGAAAGTTTGGACATCTTAAAAGTCCATGTTTCGAGATGCCACAAGTCCTTACAAATGTTGATGACAAACCGAATGAATCGAAGAAAGCTAGAGGAGAATTCACTGATGAAGAGATGTAAATGATTGTTAAATACTCAGAACCGACTGACAAAAGAGTTGGTTTGGATTCTCGTCTCTACAGTCTATTCAAAAATCTACCAGAAAGAGAAGGAGTGTCAAAAGAAGAATCTCTTAAAACATTTCTACACATGCAGAAAATGCTCATGCACTCTTGGAATAAACTGAGGAAATGGGAAAAGAATGGTACTTTAGATAAAGAGTCAGATAAGATTGAAAAGGTTGAACCTGAATTCATTCAGAATCTATTGAAAATAGCCACCAGTGAAAGACTAAGGACAACTGTCTTTACCTTCGCAGTTCTTTTCAAAAGCAAAATTTTCAGCAATCACAACTTATCGGAATCATGGAATATATGGGCAAGCATTCATGGAATTAAAAACACAGCAACAAATGATGCTATGAGAAATGTTGCGGAAGCCTATGATAATCAATTTAGTTTAACTATCAAGTAAAAAGAAACTGTCTTTTAGTTCTTTTTATTGTATTGTATTTTATTACCCAGCACTGTAACTCAGTTATCAAATAAATTCTCCGTTTCTCAATTCACTGTGTTAATTACTGTATCTTGTTTATCTTTTTGCATTGCTTTTAAGGAGGGTATTGACATCATCAAAAAGGGGGAAATTGTTGGAAATAAAATTTATGTTTTGATGATGATTCATCACTTATTTAGTCTTGATTCTAAACCCCATTGATGAAGTGTCATAACTAGCTGTTATAGTGCAAAGCAAAAAAATGTCTAGATGTCAATGTATAGGAATTAATAGAGTCTGATATTTGTATAGGTTAAATCAGACAAGCACAGTAATATTTCTAGGTTGCGAACTGAGATAACAAGGAACTGAGATAACAAGAAACTGAGTTAGCGAGAAACTGGAATTCAGTTAAAGCATAGCACACCAACGTAAAACTGAAGAAGATAAGTTCGCTGAGGGAAACAGACTCAGTTGTCTTATCTAGAAGATCGAAGAACGAGGGTCAAACTCGGTGAAGAACCGAGGGTTCAAACTCGCTATTGAAGATTGAAGAACCGAGGGTTCAAACTCAGTTATGAAGATTACAAGTCGAGACTATGAAGTTAGACTTCAGGCAAGATTGTGGTGACCTGAACTGACTTTATGGATCTTGTATGAAGACCTAAGAATCATAAGGACAATGAATTCTTAGAATATATTTGCTTATGTTGTACTCTGATTAAGTCAATTATAATCAGATGCAAATTGGAGTACTGATATTTGAGAAGAGTAAAATCTCAGTTAATGCTCCAAGTCAGTCAAGAAACTGACAAGTGATAAACTCAATATAAAACTGATAAGGAAACTCAGTTTTATATGTCATTCATCCAACAAGCTGATAGTACAGTCGAACGTTATAGAGGAAGCAATTTTATTGGATGAACTACTGACAGATCAGAACGGTCAGAAAATATAGCCTTTACAAGATTCAAGCAGATGAACGTTAGATGAACCCCTATAAATAGACTACTTCTACAACAACAAAAAGGGTGAAAAAAAGAAGAGAGCAGAAGAATTAAAAAGAATCAATCTAGTCAAGAAAGATAAAATTAATGGGGAAACCAATTTCAAAAGAATTCCTGCTAAATACTTTATTGCAAGATCAAGAAATTTCTTCAAGTGATTCTTAAGCATTCAAGGAAAATCAAGATAACTCATTTGAAGAAGTACAGAGCCGAGCATAATTTACTCATCTAGAAGAAAAGCTCAAATCACAATTGAATAATAGTTATTGATTCAAGTCTCTACTTTGATTTTATCAAAGGTTTAGACTGTGAAACACCAAGAAGGTGTGAAGGACAGTTGAGTGCAGTCAGGAAGACTGTGGTTGTGATGAGCTGGTGAAGAGGAAATTCAACCCTCCAAGGACCAGTGTTTCAAACAATTGAAGAACAGCAATTCTACATGTTCTACAAGTGTTTAGATAGTGAAGCTAGGGATTAGTCAAGGACTATCAATTTAGGACTCTTTGTAACCGGGCCATCTCAAAGAAGTTCTAGTGGAATTTTCCTCCGCATCACAGGGGAAGAGAGGACGTACAGGATTACACCACCTGGAACCTCTATAATTCTTGTCTATTTACTTAACACATTCATTTACTTTATTGCAATTGTACTTATCTAGTTTTCATTCTGAAATCAAGTCAATAAGCTATCTGTTAACTTATATTTTATAAAGGCTAATTATATCCGCTGCCGGTTGACTCAGTTTTAAGCTTAAGTCGCTTGACTTGAACTCGCCTTAGTCACTTAACTCCACACAAGTTTTAACTGAACCTTAATTTGTTTTTAGGGACAAGTTTATTCAACCTCCCTAAACTTGTGTTAGCCTTTCCAAGGGACCAACAACAATAGACACAGATGGCATTTATAACCTTAGGAATCAAACCCTAACCGACTAAATAGCTGATGGCCATTTTATAGATCACCAACTTTGACCGGAAGAGTACCGAGTCGGTTGTAATATAAAACTAGCGAGCAAGGTCGTAATCCCACAGGGAATTTAGTTAAGTACCAAAGCTAGTGTCATCTCTAGTTTAGATCAACAAGATTGTTGATGAGGTTATTAAACTATAACTTGCTATGTTTACAAAGACTAACAAATGAGAGCTTTAAACGATTAAAGGTGATAGCCGAGCTATGGTCTAATCAATTACTTACCAAATCCTAGCTAAGTCTGGAGGTATTCTTGATTTACCTAAACGTCTTGATGTCATACATAGGGTGTCGTTTCCTATTTCCGAGAATAGACATTATTTCAATAATCTACCCTCCTATGTTAGGTTCAACAGTCCGCTGACTGGATTTAACTGACCTGACACGGTCTACGGCCAATAAAACGCTTGACAAGTCGATATAAACCTCACACATGAAACCGAATCTGAACAACTCAGTCGGTTTTACAGGGTGATCCTAGAACCCCTTTTTCGGTATCCTCTCACAAAATACATATGTAAAGAAGACGCGTGATATACGATTATCGAGTCATGAGTTCAATAAAAGTCACTAAGAATAAGCTTGAGGACTAAAAACACATCAAGAATAATCAAATCAAACATCAAGAATAACATATGAACAAGCTAGGATCCAGTTTCGATGATTATCGCATAACTCGGCTATAAGGTGATTAGCTACTCATATTAACTATCAAAATACAATATTTCATCATACAACAAGAACAAACAAATGAAAGATAAAGATTAGAAATACTTACACAAGCTGAAAACCGATAGAAATCTGAGAACGAGAAAACTGAATAGCTATGCAATCCAAGATGATCCAAGAGTTTGTTACAAAATATTATACTAAGGAAGCTTAAAAACCTAATCTATGGTGTTCTTGGAAGAGAAAATCGCTAGAAAATGCTGTGAAAAGTGATATATATCCATCCAAAACTCAAAATTGAGTTTTTATAGTGTTTGCCAAAACAGGCTGCTAGGCGTGCGCCTATGGAATGCCAGGCGCACGCCTAGCAACAAATCCAAAAATATCCAGCAGCAGAGCCCTTTCTAGGCGTGCGCCTAGGGTTTCTTAGGCGTGCTCCTGGCTTCTGAGGAACATGGGGAAGCACGGACTGAAACATTGGCACTTTTCCCCTCTCTAGGCGTGCCCCTATGGTAAGCCAGGCGCACGCTTGGCACACTCTTGCTTCTTCATGAGCTTCCATGCATCCCGAAGCTCCGTAACACGTTTTCTGGGCATTCTCGAACACCTATTTCCCCGAAAAACATCAAAACACACACCAAACGTAACCCCTACAGACACTAAGGTAACCGAGAATGAGAGTAAAATGCCAAAAAGGATCGAGATTTCCAGATTATACATCCAGAACTCGGGAAAAGCAAAAAGGAGCATAAAGCAACAAAACCTAGCCAAAATCTCCCGGAATTGTACAAAAAGAGTCATTACGGGATAGAAAAGTAGTAGAAAAATAGAGTTGAATTGACTCTCATCAACTACCCCCTACTTAGCGTTTGCTCGCCCCCGAGCAAAACCGAGCGTTCCAAACAGAAATAGAGTTAACATTTTCACATGTATGACGAACCTTACGTATCAAATAGATAACGCAAAAGTAAATACACGAATACATAAAACATTGGTTCTACCTTGTGTGAAAAATGAAGGTGTGTGTGTGAAAATAGCCGCCTACGTACCAAGGTTTATAGCCGCCTACGTACCAAGGTTACACCATAGGCTTATATGTCGTAAACATCTCCATTAATCGAGGTTTGCCATTATCTAGTACGGTCGAGCAGGACTTGCAAGGTTATACCGTTAGGCTAGGGTTTGGGCAACGAAAGGATATTTACGATAAAAAAGAAAAGAATGAGTGCAAAAGAGCTTTAACCGAGATATATATTCAAAACTAGGCTTCACTTCGTCTTCACTCTTTCCGACTATCTACAACCTCGTGTTGGAAAGGTGTCCTAAACCCAATCGGGTTGGACCGGATCCGACCGGGTCGGATCGTTTACAGTCTATTTAGTTCATGTAATAACTTTATTATGATTAATAAAAGCACTTATGTTATTATATATTGTTTATCTTCATATTATTTGTTGTATATATATAGTAACGTCCCTAGTGTCAATCTGTGATAGAGAAACCATGATAGTGATTATGGTTGATGAGATCTCTAATCACCATAACAAGGTTGGTACTTAAATGTCTCTAGTCTTACATATTAGCAAATGGGACATTGATAGTATAATCAGACTATCACGTATTGGATGTCTTTTATCTTTTAGAAGATAGGGATAGATCTCGTCTATCGAAGTGTAGGAACACTTGGACTGTACGTGGACGTGTATTAGAGAATGCATACATTAGACTGACCCACTTACATTAAGTGTCACACTATGTGGCGGTTGTGTAATTATCCTTTTGACCGGAGTCTTCATGGCATCACGGTGTGGATTTTCATGCTTTGACACTATTGAGATTTCCCCTAGCCACGGGGCGATCATGCGGTTGTGATTGGGTATGATATTGAAGCATGCGGAGTATACATGATTGGTCGTCCGGGAATAGCGTATCCTATGATTGGGATCGAATATCCGAAATGGCCTTCTTTTTAGGAATGTCTAGCTCTCGAGAATCTTTGCAAAGTGGGAGTAAATGTGTTATTCTGAGAGAGCATGATATCCAGATTATAAGATACGATCGTTAATGTATTGACACTCGAGATACGATCGTATTGATATTATTTCAGCGATAGGATTGTAAGTTACACGGTAACTGTTTCGCATGAAAAGTAGTAGTCATTGCTTTTGACTCTTCCGATGATTGGGGGTCACGGTGTGTTGCTAGACGCTATCCTGTGATCGTTAGGTATGAAGGGCATTTTAGTAAATTGCACTTTGTGTCTACGGCCAACATATTCGGAAGCCTATCGGGTCACACACATATGAACATCGAGTCGGATTAAAATGCGGTTATAGTTGATAACCAAATAAGGTAAGTTTATCTCTAGACTATAAAGGTTATTGTGGTAAATTAATATGGTGGTATTTATTTATTATGAATAAATAAAATACAGGATATTAATTATATACAAATTATATTAATTAAAGAATATTCCGGAAGTCAATTCATTGACTATTGGGGCGCCACATTGGTAGGTATAAGATACACTTGGATTGTGCACTTTAATTAATAAGATTACCATAATATTAATATAAGATATTAATTGATTTTGGAAAAATAGATTTATGGTAATAAGATAATTATATTCAATATAAGATATTGGCAAAGTTAATTATAATTAAAGAGATAAATCAATCTAATTGATTTTCCTTATTTTATTGGGAAAAAGTTTTCTTCTCCTCCACAGCATATGGGGCGCCACTTTGCCTATATAAAGGAAGTGGGTGTCAAGCTCTTTTGTACATCACAATTACAAGAGCTCATAGTTCTTGTGTAAAATAAAGAGCAACCTATAGTGAGTTTGTGAGGGAAGAAAAAGACCGGTCTAGCAACCGGAGTTTTTCCAATAGCAATCCAAGGAGGATTCCGGCGAGGAGTTCGTGTGAATTAGCGATAGAGGCCGGACGCGTGGACGGCTTGCGCACTGTAGTACTCTCTGTTGACGGTCAAAGCGACAATCTTATAGATCATCTAAGGTATAACCGTCACTTAACGTGTTTATTGCATTAAACGAAGAACGATCTAGTAAAAAGGAAATCAAATTTTAAATTCCGCTGCGTTAAACTAGTGATTTCCTAACAGTGGTATCAGAGCCAGACTTCGAGCATAAGCAATAAGCATAATTTAATGGCATAGTAATTAATCGATATATGCAAGATTTAAATCACGAGACGTTAAAACAAAAAATAGGGTTTTGGGGGGCTCGGCCGACTGGCGGCGGCCCCCCTCCTCTGCAGCGGCGGCGGTGGCTTTAAGGCTGCCGTCCGTCGGCTGTCCTCTTCCAATGGAGGAGATCGAACCTTTTCGTTTTGTGATATTTATTGTGCATAGATATCTCATTTGTTTAGTTGTGTCATATGGCAAACCAATAGTTCAAATAGTTTGGGCCATTGGGAAACCATATGGCATATAGGCCTTTCCAAATTTTGATTTGGAATAGGCCTAAGCCCTTTTCAAATATTTGATTTGTAAAAGGCGTAAGCCTATGCCACTTCCAAAATTTTGATTTTGGAAAGTGGCCAGGCCTAAACCAAAATTATCTGGCCTTTCCAAATATTTGATTTGGAATAGGCCTAGGCCCTTTTCAAATATTTGATTTGTAAAAGGCCTAGGCCTAGCCCACTTCCAAAATTTTGATTTTGGAAAGTGGCCAGGCCTAAGCCAAATTTGGTTTTGGAAAGGAAACAAATATGTGACTTTATAATTATAATTTTATTTTGAATAGTTCAAATTTAATTGAAATTAAAATCGATTTAAAATTAAATGTTAATTTTAATTTTCAGTTAAGTCATATAATTAATTAAAAGTTATTTAATTATTTGATGTGATAAAATAAAGACGCATAAGTAGTTAAAATTATAATTTAATCTTTTTCATAAGATAAAATTGTATGGATTAGATGTGTAGATATAATGTGATTATATGGACCCCAATTGATCATTGACTCGACCAATAGGATAGATGAGAATGTTTTCTTTATGTTGGTTTTTTTTGAAAATTGTCCTAGGCCGTTATGAAGAACGGGACCTAGTTTACTTTTTGAATTTATCCCATTCCCGTTAGCTCCCCCCCCCGTTTGCGGCGGGTGTAATTATTTATTAGATAGATTTTTATGTAACAAGAATGGAGCAAGAAGATGAAGACCAAAGAGAGATAAAGAACCCATTGGCGTACAGCAATAAAGATCCTATTGGCGGTTGCAGATACCCTTAGTTTATGACGCATGGTTTCGTCAGTTTGTATTCGAAACCGCACCTAGGAAAAGTCCATGATCATACCGGTTATTTTGTGCGTGGAATGTTGTGTATGTTTTACTTTATATGATATCGTAGTAATATGCACATAGTAGATGAGACCATAATTAAACCAAATTAATTAAGTGAATTAATTTAAAATTATTCCCAAGCCAAAAATCGAGCCAAACTTGTCTCCCGATATTATAATGACGGTGAAGAGCCCTTGTTCAGATCCAACTGATCGGCCCACGTCAGGAGTTGACCGATATCGGGTATATCGTCATTATCGAGATATGATCGTTATGAGATCTCATGAATATTTAGGTTACGACTCGACTAAGAATCTTGCAGTGATTGGCCCACGTCAGGACCGTCTGATTTTAGAGACAAGGGGTGGCTATCACATAGAGATGTGAACTATCAAAGAGTTGACTAGTCAACCAATGGAAATCGAATAATATTCGATCGGTAATTAGTGCCCACCTTCGAAATTGACCCGGTTGATCGGCCCATGTCAGGGATCGAGTCAACTAGATATGATTCCATCCACTAAAGAATTAATTAAATTCTTGAAAGCTAATTGGGAATAGTTGGCTAGTGGGAGTAAAACCTTAGGAAATTTTAAGTGCAAATATAGGGTTTCTCATACATGAATTTTACTTATTCTATCTTTATTTATTGTTGTAGAAAATGTCAAACAAATTGAACCTTCGTTTTATCATCGAAAACAAGCTTGACGAAACTAATTTTCTCGATTGGGAAAGAAACCTCAAAATCATTTTGAGGCACGAGAAGATTGGCTATGTCTTGGACGAGGCCTTGCCGGAAAAGCCCGCTGAGGGTTCGGCTGCGGACGCTGTCGAGAAGTATAACAAGCACTGTTCTGACAGTACTGATGCTACATGTATCATGCTTGCTTCTATGACACATGAACTGCAGAAACAACATGAGTCTATGGACGCCTACTCAATCATGGTCCACCTGAAGGAACTCTATGCTTCTTAGTCTCGCACTGAGAGGTACGAGGTCTCGAAGGCCCTGTTTGGTTGTAAGATGGCATCCAGGACTACTGTGGGGTGACACGTGCTTAAAATGATCGGGTACATAGAGAGGCTTGGGAAGCTGGGCCACAAGTTGGAACGAGAGTTGAGTATTTGACTTGATTCTGCAATCTCTACCTGATTCATTCTCGCAGTTCGTGATGAACTATCATATGAACAAGATAGATTGCTCCCTCGTGGAGTTATTGAATATGCTAAAAACTGCTGAGGTCACTGTGGGGAAGGGAAAGCAAGTGTTGTTGGTCACTTCAAGCAAGGGCAAGGCCAAAGCCCAAAAGAAGTCCAAGAAGGCGAAGGCTGCACCTAAGCCAACCTAAGATAGCGAAAGACAAATCCAAGGATGCTTGCTTCCA
This sequence comes from Gentiana straminea, assembly GCA_036785695.1. Lineage (NCBI taxonomy): Eukaryota > Viridiplantae > Streptophyta > Magnoliopsida > Gentianales > Gentianaceae > Gentiana > Gentiana straminea. Next base: position 1,430,817 of record JAVUPR010000298.1, read on the forward strand.
TTGCGGTGAGACCGGACATTGGAGGAGAAACTGCAAAGGCTTCTTGAGTACCAAGAAGAAGCATTCTGATGCTTCAACTTCAGGTATATTCTGATGATCAATATTACTTCTTCTAAGTCTAACCACTGGGTATTACATACTGGTTGTGGTACTCATATTTGTACGAATATGCAGGCATTAAGAAGAACTAGAGAACTGAGGAAAGGAGAGGTGGACCTACGCGTTGGAAATGGAGCAAGTGTTGCTGCGCTGGCCGTAGGAGTTTATTTTCTTTCAATGCCCAGTGGGCTAGTACTAGAACTTAATAACTGTTATTTTGTTCCCGCTCTTACGAAGAGCATTATTTCTATTTCTGCATTAGATGTTGATGGATTTTCTTTTACGTTTGAGAATAAATGTTGTTCTTTTTCACGTGATGGAATCTTTTATGGTACTGGCATACTTAGAAATGGTCTCTACATATTAGATATGAATGTTGACGTACTTAATATAAATAACAAGAAAGCCAAGACAAATTACTTGAATGAATCCTACTTATGGCATTGTAGACTTGGCCATATAAATAAGAATCGCATTTCCAAACTTCATAAAGATGGAATGTTGGATCCATTCGATTACGAATCATTTGATACATGCGAAGCTTGTTTACTAGGCAAGATGACAAAGTCACCTTTTAGTGGCAAAGGGATAAGATCCAATGAATTGCTTGAGCTCATACATACTGATGTATGTGGTCCAATGTCAATTCAAGCCAAATGAGGATACTCTTATTTTATCACATTCACTGATGACCATTCTCGCTATGGTTATATATACTTAATGAAGTATAAGTCTGAAGCCTTTGAAAAGTTCAAGGAGTTCAGAAGTGAAGTGGAGAAACAACTAGGTAGAGAAATTAAAACACTTCGATCTAATCGAGGTGGAGAATACCTAGATGGAGAGTTTCAAGACTATTTGAAGGAGAATGGGATTCTACCTGAATGGACCCCTCCCGGGATGCCACAAATGAATGGCGTGTCTGAGAGGAAGAACCGCACCTTGTTAGACATGGTGCGATCCATGATGAGCTATGCAGTTCTCCCAAAATCATTTTGGGGGTATGCTCTAGAAACCGCATCCTATACATTGAACTGAGTTCCATCAAAGACGGTTGATTCTACACCATACGAGGTATGGACCAAGAAGAAACCAAATCTGGCATATCTTAAACCTTGGGGTTGTCCGACTTATGTGAAGCGGATGATGACTGAAAATTTAGAGGCCAGATCCGACAAATGTCTGTTTGTGGGATATCCTAGAGAAACTAGAGGATACCAATTTTACCATCCTGAGGAACAAAAGGTGTCTGTTGCCAGGACTGGCCACTTTCTGGAGAAAGAGTTTATTCTGGATAGGGTCAGTGGGAGTAAAATTGATCTTGAAGAAATCCGAGAACCACTTACGGATAACAGTCAGTTGATGGAAGTAGAGGACTTGCCGCACACAGATGTGACACCAGCCTCTATCGTGGACACACTAGCACCTCGTAGATCCACCAGGGAACGTCGTGAACCCGAAAGGTACACAGGCGTGTATCTCATGGAAGATAAGGGCCCTAGAACTTATGAGGAAGTGCTATTAAGACATGACAAAGAGAAATGGTGGAAGCCATGAATTCTGAAATGGAATCCATGAAAGACAACCAAGTTTGGAACTTAGTTGATCCACCAGAAGGAATAGTTCCTATAGGGTGTAAATGGGTCTTTAAGAGAAAGACCGACATGGACGGTAACGTGACTACCTACAAGGCTAGGTTAGTGGCAAAAGGATATAAGCAAATACAAGGAGTTGACTATGACGAAACCTTTTCGCCTGTTGCCATGTTAAAATCCATTAGAATTTTGCTCGCTATTGAAGCATACCATGATAATGAAATCTGGAAGATGGATGTGAAAACAGCTTTCCTTAACGGGAACCTGTCTGAGGAAGTGTATATGACACAACCTGAGGGTTTCACAACCAATGACGCCAGGATGGTGTGTAAACTGCAAAGGTCCATTTATGGATTAAAGCAAGCTTCTCGGAGTTGGAATCTTCGCTTTGATGAGATAATCAAACAGTTTGATTTCATCAAGAACGAAGATGAGCCCTGTGTTTACAAGAAGGTTAGTGGGAGTGCCATTGTGTTCTTAGTGCTTTATGTAGATGACATATTGCTCATAGGGAATGATGTGCCTATGTTACAATCAGTCAAAGCTTGGTTATCCAAGAACTTCTCAATGAAGGACTTGGGTGATGCAGCCTATATTCTAGGAATAAAGATCTATAGAGATAGATCTAAAAGGTTGCTTGGTCTGTCACAATCCACCTATATAGACAAGATGCTGAAGAGATTCAGCATGGAGCAGTCCAAGAAAGGATTGCTACCCATGTCACATGGGGTCTACCTATCGAAAGGAATGAGTCCTAAGACAGAGGAGGAAAGGGCACACATGAGTAAGATCCCTTATGCTTCGGCAATCGGGTCTATCATGTATGCCATGTTATGCACAAGACCAGATGTCTCGTACCCTCTTAGTATGACTAGTAGGTACCAGTACAATCCAGGTGATGGTCACTGGATTGCTGTAAAAAATATCTTCAAGTACATGAGACGTACTAGGGATATGTTCCTGGTTTCCAGGAACGATGATTTAGTATTACGAGGTTTCACAGATGCCAGTTTCCAAACTGACAAAGATGACTTTAAGTCACAATCTGGATTTGTTTTCACGCTTAACGGCGGAGCGGTGAGTGGAAGAGTTCCAAGCGGAGACTACGCGGACTCTACAACGGAAGCCGAATACATAGCAGCCTCGGAGGTTGCAAAAGAAGCAGTTTGGATGAAGAAGTTCATCACTGAGCTTGGTGTGGTTCCCTCCATTGAAGGTCCAGTGCCTCCGTACTGTGATAATAATGGAGTGATATCTCAGTCAAAGGAACCAAGGTCTCATCAGAAGTCCAAACATGTGCTACGGCGCTATCACTTGATTAGAGAGATAGTAGATAGAGGAGATGTAAAGATAGAGAAAGTCCACATGGATGATAACATAGCTGATCCGTTAACCAAGGCACTGTCTCAAGCTAAGCATGAGAAACATGTTCACTTGCACGGGCTTAGGCATATGGGTGATTGGCATTAGGCCAAGTGGGAGATTATTGGAAAGGTGTCCTAAACCCAATCAGGTTGGACCGGATCCGACCGGGTCGGATCGTTTACAGTCTATTTAGTTCATGTAATAACTTTATTATGATTAATAAAAGCACTTATGTTATTATATATTGTTTATCTTCATATTATTTGTTGTATATATCTAGTAACGTCCCTAATGTCAATCTGTGATAGAGAAACCATGATAGTGATTATGGTTGATGAGATTTCTAATCACCATAACAAGGTTGGTACTTAAATGTCTCTAGTCTTACATATTATCAAATGGGACATTGATAGTATAATCAGACTAGCACGTATTGGTTGTCTTCTATCTTTTTGAAGATATGGATAGATCTCTTCTATCAAAGTGTAGGGACACTTGGACTGTACGTGGACGTGTATTAGAGAATGCGTACGTTAGACTGACCCACTTACATTAAGTGTCACACTATGTGGCGGTTGTGTAATTATCCTTTTGACCGGATTCTTCATGGCATCACAGTGTGGATTGTCATGCTTTGACACTATTGAGATTTATCCTAGCCACGGGGCGATCATGCGGTAGTGATTGGGTATTATATTGAAGAATGCGGAGTATACATGATTGGTTGTCCAGGAATCGCGTATCCTATGATTGGGATCGAATATCCGAAATGGCCTTTTTATGAGGAATGTCTAGCTCTCGAGAATCTTTGCAAAGTGGGAGTAAATGTATTATTCCGAGAGAGCATGATATCCAGATTATAAGATACGATCGTTAATGTATTGACACTCGAGATACGATCGTATGGATATTATTTCAGCGATATGATTGTAAGTTACACGGTAACTGTTTCATATGAAAGGTAGTAGTCATTGGGTTTGACTCTTCCGATGATTGGGGGTCATGGTGTGTTGCTAGACGCTATCCCGTGATCGTTATGTATGAAGGGCATTTTAGTAAATTGCACTTTGTGTCTACGGCCAACATATTCGGAAGCATATCGGGTCACACATATGAACATCAAGTCGGATTAAAATGCGGTTATAGTTGATAACCAAATAAGGAAAGTTTATCTCTAGACTATAAAGGTTATAGTGGTAAATTAATAGGGTGGTATTTATTTATTATGAATAAATAAAATACAAGATATTAATTATATACAAATTATATTAATTAAAGAATATTCCGGAAGTCAATTCATTGACTATTAGGGCGCCACATTGGTGTGTATAAGATACACTTGGATTGTGCACTTTAATTAATAAGATTATCATAATATTAATATAAGATATTAATTGATTTTGGAAAAATAGATTTATGGTAATAAGATAATTATATTCAATATAAGATATTGGCAAAGTTAATTATAATTAAAGAGATAATTCAATCTAATTGATTTTCTTTATTTTATTGGGAAAATGTTTTCTTCTCCTCCACACCATATGAGGCGCCACATTGCCTATATAAAGGAAGTGGGTGTCAAGCTCTTTTATACATCACAATTACAAGAGCTCATAGTTCTTGTGTAAAATAGAGAGCAACCTATAGTGAGTTTGTGAGGGAAGAAAAAAGCCGGTCTAGCAACCGGAGTTTTTCCAATAGCAATCCAAGGAAGATTCCGGCGAGGAGTTCGTGTGGATTAGCGATAGAGGCCGGACACGTGGACGGCTTGCGCACTGTACTACTCTCCGTTGACGGTCAAAGCGACGATCTTATAGATCATCTAAGGTATAACCGTCAAACTACTTAACATGTTTATTGCATTAAACGAAGAACGATCTAGTAAAAAGGAAATCAAATTTTAAATTCCGCTGCGTTAAACTAGTGATTTCCTAACACCTCAGAATCCAAACCCTAACTTCAACTTCATAATATACAATACTACACAACACTTTAGTCCACTTTTGGACTTATATCAAACTATAAATATGCACATTTACTGCTTACGTTTTTTTTCTTGAACGAGAACAGACTATACAGAAACGAATTATGAAAATATGATACCTTGCATCAAAATTCCAAACAAAACCGAAACCGACACATTTTTACCCCCCTCGTTTCGAGCAACTCGTAAATCACAACACCATACCAGTACTTACGTCTCAACTATACCTTGCAACATCGTCAAAATGTGCGGAAAGAACAAGCTCAATTGCAAGGTAGTCAAGGATACGTAGACCGAAATAAAGCTCAGGGCATCGGTGATTACGGGTTAGTAACATGAAAGGCTAGTTCGGGTGGCGGTCCGGCCACCCTACAAAGGCTTAGAGGGGTAACTCGTGGATATATGTATAAGGATGGCATTTGGATCTGATCGGGTCAAAATAAATGCCAAAACCGTCATCCCGTACCTAACCACGACAACCTTTCTATTTCACCTCGAAGTTACTAATATAAGTTCTAGGTAGCCGGGTAATAACACAACTATAATCATTCACTAGTCGAGTATTTAATGACATCGAAGCTTATTACGTGAAGTTGTTTCAATTTTTCAACACACGATAGACCCTACAAAGTAAAATGTATTCGAGTAGCTACACATGTCTCACTACGGGATATGAAAGCTCATGATACCGTGGACAACGTCAAAAGTATAGAAATTTGAAAGAATTCCGCCCAAAATTTCACTCAAAAGCGATAACCACTAAGTCATGACTCGAAATAAATAAAACTGGGAAATTGGCTAACTAGCCTCCACCCCCTACTTAAAAAATGAACACCGTCCTCGGTGTTTAAACAAAAAAAACAAGGGATCAAAGGCTTAGCTTAAACCCGGCAAAAGGCGGAATTCCGGCATGTAGCATCCGCAAAATGGACGTCCGGGGTACCTGTTCTATCAACAACACATTCTACCAACACAGGTAGACAAGAATGGGGGATAGAAGGCCGGGGATGCCACAAAATATCAAAGTGTGCATGTAGCATCACTCGAAATTATCATATATCATGTACAATGAAAAAATTGTACACACCATGTAAGAAGCAAAAATATCTAAACATTTAAAGAGGCCAAAAACGGCCTAGTATATAATTATGTGCATACAATAAAGAGTAAAAACTGAACAAAAATAAACAGAAAAGAAACAAGTCTTGGCCCTCCGAGTCTACAACAAAATTTCCAAAATAGTCAAAGAGAAAGTGCAAATGTCACAAAGTGAAACCTCCAAAATAAACTCAATCTAGCATCATAAAAAGTTGCAAAAATAATCTGAAAGCCTCGAAAGAAAATGCTAGAAAAAGCCCGTCTTCTCGTCTTCAACCTACTCTTCATCTGACTCGGAATCACGTCTCTCTGTCCCAAGCCCCGGTTGAGTGCCGATGTCCTCACAAAAATAATCGTCGGGGTCCATCTCAAAATCCATGCCCAATGTAGCCGCCAAACCAAAATCATCGAAACCACCCCCACTTGAACTAGCACCGCCAACACCACCTCCAAAGATACCACCACTCGAACCACCAACATCCCCAAACGCAGCCCCACTCGACTCACCACCTTGGTTAGGCTCCCCACCCTCAAAAGGTTGGTCAAAATCCTCAAAGCGATGTGAAAAGGCCAGGACAAATTCTTGGACAAAGGGAGGGTATTGATATGGCCTTTGGAAAACATTGGGAAGGTGTGAGGTTGCAAAGTCATGACGTTTGGCCACCTCATCACTGATTGTTCGTAATGACAACATGGCTTGACGGTTGTCATTGAACCAATCACATTGAGCTCCTTGGGCGGCATATGTGACTTGTTCTAAAATAGAATGGGCGGCCCTAGTTGGTTGGCGGGGTGGTTGAGGTTGGTGTTGGACTTCATGCCTCGCCAGAGAGGACTTCTCGACAATGGGCAGAAATTTTCTATGAATTAACACATCACCAAGCAAGTTGTCCAGCCCCGAAGAAACAGCCATATCCGTGATTAAACGGGGGAAAATCATATTGGGAGTTTGCTTCCTGATATATGAGGACAGCTTATCCCTAATGATCTTCTCCGCGTCAACTGGGATATTGTGAAGGATGGGATAACAATCTTAAGAGTCTCGGAACTAATTATGGTGGATTGAGAAGTAGGATAGAGACGGTTGGTGACGAATTTGACGACAAGCTTCTCGGGTGAATTCCACTCAGATGTATTAATGGCATGAAGAGGATTTCGTTTACTCGGGATCCACTCACAATTGGGACAGACATCTGTTCTTATCATTTCAAGGACATCAACTGGGGATTGTTGTTGGGAAAGCCTAGCAAAGAATTGGGTGTACCCATCATCAAAGGAGACACTCGGAAGGTGGAAGTGGCGAGCTATTCCCTCACGGCTAATGTTCAATCTCTCGACCCCTCAACGAATGTAATTTGCGGCCGCCCCTACGGCCTTAGCATTGGAATAGAATTCCCTAACTATAGACAAATTTATTGGTTCGGGCCTAACCTTAAGAAGATTCCCCCACCCTCGGTCTTGCATGTTAAACCAGAAAGTCTCATTCACATCAGCCCTATTTATCTCTCTCTCAATAAGCATAGTTTTGGACCTAAATTTACCATTAAAAAAGTCTAGGGCTTTGTCATCAATGAACCGGTTCACCTCATCTCAGTTACGCGGCTGCCTGGGAGGGTCGGCTCGTTGCTCTCCCGTAGGATAGTCCTCTGGACTCAACACGTGCCACGGACTGAGCCTCACTAGATGGTTCAGCACCACCGTGGCTGCCATCATCACCTCTACCACTACCTCTCCTACGACCACCACCACCACTACCTCTCCTACTACCGGACACATAGGGGTTCTTCCTTTTCGTGATCGCACATGTTGGTCCCTTGAAAAGGATTTGGTTATGTTTAGAGGGGGGGTGAATAAACTTAACACTTAAAACTTTTTGGAGTTAAAAACTCAAGCAAGGTCGTAGCCCGCCGATCGCTCGCAGTCCGCCGACCACTCGATAGTCGCCGACAATCAATATTCGAATTTGTTGCAGCGGAATATATTCAAATTAAGCTTATTACTTGTTGTTTAAATATGATACTAAGTATTAGATACTCAGTAGTGTAAGTGTGTGATTCAGTTGCTAGTTTCAATAAATTGATGTGATAAGTATACTAAATTCAGAAAGTAAATGTAGAAAGTAAGTAGGCAATTTTATAGTGGTTTCAGGTGGTGTAATCCTGTCAGTCCACTCTTCTCCTGTGATGTTGGAGGAAATTCACTAGAGATCTTTGAGGTTGCGTTACAAAAATCCCTAAGCTGTCAGTCCTTCACCAATAACGATGGCTTCACAAACCGAATATTTTAAACAAGTAGGATTCTTTGCTCCAAAAATATTCCCTTTGGTCCTTGAAGGGTAGGATTGCCTCTTCACCAGCTCCACCACAAGCAACAGTTCTTGACACCTAAGTGCTTCTCTGTCGTCAGCAGGTTTCTTGTAAAAGAAAGTTTGAATCAAGTAAATGATTCAACAGTCAGCAGCTTGATCCGGATGAAATGATCAGCAGCTTGAAGTCTTCAAGTGTATGAACTTGATGTAACTTGATAGCTGGTTACACTTGAAGAGTTTTCTGGATCAGTAGCTTTATGCTCAGTGAAGTCAGTAGGGTGATTTTCTTGATAAGAAAATTGATAGCTTGAGTTGATTATTTTATTTTCATCATCTGTATCTGAATCAAGAGTCTCTTATTTATAGGTGAGAATCCTGTGACTTATGTTTGAAATTCAAAAATAGCCGTTTCAGATTTGTCCCCATCTTGACTTACTTTCTGTCCCTATACATAGTACCGACACTGTCAGTTTACTTTTTGACAGTTTTCAGTCTGTCCACCCTTTGACTTATGTCCATTGGTTAATCCACTGAATCTTTCCAACGTTCATTTCATCTTGGCCATTGATTTGTTGACAATATCAAGGCTTGTAATCATCCTTATCCATGTAATCTTCCAATGTAACCTTTGATTAAATCGAGATTTATACTCGCGAGATATCGTGTATATTGGTCTGTCGATGTTCATGTCGATCAATTTGTTTTAAGTGTCTTGTGTTTATTAAACACTTAAGCTGACTGTCTTTTCATCTAACTATTTATTATTAAGTTAGAGTACACCATTTTAAACATAACTAAGTTCCAATCACCACTTAACATATGGAACTTAGACCTTGTACACAAGGTATATGTAATCAGTTTAGGTCATCACAGACTTCCCTAAATAAAGAATTCCATATCCTTGACTTTAAATACTAAGTTTGATCCCTTAGACTTCAATAACTGAGTTTGAACCCTCAGCCTTCAGTCTTCAGCAGGTTCCTAACTAGTCTACTGACCTAGTTACCTTACTGACCTAGACAGGTTTGTTGATAAAGTCAGCCGACCTGATTACAATGCTTGTTTGATCAAACCTATACAAAAATCAAACTCTAATAAACCTATACATTTGATCTAGACATCTTTTTGCCTTTGCTCTATAATAGCTAGTATGACATTCATCATTAAAACTTAAAATAAGTCCAACAATTTCCCCCTTTTTAGTGATGATGCCAATACCCTCCTTCGCAAAGCAAAAAGATAAAAACAAAATAGAATAAATATAGCCATTTCTCATTATAATCAATTTGTTCAACATTATTACAAACTAGGATCGCGTAGAATGAAATGAAAAAAATGTAAGTGTGTTGATCTAGTTTCGTCTTTGTCACTTTCTCTCTTCTCATAGAATTTCTTGATTTCTCTAACTATATCCACCATCCATTGGTTTTCAATTGGGGTAAAGTCAACCCAATGGTTCGGCTCTTTCCACCACTTCCGGGCTTCGGTAGAGTTAGTCTTATATTATGAACACTAAAGCCCTGTCCCGTGTGAAGTGTTTGAATTCTTTCGGTGAGTCATTTGCGATTGCTTGGACAGGTTCCAACTCTACCTCTTCCACCTCTCTCGTAGGAAGCTCTCAGTGCTTTAACCCTTATTTCCCAAAGTTTCAGTCCCAAGAAGGAATTGAGTCCTTCCTGAAATCCCATGCCATCATAGGGTTTCTTCATTCCATTGTATAACATCCTATATTCTTGTAGGAGATCATCAGTCAACTGAATCTTGCCAGGTGCAGGTTTCCTGAATTCATTTATGTCACTCTCCCATCCCTTTTTAGCAAAAATTCTGGCAGATTCTTTTGCTTCTGTTGTAAGGCCTTCCTCCCCCTTATTGACATCATCAACAAACCGGGACAGTAGGCTATGAACACTCTCTTGTGTGATCACTAAATTAGCAAGTTGACCTTCCATAATTTATGTCCTTGTGTCAACTGCAGTGATCCTTCCTTCCATAGTTTTTTCTAGTAGATTGATCCTCTCAGTAACCTTAGGATCCAATGTAGCAGGTTGAGGTGTTCCGGCAGGGTGAGCCACAACAGACTTGGGTGCCTCAGCAAGCTTGTCAAGCTTTTTGTGTAATGAGGAAAACTGTTCATCCAAATGTTTATCTCTTCTGGCTGTGCTCTGCTTTATATTTCTCACATCAAGAGTTAGGTCGGCAAGTGCATATTTAGTGGAAGTGATGTTGGAAGCAACAGTTTCAGTGGTTCTTCCACTATTTTCAACTAGATTCATCAAATCTTCAAATCTTTGCTCCTGTCTATTGAGTTGAGTCCTTAACTGTGTAATATCATCTCTGACTGCCTTCAACTCATCCAAGACATGTGCTGGTATGGAACCAGCCATACCTCCACCCATATGTCCAGCAGCATCATTAGTAGGTTCTTCAACATTGTAGTTTGCCCTGTGTGTGCGGACAACCAAAGCTCCTGTCCTATCCCATCCGGCAGGATCAGGTCCTTCTTCAATCATATCTCCAAAAATATCTTCCAGATTTGGATCTTGTGCAGGTTGAGGTTCCAAGATATGTTCTTCTTCAAAAATTGGTACATGTGCCTGTTGAGGTTCATCAGCAACTTGTTCTACCTCAGGCATTTGGAACTCCTCATCACTGAAATCATAGTCCAGCAGCTGTTCATCCTCATCAACAATAGTTTACTGACTATCCTTCCATTTAGTAAATTTAATTTCAGTAGCCTGCACTACAACAACAGGTTTTTCAGCATTCTCTTTAGAATGTGCAGGGGATTCCTCCAATCCCATTAATAGTTCCAACCTTTGTCCTAACACTGTTTGCTCCTCAGTGATTAGGACCCTCTGTTCTAACCTGTATTCAGGTGCTATTTGTAACTCAGCAACTTGAACCACCTCTTCAACAAAAGCAAAAGGGAATATAGCATCATTTTCCTCTAATACTCCTCTAGCATCATCAACCTTTTGCAACCAATCTGTAACTTGTGACAAGGTATCCGAGTGTCAAACCACTCTTGATGCGAGCCGAGTCCTACGAAATTTCATCGCCTTCTTCATTCAACACAACAACATCAAAAGTAGATATTATGGCCTCTTCCATGGATGTTGCGGCAGCAAGTTGTCTCTCTAAATCTTCATTAAAGACAATTCCAAGCTCTTCATTTAGTAAGCCTACTAAACCTCAGGATTTACATCAGACTCCACAAACAACAAGGTGTCAGACATACTGATCCGCCTGTTATCCCCCAGAGTAGCCCCATCATTGATTAGAGCTTCCAGATCATCCATGGTCATATCCTTCTTATCTTCATCCATAAGATCAGTTTGCTGACCCCCAGCAGACTTGCCAGCATCAGCAGATTGATCTGATGTATTGTCTTCAGATCCATGTCCTACTTTCTCAGTAGGTCTTTTCATGGTAGTGCCACTGGATTGGCCAGGAAAGGAAGGGTGATCATCATCAGAGTCAGATGATGAAGAAGCATCACTGTCAGCCATGTACTTGGGATCTTTGAACGTGATCTTTGCACTTTTCTTCCATTCTTCCATTAGGTCCATTAGCCTTGTCTACAACATAGTTGTATCCACCAATTCCAGTAGGCTTTTCACACCCAACTGATCAAATGCCCATTCTTCAAATCCACTCATTGGCTTAGCAGCTGGTTTTTGTCTTTTGTAGAAACCAAATTTCCATTGAAAGTATTTTTCAATAATTTTGAAGTTGGGATCTACTCTTTCCTTCTTTGATTTCTTTTCCCTCCTTTCATATGGCACTGAGGGTTTTGTTGGTGCAGATTGCTCAGCTTTTTGTCCCCCAAAGGCTTCAACCAGATGGGCCAATGTATCTATTGCAGATACAAATAAGTTAGTAGGTTCTGCAGATGGTACATTTGTCCCTACTACCTCCAACTGTTCCATACTAGGTTTCTCCTGACTTATATGTGTATCAGTAGGGTCTGCAGCAGTGTCTTATTCCCCCTGAGTTGTAGCATCCACAGCAGGGTCAGGAACAGATTCAACAATTTTCACAGCAGGGTCAGATCCAGCAATATGCTGTGATTCTGTAGTGTGTTGCTCAACAACAACCTCTCTAGCCTCAGTAGGCTCATCAACTTGTACAGGTGCTTCCACACCAACACCTTCAGCTTCCTTTTGGGCCTCCAACACCCTTAATTCTTTTCCCTGTCCATGCCTTTTCTTTTTCACAACCTCCTTCATTCTCTTTGCAGGTTGTTCAGTTTCAAGATCCCTAGCAGCTTTCCTCTTTCTTGAATCTTCTTTTAATTTCTCTTTCAAAACCTCAGCAGCAGTTCTCTTTGTAATTCCAGCAGGCTCAGCAGCCTCAACATCAGCTGGAACCTCAGCAGATTCAGCAAGGTCTACTGATTGCTGCCTTGTCTTCTTTGGCTTTAACATTTCAGTAATCTTTCTTGCATCAGCAGCCTTTCTTTTTTATGCAGTTTTCTTAGGTGCTGCAGGTTGTGCAACTTGCTTAATCTGCTCACCAACAGCATCATCATCTCCATCATTGTCAGTCTCTGTCCTTTCAGTATCCAGATCTTCATCATCATCCAAACCAGGGATGAGATAACTAATTTCTGGCTTGTATCTGAACTTGTTGATTTTTGTAGGTGCAACATCAGCAACCTTCAAGTAGGTTAGTAGGGCTTAAACCATCAAACCCAAAGTCAGTGTCTTGGACTTCCTGGCCACATCTCTATCATCTGTTATTGTTGGAATAGTGTCCTAAACCCAATCGGGTTGGACCGGATCCGACCGGGTCGGATCATTTCTACTATTTCTTTATGTTTATACATATATTAAATGGCTTTTCTGTTGTCATATATATGTTCTTTTAAAGAACCAGTTATGAATTGTTATATGATAACGTCCTTAGTATTAAACTGTGATAGAGAAACCATGATAGGCGATTATGGTTGATGAGATCTCTAATCACTTTAATAAGTTTGATACTTAAATGTCTCTAGGCTGATGTACTATTAAACAAGGCATTGATAGTATAAACAGACTAGCACGTATTAGATGTCTTCTGTCTTTAAGGGCAGGGATAGATCTCGTCTATCGAAGTGTAGAGACACTTGGACTGTACGTGGACGTGTATTAGAGAATGCGTACGTTGGGATCGACCCACTTACACGGATAAGTGTCACACTATGTGGCGGTTGTGTAATTATCCTTAGGACCGGAGTCTTCATGGCATCACGGTGTGGATTGTCATGCTTTGACACTATTGAGGTTTCCCTAGCCACGGGGCGATCATGCGGTAGTGATTGGGTGTGATATCGAAGCATGCGGAGTATACATGATTGGTCGTCCGGGAATCGCGTACCCTATCAGTAGGGGTAAATATCCGAAAAGGGCCTTCTTATAAGGAATGTCTCGTTCTCGTGAATCTTTGCAAAGTGGGAGTAAACGTGTTACTTCGAGAGAGCTTGATATCCAGATTATAAGATACGGTCGTTGATGTTTTGACACTCGACTAACGACCGTATTGATATTATTACAGCGATAGGATTGTAAGTTACACGGTAACTGTTTCACATGAAAGGTAGTAGTCATTGCATTTGACTCTTCCGATGATTGGGGGTCACGGTGTGTTGCTAGACGCTATCCCGTGATCGTTAGGCATGAAGGGCATTTTCGTAATTTGCACTTTGTGTCTACGGCCAACATATTCGGAAGCCTATCGGGTCACACACATATGAACATCGTGCCGGATTAAAATGTGGTTATAGACGATAACCAAATAAGGAAAGAATTTATCTCGTACTATAAAGGTTATAGTGGTAAATTAATATGGTGGTATTTATTTATTGTGAATAAATTAAATACAAGATATTAATTAAGTTGATTAATTAAATACACTTATATTGATAAGTGGCGCCACATATGTGTATAAGTGATACACTTGGATTGTGCAATTTAATTAATGATATTACCTATTATTAATATTAGATATTAATAAAATAAAATAATATTAATGTATTATGCATATGTGCGTGTGTGCAATGGTGCAAGTTGGTGCTATGCATGCGCATGTGTGTATGTATATAATATATAGATTTATATGTGTTATTTATATATGTGATATATACACATGTATAAATTGATTTATGGTAATAAAATAAAGATAGTCAATATTAGATATTGACAATATCTTGGAATTATTCAATATAAGATATTGACAAAATCCTAGATTTATTTAATATGAGATATTATAATAAATGAGATAAATCAATCAATTATATTTTCCTTATTTTATTGGTTAAAGGTTTTCTTCTCCTCCACTCCAAGGAATAGGGGGCGCCCCTCATTAGTATAAATAAGAGGGCTTGCCAAGCTCTTTTGTACACCATAATTCCAAGAGCAATTGTTCTTGTGAAAAATTGCAAGAACTCATAGTTCTTGTGTAAGAAAAGAGGGGGCTTCCTATAGTGAGTTTGTGAGGGAGGGAAAAGTCCGGTCTAGCAACCGGGGTTTTCCGATAGCAATCCATGGTGGGATTCCGGCGGGCTGTTCGTGTGGACTAGCGGTAGTGGCCGAACACTTGGGCGGCTCCATGCTGAACTACTCTCATTAGACGGTCAAAGCGTCGATCTTTTAGATCAACCAAGGTAACCGCCGTCTTTAGTTTATTCGTTTATTGCTTAAACGAAGTCGATCTTGGGAAAAAGGAAATCAAAATTTTGAATTCCGCTGCGTTCCCGCGTTGATTTCCTAACAGTTATCACCTTCTTCATATAATGGACAAAGAATCCAGCCCAATCAAACTTCATACTCTTGCATATGATTATCAACATATCAATCTTGGGTCCAGACAATGTGTCAAGGCTTCCACTGATTCCAAGGATGTTTTTAGCAACAATCTTGCTCAGCAGATTATACTCCATTTTGATGTGCTTCACATTGATGCTCAGTGAATATTTTATGGATTTGTTGGTTTTTATTGCATCAACAAACTCCAATCTAGACAGCTCCATTGATTTAGGATTGGTAGGAGCACCATTTCCAGGCCCAAATCCAAATACCTCCCTCAGCAGGTTTGAAGTAATCTGAATCTCCTGACCATTTACAATGGTAGTAAATGGCTCTCTATCATCTCTAATCACTATATTCCTCCAGAAATTCGTAACATTTGTATAAGAGATGGTCTCCAATCTTAGATTCAGAACGTCCTCTAATCCTTCATATCTTCTGATTCTTCTTCCAATATTGATAGCTAGCTCAGTCTTGTCAACATCAACTACGAACCCTCTAACACTTTGGCTCGTTCCAATGTGAATATCACCTTTATCCGCCATTAGAGATTTGAGAAAGATAAAGAAAAGCTTCGTAAATCTGTGTTCACACGGTGTATTTCAGAGAAAATCGATCGGAAAATTTGTAAGCTGCTTCTGTGTGTATATGTCTGTATATATAAAGGATGAAAGTGGGTAGTAACTGTCAGGAAAGTACTATACACGTACTGTAGCATTAACCACGATTAAAGTTGGAGTAAATGTGATGTTGCCACGTGTCCTACTAACTTATTCCATAAGAGTTGTAACCGTTGGATATTTGTAACCGCAGTTATAAAGATAAGAATAATATCCAATTACTGTTGACTTTCAGTTAAGTTTGACTGTCTTTGTAACGTGTAACTCAGTAGGCTTGAGCTTCAGCAGACTTGGATCAGCATCTTGCTGATAAAGATGGCTCGACACCGTCGACATGGTCAATCTGCTGATCTTCTTACATTCTTGTTTTGTCCAACTGATAATACAAGATGAAGTTTAATACCAATGACTGATCTGTCAAGTGAGCTCACCCAACAGGACAAAGACCAATCCTCTTGGCAACTTCATTTGCTCAATTGTCCAAACTTGTTCAAGTACATGGAATTGTTGATATCAATGACTAGTCTGCTAAGTAAGCTCACCCAACATAGCAAAGACTTATCCCCTTGGTGAATTCCAGTACACTGGTGATTATTAGTATCTCAGTCAACTTTTATGATGCCAAGTTCAGTCCTTAACTTAGCAAATCTTTCACTATCCAATGGTTTAGTGAATATGTCAGCAAGTTGATCTTCAGTAGGGATGTAAAAAACCACCACATCTTTCTTCTCAACATGATCTCTTATAAAATGATGTCTCACATCAATGTGCTTGGTTCTTGAATGCAAAACAGGATTTTCTGTGATTGCAATTGCACTTGTGTTGTCACACATTATAGGAATTTCTCTTTCTTCAATTCCATAATCCCTTAACTGTTGTCTTAACCATAGTATTTGTGCACAGCAGCTTCCAGCAGTTATATATTTAGCTTCAGTAGTGGAATTGATATTGAATTCTATTTCTTACTGAACCAGGAAACCAGTCTATTTCCCATCAACTGACAGGTTCCTGTGGTGCTTTTTCTATCAATCTTGCATCCAGCATAATCAGAATCTGAGTAGGATATAACTTTGAAACTTCCATCTTTTGAATATCATATCCCTACTCCTAAAGTCTCTTTTATATACTTGAGAATTCTTTTGACTGCAGCTAAGTGACTTTCCTTTGGTTTTGATTGAAATTTTGCACAAACACCTACAGCAAAGGATATATCAGGTCTACTTGCTGGCAGTGAGGTACAACAGACTGCCTATCATCCTTCTGTATAAAGTCTGATCAACATCTTTGCCTTCTTTATCATCATCCAATCTGTTGTTTGTACTCATGGGAGTTGATACTTTGGTGCTATTTTCCATGCCAAACTTCTTCAGTAGCTCCTTGGTATATTTAGTTTGATGAATGAAGATTCCATCTTTCATTTGTTTGACTTGTAATCCCAAGAAGTAGTTCATTTCACCCATCATACTCATTTGGAACTTGCTTTTCATGAGATTAGCAAACTTTTCACATAGAAATTCATTTTCAGAACCAAAAATTATGTCATCAACATAAATCTGTACCAGCAGGGTGCTGTCTGTTTACGACTAATTTTATGGTTTTTATCGAGTTGTTTCGTAACATTATCTCCCGTGTTTTAGTGATTTTTATAGAAAATCACTCGCCAAAAGGATAAACTGAGCAAATGATGTTTAAAGATAATAAATTGCAAAAGTGGTGATTTATGTGTTTTTATCGTTGGTTTTATGTTTATTTGGATGTTGTTACACTTTGCAATATTTTGGATATCTTGTAGATGCATATCTTCGGTCTAAAAGAGGTGTTTAGAGGGTTAGAAGAAGATGCCACAAGTTTACGAGTTCAACGGAGCAAATTTTCCTAAGTACTTAAATCGTTACATATTTTCGACGGAGATTTGACCCAGCTTAGAGGCATTTTCAGGGGAGGACTTCTTCATGAAAATTGTAGATCTTTGAAAGAGCTTTCCAACGCATTTTGAATTACGTCAATCGGACTTCTACAACTCAAATGGTGGTCGTGTGGGTAATCAATTTGGGTAAGTGGAAAATCCCGAAAACGACTCGTAATACGACGGGCTAATTAAAAAGGCGTTTTCTGAAGAAGAGTCCTTAATGGAAGTTGTAGAGTTTTCCGAGAGCTTTTTTATGACGTTCGGATCATAATTTTTGGAGTTCTACAACTCAAGATATGAATTTTAGAAGTAAACGAGCGTCCTAAGCAGATACTGTAGCAACCGACTTACCTGTTCTTATAAATACCGCAGCCTTTAGAACCCTAAATCACCAATACAGACGCAAAGCAGCAGCCGCAATTATTTTCCAGCCGCACCAAAGCCTAGTTAGGGATGAATTTCTCCAACCCAATAATCATGGTTAACAACATGATTATTGGCTAAGCACATCGCGGTGGGACAACGGATGAAACCGATCAACATCAACACCAACTAGAGAGATTTTTAGCCGTACTTTTAGTGAGTAAAGTTATCGTTTTTCATCAATTAGAATTTGTTTTGTATTGTTTATGTTTTATTCGAATCGAGAGATCGATGAAACTATCGTTTGATTTGAATTTATATGAAAATATTGTTCAAAGTTGTGATCTTTTCAATTGATGCACTTAATTATAATTCGAGAGATCGTTTATAATTATTTGAGTAAGAGTACTAGAAATAACCTCGTGATCGTGTTTTGCATGTCGTTTTGTTTTACTTGAAAAAGAAAACGAAACCCTAGAATTCGCTTAGAGAAATTTAATCGAATTCGTGATTGATCGTTACTAAAAATTATATCTTTAGCTTGCCGTCTAGTTGGGGTTGGGTTGGTTGATCGGTGGATTCCCGTTGCCTTGCCGTTGTTTTAATTACTTGATAAATCGAATCATTAGTATAAATCGTTGATTGCTAAGTTAGTTGTTTTAAATTCTAGTTGTTAATTGTTAATTTTCTGCAAATTTACTATTCATCGTCATTTTTACTGTTCATAATTAGTATAAACCCTAGTTTAATTAGTTTAAATCTAGTTTTAGTTAATATTCGTGACATAATCGATTTAATTATTGCACATTGATCCGATAAACATTCCACTCCCTTAGGACGACCCGGTAACACCCTATACTACGATCCTTATACTTGGGGTGTTTCGGTTATAAATTGTAAAACTCGTTTTTACCGAACACTGTCCCCTTCATTGATTCTGAAAAGAGTCTTGTCAATGGTACCTTTGGTAAAACCATTGTCTACCAAGAATTGAGATAAGGTTTCATACCATGCTCTTGGTGCTTGTTTCAAACCATAAAGTGCTTTGTTGAGTCTGTACACTTTATCTTCTTGATCTTTAAATTCAAAACCAGGAGGTTGCTGAACATAAACATCCTCCTCTAGAACGCCATTCAAAAATGCACTCTTGACATCCATCCGGTATACTTTGAAGTTTTTGTAGGCAAAGCATATGCCAAGAATTATCTTATAGCTTCCAATCTTGCAACCTCGGGGCATATGTCTCATTAAAATCTATTCCTTGACTTGAGAATAGCCTTTTGGTACTAGTCCGGCCTTATTCCTTACAATGGTACCAGATTCATCCAATTTGTTTCTGTATACCCATTTAGTTCCAATTATGTTTGCATGATTAGGCCTTTCCACTAGTGTCCAAACATGATTTCTCTCAAATTTATTCAATTCCTCTTGCATAGCATTATCCAATCTGGATCTGATATTGCTTCTTCAACAACTTTAGGCTCCATTTGAGAGAGAAAACAAGTAAACATTGCTTCCAATTGTCTTCTAGTCCTTACACATTGTTGTATGTTCCCAATAACTTGCTCAAGCAGGTGATCCCTTAACCATTGTGGATTTTGATTAGTTTGGTTCTCGGGAACCTCATCTTCAGTCGGGTCTGCTGTTGCTTCAGTGGGGGGTTCGGCAGATCCTTGAATTACTTCAGTTGTTGCATCAGTAGTGTTACCAGCAGGTTCTTCAGCAGGGGCAGAGTTAGAAATATTTAAGTCATTTATCATTTCCAAAACATCAACACATTCTGGATCAGTGACCTGGTTCTGAAGCTTCATCTTCCATTCCAGTGAACTTTGGTTCATCAAATACAACATGTATTGATTCTTCATGTTTCAACGTCCTTTTATTCAGTACCCTGAATGCCTTGCTGACAGAGGAATATCCCAAAAAGATTCCTTCATCTGATTACGGTTGGAACGTCTTCAGTTGCTCCTTATGATTCAAAATAAAACATTTGCTTCCAAATGGATGGAAATAAGATATATTTGGTTTTCTTCCATTCCATATCTCATAAGGTGTCTTCAGCAGCTTCTTGTTCACTGAGGTCCTATTTTGTGTATAGCATGCTGTATTGATTGCTTCAGCCCAATATCTTTCTGGTAACAATGCTTCACAAATCATAGTACTTCCTTCTTCTTTCAAGGTCCTGTTTCTTCTCTCAGCAACCCTATTTTGCTGAGGTGTACCAGAAGCTGCTAATTGATGCAGCACACCATTTTGCTCACAATATTCTCTTATGACTTTATTGAGAAACTCAGTACCCTTGTCTGATATGATCTTCACTACTGTCAAATTTTTCTCATTTTGCAATCTCTTCAAAATTTCAGGCATCTTTAGAAGTGTTTCACTTTTCTTGTTCATGAATACTACCCAAGTGTATCTTGAATAATCATCCACAACTACCAGAGTGTACTTCTTTCCTGTTACGCTTGTTGGTGTTACTGGTCCAAATAAATCCATGTGAATTAACTCCAAAACTCTTTTTGTTGATTGCTTAGTCATTGACTTGAAGCTTGACTTGGTTTGTTTACCTTGCTGACATGCATCACATATAGCATCCTTTTTGAATGTCATCTCAGGCAAACCAATCACCAATTTCTTTTTCACCAACTGATTGATATCATCAAAGTTAAGATGATTCAGCTTCTTATGCCACAACCAATTCAGTTCTGATTTGGTGTGCACAATCAGGCATGTCTCTGGAACAGCAGTAGACCAATCCACAACATACATGTTTTGTTGTCTTCTACCAGCCAACACAACTTGTTCACCTCTTTCACTAATGACTACACAGTAGCCTTTGTCAAAAGTGATTGTAACCCATGTCACAAAACTGTCCAGTGCTCAGTAGGTTGTAGTCCAGTCCTTCCACAAATGCAACATTCTTGATAGTTAATCCATTCCTCACAAGTGTGCCATATCTTCTTGTGTATCCTGGTGTATTCTTGTTGCCAAAATTCACTCTTGGACCATCCTTTGCCACATAATTTGTCAAACAGTGCTTATTCTTTTTCATATGCCTTGAACATCCACTGTCAAAGTACCAGACACCCTACAAAACAAAGTTAATGTATTTTAGGTTCCCAAAACTATTTGGGTCCATAGTGGTCAGTGGTAAGCATGACCCTTGGCAAATTTCCATAAGGTCTTCTTTGAAAAGTATTATACTTTTGTTCATACATGTATTCCACACTTCCATAAGGTCTAACATTTGGTTGTGTAGGATTCACCTATGCTTTACGGCCTTTTGGTACATAATGCTTGTTTGAAGTGATTTCTATTGTTAGAAGCACTAACATAACCATAGGTTTCTTTGTCTGTTAGGAGTGACCTTGTAATATGGAGTCCGCCGAGGTCCCTGCTGAGGTCTTGAATAAGTCCTCTGTTGATTCCATTGTTGAGGTTTTACCCTAGCATTATAGTTATGTCTATTTTTTCTAGCAGTAAGGGCAGGAATATTCCAATCATCATCAGTAGGGGACAGTCTACCTTTCCCCCTGAGATAAGTATCCCTAGAATGATTAACATTTTTAGGTTTATGATTCTTATCCTTGGAATATTTCTGATTTTTGCCCTTTTTTTGTCCAGCAGACTTGGCAGTAGGTCTAGAAGGTCCAGCAGTCATACTTTTAGAGTTACCCTTTTTGTTAGGTACTGTTGACTTTTTGACTTCTGATTTTGCTTCTTTGAAGTATTCTCAGTAGACTTTACTGCCTCAGCAACCTTTTTAGGAGTTGGATCTTGTGCAGGTACAAACTTAGGACCAATTCTGGTACTAGGTTCAGTAACCTTACTGGATCCACTCTTAGTAGATTGTTAAGTTCCAAATACAAGGCCTGTTCTATCACCATAAGGCTTTCCAGATTTGAATGTAGTGGAGGAACAAGATTGTTCGGCAGACTCAGCAGCTACTGAATATGCAGCACACTTATGCTGATTTTGCTCAAAATCTTTTTCCTTTCCTTTGAGAGTTCTTAATTCAGCTTTTAACCATTCAACTTCTGTTTGAAGAGCTTTGTTTTCAGCCTACACAATCTCATAACCAGATTGTATTTTCCTCATTTGATTAAGGATGGCATCCAAAGTTTCCTCACTGTCAGAATTTTTAGGATTTGAACCATAAGTTAATTCACAATCACTTTCTGCCGAAGTATTTATAAATACAGAATTGTATACCTCCTCAGTCTCATCCATATTTTCCATTAAAGCATAATCATCCATATCAGCAACAAGTGCAGTATCATCAGATTCATTTTTTTTTCTCTGATTCAACTTCATATCCTGATTCATCATCAGCAACCATTGCTTTCTTTCCAGGTCTTCTTTGTTGATTCTTGTTTTTCAATAGGTCTTCTTTCCTTTCTGTGACTTATGTTTGAAATTCAAACATAGCCGTTTCAGATTTGTCCCCATCTTGACTTGCTTTATGTCCCTGTACATAGTAGTGACACTGTCAGTTTGCTTTTTGACAGTTTTTAGTCTGTCCACCCTTTGACTTATGTCCATTGGTTAATCCTCTAAATCTTTCCAACGTTCATTTCATCTTGGCCATTGATTTGTTAACAATATCAAGGCTTGTCATCCATCTTTATCCTTGTAATCTTCCAATGTAACCTTTGATTAAATCGAGATTTATACTCAGCAGATGACTGTGTATATTGGTCTGCTGATGTTCATGTCAGTCAGCTGTTTTAAGTGTGCTATGTTTATTAAACACTTCAGCTGACTGTCTTTTCATCTAACTTTTTATTATTAAGTTAGAGTACACCATTTTAAACATAACTAAGTTCCAATCACCACTTAACATATGGAACTTAGACCTTGTACACAAGGTATATGTAATCAGTTTAGGTTATCACAGACTTCCCTAAATTCTGATTCCATATCCTTGACTTTAAATACTATGTTTGATCCCTTATCCTTCAATAACTGAGTTTGAACCCTCAGCCTTCAGTCTTCAGCAGGTTCCTAACTAGTGTACTGACCTAGTTACCTTACTGACCTAGACAGGTCTGCTGATAAAGTCAGCTGACCTGATTACAATGTTTGTTTGATCAAACTTATACAAAAATCAAACTCTAATAAACCTATACATTTGATCTAGACATCTTTTTGCCTTTGCTCTATAACAACTAGTCTGGCACTCATCATTAAAACTTAAAATAAGTCCAATAGCACCTGTCATAATTTCTACACAAAACACCACCCAACACCCAAAATAACACAAAAATTATTCACAATTGCCCCTTAAAGATTAAATGACAAAAATAGAACAAGTACAAGAAACAAAAATAATTAAATTTAACAAAAATTAATCTAAAAGGGGTGAATTGGGGTTGCCAAAAAGAAAAGAAAACAAGGGGCTACCCTTACCAAAAATTTGGTGCTTGCCGGAGTTGATGAAGGTCACCGGAAAAATCGTGAAAAAAAACTTCCAAATTTCGCCCCTTACTTGCTTAAAATTGGGTGGGTTTGGTGATTTTAAAGTGAAATTGAAAAGAGATGATGATTAGGAGTGATTTGGTGGAAAAAGATTGAGTTTTGTGAAGAATTTGGTGAATTGTGGAAGAAGAAGGGGGTGAAAAATCGGGGAGGGGCGGCTGGGGTTTGAGTTTGTGAAGAATGAGGAAAGAAGAAGAGAAAGAGGAAGAAATATGGTTTTTTTTAGGATCTAGGTGTGCGCCAGTGATATGCTAGGCGCACGCCTAGCAAACAAAACGGACACCCAAAATTCCAATTTCACGTACTGAAACATGCCCAAAAAATGCCCCTTAGGCGTGCGCCTAAAGTATGATAGGCGCACACCTAGCATCAAAATTGTCTAGGGTGTTCAAAATTTGGCTTTTCGGGGTATTTTGACTTGAGAAACTTCCCCGAAACTCCTAAAACTTAAATTAAACATGGGTTGCCTCCCACGAAGCATTGTTTTTTAACGTTGTTAGTTTGATGTGATGATTTGATAGAAATAAAGATGAAAATGGATTAGATGAACGTCAATGGAAACTCATTCGTTAACGTTAAGCGAGGAAACTTTGGATTATTCGGGGGTCGGTATCGAGAAAAGAGATTACTTCCGAAATGAAATGAATCATCTACATGACTCACAATCCTCAGAACAAGAGGAGGATCTTCCAAATTTACGAGCACGAGATTTGCGTCGAAGTAAGATTTTTCATATTTTTTCAACCGAAGGGCGTTTGTCAAAAATGTCCCCTTGGTGTCATGAGTCACTTCGACAGCCCCAGACGGAAAAACTTTTGAGACTCTATAAGGTCTCGTCCACCGAGACTTTAGCTTACCCTGAAAGAAGTGCAAACGAGTGTTGTATAACAAGACGTCGTCCCCCTCTTTGAATTCATGCTTTTGAATCTTAGCGTCGTGGAGAAGCTTCGTCTTCTCTTTATAAGTGCGCGCGCACTCATAAGACTGTAATCGAAACTCATCGAGCTCGGCCAACTGGGACAACCGTTTCTCACCTACGGCTGTCTCATCGAAATTTAGGAATCGAGTCGCCTTATAGGCTCGATGTTCCAACTCAACAGGTAAGTGACAGGCCTTTCCAAACACCAAATGATACGGGGACATTCCTAATGGGGTCTTAAATGCGGTCCGATGCGCCCAAACTGCGTCATCGAGCTTTTCAGCCCAGTTTTTCCTATTCGAGTCCACTATTTTCTCGAGAATTCGTTTGATACCTCTATTCGAAACCTCGACCTGCCCACTTGTTTGGGAGTGATACGCGGTTCCCAACTTGTGTCGAACCCCGTATTTGGTCAGAAGTTTATTGAAAAGCTGATTCTGAAAGTGACTGCCATTGTCACTAATCATTGCTCGAGGAACTCTGAATCTCATAAAAAGGTGCTTTTTCAAGAAACGGATGACCACGTGACGGTCATTAGTAGGAGAAGCCATCGCTTCAACCCACTTCGAGATGTAGTCGACCATGACGAGAATGTACCTGTTATTGTAGGAGGACGGGAATGGTCGCATAAAGTCTATTCCCTAAACATCAAAGATCTCACACTCGAGAATTGGTTGCATAGTCATTTCAAACCGTCTCGAGTTTTTCCCCGATCTTTGACACGCATCACACATACTCACGTACTTGTGTGAACCACGGAAGATCGAGGGCCAATAAAAACCACTCTAGAGAACCTTTAAAGCTATCCCGAGTCCGGAGAAATGGCCACCGGCTTCCTTGTCGTGACAAAACGACAAAATGCTCGGTATCTCGCCATCATGAGCATATCTACGAATTATACCGTCAGAACATCTATGAAACAGGTACGGGTCATCCCAGTAGTAATACTTAAGATCACTAAATAATTTCTTACGTTGTTGGTAGGTCAAGTCGGGCTCTAAATACTCACACGCAAGATAATTCACAAAAGAAGCGTACCATGGGTTACAGTACTTTCCGGGAATTAGAGGGCTCACCCTCATTTCCGGAATAGCTGCATCGATAGCAAACAGATGTTCATCTGGAAACTCGTCACCTATCGCTCTCTCTCGTGTAATAGCATCAGGGGTTAGTTGTAAGCGGCTGAGGTGGTCTGCGACCACATTCTCACAGCCCTTACGGTCTCTAATCATAACGTCAAACTCTTGGAGTAAAAGTACCCATCTCAAAAGTCGAGGTTTCACATCTTTCTTATTCATGAGATATTTCAGTGCTGCGTGGTCAGTGTGAACTACAACCTTCGAACCAATCAAGTATGAACGAAACTTATCAAAGGCATAAACTACCACTAGCAATTCTTTCTCAGTGGTCGCGTAATTGATTAGAGCCAAATTCAAAGTATGGCTCGCATAGTAGATAGGCTTAAATAGTTTATCGTGTTTCTGGCCCAATACGGCCCCAACTGCCATATCACTAGCGTCACACATGACTCGAACTCCTGACTCCAATCCGGTGCTATCAAAATGGGAGCGGTCACTAGCAAACGTTTAATGTATAAGAAGGCATCTAAAAAAGTATCATCAAACACAAAGGGCACATCTTTCGAAAGTAAATGCGTAAGGGATTTAACACGTTTCCGGTATAAACCGTCCATGGAAACCTGCATGTCCTAAGAAACCTCTAAGCGTTTTCAAATTCGTGGGAGGCGGTAATCGTTCTATAGCCTCAACTTTCGCTCGATCTACCACAATACCTCTCCTTGATATCTTATGCCCTAACACGATACCTTCATCTAACATAAGGTGACATTTCTCCCAATTTAACACGAGATTAGTGTCCTCACAACGCTGCAACACTTTATCAAGATTATCTAAACAATCATCAAAAGAATCACCAAAGACACTGAAATCATCCATAAATACTTCTAAAAACTTCTCAATCATATCAGAAAATATGGCAGTCATGCAACGTTGGAATGTCGCCGGGGCATTGCATAACCCAAACGGCATTCGAGTGTAAGCAAAAGTGACATACGGACACGTAAAAGTGGTTTTTTCTTGATCTTTAGGGTCGATTATAATCTGATAGTATCCACTAAAGCCATCTAGAAAATAGTAATATGCAAGTCCACTCAAACGTTCCAACATTTGATCAATGAAAGGTAAAGGGAAGTGATCCTTACGTGTAGCATCATTTAGCTTCCGGTAGTCTATGCACACGCGGTATCCGGTGACTAGTCTAGTGGGTATGAGCTCATTATGGTCATTGGTTTGCACCGTCATTCCTCCTTTCTTCGGTACGACCTGTGTCGGGCTGACCCACTACTATCACTTATAGCATAAATGATACACATCTCAAGTATCTTGAACACATCTTTTTTACGACCTTTTGCATATGAGGATTCAACCTCCTTTGGGGCTGCCTCACCGGCTTCATGCCCTCATAGAGAATGATTTTATGTTTGCAAAGCTCTGGGCTTATTCCTCGTATATCTTCCATTTTCCTCCCAAAAGCACTCATGTGACTTCTCAAAACAGGCAATAACTTTTCTTCCTGCAGATTAGTTAAAATAGAAGAAATAATCAACGGGAGTAAATTAGTTTCGAGAAAAGCATACTTAAGGTGAGCCAGGAGTTCCTTCAACTCAAGGTTTTGGGGAGGATCTTCTATGGAACGCTTCACTTTTTCATCATTTAGTTCAAGTTCCAAGAACTTGTGCCATCTTGCATCCACAAAATCGGTGATCTCGAGCTTTCCGGCGGCTTCTGCCAACTCTTCGTTTTCATCATCAATCGCGCATGAATTCACTAAACATTCCTCCATCGAGTCATCCTCTTTGTAGCCCTGTGTGTTAGCATTTTCAACAACAAGAGGCATAATATTATCTAGAAAAGTGCATTCGTTTTCATCATACGGGTGCTTCATGGACTTGAAAACAATAATGGTACCACTTTCCTCATCTACCCATAATACAGTCTCGCCTTTCTGGATGTCTATCATTGCCCTCCTGGTTGCTAAGAAGGGTCTTCCTAGCAATAGGGTTGTCCGACTATCGGCTTCCATTTCTAGAACCACAAAGTCCACGGGAAAAACGAACTTGTCTACCCGTACTAACACATCCTCGTCTACTCCCAACGGTTTCCTTAAAGACCTATCCGCCATTTGAAAGTTCATAGCAGTTTTGATAAGCTCATCTAAACCTAATTCCTCGTAAATGTGGCGGGGCATCAAACTCACACTCGCACCTAGGTCACACATGACATTTGGGTACGTCTTAGAGCCTATGGTACAATGTATTGAAATACTACCCGGGTCTTTAAGTTTCTAGGGTAACTTATTCTGGAATACGGCAGAACAGTTCTCATTTAAACACACGACTTCCTCCATTTTTGCTTTGTTAGACAATATCCCTTTCAGAAATTTTACATACGAAGGCATATTCGCAATCGCATCAACAAATGGGATATTAATCTCAACTCTACATAAAATGTCAAGGAATCTATTCTGAATCTTTGATAAGATGGTCTTTCTAGGACCTCTCGGGGGATAGGGTAACGAATTAACATCAATAGTAGCAGGTGTAAAATTCATCGCGTGCCTCGCTCGGTTGTGCTTGCTTGCTTGACTCGGCATCCTTCCTCATGGGATTAGGAATCTCTACGACCTCATCATAGTCGTCATCACTATCCACCGGCTCAATCTTCACCTTTACCATTTCAGAATTGACCCTGCCGTTCTCATTCTCATCATCATCCACCGGTGCTTTCTTCTTCTCATCTCGAGCTATCTCAACATTAACTCCAACTTTCTTACCACTCCGGGTATAGATCACATTTACCGGATTCGCCGGCCTAAGATTTCTCTCAATACTGAGATCATCATCCTCAACCACTGTTTCTTCAATTGACACTGCGTTGACCCCTCTCGGATTCCTAACCGTATTACTCGGTAAGCCCCCAACCGGAACGGTGCTTGATTTTTCCGCCATCTGGCCAATTTGATGCTCTATGTTTTGTATAGACGCTTGCATTGTGTCTGGCCATTTTTTAACTCTTTATAGTTGTCAGAAACTATCTTGCTCAATTGCTCCACAATCTGTTCAAGAATTTTTGGTGCTTGTTGATTCTGATTATCTTTTCTCCCAGGAGAGTTTGGGTGTTGATAAGCGTTCAGCCTTTGATTTGAAGGACCAGTTGATGTTGAAAATGTTGATTAGAAGGCCCGGCTTGATTCGGATTCCGGTTCCAATTCTGATTTGGTTGCCTTTGATTTGGTTGCCCTCTCCAATTCTGATTCTGAACATAGTTCACATCATAAATAGGGTTAACCGGCATCGTATTCGGGTCCACCGGTGGTGTCGCCCATTGATTCATGGCCATTTGGTTCTTAATCCGCAAACATTTGACTTAACTGTTCCGGACTCAATATCGGTTGAATAGGTGCTTCTCCCATACTCACTTGATTAACTTGAGCCTTTGGTAATAATTGCTTCGGTGTCGCATCGGTGTTGGTGCATTCCGAAGTTTTATGCATACCCCCACAAGAAGAACACTTATTCGCCGCTCGTTGGTCGAGAATCACCTCACGTAACTGTTTTTCCAACATTGTCACTTTGTTGGATAACTTGTTGTTTTCGTCTTGCAGCGACTGATCATAGCCACCGACTTTTACCTCTTTCTCAGAATTGCTCCCCTTTTGACGCTCTTTCGGTTTAATAGAATTCCATTGTCGGTTATTCTCGGCTATCCTTTCAATCGCAGCTAAAGCAACATCCGGCTCTAAACTCATAAGATCTCATCCACTCACAGAATTCAATGTTCTTCTGGACTATTTATCCGCCCCTCGGTAAAATATGTGCATTTGATTCCAAATTTCGAAACCGTGTTGCGTACATTTCCTCAACATTGCCTTGTACCTATTCCAAGCCTCGTGTAGCTCCTCAGAAGCCAACTGTTCAAAAGTCGAGATGTCTGCCCTCATGTCCAAAGTTCATCCCGGAGGGGAGTATTTTCATAGAAAAGTTCTCGTTACCTCATCCCAAGTATGTAATGAATTATGAGGCCAAGATTCGTCCCACTCGATAGCATATTCTTTCAAGACATGTGGAAACAATATCAATTTAATCGCCTCCTCTGAAACACCGTTAATCTTCACCGTCTTACATACTTGCATAAAGTGATTTAAGAACTTGTTCGGATCCTCCTCGGGTTTTCCTCTAAGGCGAGCGATCTCCCGTAGCAAATTCCAAACATGACCTTTGATTTCCATGTTCTTGGCCTGGATCGATGGGATACGAATAGGAGCATGCCCTTCACCAATAGCGGATGTAGCATAATCCCTCAGTGTTCTGCCAGGGACTCTCACCATAACTTGGATAATCGGGGGTCGGAATACCGGTGCCTCGATAAGGCCGTGCGTTACGAGTGGCTTGTTGCACCGGAACTGGTATCGGTTGGGGATTTGCACGTTAGGTTGTTGATACGGATTCTGATACTGCCCCATCATTGGATTCATAAGAATATGGTTATACTGAACAACCATCGGATTGTATTGATTCACTATTGGGTTCATCTGAGGCATTTGCAACATCATTTGTTGATACTGTCGCATGATTTGGTGCGGATCAACCTGAGGTACGGGCTGTTGGACAAAAGCATTCGGATTCAAATTTGCTTCTTGAACTTGAGGTTGCTGTTGAACGTTCAGAGGTGGAGGTTCCCTCTGATTCTGTTCTTGTCTCGGGATTTGAATAGGTTCCCGAAGGTGAAGTCCAATTCCTCCCTCAACCGGAGGACTCAATTCGCCATGCTATTCTGTGGACTCAACTTCCTGAACATGATGCTCGTGTATTCCTCTCCCGGTTGGAGAGCCTTGGCTACTGGTTGCAGGTGTATTCGTAGCCATTGAGGGTTCAATTTCTGGATTAGATGATTCGGCTTGTTGAGCTGCTCGACGATCAATCGTCATATTCCTCAAAGCCAATTGTCGACGGAAGTAAAGTTCAATTTCTGGACCGTTGCTACTACTGGTCATACACTGCACAAACAATGAAACAACAACAAACAATTAAAAAGAAACAACGACCTAATCCCGAAGATTTAACCAACTTACAAGATATTAACTCTATTCCCCGGCAACGGCGCCAGAAAACTTGATGGCCGTTTTATAGTATACCAACTTTGACCGGCAAAGTACCGAGTCGGTTGTAGTACAAAACTAGCGAGCAAGGCCGTAATCCCACGGGGAATTTAGTTAAGTACCAAAGCTAGTGTCATCTCTAGTTTAGATCAACAAGATTGTTGATGAGGTTATTAAACTATAACTTGCTATGTTTACAAAGACTAACTAAAAACTAGAGCTTTAAACGATTAAAGGTGATAGCCGAGCTATGGTCTAATCAACTACTTACCAAATCCTAGCTAAGTCCGGAGGTATTCTTGATTTACCTAAACGTCTTGATGTCATACATAGGGTGTCATTTCCTATTTCCGAGAATAGACATTATTTCAATAATCTACCCTCCTATGTTAGGTTCAACAGTCTGCTGACCGAATTTAACTGACCTGACACGGTCTACGGCCAATGAAACGCTCGATAAGTCGATATAAACCTCACACACAAAACCGAATCTAAACAACTCAGTCGGTTTTACAGGGTGATCCTAGAACCCCTTTTCCCGTATCCTCTCGCAAAATACATATGTAAAGAAGACGCGTGATATATGATTATCGAGTCGTGAGTTCAATAAAAGTCATTAAGAATAAGCTCAAGGACTACAAACACATCAAGAATAATCAAATCAAACATGAAGAATAACACATGAACAAGCTAGGATCCAGTTTCGATGATTATCGCATAACACGGCTATAAGGTGATTAGCTACTCATATTAACTATCAAAATACAATATTTCATCATACAACAAGAACAAACAAATGAAAGATAAAGATTAGAAATACCTACACAAGCTGAAAAATGATAGAAATATGAGAACGAGAAAACTGAATATATAGCTATGCAATCCAAGATGATCCAAGAGTTTGTTACAAAAGATTATACTAAGGAAACTTAAAAACCTAATCTATGGTGTTCTTGGAAGAGAAAATCGCCAGAAAATTCTATGAAAAGTGATATATATATATATATATATATATATATATATATATATATATATATATATATATATATATATATCCATCCAAAACTCAAAATTGAGTTTTTATAGTGTTTGCCACAACAGGCTGCTAGGCGTGCGCCTAAGGAATGCCAGGCGCACGCCTAGCAACAAATCCAAAAATATCCAGCAGCAGAGTCTTTTCTAGGCGTGCGCCTAGGGTTTCTTAGGCGTGCGCCTGGATTCTGAGGAACATGGGGAAACACGGACTGAAACATTGGCACTTTTCCCCTCTCTAAGCGTGCGCCTATGGTAAGCCAGGCGCACGCCTGGCACACTTTTGCTCCTTCATGAGCTTCCATGCATCCCGAAGCCCCGTAACACATTTTCCGGGCATTCTCGAACACCTAGTTCCTGAAAAACATCAAAACACACACCAAACGTAACCCCTACGGGACACTAGGGTGACCGAGAATGAGTGTAAAATGCCAAAAAGGATCGAGATTTCCGGATTATACATCCGGAACTCGGGAAAAGCAAAAAGGAGCATAAAGCAACAAAATCTAGCCAAAATCTCCCAGAATTGTACAAAACGAGTCATTACGGGATATAAAAGTAGTAGAAAAACAGAGTCGAATTGACTCTCATCAATAGCCATAACAGATAATGACCGAAATACCCCAGAAGTAACCTTATCCAAATCGGAAAACCATGCAGATGTATTCCTCAAGTATGCTGAGAACCAATCTCAGCAGACTATTCATCAGCAGCCCAAACATTAGCAGGTTGATCAACCCCGCCGACCCGCCCCTTGCCTAAACACCGGATTCGGCAGATGCTTCATGCTCTGCTGACCACCACAGTTTCCCATACTCTGCTGAATGCCACACTCAGTAGACCAGACTCGGTAGCATAGTTTAAGTCACCATTACAATGTTCGATATGGAATGTGAGGGGCTCTAGCTAACATGCTTCGAATGTGGTCATTATGGGCATAAAACACAGGACTACCCAAAGAATAGTGAAGGAGATGGAAATAGAGGGAGAATGCCTGACACAGAGAACACGAGAGCTCTTGTCATTTCAAGTATCTGCCTATTTTTTCTCTTAGAGGTCCCATTTTTCTCAGGTGTATGGGCACAAGAGTTTATTTGAACAATCCCTTGTTGGTTCAGGTATTCTTTTAGAGGATTGGTGAAATATTATACCAAGGCATTATCTGATTTTAGAATCTTGATCTTTGTATTAAAGTGATTCATAGCATCAAAATACTATTCCTTCACAGCATGAAAATAGGAAAGATTCTTTCAATTTCATATTTTCCTTCATGATCATCCACAAAACTAACAAACCATCTAGCCCCTTTCAAGGTCTTGATCGTTGAGGATCCCCATACATCACTATGGATCATGCTAAATGGTTTAGTAGGAATGTAAGATAAATGTAAGTAACTTGAACCGGTATGTTTAGCAAGTTGACACATTTCACGCACAAAGTTCTTTGGATTTTTATTTCTGAATACAACGTGATACAAGTGTGAAAGATATATACAAGAAATTTGGGTGTCCCAAATGATAATGCCACAACATTAATTTCTTGGTCTTAGGTTTAGAGACACACCAGGGATGCTAAGGCTTGTTTTTCTGGGATCTGGAGGATGTAAAGTTTTGCACTCATTTCAGCTTTTCCAATCTTTTCATCGAGTCCAGTTCATGAACTTCACAGCCCTCAGAAGTAAAATTAGTGCAACAGTTGTTATCCTTGTTGAATTTACTGACAGACAGTAAACTAAGTTTGCGAACATATAGGACTGATTTGAGGATTATTTGAGGTGTTAGCTTAATTGGCCCCATGCCATTTTCTGAATGGACCCTCATTTTCTGCCCTTTAACTTTTCCTTCTCCTTTAGCCACATTGGCTTGGCCTGATTTTGCTTTATTTGTCTTCCAAGTTGCTGGTTTGCCAGGAATCTCCAAGCATATCTCCATGGTATGATCATTTTTATTGCAATGATCGCACCAAGGTCTACCCTTTTTCAGATTGCCCTATTGAGCCCCATATCCGTTTTGATAGTTCTGTTGGCCACCAAATCTGCTAACCAATGCAGAACATTTTTGAACCCCTGCATCTTGGGCTCCCATCATTATCCTCTTGCTTTCTTCCCTACGCACCTCCGAAAAAACTTCCCTAAGAGTTTGATGCCTATGATTCTGCCCTTAAAATTCATCAAGGTCATTTTTAAGACCCAACAAAAACTTGATTTCTTTCTTCTACTACTTCTCTGTAGAGAATGGTATTCTCGGGAGCCTTCCACTCAAGGGTTTCATACATATCAATTTGCTGCCAATGCCTTTTTAGAATGTTGAGGTATTTAGTCACACTCAGTTCTCCTTGTTTCAAGTCGTGTAGAATGATTCCAATCCCAAAGATTTCAGATGCATTGTCTGTGATGTAATAAGTAATAAATGCAGTATCATTTGAATAAAGAATGTTCTAACCATTACATGATCTCCTAATTCTATCCCTGATTCTAGCAATCTGTCTTAATTACAAAAATACAAATAATCTTCTAATATCACTACAGATCCTAGGAGAAAAATTATAATATAAGTTAATATATTCTTTAATAATATTTGTTATATTTAATTAAGATCTGTAATGCCCTTATTAATGCTGTGTTATAAAGCAGATAAGTGGTTAGACAGCTATCTCCCTTCTTAATGATGTAGTATGCTCAACTACTCATTAAATAGCCATCTAGAATTAACTCCTAACAGCTAGTTATCTTTTGTATCTACTTATACTAGGCTTTTGCCTCTGTTTTGAATATGAAGAAATAATCTTCTCTTCTCTCTGTCTGCTTCTAACTTTTCTACATGGTATCAGAGTGCTGAAAAAATTCAGCATAACGCTTCATCTTCCTTCTTCTTCGTCTTAATTTCTTCTACCTCTTATCATGTCTGAATCTATCACATCTGATACAACATCAGATAAATTTACTTGGACCAAAAAAAATTAGACATACAAACAAGTTTTATTAATTTTTTGCATTTACGGATGTTAAAAACACGATAAGTGTTGGAAAAAATATAGTACTTAGGATTTGATAGAGAATTAGAAACTCCATGGCACGTTAATAACGTTGTCTTTTAAGAGATGTTTCGTCCCACACGATTTGTCACTAAGGGATCAAATGAAAATCTCTTTCAGGATACAATGGGGGTGTTTGATTCAAACAGTGATTTGTTTGAATCAAACCCGAGGACACTCAAAGTTTTTTTGATGATGTTGTCAAACTTATGAATTTTCTGCATACTTATGTCTTTTATAGGTTGCAAGTACCCCATAAACGAATGGGGGTACTCCTTGCACGAAAGGGTAGGGTTGTCACTGTTCACCGGAGGAAAGCATACAACCCTTACACGAAAGGGTAAGTACATATCAGTTCGAAAATGCATGTATCTGAAAATGCAGGTCGAACCCCGTTTCGTTGCGATAACATTAATTCGTACGGCAACTCGTATGCAAACGATAACCAAAATATTTAATTCTGAAAAATATCTAACAATAAGTATGTTTTTGAAATAAAAAAACAACTTCAACTAAAAGGCCAATTCGAGGACTTGGTCTTAAACCCAAAAAAAGTGAGGGCCGGCACTGTTTGGATTGAATTCAAATGCTTTGAGTAATCGTTGACAGTTTTGTTTATGTTTCCAGTGACTTAAGTACGTCCTCTAGTGGCTTATGTTCGCTTCAACGAGAATATTCGTTCCTGGGTGTTTTAGGGATGAACAATGGCCTATAAGCTATAAATATGTGTCCAGTTTTAGAATGCACATATATGGTTCTCACTATATAGACATGGATTAGCCTTTAGAGCTTTAAGAGATGTCCCGGTCATGTTTTTGTTGGGGGTATTCAAGTGTTTGTATGACGTATTTTAATCTTTTTGGAGTCTTCTTTGACCAAGCTACCATCTCAGGCGGACGAGAGATTGGTATGATATAAGAAGACATAATATAATATTAAATATATGACAAGGTACATTGCCATATTGGTTTTTACTAGGGTCTAACATGACCACCTCATTGAGAGACCGGGTTCGAACCAGGCTTCGAACCCCGCTAGGGGCGAATAAATAGGTGTGTGAGTTACCTTTCGTATCTGAAAATATAATATGATATAGCAACATTAATTTTTTTACCAATCAAAATATCACATTATATATACATTGGGAATAACAATTTCTAAAGTGTAGATGAATATCAAGTCTTATTTGAAAAACGTAATGCGACAACGCATATTTTTATGTATTTATTCAAAATAAATGATAATAATAATTGTTTTTGGACATTTTGATATTGTATTTAGTTATTCATATATTTCAATTTTTTTAAAGCATTTTAGATTTGGGAGAAAACTCGTTTCACCAAAACGATACCAATACGTGATGATTGATGTGACTTGGTCTCCGAGTCGGTTACCGCGACCGCGACTTTGAACCATGGTTACAAGCATACATCACCATTTTCTAATTTCACTGGACTAAATACCTATTTTTACTTGAAATTTGTTTTTTTTAACATTTGTCTATTATTTAAAATGCTTAACTTAAAAGTTTCCAGATCTGTTGCTTCATAAATGTTTGGATTTCGTAAATTGACAAATTTAACTTGAACACAATACAGTTTAGTATCAAAATCACAATACTCTTAAAATAAAAATAGCAAAATTTAGTCGCAGTTTTGACTTTTGATGCTATTCACACAATAAAATAAAATAAAATAAAAAGAAATTATCCTACAACCGTTGTATAAGTTATTATATCATACGGTATGCATTATATTAATTCATATTCTTACACTGACATAACGATTGTATCATAAATCATCTCACTATATAATTATAATTAATAACAGTTGTGATAACACGATTGACACTAACACACTTTTACGTTCTTGATTATGGTAGCTAGCTAGGTCTTACATCAATCACTGGTTCTACATCATAATTAATTGTGTAAAAATATGTTGTGTAAATCGTTGTAGCACGACTATCGTGGCAATATCACATTTCGTGTTGAAACCATAATAACCGAGTCATAATAATTGACACAATACAATTTTTCACTATTGATTATCGTGAGATTTAATGTCAATCAATAGGTTACACATTATGTCGTATAATGAATACTACCACAACAATTACAACATTACCATTTACAAAACATACTTTTTACAATATTGATTATACTGTCTTATATCAATCAATGAATCATATACTATGATCAATACTAACAAAGTGTTCTTCAAAAAAAAATTACTAACAAAGTATTTATACATTTTTACTATTAATTCATTATTGATTCAATGTCTTTTTATTTATGTACCGCATTACATTAATAACAATAATAAAATATCATCTTAAACTCTTTTTTAGGGACATTTTAAACTCTTTAAAAACTCTAAAATGTTTTATACTTTTTTTTAAATATTTTATAATTTAAAACGGAAGAGTACATATTTACAGTCTCTTTTTTTAGATAGAACCAGTAGCCTGTCTTTTTAGTACGAATCTAAATCCCTAACCCATTATAAAAGCTAGAACTCTATTCAGTAAGTTTTAAGTCTTCACCTGGCTGTGGTTCATCATAGATTAGTTAAGATAAATTATGTGGTCAGTTTGTGAATCATGTGCGGAAGAAATAGGTTTGTCATCAAGGAAATAAACACGAATTTCTCCGTATAACGACGGTATATTGGGTATGGTGGTGCATGTTAGATGATAAAAACATTATTAACCATCAATCGCTTCAACAGGCCGACATCCTAACCAAGCCTCTTCGTCAACCGCGATTCGAAGCTCTCAAAACCAATCTCCATGTCCACGCCGGGCCCATGGGATTGCCCGGGTATTAACAACACAAAATAATTGTAATTAATTCATTGTAATATTTTCTAGTACCAAGTAATTCATTCAGGCGAGACATCTTACGATGTCATGATGCGCCCATTCCTCACTGCATTAATGGTTTAGTAGGAATGTAAGATAAATGTAAGTAACTTGAACCGGTATGTTTAGCAAGTTGACACATTTCACACACAATGTTCTTCGGATTTTTATTTCTGAATAAAACAGGATACAAGTGTGAAAGATACAAGAAATTTGGGTGTCCCAAATGATAATTCCACAACATGATTTCTTGGTCTTAGGTTTAGAGACACACCAGGGATTGCTAAGGCTTGTTTTTCTAGGATCTGGAGGATGCAAAGTTTTGTACTCATTTCAGCTTTGCCAATCTTTTCATCGAGTCCAGTTCATGAAATCACAGCCATCGGGAGTAAAATTAGTGCAACGGTTGTTATCCTTGTTGAATTTACTGACAGACAGTAAATTTACAACTAAGTTTGGGAACATATAGGACTGCTTTGAGGATTATTTGAGGTTTTAGCTTAATTGGCCCCATACCATTTTTTGAATAGACCCTCATTTTCTACAATCTTTTGTGAATGGACCCTCATTTTCTGTCCTTTAATCCTTTAGCCACATTGGCTTGGCCTGATTTTGCTTTATTTGGCTTCAAAGTTGCTGGTTTGCCATGAATCTCCCAGCAGCATATCTCCTCGGTATGACCACTTTTATTGCAATGATCGCTCCATGGTCTGCCCTTTTTCAGATTGCCCTGTTGAGCCCCATATCGGTTTTGATAGTTCTGTTGGCCACCAAATCTGCTAACCAATGCAGAACTTTTTTGAACCCTGTATCTTGGGGTCCCATCATTATCCTCTTGCTTTCTTCCCTACGCACCTCCGGAATAACTTCCCCTAAGTGTTTGATGCCTATGATTCGCCTAACTTCATCAAGGTCATTGTTAAGACCCAACAAGAACTTGATTTCTTTCTTCTACTACTTCTCCATAGAGAATGGTATTCTTAAGGAGCCTTCCACTCAAGGGATTCATACATATGAATTTGTTGTCAATGCCTTTTTAGAGTGTTGAGGTATTTTAGTCACACTCAGTTCTCCTTGTTTCAAGTCGTGTATAATGATTCCAATCCCAAAAATTTCAGACGCATTGTCTGTGATGTAATAAGTAATAAATGCAGTATCATCTGAATAAAGAATGTTCTAAGCATAACATGATCTCCTAATTCTATCCCTGATTCTAGCAATCTGTCTTAATTACAAAAATGAAAATAATCTTCTAATATCACTACAGATCATAGGAGAAAAATTATAATATTTACAACAAGTATACCGTTTGAACAACTATATACGCAGTACTATATAGACTTATTATATTAGACCTAGATGACCTGATTCTTCCTCGGAAACTGTCTATGCATGTGGGATGTATTATGTAACGCCTCGTTCCCGGACACCGAGTCCTTATCCGGAAAAAGAACGTTCGGCACGTACAAAATAAAAATAAATTCACTTTATACGTAAGCCTCTACTACGTCGTATCAAAATAAAGCAAACGGAAGCAAAAAAAAATCGAGTAATTTTTTTTAAATATCCAAGAATAGAAACTCAATATCTAAAGATAGAAATGTAACATTATTACATTGGAAAAGAAACCAACGAAATCCAAAACGTATGAACCATCCAAAAACTAATAAGTAAAATAC
The DNA here is from genome assembly GCA_036785695.1 of Gentiana straminea. Lineage (NCBI taxonomy): Eukaryota > Viridiplantae > Streptophyta > Magnoliopsida > Gentianales > Gentianaceae > Gentiana > Gentiana straminea. The sequence goes on from JAVUPR010000298.1 coordinate 1,470,123, forward strand.
AAAGATCCCATCAACAATATCCAAGTCTAAAATATAAATAAATAAGCTCTTCAACTTCGGCGTCTTTAAACGTCGTCATCGAAGTCCTCCTCGAATTCCAAATTTACCTGTTCGTCTTCTCTCCCCCAAACACATAAATAAACATGCATTTGAGGTAAGTACATTGTACAAATTAAGAAGAAGAAGCTACAATATAATTAAGGTTCATTATTAAGTTTTAATAAAAGGATTATCTTTGTGAGACCAACTCAATCTAGGGTTCATTTCACGCCCATCGACATGTCATGACTATACGTTTCTAGCTTAGCTTATCTTGGTTACGTCATTACTCAAGGACACTACGCATGGCGTTCATCAGCCTGAAGATATACTTGCTAACTAACGGTGATCAGCACCGACTAGCTCCGGGGTCTCCCGGGTATGCGTATACGTCCGGTGAATTTCCTCCACTACCCTTCAGCCTTTTGAGCCAGTAGCGTTGTTCACCTTTTATGAACGTATCACATCGCCGATATGAAATAGTGCCTAACCGAGAATAAATGGAGTTTTAGCTTTTACTACACTTATGTAATTATTATTGTGAATTAACTAGCCACCTAAGTGTTTTCAAAGCAAAACTCACATTATCAACTCTACTCCCTCGCTTAGACTGCTAGACATTACAACCTATCAGTTACACAGACATTGATGGACTCTAGTTCATCAAAGCACAAGCCCTTTCATGCTCTTCCGATGGTCCCGAACTTCAACTCCCTTTAAGAGTATGTCCGGTGCCGGAACCAAACGCATCAGAAACTCAATCAGGGCTTGTTCATGTTTAATTAATGTTATTAGTTCAAGAAACGACATCCAAAACTCATCTCATACCTTAAAACACTAGAAATAACATTCAAACAGTGTTGGGGGCCGCCAACACTTTTGGCGTGCGCCAAAATGCACCAGAGAGTTCTCTGAACTCTCTGTTCAGGTTCGGGGGCGCCAAAACCTTCGAGGCGCGCCAAAACTGCTCTAGAAAGTCACTAAACTCTCTGTTACAGGACAGGGGGCGCCAAAATGACCAAAAACTGCTCCTGTGTGATTTTCTGCACTCTATCGATTTCTACTCAAATCCAAACATATTGTACACGATTCTTCTCATAAAAACACCAGAAAAACATACCCTTTATGATCCAAAACAACCCTTAATCCTAACCAACATTTAGGCATAATCATTGATACAAAAACAGACCAAAACACAACCTAATCACTCTAAACCATAATCAAATTGAAGGATGAGCTTCTTACCTTTTAAGCAAGCTAAAACCAGCCCCAAAACTCGAAAAACAGCGAGAAACCGATCATTTCTCTCACAGATATCTATGTGATCAATCCCAAAAACAATTTAGAATCGATCAACGGCTTCTAAAACGATCAAACTACGATTATATGAACCAAAGAAGATCAAGAACGATCGAGAACAGCCCTTAGGCGAAAATCATACCTTAGCCAAAGCTTCAACTTTCTGGTACCGAAACGACGCTCTCCTTACAACGATTCCGACGCTCCTCTCGAAACTGAAATCTGACAACAAACGACTGAGCAATTGTAGAAAGTCTCTAAGCCTCTTTCTAATGCTTCAGAGCTTTTTCTTCTTGCGTAAAAGCAAATTCTGAATTGTAATTAGGTTATGGAAAAATTAAAATATATTTTCCTTAAATATATTTTCCAATTATCCATTTTCCCTTAATTACCCTTAATTACCAAAAATTCAGAATTTTCCTTAAATATACATATATATATTTCGACCATACATACATACATTTAGAAAATGGAAAATTAGGGATAAGGACACAATCGAAATATTTTTTAAGTAACGGATGACGACTACATATTTTTTATAGGGAGAAGGACAACCGCATAATTTTTATAGCGAGAAGGACAAACGGTGAATCCCGAAAATCAGTGAATCTCCCCAGTGAATCCCGAAATCAGTGAATTTCGACAGTGAATCCCGAAAATTAGTGAATTTCGACGATGAATTTTGAAAATTAGTGAATTTCGACAGTGAATTTCGTCAGTGAATTTAAACGGTGAATTTCGAACACAAGTGAATTTCGATAGTGAATAAATAGTTTTGTCCTTTATGCAAAAGTTTCAAAAAACTGTCCTTCTACTTAATTGATGAAATATTTCTGTCCTTCTCCCTCATTCCCCCTTTAGAAAAATACTTAAACTCTGAATAAAAGGAACCGAACTCAATATTTCGTTTTCGCAAAATGACACACACCGCCTTTTCTCGAAAATCGAATATTACAATTATGGAGCGAGACTTCCGATTTTTGTAAATGGTATATGGGTGAATTCAAATGCTTTAGTAATCGTTGACGAGTCTTGTTTGGGTTCGGATCATCGTCCGGGAACCCTGTCTAATTTGTCCGTCCAAAGTGGAACGACGTCGTTTTTGTTATTTTATTATTATAATTATTATTTTCTTTTTGGTCCCTTTTCTATTGCTGGACATTTACCCGCCTCCTTCATAGTCGTCTTCTTTGTTATCCTCTGTTGCTTCCTTGCGATAATCAACTAGATGAAAGGCGCAATCTTCTTTGCTGGTGGCTGAAGGTTGTTTTTTCATCTTCAATTTCGTAGGTTTTTGTCGAGGATATGAAATTGCAGCCATTTTAAGAACCCTAATAAAGCAAAAAGGGTTTATTTTCTTCTCATCTTCCAGGTATTACATGGAAATCACTCTCACACTTTCTTTTCAATTTATCTTTTTTTATACCACTTCTTTTTAATTGCGTTTTTTTGTTTTGGACTTGCAATAAGAGCTTAGTATCCTTGACATTTCAACGAGCGTAACTACTATATGCACAATCTATTTTTTTCTAATTTACGATGCCGTACTTCCTCAATTCAACTAGGGTTGTTAATTGCATGTGTTGTTTTTGATTCTTTCGTAATATGTGTTGAATTGTCTTTGTCGGGTTTGGCTTTTTTTTTTTCTTTGTTCTTTTAATCCTAATTGGTTTGTTTATTTTAGTTGTTTTTTTTCTTTGTGATTGATTATTATTATTTTTTTGTCTATAAGGCATACAACAACAGATAGATTGGAATAGTGCTTCCATGGAATTGATTGATAGGGTTTTGTTGGTGCCGAGGAGGAAGGCCGATCTCGCGTAATCTTACTTTTGCAGCCATAAGGTAGACCTTTTTTTTTCCCTAATACAATATACATGGGTTACTCTTCGTAGAAAGAAATCTAGCTGAATAAGTGAGATTAGATGAGCTCATTTTTTGTTTGATCTTGGAAAAGATCTTTCAGCTATCATTGCCCATGGTCCATGAATTCGTTCTTGCATGGAATGTTGTACTCATCAAAGTTTTGAGCTTTAACATAAAGTGTGTGCTTGTCAACTCAAGTTCATTCAATGATTGTAATTCAGTTATCAAGGTACTTTGTATAGGTAGATTTTGCTCCTTAAGGTTATCATGTTGTGTCCGTTATCGTTTCAACGAATGAAGGGATTGATGCCTATGATGCATTTTCATTCTCCTACCGCCTGCAATTTGTGGTCAACATAAGAAGGCTGCGAAGGAGTGCTCGGATTTTTCTTTGGTCGTTTGGTTGATGAGATTACTTAGGCATGCATTGTAGTACATGATATGATATCTTGTATTATAAAGCACTTATTGTCATCTTTTTCTAGAGAAAAAAAAAATAGAATTATTTCTAAACAATTATTTTCCATTTTGTAATGTGTCTGGGTTCATAAGTTCTGAGATTAATTATAATGCAACATTTTGATGACTTGATTGTGGTTTATCACCTCTAAAGAAGAATGTCTATAAACAAATATGATATTATACGATTTGTGGTTGTGTTTGTCAATAGGCATGACCAAATGCGGAATTTGAACAAAACACATAATTATATATCTCATTTGTTTCCCTTTGTGTTCTTGAAAACAACTTGTTTATGTTTTTCTTTCACTAGTAATTGACAAGAAAAAAATACTTTTCAATTATTGAGTTACAAGACAATGTGTCATGTATTTGACCTTTACTAGTTTTCTTTCCATCAAAAGGTGAAATATCATTCACACAACAACAAAGTATAAGGGTCAATGTACAAAATATTACCGACTGCTACCATGTTCTATTTCAACAAAAAATTATCCAAATTCACAAGCTACGGTAGTCTCGGGTACAAAACACTAATAATCCACTACCTTGCTTTGCTATTCTAAGCGGGAAAACTTTTTTTTTCAAAAAATTACACACCATTGTCCCATGGCAGCAAAAAATAAACCATGTTTCAATCCGGTGAGAATTTGGTACAAGTATGCTCTATGCACTACCGGATGTTTTTCAAAAGTAGGATAATAGATCCACCTTATACATAAGGCTATGGTGCACATTTTTGTTACAATTCTTGGCAAATTGTGCTTACAAAAAAAGGAACACATAAGTCTACGCATCCCGATTCTAAATATCCATTCTTTTGTTCCATCTCTTGCACCAACCATCTTCATGAGGGATTGGACAACTACAATCTCCACTAATACCAACTATGACTGTATCAGGACCAACAAAGTTAGTTCCTCCACTAACTCTGGTATCATTCATGTTAATCATGTTGCCGTGATGGAGGATCTGAGATTGTTGATTTAACTGAATCTGAATCCAAAAACAAAAACAAAAATAAGCATACGGTAATCAAAGTGCTATGTAGAGCATGCATATTCAGAATACATTACTAAAAAGTTACACCTGTGACGATTGCGTAGACCAGTCAAATTGCGAAGACGTAGGATTAACCAGGTTCATGACATCCTTATCAGGCCCAAATTGTTGCAATTGCTTTAAGAAATAAAAAAGAAATATATTTAGAAACAATGCGAAGATATAAGTATCAAATTTAGATTGAAAATTCACCTGATAATAGTTGGTCCACTGAATGATCGGTATAGAAGGCGCGGCACGAAGATTACCTTCCGTAGTTTGCTGCAAAAAAGCAACACAAATAAAATAAAATAAAAAACTAGTATACAATATAAAGTATAAGACATACGTTAAAAGATAATATATATAGACCTCAACACATGATGACACAGGTAATCTTGAAGATGTGGAATCTGCTAGACTTTTATCTATTGACCTCTTCTTCACAGGGGCTCTTTCTAGACCACTTTTTAACCTTTTCCCTGAAGTAGACTTCACCTTTGCTTTAATGCCTTTGACTTTTTCTCGACTTCATCAATCAACATCTCATTTCCATTCAATTCAATGATCTTTTCTTGTGAGATCGATCTACCGAATCTTTTGCTTGTAATATTGTATCCACCGCTTCAAGCATTTTCAACATACCATCTTTTGCAATGTCATAGGCCTCATCTCTGTCTCGGCGGCTTTTGTAACTAACTGTAAAGATAATCTACACAATTCTTTATACCGCATACTAAACAACACTTTCGGATCCAAATTGCTTTTACTTTTAAAAGAGTCTTCAATCACTTTGTATCCAGTCTTTGCTCTACGTGTCCATCTCTTTATTATGTATTCACTAGGAATCCTCAAAACATTTCCCAGGCTAAACACTTTCAAAATATGAGAACATAAAATACCACCAAATTCAAACTTTCTACAAGTGCAATCAAACTTGTTGTTAGAAGAATCAAAAAGGACGGTGTGATGGTAATGTTTTCCTGGAGGGGTGATCTCAAACTTTCTAATGGATCCAACCTCACCACAATCAAGACAACTACTATCAAGGGACTTGCACCATTCTTTTTCAAAGCATTCAAATACTTCAGGTGTATAAACACTAGCTGCGGTTTTTAGGAGCTCACAGGGATATTTCAATGCTGGAAAACTTATATTAGCTTTGAAATCAGCTTTTAACTCATTATATCGTCGATCTTCAATCAACCTCTCAAAGTGAGTAAAAAATTCTAAAAACTTGTACTTGTAATTCACATACCTTTTTAAGACACTATTCATGCTCTCACTTCTTTGGGTTGTTGTCATGTCTGCACAAAATACTTGTCTGCCATACACTAATGCCCATTTATCTCTTATGCGGAACATTCTCTTCAACCACTCGTTATTGATGAGACCATATTTTTCCAGCATCTTATCCCATTGCTCGACAAACTCATCCTCCTCCTCAAAGTCATAAATGCATCGACTAAAATCACGAGAAAAACTTTTGTGTCCACGAAAAACACTACTCAAATGATTAGCAGCGTTTTGATAGATGTGCCATATACAAAGTCGATGTTGTGTTTCGGGCCATCTCGAAACAAGTGCTTTAGCCATTGCTGCATCCTGATCAGTGAGAATGGTTTTAGGCTTTGCCCCAGACATAGCTCTAGTGAATGTGTCGAACAACCATTCAAAAGTTAAGGCAGTTTCATCATAAAGTAACGCAGCACCAAAGATCACGGTTTGCTTATGATGATTCACACCAACAAATAGTGCGATAGGCCGGCCTTCATTATTCTTACGATAAGTGGTATCAAAACAAACAACATCACCGAAATTTGCAAAATCGCCCTCATCTTTGCGTCGACCAAGCAATGTTTGTTATCATATCATCTTCATCAACTTGTATAGCATAAAAGAAATTCGGGTCCTCGTATTGCATCTTGTGTAAATATTCCAAGACCCCACCAGTATCACCAATCTGCACTTCTCTTGTTCTTTTTGATCTCAAATAATTTTTGTAGTCTTCCGGGATGAAACCAATATTCTCTCTTCCACCGGCTTTCCTTGCCATGAGTTCATGTGCTTTTGGAGCAATTCCAACATTATTTGCCATTTCAATATCACCGCCAAAAGAGGAGTTACTTTTCTATGACTTCTGTGCAAATGGGTTTTCCTCGGGCTTGAAAGGTAATGATTATGCTCTTGCACAAATTCAATCACACGAAACTTTGAAGAATTTCGAGTATGAAGTCGTATTCTTGCTTGACAATCAAATCGTGTCTCTGCACGGTGCGACTTCACCTTGAAATCCCGTTTGTCCTTTCCTCTTTTTCCTTGAGCGCTACAACAAAATGTCCTGGCAATTAAGTTTCCATACTTATCTTTGTGACTTTTACTTTTTCTCACTCCAAATCCTACTTGTTTAGCATATGCCATATAAAATTCCCAAGCCTTTTCCTCATTTTCAAACTCCATATCTATAGCTGGAATCATCTCATTAGACATAGATGAATGAATTCTGTCTACATCGTGACCGGAGTTCAAATTGTTCAAGCCACATTGATTAACAATGTCATCATTTTCACCTGTGTCAATGCTTTCTTCAAAATGCAGTTGCCGGCGAGATACATGTACGCTTTCCGTACTATCTGATGTCATGTTCTCTGCTCGTTGAAATGTCAAGGATACTAAGCTCTCATTGCAAGTCCAAAACAAAAAAAACGCAATTAAAAAGAAGTAGTATAAAAAAAGATAAATTGAAAAGAAAGTGTGAGAGTGATTTCCATGTAATACGTGGAAGATGAGAAGAAAATAAACCCTTTTTGCTTTATTAGGGTTCTTAAAATGGCTGTAGCAATTTCATATCCTCGACAAAAACCTACGAAATTGAAGATGAAAAAACAACCTTCAGCCACCAGCAAAGAAGATTGCGCCTTTCATCTAGTTGATTATCGCAAGGAAGCAACAGAGGATAACAAAGAAGACGACTATGAAGGAGGCGGGTAAATGTCCAGCAATAGAAAAGGGACCAAAAAGAAAATAATAATTATAATAATAAAATAACAAAAACGACGTCGTTCCACTTTGGACAGACAAATTAGACAGGGTTCCTGGACAGATGATCTGAACCCGTCTTGTTTATGTTTCCGGTGACTTAAATACGTCCACTCTTTTTCTCGTTTCAAGTACCGTTCTTGTTTCTAGTGGCTTATGTTCGCTTCAACGAGAATATTCGTTCTGGGTGTTTTAGGGATGAACAATGGCCTATAAGCTCTAAATATGTGTCCAGTTTTAGAATGCACATATATGGTTCTCACTATATGGACATGGATTAGCCTTTAGAGCTTTAAGAGATGTCCCGGTCATGTTTTTGTTGGGGTACTCAAGTGTTTGTATGACGTATTTTAATCTTACCTTGTCCTCTCCAAAAATCACAAGTTGTGGTGAGATAGCATTATTTGACAACAATGCTTCATGACCTTCTTTTCAAGCTTTTCTCTTGACTCTTGAGACTTTGTTTCCTCAAAGACGTACGAGCATGGTTCAAAGTCTTCGAGTCGTCTTCCGACTCGGCCGTATCATCTCCGACTCGAAGTTTACCGGTACAATGTTACGAATTCATCTCGGTTTATACTAGAATCGGATACGTATCGATCAAACTCGGTCAAAACCGGTCGAGTCATTCTGATTTAAGTGGAAACTTCACCGATTCGACCGGAAACATGAAAAAGAAGGAGCATGTCTTTTCTTCTTCGTTTTTCCTTTTTCTTTTGGGTAGGAGGGGGTGGGGGTTTGATGGGGAAAGACCGAATGAGTAATGAGTAATGTACATTCACATATATATATTTGTCTTACTTAATATATTAAATTCGTCTCTCTAATTTAATGTGTAATTAGATCTCGATCTTCTTGGAGTCTTCTTTGACCAAAAAACGATTAAACCCTAACCGTGAAGGCCCCCCCACCCCCAAGCTACCACCTCAGGCAGACGAGAGGTTGGTGTGATATAAGAGGACATAATATAATATTAAATATAAGACAATGTACATTGTCATAGTGGTTTCCATTAGGGTCTAACCTGGCTACCTCCTGGGGAGACCAGAATTCGATCCCCGCTAAGGGGCGAATTAATGGGTATGTGAGTTACCTTTCGTATATGAAAATATGATATGATATAATAACATTAATTTCTTAACAATCAAAATATCACATTATATATACATTGGGAATAACAATTTCTCAAGTATTGATGATCAGTATCATGTCTTATTTAGAAAACGTAAACAACGCATATTTTTATGTATTTATTCAAAATAAATTATATTAATAATTGTTTTTGGACATTTTGATGTTATATTTAGTAATTCATGTATCTCAGTTTTTTTAAAGCATTTTATATTTGAGAGAAAACAGTCTCGCCGAAACGATACCGATACGTGATGATTGATGTGACTTGGTCTCCGAGTCGGTTACCGCGACCGCGACTTTGAACCATGGTTACAAGCGTACATCACCTTAAGAATGCTAAGAGAAAACCAGAGTCACTAACACATAACACATAACACATAACACATAAATGTATTTCGGCATTTATCCCCAAAAAAAACCAAGAATTTGTACTTCCTTCGATATTATGTATTTACTTGAGAGATTTTAGGGGCTGTTATTTGAAATGCTTAACTTAAAAGTTGCCAGATCTGTTGCTTCATAAATGTTTGGATTTCGTAAAATTGACAAATTTAACTTGAACACAATACAGTTTAGTATCAAAATCCAAAACTCGTAAAAGTGACAAATTAAACTCTTAACTGAACACAATACTCTTAAAATAAAAATAGCAAAGTTTAGTCGCAGTTTTGACTTTTGATGCTATTCACACAATTATAATAAATAAATAAAAATTATCCTACAACCGTACCGTTGTATAAGTTATATCAAATGGTATGCATTATATTCATTGATTCTTACCCTTTTTCACACGAGTGTGTAATGAAGGAGAGTATAAATATGTTGTCACAATGCATTACACTTGACATAACGATTGTATCATAAATCCTCTCACTATATAATTAATAACAGTTGTGATAAAACGATTGACACTAACACACTTTTACATTCTTGATTATGGCAGGTCTTGTATCAATAACTGGTTCTACATCATAATTAATTGTGTAATAATATGTTGTGTCAATCGTTGTAGTACGACTATCGTGGCAATATCACATTTCGTGTTGAAACCATAATAATTGACACAATACAATTTTTCACTATTCATTTATTCCCCCAAGAACGAAAGAGGTACAAAAGGAAGCCCGAACAAGATTAAGACCCTATAGAGCTAATCCAGCTCGGAAAGTATCCTATCCATTTTACAGAATATATCAAACTGGAACCAAAAGAAGCTAATCTATGAGCATACAAATTTGAGGCTCTAGGGGCATACAAAATACTACAATTATTAAAACAAGCTTTGAGTTGGATAATATCCTCACAAATCACCCTACAGTTCGAAGGGAAGATCATTGAGCCATTTAGGCTATCTACCTGACGATACAGGGTTTCACTCCCTCCACGTGTCGTCTATCGGTTGGTCATCATAGTATAGAATAACTCCAGTATATCCATGTCGATGCCCAGGCTCGAGGCCAAGGCCATCATATAAAAGCCAGGCTACGACTATCGACTGTCGACGACCGAGCAGTGTGAGATGACAAGTCCATAAGGATAGAGTCCACACCAGCTAGCAGGGTGGGATAACGAGTCTAGAGTCAAGGCCAGGGAAGTCGATACGATCCACACCGCAGGTCGGAAGTATCGACTCGAGGACAGGGTCCACACCAGCTGTCCAGGCCCACCCACAGCGATAGCTTGGGCAAGGGTCAAGGCCCATTTAAGGGTAAAGGTGACAATAATACAAGCCGACCTAACCTTAGGGTTTAGGCAAGTATGATCACTATAAATACCCCCATTCCAGGAACTACGTAAGGCTTGATTCCTGGAACAGAACAGGATACGTAGGCAATCCAAGATACAGTCTTGGACTCAGCCGCATACATAAAATCCACCCCTCATTCCTCTTTTTGGCATTAGGGTTCTTGTGTGTTCATCACTAGATCAAATTAGGGCTCAAATCATCAAGGTGACATAATTTGTCATCGTCATTGGCGCTAGAAGGAGGGCCTTCTATTGATCGAATACTCAAGAACACGATGCCTCCCAAGAAAACTGCATCCAAAGCTGTTGATCAAAGCTCACAGATTAACGAGCCCAACGATCCCGATGTGCAAGGAGGAAAAGATCCAGCTTTGGATCTTGTTCAACACAACCCTCAGCAGAAACAAGGGGAAAAGGACCCAGCTTTGCATCATATCCAGGAAACCCACCAACCAGATCAGCAAGCTCTTGCTCCAGAATATCGGGCGCTTGCGGATCAGTTGGCAGGGGCGAATTTAGAGGTAATGTCCAGGATAATCGCTGAGGCTGTCACAGTTCGAAGGCAGGCGGATGCCGCCCAGAAAGAAGCTATGGCTGAAGGCGGCCAGAAAGATGTGGTGGAGAAGCCAAAACAGACTCCTGGGGACGAAGTAAGCGCATCATCTAGCTCAGTGGAAAGGAAGAGACATGAGATCCACCAAAAACACCAGAGGGTGGGCGATGACAGCGCCAGGGAAGAGTTGAATGCAATTTTGGGAAAGAATCAGGTATCGTTGTGGCTCGAGTCTCCCTTCACGAAGGAGATCGAAAGCTTTCCAAAACCCAAGGGGTTTAAGATACCCAAAATAGAACCTTATGATGGCACCACCGACCCGGAGGACCATCTCCATAGGTATCTGTCGCAAATGAGATTGGATGGGGGCCCCGATGCAATGCGCTGTCGGGCGTTCGAGACGCTACTCGTAGGTCGAGCGAGAGAATGGTTCACGAAGCTACGACCAGGGTCGATCTCCAGTTTTGCCATGCTCGCTCGAAAGTTCCGAGATGCGTTTATAGTCAACAAGAAGTTTCATCTGAGTGCCACGCACCTCATGAACGTGAGGCAGCAAAAAGATGAAACAGTGATGGAATACTTGAAGAGGTTTAATCTCGAGGCCATGCAGGTCAAGGACGCAGATGACCGACTTCTGATCACATCGTTTGTAGGGGGCTGCGTAATACTAAGTTATATATGAAGTTGAGCAGAGACGTTCCCCATACTATGGACGAATGCGTCAACGTGGTGCATCGATTCTGTCAAGGGGAAGAGGCAGTGCGAAGGCACACCCAATCCGACTGGATGGAATCCAAGAAGGACACCCGAGGCCCGAACAGGAATCAGGCCAAGAGGCAGGATGTTGAAAGTAAGCCATCGGTTTGGGACCGTATCGACACATCCACCTCAGACCGTGGGGGCAAGAAGGGACCCTCACGTGATAAGGACTTTATCCCGCTCAATCGACCTCGATCAGAGGTGTTGTCGATTATGCTTTCAAAAAACTTGGCGAGGAAACCGCCACCGTTGAAAAAACCTCGAGAGAGGAGGAACGCAAACAAATATTGTGATTTTCACGAAGACATTGGTCATACAACTGAGGATTGTATCGACCTGAAGAGAGATATCGACGTCTGCATTCAGGAAGGGAAGCTAGACGAAGTTGTTGACAGATCTCGATATGATGGGCCCAGGGGGCGTGGAGAATCCAAGAGGAAAAACTCCGATCAAGACAGGAACCGAGGTCGAGACGTCCAGAGACGAAGGGATCGGTCACCTCGCAAGGAATCGATCCCCGGGTCGAGAAGGAAACAACGAGAGAAAATTTTGGTCGAGATAGGTATGAAGACAATCGACCAGTTAACTATGTCAACACCATCTTTGGTCCTGGTGAGAGTGATAAAGACCAGACCAGCGAAGAGCCAGCTTGTAGCTCGAGAGAGCGCAAACAGCTCAGATTCACGACAGAAGTTGGATACGGCCCTCGAGATGATATCCCCAAGTCGAGGAGTCATAGCGAAGGGTTAGTCATTGAAGCGGTTATTAGCCGAGCCCGTGTATCGAGAGTCTGTATCGATAATGGGAGTGCGGTGAACATCATATACCACTCGGCGTTTCAAGCAATGAAGTTGAAAGAGAAGGACCTTGCCCCCATAGCGTCTCCCCTGTTCGGATTCACAGGTCAAGCAGTCCATCCCATGGGCTCGATAAAGTTACTCACGACAGTTGGGGACGGCGAGAAAGGACGGACACTTGAATTAAATTATGTGGTGGTCAAGGCTCCATCTGCCTATAATGTTATTCTCGGACGACCAGCGCTCTTCGACCTTCGGGCTATCATTTCCACATTCCATAATAGCATGAAGTTTCCTACCAGGAACGGTTCCCACGAAGTAAAAGGAGATGTTGAAGTCGCTCGGAGTTGTAACTCTGTAGTCATGAATGGGAAAATGGCAGTTCAACAAGTCTTAGTCGAGGAACCGATTCCGAGAGGAAGAAGAGGAGAAGAGTTGGGTCTCCAAAGGACGCGCCGAAAACGTCCGACTCGGGAAGGAGAGGACGATCGTGTGTGCAAGTCGGGATTTGGATCCCGTAAAAGAAAAACAACATACATCGGTTAAGCTTCTAATCGAGTTCGAGACATCTTTGCCTCGGAAAGCCACCGACATGCCAGGGTTATCTACCGACATCGCGGTTCATAAGCTTGAGATTGACCAGGCTAAAAAGCCACCAAACGAGAAGAAGAGGAATTTCGCGTCCGATCGACTTGAAGCTATAGAGTTGGAAGTCGGCAAGCTATTGGCGCAGCCCGATCGTGAGAGAGGTATTCTACCCGAGTGGCTAGCTAACCCGGTATTAGTCAAAAAGCCCGATGGCGTTGGCGCATGTGTGTGGACTTCACGGATCTTAACAAAGCATGTCCAAAAGATTCATATCCGTTACCTAAGATCGACAGGTTAGTAGACTCGACCATCGATTTTGAAGTTTTTGGTTTTTTAGATGCATATAAAGGGTACCACCAGATTCTAATGGACCCTCGAGACGCGGAGAAAACTGCATTTATCACAGAATTCGGCACCTTCTGTTATGTGACCATGCCATTCGGATTAAAGAATGCTGGGGCAACATACCAGAGGGCAGTCAATAAGATATTTGCAAGGCAAATCGGTAGATGTATGGAAGTTTATGTAGACGACTTGCTTGTCAAGAGTCGATCTATGAGCCAGTACCTAGTCGATGCTCGAGAGGTTTTCGAAGTGTTGAGAGAAACGCAGATGAGATTAAACCCGAAGAAATGTACTTTTGGAGTTAGGTCGGGTAAGTTCTTAGGTTATATGATTTCGAAAGACGGGATTCGAGCTAACCCGGATAAAATTGATACACTAAAGAATATGCCCGCACCACGAAATATCAAGGAAGTACAGAGGCTCACGGGTCGAATGGCAGCTCTTAACAGGTTTCTATCGAGATCAACACAGCGTGCACTACCATTTTTCAAGATACTCCGAAAGGCCAGTCCTTTTCATTGGGACGATGAATGTCAGACAGCCTTTGAAGAGTTGAAGACTTATTTGTCAAAGTTACCTACCCTTACTTCTCCTCGAGAAGGGGAAAAGTTGTTAGTTTATTTGGCAGTATGCGAGGAGGCAGTGAGTGCGGTCCTGGTTCGAGAAGGGGTACATGGCCAAGTGCCAATCTACTTTGTCGCAAGGCTCGCATGGCCCCGAGGTCCGATATTCGCCAGCCGAGAAGTTAGCATTATGTCTTGTTCATGCCTCGAGAAAGTTGAGGCCCTATTTTCAAGCCCATCCCATTGTGGTAGTCACTGACCAACCACTAAAGCAAATATTGGCAAAACCCGATACCTCAGGTCGATTGGCAAAATGGGTGATTGAAATGGCCCAGTACGACATCGAGTTCGTTCCTCGAACTGCGATAAAAGCACAGGCCTTGGCGGATTTTTTAGCTGAAGGGATCTCCGTTCAACTCGATCAAGAAAAGCAAAGCCCAGAGGAAAAATGGACTCTTCAGGTCGATGGAGCATCGAGTAAGGAGGGGGCAGGAGCAGGGCTCCTTCTGGTAAGCCCGAAAGGCGAGGAATTCCCTTACGCCCTTCGTTTCGACTTCAAAGCAACGAACAACGAAGCCGAATATGAGGCTATGATTACTGGTTTAAAGCTCGCTTTGAAGCTGGGTGTCGAAGATTTGTCGCCTTACGCGACTCACGCGCCTAGTGGTTAATCATGTTAAAGGGGAGTACGAGGCTAAGGAAGAAACCATGAAGAATTACTTAGCGGTTGTCCAAAGCCTCATACCAAAATTCAAAACGGTTCAATTCGAGCAGATTCCCCGAAGTCAGAACAAGAGAGCCGATGCGCTCTCCAAGTTGGCCTCAAACTTTATGTCAAGTAAGAAGGTTCTAGTCGAATTACCGACCGATAGGAGTTACATCGAAACAGAGGCCCAGCCGATTACTCAGCAGGCCACATGGATGGACTCGATCGCCCTTTATCTAAAAGACGGAATACTACCAGCTGATAAAGTGCAAGCCAGGAAAGTTCGACTTCAGTCCACTCGATATGCGTTCTTCGACGACA
Source organism: Gentiana straminea (assembly GCA_036785695.1). NCBI lineage: Eukaryota > Viridiplantae > Streptophyta > Magnoliopsida > Gentianales > Gentianaceae > Gentiana > Gentiana straminea. The sequence continues at coordinate 1,485,378 of JAVUPR010000298.1, forward strand.
TCCTTTATCGGAAATCCTTTGTAAATCCATGGTTAAGATGTGTCTCTGAAAAAGAGGGCGAATATCTCTTGGAGGAAATTCATAGAGGAGCGTGTGGAAATCACTGTGGAGCAAGAATGTTAGCTCGAAAATGCAAGTTAGCTGGGTATTTTTGGCCGTCGATGCAACGAGACGCGAACAATCTTGTCCAAAAATGCAACGCTTGTCAGATCCATGATAGTATCTCTCATCAACAAGCCCAAGATATGAACGTCATCTCGTCGCATGGCCGTTTGATCGGTGTGGGGGTCGATATTGTAGGACCTTTACCTCGAGCTCCGGGAAATCTCGTGTTCGTGGTCGTTGCGGTGGACTACTTCACGAAATGGGTAGAAGCTAAGGCTTTGCCCGACATCCGAGCCGCAACCATTAAAAAATTCTTATGGGTCGACATCCTCTCGCAGTACGGAATTCCGAAAGCTCTAATCTCGGATAATGGTACCCGGTTCGAGGATCGAAAAGTTAGGGAATGGTGCAAGTGAGTACCAAATCGACCGCCGATTCACCTCGGTGGCTCACCCCCGTGCAAACGGTCAAGTCGAACAGACTAACCGACAGATCAAGCTGGGGTTAAAGAAGAGGCTAGAGGCAGAAGGTCGAGATTGGGCAATTCAGCTTCCGAGCATCCTATGGTCATATAGGACAGCTCCAAATTCATCAACCGGAGAAACTCCTTTCTCTTTGGTATATGGGTGTGAAGCGGTGATTCCCGCCGAGATCGGAGTTCCTTCCCCTCGAGTTCTGGCCTACAATGTGGAGACAAATGATCCCGAACTCCGACAAGAAGGGACAATGTCGAAGAGCGAAGAGAGATAGCCTCAGCCAGAATGGCAAGGTATAAACAGAAGATCTCTCAGTATTACAACTCGAGGGTCAGGCATCGATACTTCAAGGTCGGTGATTTGGTTCTAAGGAAGAATGAAGCAAGTCGACAAGAGGCGGTCGGAAAGTTAACCCCGAATTGGGAAGGACCTTATCGATTCGAAAGTCCACCCCAAAGGGTCTTATCAACTTGGTCGGGCGGACGGGACTATCGTTCCTCGACATTGGCATGCCAATAATCCGAGGAAGTATTATGTCCGAGATAAGCTTTTATGAGCTTTTATTTACTTTTAATGCTATCTTGTAATAAGTCCATGTGACAATCTATGATATTCTAATAAAAGTATGCTTTCTCGAGATGTTTTCTCGTGTTTGTTAGGATACATAGCCAAAACAAGTACGAGTCCAATGCGACGAAAAGTTAAAGGCAAAACAATCGAATACGAGTAGAGAAATCCGCAGTCGGACATCTCGATAAAGCCAAAGCAAAGTTAGCCCATGGGGCGACGAATGCAAAGGCATAAAGACGGTTCGCAGGGTCGGGCCAAAGGTCCAAGCTAAAAGCCGAATGAGCCCAAGAGGCAAACAAGGCTTAAGCAAAGGACGGTTCGCATAGTCGGGCCACCGTCCAAGTCGAAAGCCAAACGAGCCCAGAGGGCGAAAAGGCCTAGACAAAGGACGGTTCGCATAGTCGGGCCACCCGTCCAAGTCGAAAGCCAAACGAGCCCGCAGGGCGAAAAAGGCCTAGACAAAGGACGGTTCGCATAGTCGGGCCACCGTCCCGCCGATGGTCAAAAGAGCTCGAGAAGCGAAAAAGACCAAAGATCGTGACAAGTGTACACTAAAATGCTCAGCCCTAAGGGGCGAAATACTAAGGCAAGCATATCAATCTCAAGTGTAATAAGAACCAAGGGTTCATAATACACTTGGGGGGCAACACGATATCAATAATAAAAACGACGAATAAAGTGAGTGGCGAGTAGCAAACAGAGCCAGAGGCTCGACAAGCGAAAGACTATAACGCATCGAGAAGACAAGCAAAATAATGAGAAAGCAAACACAACTTAAATTACAAAATCAAAGCAAGTTAAGTTCAAAGCACAGTTGTTACAAGATGCGGCCGTGTCGAAATACCACCAAAGTTGATTTTCAAAAGAATGTCATTACAAAGTTTCAAATTTAAAGTGTAGAAGATAAAGATCGTGGGTTAGCTTCGGGGGTCGGATCGGGATTCGCAGAGGTCGGTTCTCAGAGGTCGGATCGGCGATGGGCCGAAGCAGGAGCGTGAAGTAGGAGGAGCATACTTCATAGCCAGGGACTCTCCCTGCTGAAACTCCTCGAAGTACCGATCATACAGCTTCTCCGAGTCGGGATTATAGAACATAGGCGTCTGGAGAGTCGACATGTCGAAGCTCGGAGTGACCTCCTTCACCTGATCCACGGCCAGGGTATATCCACCCATCATTGAAGCCCGCATGATCACTTCTAGGTCATCTTCAAGGTTGGAGGACTTGCGATACTCCATAATGGCCTCGTTCCTAGCCTCTTCGACCTGCGCCTGCGCTCGATATAATTCAGCCTGTAGCGCATCTCGATCTTGGCGAGCCTTCCTTGCTTCATCGTCTGCAGCTTTTTGACACTGCTGCAACCTCTCATAGTCCTGAGCCAGCTTGAGCAGCTCTCTACCCTGATCCTGTCTTTCATCTCGGAGTCGATCTAGCTCCTTCTCGGTAGTGGCCAGCTTTGCTTCAGCAGCCACTAACCTATTTTGCAGCTCCTCGAGCTTGGCGACCGACTCTTGCTTCAACTCCTTATATTGTTTCTCCACAGCAGAAAGAGCAGCGTCTTTTGCAATGATGTCTTGGAGTAACCTCCCATTTACCTTCTTGATCTCGTTCGCCGACTCTCCTGTTTTGGCTAGCCGACGAGCAGCCTCTCGACCAACAAGAGTATGCTGCAAGATAGAAGAACGAGTTAATATACAAACGGGGCACGAGCCTCGAAGAAAGCGAATATAAAAAGAAGGATCGACTTACGAGGCGATTCGGCTTTCGTAGGACATAAGACAAGTCTTTGTCATCCACACCGGTATAATCATCAAAGACCCGCCAACACCGATTGTCGTCTCGGCAGATGTCTCAAAGCAACCTTCTTCCTCTTCGCTTCTCGAAGCCGCTCCTTCACCACCTCGGCAAAGAAGGTCTTTTCTTTGTTTGCCCCGCCGGCTCTTCAACATTAGCCTCAACGTTCGAGGTCGATCGATAGGTTCCTCTTCGTCTTCATCTCGAAGAGAGCCATATCGGACGGTTAGCTCGCCGGTGGTCGAGGGCACTCCGCCGTTCCAAAGACCGGCGACGACTCAATGGCAGCAAGATTTGTTCTGGGTGGAGGAACACCCGTCCCTCGGGAAGAGGAAGGCACGCTGGTCTCAGCCACTGGCAAGCCGGTGGCGGCCTGACCCTCGAGAGGTGGTGCAGCTACGACCGTCGCCTCAGGAATGCGCTGAGGGTTGGTGACTTTGGAAAATTTGCCCACTGCAATATAGAAAAAAGACAAGTTAGTTTTTAATCAACAAACAACAAGTTATCGACTTAAAGAACAGCTAGTATGTGAAAGCAAGCAAATAAGTAAAGCATCCTACGATTCTCGTGATCGGAACGTTCGTGCCTACATGGGCATGGGCCCGGCCTTCCTCTAAGTGAGCCAGGTGATACAAGAGACTCAAGTCTCGAGTACACACCTCGAAATCATGACCACTCAGGAGTCGAGCCTCGTGAGGAGCCGGTTCCCTCCCAAGCTTGTCTTGTTTCCCCTCTCTCGACCTCCATTGACCGATGTAGGGATTATCAAGGCCATGACGTACAAAGAAAAATCGAGGCTTCCACTCCCCATGAGAAGAAGGCCCCCTCGTAATGAACTCGTGGCGATTTGCTCTCCTCTGGAAGGAATACCACAACTTGTCGGGTGTGGCAGCAATCTTGTAGTAGTATCGGAACACGGGCACCGTGAAGCGGTACCGCGCCACTCGACACGCGCGAGGAACCCCATCGAGTTCGACGCCATTCGGGGCGAGTTGAGACACGCTTATTTCATAATGATGAAGGACGGCCAGAACCGCTGGGCAGAGTGGAAACCTTAGTCCGCTTGCCAGTTGATTTTCATAAACAGTGCAAAACCCCTCTGGGGGTTCATCCGCGAATCGGTGTAGGCCTGATGGGAGTCGAGATTCAAACGGAGGATGAACTATGCTATATTTCCCACAGATTTCAACAATATCCTCTGGGGTAAGTGTACTTAGACATCCCTTGGCACCCTTTCCATCCATCCTTGTTACTAGTTTTTTGGGCTGGTTAGGGACAGGAGGAGGGGAGGCTGAAGGTTCGCCGGACTCTTGCCGGAGAAGAAGATCGGAGGTAACAGGTACCAGAATTTGGGATTGGGAAGGCGTTCCGCTACCCCTATCGGATTCTGTAGCACTACTACTACTACTTGACATAGATAAAATCAAAAACAAGATGAAGAACACTAAGGAAAAGAAAGAGACTTACTTGGTGTTTGGGGTTTGGAGTTTGTAAGAAGGAAATGGCAAATAGGGCTCGTCGTCGTTTTTATCCTCCTCCTTTATATGCTTGTAAAAGATATGGCAAATGATTTGAAAAGACGGGAGATAATGGGGGTTATAACTACTGAAAATCGCGGTTATCAAGGCAGTAACGCGTCTTTTGCGGGATTCGAAGCGTTTCGTGGGCTAGAAACCGCTCCACGTGGACGCTAGGCAGTTAGGGTTATGAAAAGGCGGGCTTTCTCCCGCCCAAAGAAACACCCAACTCGATGACGATTCAAATGACAGACCCGACCTCGGACAACGGAAGTCGCCTCTCTCAAGTCTGGGGGGCTTATGACGATACAGGGTTTCACTCCCTCCACGTGTCGTCTATCGGTTGGTCATCATAGTATAGAATAACTCCAGTATATCCATGTCGATGCCCAGGCTCGAGGCCAAGGCCATCATATAAAAGCCAGGCTACGACTATCGACTGTCGACGACCGAGCAGTGTGAGATGACAAGTCCATAAGGATAGAGTCCACACCAGCTAGCAGGGTGGGATAACGAGTCTAGAGTCAAGGCCGGGGAAGTCGATACGATCCACACCGCAGTCGGAAGTATCGACTCGAGGGACGTGGTCCACACCACCTGTCTGTGCCCACCCACGCCGATAGCTTGGGCAAGGGTCAAGGCCCATTTAAGGGTAAAGGTGACAATAATACAAGCCGACCTAACCTTAGGGTTTAGGCAAGTATGATCACTATAAATACCCCCATTCCAGGAACTACGTAAGGCTTGATTCCTGGAACAGAACAGGATACGTAGGCAATCCAAGATACAGTCTTGGACTCAGCCGCATACATAAAATCCACCCCTCATTCCTCTTTTTGGCATTAGGGTTCTTGTGTGTTCATCACTAGATCAAATTAGGGCTCAAATCATCAAGGTGACATAATTTGTCATCGTCATTGGCGCTAGAAGGAGGGCCTTCTATTGATCGAATACTCAAGAACACGATGCCTCCCAAGAAAAGCGCATCCAAAGCCGTTGATCAAAGCTCACGGATTAACGAGCCCAACGATCCCGATGTGCAAGGAGGAAAAGATCCGACTTTGGATCTTGTTCAACACAACCCTCGGCGAAACAAGGGGAAAAGGACCCAGCTTTGCATCATATCCAGGAAACCCACCAACCAGATCAGCAAGCTCTTGCTCCAGAATATCGGGCGCTTGCGGATCAGTTGGCAGGGGCGAATTTAGAGGTAATGTCCAGGATAATCGCTGAGGCTGTCACAGTTCGAAGGCAGGCGGATGCCGCCCAGAAAGAAGCTATGGCTGAAGGCGGCCAGAAAGATGTGGTGGACAAGCCAAAACAGACTCCTGGGGACGAAGTAAGCGCATCATCTAGCTCAGTGGAAAGGAAGAGACATGAGATCCACCAAAAACACCAGAGGGTGGGCGATGACAGCGCCAGGGAAGAGTTGAATGCAATTTTGGGAAAGAATCAGGTATCGTTGTGGCTCGAGTCTCCCTTCACGAAGGAGATCGAAAGTTTTCCAAAACCCAAGGGGTTTAAGATACCCAAAATAGAACCTTATGATGGCACCACCGACCCGGAGGACCATCTCCATAGGTATCTGTCGCAAATGAGATTGGATGGGGCCCCCGATGCAATGCGCTGTCGGGCGTTCGAGACGCTACTCGTAGGTCGAGCGAGAGAATGGTTCACGAAGCTACGACCAGGGTCGATCTCCAGTTTTGCCATGCTCGCTCGAAAGTTCCGAGATGCGTTTATAGTCAACAAGAAGTTTCATCTGAGTGCCACGCACCTCATGAACGTGAGGCAGCAAAAAGATGAAACAGTGATGGAATACTTGAAGAGGTTTAATCTCGAGGCCATGCAGGTCAAGGACGCAGATGACCGACTTCTGATCACATCGTTTGTAGGGGGGCTGCGTAATACTAAGTTATATATGAAGTTGAGCGAGAGACGTTCCCCATACTATGGACGAATGCGTCAACGTGGTGCATCGATTCGTCAAGGGGAAGAGGCGGTGCGAAGGCACACCCAATCCGGCTTGGATGGAATCCAAGAAGGACACCCGAGGCCCGAACGGGGAATCGGGCCAAGAGGCGGGATGTTGAAAGTAAGCCATCGGTTTGGGACCGTATCGACACATCCACCTCGGACCGTGGGGGCAAGAAGGGACCCTCACGTGATAAGGACTTTATCCCGCTCAATCGACCTCGATCAGAGGTGTTGTCGATTATGCTTTCAAAAAACTTGGCGAGGAAACCGCCACCGTTGAAAAAACCTCGAGAGAGGAGGAACGCAAACAAATATTGTGATTTTCACGAAGACATTGGTCATACAGGCGAGGATTGTATCGACCGAAGAGAGATATCGACGTACGCATTCGGGGAAGGGAAGCTAGACGAAGTTGTTGACGGATCTCGATATGATGGGCCCGGGAGGCGTGGAGAATCCAAGAGGAAAAACTCCGATCAAGACGGGAACCGAGGTCGAGACGTCCGGAGACGAAGGGATCGGTCACCTCGAAGGAATCGATCCCCGGGTCGAGAAGGAAACAACGAGAGAAAATTTTGGTCGAGATAGGTATGAAGACAATCGACCGATTAACTATGTCAACACCATCTTTGGTCTGGTGAGAGTGATAAAGACCGGACCGGCGAAGAGCCGACTTGTAGCTCGAGAGAGCGCAAACAGCTCAGATTCACGACAGAAGTTGGATACGGCCCTCGAGATGATATCCCCAAGTCGAGGAGTCATAGCGAAGGGTTAGTCATTGAAGCAGTTATTAGCCGAGCCCGTGTATCGAGAGTATGTATCGATAATGGGAGTGCAGTGAACATCATATACCACTCGGCGTTTCAAGCAATGAAGTTGAAAGAGAAGGACCTTGCCCCCATAGCGTCTCCCCTGTTCGGATTCACAGGTCAAGCAGTCCATCCCATGGGCTCGATAAAGTTACTCACGACGAGTTGGGGACGGCGAGAAAGGACGGACACTTGAATTAAATTATGTGGTGGTCAAGGCTCCATCCGCCTATAATGTTATTCTCGGACGACCGGCGCTCTTCGACCTTCGGGCTATCATTTCCACATTCCATAATAGCATGAAGTTTCCTACCGAGAACGGTTCCCACGAAGTAAAAGGAGATGTTGAAGTCGCTCGGAGTTGTAACTCGTAGTCATGAATGGGAAAATGGCGAGTTCAACAAGTCTTAGTCGAGGGGCGATTCCGGAGGAAGAAGAGGAGAAGAGTTGGGTCTCCGGTGACGCGGTCGAAAACGTCCGACTACGGGAAGGAGAGGACGATCGGTGTGTGCAAGTCGGGATTTGGATCCCGAGAAAAAGAAAAACGACTGCGGTTAAGCTTCTAATCGAGTTCGAGAGACATCTTTGCACTGGAAAGCCACCGACATGCCGGGGTTATCTACCGACATCGCGGTTCATAAGCTTGAGATTGACCAGGCTAAAAAGCCAGTCAAACAGAAGAAGAGGAATTTCGCGTCCGATCGACTTGAAGCTATAGAGTTGGAAGTCGGCAAGCTATTGGCAGCCCAGATCGTGAGAGAGGTATTCTACCCAGAGTGGCTAGCTAACCCGGTATTAGTCAAAAAGCCCGATGGCAGTTGGCGCATGTGTGTGGACTTCACGGATCTTAACAAAGCATGTCCAAAAGATTCATATCCGTTACCTAAGATCGACAGGTTAGTAGACTCGACCATCGATTTTGAAGTTTTTGGTTTTTTAGATGCGTATAAAGGGTACCACCAGATTCTAATGGACCCTCGAGACGCGGAGAAAACTGCATTTATCACAGAATTCGGCACCTTCTGTTATGTGACCATGCCATTCGGATTAAAGAATGCTGGGGCAACATACCAGAGGGCAGTCAATAAGATATTTGCAAGGCAAATCGGTAGATGTATGGAAGTTTATGTAGACGACTTGCTTGTCAAGAGTCGATCTATGAGCCGATACCTAGTCGATGCTCGAGAGGTTTTCGAAGTGTTGAGAGAAACGCGAGATGAGATTAAACCCGAAGAAATGTACTTTTGGAGTTAGGTCGGGTAAGTTCTTAGGTTATATGATTTCGAAAGACGGGATTCGAGCTAACCCGGATAAAATTGATACACTAAAGAATATGCCCGCACCACGAAATATCAAGGAAGTACGAGAGGCTCACGGGTCGAATGGCGGCTCTTAACGACGGGTTTCTATCGAGATCGGCACGGCGTGCACTACCATTTTCAAGATACTCCGAAAGGCCGGTCCTTTTCATTGGGACGATGAATGTCGGACGACCTTTGAAGAGTTGAAGACTTATTTGTCAAAGTTACCTACCCTTACTTCTCCTCGAGAAGGGGAAAAGTTGTTAGTTTATTTGGCGGTATGCGAGGAGGCGGTGAGTGCGGTCTGGTTCGAGAAGGGGTACATGGCCAAGTGCCAATCTACTTTGTCGGCAAGGCTGCATGGCCCCGAGGTCCGATATTCGCCGGCCGAGAAGTTAGCATTATGTCTTGTTCATGCCTCGAGAAAGTTGAGGCCCTATTTTCAAGCCCATCCCGTTGTGGTAGTCAGCGACCAACCACTAAAGCAAATATTGGCAAAACCCGATACCTCAGGTCGATTGGCAAAATGGGTGATTGAAATGGCCCAGTACGACATCGAGTTCGTTCCTCGAACTGCGATAAAAGCACAGGCCTTGGCGGATTTTTTAGCTGAAGGGATCTCCGTTCAACTCGATCAAGAAAAGCAAAGCCCAGAGGAAAAATGGACTCTTCAGGTCGATGGAGCATCGAGTAAGGAGGGGGGGAGCGGGGCTCCCACGGTAAGCCCGAAAGGCGAGGAATTCCCTTACGCCCTTCGTTTCGACTTCAAAGCAACGAACAACGAAGCCGAATATGAGGCTATGATTACTGGTTTAAAGCTCGCTTTGAAGCTGGGTGTCGAAGATTTGTCAGTTTACAGCGACTCACAGCTAGTGGTTAATCATGTTAAAGGGGAGTACGAGGCTAAGGAAGAAACCATGAAGAATTACTTAGCGGTTGTCCAAAGCCTCATACCAAAATTCAAAACGGTTCAATTCGAGCAGATTCCCCGAAGTCAGAACAAGAGAGCCGATGCGCTCTCCAAGTTGGCCTCAAACTTTATGTCAAGTAAGAAGGTTCTAGTCGAATTACTGACCGATAGGAGTTACATCGAAACGAGAGGCCCGGCCGATTACTCGGCGAGCCACATGGATGGACTCGATCGCCCTTTATCTAAAAGACGGAATACTACCGGTGATAAAGTGCAAGCCAGGAAAGTTCGACTTCAGTCCACTCGATATGCGTTCTTCGACGACATCCTTTATCGGAAATCCTTTGTAAATCCATGGTTAAGATGTGTCTCTGAAAAAGAGGGCGAATATCTCTTGGAGGAAATTCATAGAGGAGCGTGTGGAAATCACTGTGGAGCAAGAATGTTAGCTCGAAAATGCAAGTTAGCTGGGTATTTTTGGCCGTCGATGCAACGAGACGCGAACAATCTTGTCCAAAAATGCAACGCTTGTCAGATCCATGATAGTATCTCTCATCAACAAGCCCAAGATATGAACGTCATCTCGTCAGCATGGCCGTTTGATCAGTGGGGGGTCGATATTGTAGGACCTTTACCTCGAGCTCCGGGAAATCTCAGGTTCGTGGTCGTTGCGGTGGACTACTTCACGAAATGGGTAGAAGCTAAGGCTTTGCCCGACATCCGAGCTGCAACCATTAAAAAATTCTTATGGGTCGACATCCTCTGCAGGTACGGAATTCCGAAAGCTCTAATCTCGGATAATGGTACCCAGTTCGAGGATCGAAAAGTTAGGGAATGGTGCAGTGAGTACCAAATCGACCAGCGATTCACCTCAGTGGCTCACCCCCAGGCAAACGGTCAAGTCGAACAGACTAACCGACAGATCAAGCTGGGGTTAAAGAAGAGGCTAGAGGCAGAAGGTCGAGATTGGGCAATTCAGCTTCCGAGCATCCTATGGTCATATAGGACAGCTCCAAATTCATCAACCGGAGAAACTCCTTTCTCTTTGGTATATGGGTGTGAAGCGGTGATTCCCGCCGAGATCGGAGTTCCTTCCCCTCGAGTTACGGCCTACAATGTGGAGACAAATGATCCCGAACTCCGACAAGAAAGGGACAATGTCGAAGAGCGAAGAGAGATAGCCTCGACGAATGGCAAGGTATAAACGAGAAGATCTCTCGGTATTACAACTCGAGGGTCAGGCATCGATACTTCAAGGTCGGTGATTTGGTTCTAAGGAAGAATGAAGCAAGTCGACAAGAGGCGGTCGGAAAGTTAACCCCGAATTGGGAAGGACCTTATCAGATTCTGAAAGTCCACCCCAAAGGGTCTTATCAACTTGGTCGGGCGGACGGGACTCTTGTTCCTCGACATTGGCATGCCAATAATGCGAGGAAGTATTATGTACGAGATAAGCTTTTATGAGCTTTTATTTACTTTTAATGCTATCTTGTAATAAGTCCATGTGACAATCTATGATATTCTAATAAAAGTATGCTTTCTCGAGATGTTTTACGTGTTTGTTAGGATACATAGCCAAAAAGTACGAGTCCAATGCGACGAGAAAAGTTAAAGGCAAAACAATCGAATACGAGTAGAGAAATCCGCGAGGTCGGACATCTCGATAAAGCCAAAGCAAAGTTAGCCCATGGGGCGACGAATGCAAAGGCATAAAGACGGTTCGCAGGGTCGGGCCAAAGGTCCAAGCTAAAAGCCGAATGAGCCCAAGAGGCAAACAAGGCTTAAGCAAAGGACGGTTCGCATAGTCGGGCCACCTGTCCAAGTCGAAAGCCAAACGAGCCCAGAGGGCGAAAAAGGCCTAGACAAAGGATGGTTCGCATAGTCGGGCCACCTGTCCAAGTCGAAAGCCAAACGAGCCCAGAGGGCGAAAAAGGCCTAGACAAAGGACGGTTCGCATAGTCGGGCCACCTGTCCCAGTCGATGGTCAAAAGAGCTCGAGAAGCGAAAAAGACCAAAGATCAGGGACAGTGTACACTAAAATGCTCAGCCTAAGGGGCGAAATACTAAGGCAAGCATATCAATCTCAAGTGTAATAAGAACCAAGGGTTCATAATACACTTGGGGGGCAACACGATATCAATAATAAAAACGACGAATAAAGTGAGTGGCGAGTAGCAAACAGAGCCAGAGGCTCGACAAGCGAAAGACTATAACGCATCGAGAAGACAAGCAAAATAATGAGAAAGCAAACACAACTTAAATTACAAAATCAAAGCAAGTTAAGTTCAAAGCACAGTTGTTACAAGATGCGGCCAGGTCGAAATACCAGCCAAAGTTGATTTTCAAAAGAATGTCATTACAAAGTTTCAAATTTAAAGTGTAGAAGATAAAGATCAGGGGTTAGCTTCAGGGGTCGGATCAGGATTCGCAGAGGTCGGTTCTGTAGAGGTCGGATCGGCGACAGTCGAAGCAGGAGCAGAAGTAGGAGGAGCATACTTCATAGCCAGGGACTCTCCCTGCTGAAACTCCTCGAAGTACCGATCATACAGCTTCTCCGAGTCGGGATTATAGAACATAGGCGTCTGGAGAGTCGACATGTCGAAGCTCGGAGTGACCTCCTTCACCTGATCCACGGCCGGGGTATATCCACCCATCATTGAAGCCCGCGTGATCACTTTAGGTCATCTTCAAGGTTGGAGGACTTGCGATACTCCATAATGGCCTCGTTCCTAGCCTCTTCGACTGCGCTGCGCTCGATATAATTCAGCTGTGCGCATCTCGATCTTGGCGAGCCTTCCTTGCTTCATCGTACGCGGCTTTTGACACGCGCAACCTCTCATAGTCTGAGCCGGCTTGAGCGGCTCTCTACCACGATCTGTCTTTCATCTCGGAGTCGATCTAGCTCCTTCTCGGTAGTGGCCGGCTTTGCTTCGGCGGCCACTAACCTATTTTGCGGCTCCTCGAGCTTGGCGACCGACTCTTGCTTCAACTCCTTATATTGTTTCTCCACGGCGAAAGAGCGGCGTCTTTTGCAATGATGTCTTGGAGTAACCTCCCATTTACCTTCTTGATCTCGTTCGCCGACTCTCTGTTTTGGCTAGCCGACGAGCGACCTCTCGACCAACAAAGTATCTTGCGCAAGATAGAAGAACGAGTTAATATACAAACGGGGCACGAGCCTCGAAGAAAGCGAATATAAAAAGAAGGATCGACTTACGAGGCGATTCGGCTTTCGTAGGACATAAGACAAGTCTTTGTCATCCACACCGGTATAATCATCAAAGACCCGATCAACACCGATTCTTGTCTCGGCGGATGTCTCGGCAACCTTCTTCCTCTTCGCTTCTCGAAGCGCTCCTTCACCACCTCGGCAACAGAAGGTCTTTTCTTTGTTTGCCCCGCCGGCTCTTCAACATTAGCCTCAACGTTCGAGGTCAGATCGATAGGTTCCTCTTCGTCTTCATCTCGAAGAGAGCCATATCGGACGGTTAGCTCGCCGGTGGTCGAGGGCACTCCAGTCGTTCCAGGCCCGGCAGACGACTCAATGGCAGCAAGATTTGTTCTGGGTGGAGGAACACCCGTCCCTCGGGAAGAGGAAGGCACGCTGGTCTCAGCCACTGGCAAGCCGGTGGCGGCCTGACCCTCGAGAGGTGGTGCAGCTACGACCGTCGCCTCAGGAATGCGCTGAGGGTTGGTGACTTTGGAAAATTTGCCCATTGCAATATAGAAAAAAGACAAGTTAGTTTTTAATCAACAAACAACAAGTTATCGACTTAAAGAACAGCTAGTATGTGAAAGCAAGCAAATAAGTAAAGCATCCTACGATTCTCGTGATCAGGAACGTTCAGGCCTACATAGGGCATGGGCCCAGCTTCCTCTAAGTGAGCCAGGTGATACAAGAGACTCAAGTCTCGAGTACACACCTCGAAATCATGACCACTCAGGAGTCGAGCCTCGTGAGGAGCCGGTTCCCTCCCAAGCTTGTCTTGTTTCCCCTCTCTCGACCTCCATTGACCGATGTAGGGATTATCAAGGCCATGACGTACAAAGAAAAATCGAGGCTTCCACTCCCCATGAGAAGAAGGCCCCCTCGTAATGAACTCGTGGCGATTTGCTCTCTCTCGGAAGGAATACCACAACTTGTCGGGTGTGGCGGCAATCTTGTAGTAGTATCGGAACACGGGCCGTGAAGCGGACTGCGCCACTCGACACGCTATGAGGAACCCCGTCAGAGTTCTGACGCCATTCGGGGCGAGTTGAGACACGCTTATTTCATAATGATGAAGGACGGCCAGAACCGCTGGGCAGAGTGGAAACCTTAGTCCGCTTGCCAGTTGATTTTCATAAACAGTGCAAAACCCCTCTGGGGGTTCATCCGCGAATCGGTGTAGGCCTGATGGGAGTCGAGATTCAAACGGAGGATGAACTATGCTATATTTCCCACAGATTTCAACAATATCCTCTGGGGTAAGTGTACTTAGACATCCCTTGGCACCCTTTCCATCCATCCTTGTTACTAGTTTTTTGGGCTGGTTAGGGACAGGAGGAGGGGAGGCTGAAGGTTCGCCGGACTCTTGCCGGAGAAGAAGATCGGAGGTAACAGGTACCAGAATTTGGGATTGGGAAGGCGTTCCGCTACCCCTATCGGATTCTGTAGCACTACTACTACTACTTGACATAGATAAAATCAAAAACAAGATGAAGAACACTAAGGAAAAGAAAGAGACTTACTTGGTGTTTGGGGTTTGGAGTTTGTAAGAAGGAAATGGCAAATAGGCTCTGCTGCTGTTTTTATCCTCCTCCTTTATATGCTTGTAAAAGATATGGCAAATGATTTGAAAAGACGGGAGATAATGGGGGTTATAACTACTGAAAATCGCGGTTATCAAGGCAGTAACGCGTCTTTTGCGGGATTCGAAGCATTTCGTGGGCTAGAAACCGCTCCACGTGGACGCTAGGCAGTTAGGGTTATGAAAAGGCGGGCTTTCTCCCGCCCAAAGAAACACCCAACTCGATGACGATTCAAATGACGGACCCGACCTCGGACAACGGAAGTCGCCTCTCTCGAGTACGGGGGCTTATGACGATACGGGGTTTCACTCCCTCCACGTGTCGTCTATCGGTTGGTCATCATAGTATAGAATAACTCCGAATATCCATGTCGATGCCCGGGCTCGAGGCCAAGGCCATCATATAAAAGCCGAGGCTACGACTATCGGCTGTCGACGACCGAGCGGTGTGAGATGACAAGTCCATAAGGATAGAGTCCACACCGGCTAGCGGGGTGGGATAACGAGTCAGAGTCAAGGCCGGGGAAGTCGATCGATCCACACCGCGGGTCGGAAGTATCGACTCGAGGACGGGGTCCACACCAGCTGTCCAGGCCCACCCACAGCGATAGCTTGGGCAAGGGTCAAGGCCCATTTAAGGGTAAAGGTGACAATAATACAAGCCGACCTAACCTTAGGGTTTAGGCAAGTATGATCACTATAAATACCCCCATTCCAGGAACTACGTAAGGCTTGATTCCGGGAACGAACGAGATACGTAGGCAATCCAAGATACGGTCTTGGACTCGGCCCCGCATACATAAAATCCACCCCTCATTCCTCTTTTTGGCATTAGGGTTCTTGTGTGTTCATCACTAGATCAAATTAGGGCTCAAATCATCAAGGTGACATAATTTGTCATCGTCACTACCAAAGCCTTGCAATCATAAATAAGAATAAGGTTGTTCCAGTTTTTATCTAGGGATCCCAGGAGTGCCCATCTGATTGCACTAGCTTCAGATACTAAAGGAGATTGGGAGAACTGATCCGGACCTGCCCAAGCTTCAAGTAAGCGTTGATTCTTGTCAAAAATGGCGATACCCAATCCAGCTGGCTTCAATGGAGACCAAGCGTCATCAGTCCGCACTATTATGGCGTTGCTAGGGGTCCTTGAGACGTCCAAAACGCTTGGAAAATCTTGTAGCTTTGGAGAAAATAATGGCATCGTCCGCGAAAAAAAGATGGTTGATACTGGGGCTGCTCCTTGCAATGCTAATTCCAGGAATATCGCCCGAATCAGCATCAGGCCCTGGGGCTGAGTTAGAGTCCATTTGGAAGATGGCGGTTTTAACTTCTTTTCCTGAGACTTAATGTCAATCTATATGTTACACATTATGTCGTATAATGAATACTACCGCAACAATTTCAACATTACCATTGACAAAACATACTTTTTACAACATTGATTATAGTGTCATATATCAATAAATAAATCACATACTATGATCATACTACTGAAGTATTTATTACATTTTTACTATTGATTCAATGTCTTTTTATTTATGTATCCGCTTTACATTAATAACAATAATAATATCATTTTAAACTCTTTTTTAGGGACATTTTCAACAGCAGAAACTCTAAAATGTTTTATAGTTTTTCAAATATTTTATAATTTGAAACGGAGGAGTACATTTTTACAGCTTTTCTTAGACAGAACCATTAGCCTTTGTTTTTTTTTTCTTTCTGTACCAATCTAAATCCCTAACCCATTATAAAAGCTAGAACTCTATACAGTGAGTTTTAAGTCTTCACCGAGGCTGTGGTTCATCATAGATTAGTTAATATAAATTATGTGGTCAGTTCGTGAATTATGTGCGGAAGAAATAGGTTTGTCATCAAGAAAATAAACACGATTTTCTCCGTATAATGACGTATGCTGGGTATGGTGGTGCATGATAAGAAAAACATTATTAACCATCAATCACTTCTAACATGATGAACATTTAAAATTCATCATCAGACAAAGCCACGGTTCTAAAATGCTTCTTTTGTGTTGAAATTTCTGCTTATGATTCCACTAGAGGAGCCAAATAAAGACGATGATGTTGAAAATTTAAAAAATACGGTGCTACAAAACTTTACAAAAATGCATTCTAGTGGAATTAATATCAATCTTATTATCTTTATGTATTTGTATTGTATTTCGGGAAGGGTGAATCGGAGACTAACTCATTGGAGTTATGGAGGTCTTTTATCGTGCATGTGACCATAAGTTTCAAAACCAATTGTTCGTGGCGTTTGATTTTCAGTTGTACTTGTTTGGCTTTCTGGTTCGTGGCTTTCAGTTGTACTTTTTAAGAGTTCATTACCCTTTGTAAATTCTCTAGAACATCGGTCTGATGAGCCTCTTGAGGGGTTCATTACCCTTTGTAAATTCTCTAGAACATTGGTGTGATGAGCCTCTTGGTAGGCATAATAGATTCAATAGTATATACTTACTGTTTTCTCTCGATTTGTTCTGTTTACTCGTTGTTTTTTCCTTGAATTTATATATTGTGTCCACATTATCTATCCAGATAGTGTTGTCCAGAAATGTTCCTTCCGAAATTCTCGCCTCAAGTGCTACAAAGACTAGTAATCATGTCGGAGGTGTGTCATATTTGTTTTACCTAAAAGAGACCACGTTTTACCCTTGTCACTAAGTATGTTGTTGATTCGTTACCGATTACGTGCCATCATTTGGTTTCATACCTATTCCATTCTTCGTCAAATTATAGTCCGCATCCTTTACGGTTATATTTGGAGTATATCACTTTTGTACACGGGCAGTCTTTCGTCAAACAATGAAAGCTAACTCTACAGGAATAATTGTCTTCTTGTTACGCTAAAAATGCAAGCTCTTTTCATCTCTAATGTATCATTTTCAAGTCTGAAATTAACTCACATCTCAGCTAGGGCCGTCCCTGTGAAAACCGGGGCCTTAGGCCAAATGTTTTTGTCGGGCCCTGACTATTTCTATTTCAAAAACTAAAACCAAATCATTATGTTAAACCACCTAGAAATATTCTAAACATTACAGGATAAATTTTGTTTACATTAGAATTGTTAAAGAATGTATCAGTTGTCTGTTAACATTCTTAGGCGTAAAACCACAAACTAAAAGTACTACATGTTAAAATGATTAGTATTATGATATTATGTCATTCAATGAACCAAACACTCCATAAAGAAAATTGGTAAAGCTAGAATTCAATAATAAATGCTTATCATACCTGCAAATGGTCATACTGAACCATTAACAGATCGATGGAAGCAAGAAAATTCTGTTATAAATTAGACTATCTAATTAGTGTAAAAAAGTGATGATAATGTCAGCAAATGAAAAAAATAATAATTGGAAAGCAGGGACTATGGGCCGGGAATCTTGTTTGAAGAAATTGATATTGCCTCAGAAAAACATATTGGAAAGCAGGGACACAGAGAGAGCAAGTGTTTTCTTTTATTTTTAGACTAGGGTTAAAAAAGACATTTTTAAAGTAGAAAACTAAAGATGCAATTTCATTGTCAGGCTCTTTTATTCCAGAATTAGTACACAACTACGCATTTAAAAAATGATTGGATTAAAAGAAAGGAAATTTGGAAGCCCGGAAGTGGACTATGAGAAACGTGGTTCAACTAAATATAACATACAGTAAACATATGCAGCCTAATAGTACTACTGGATCATTTTTGGAGGCTCTGGATTTACTACATTTAGGGGAGGCGGCGCGCGCGCACAGTAGGCCTCCCTCGTGATGACCACGATCTCAGCCTCAATTTGATGATGACGGCTGCTATGGCTATGGCTATAGATGAGTTGATTCCATCTGCACTAAACTAGATTTCACTCTTACAATTTTAAGTAGTTGTTTTTTATGAGTTTTTATTTTATCAACTATCCCTATTACACTGTCACAGCCTCTTTTCATCTCCAGTTTTTTATTTTAATTTGTCAAGTTGTGTCATTTGCATAACTGTGTTTGCATTATAAGGAACAAGATTTTTGAAACTATATTCAATTTACATGTGCTTGCCATTGGAATTGTTTACTGGTGAACAAATCGAGGATGTAATTTTAGTTAGATGGATAGATGTAGCTAGGGATATCACAGTTTGTTTTATACATATATCAACAGTGAATTATTGTTGAGCATTTTGATCGTATAGCACTACATATTGAATCACCTGTATCTAGTACGTGGTATGTGGATCTATTTTTCATTGGCATTTCTTTAGGGGCTTTATTTTACCTCGTTTAATTTACCTATACACCATTATTATATACATCACAGCACACTTGAGACACCAAATTTACCCTTGCACCACAGTGAAATTTCTGCATTTTTCATTCTTTTGTTACGCCTCAGTGTTAATTACAATTTCGTCATTTTCTACCTTTACACCACTTTTTTTAGTACCATTTCCACACTAAAGTTTGTATATTACAAATAGGTCCGTTATTCTATATAACTCACATTCCCACACCGTACCTATAAAGTTTCTATCCATTTCTTCGACCTATTTTTTTTCCATCTTCATCATCTAAATCCATCATACCCACCAAACTCATTTCCAAAAAAATATTACTAAATATTGGCTTAAAACCCCAACAACATATGAAATCGAAAGCTTACTTGAGGTGCAAAACAAATCACAACTCAACCATGGTATAAAAAATACTCATTGGAGAAGGTGGGATTTGGAAAAAAAAAATGATAATGTGCTCTTTAATCAAACTCTTGTGTGGCTATTGTTTTGTTATAATAAATATGTATAAATACTTTAAGATACATGAAATAAATGTATTACACAAGTATTTCGGATTTGGAGTTGGAATGATGATGAAGTTCTTCTCTATAAATTTGCCAAGAACAAATCGACCTTAATAGAGTAGTAGAGTCGATTTTGAGCAAAACCGACTATAGCAGAGTCAATTCTAAGAAATACGACTTTTTTTACTGTCGATTGTGGCTCAATAAATTGACTTTTTACAATTGAAATTCGGGATGCCGATTGTAAAACGATCGACTTTAAAAAAAATTCGAATTTCTCTGAGGCAATATAAAATCGTGATTATTTCTCTAATCCACTTCCAAAAATCCAAAATTTTCGATTCCATCTTGTTTTAAAGCCTCTTTGTATCTTCCAAATCGTATTTTGAAGATATATGAAAAAAACAGGTAAATGGGTTAGATGATGGAGATGGAGATGGGGATGGAGATGATATTTGTTAATTTTAAAAGATTATGGAGAAAGTAGAATATTATAATATGGTTTTAGTAAAAAATGTTTGGTATTTTTGGGAGTCTTCATTCGTACCACAACAAATCTATTACGACACCATAATATAATAAAAAAATGTGTCATCTACATGTTACACCATACATGTTGTTTTAGAATTACTAAATCTACGTCTACACCCCATTTTCTTTACAAAGTAATAAATAAATGCCTCCAAATTTTATTATTTTCATTTCCTCCTCCACACTTTAAAAATTAACAAACTCCCCCTCCCCATTTCATAAACCGCCCCACTCCCCACTCCCCTTCTTTCTCTTTTCCTCATGACTTTTCTGCTACATTCTATAAATTTTTTGTGCCTACGTTCTTTATCCAAAACCGCCCATAATGGGTCTTCTTTCCAGGTATGGCCGTATGGATGGTGCAGGAGGCACGGGTTGCCGGATTTTAGGGAGTTGGGCCGAGGGAGGAAAGGGAGGGATGTGATTCAGATCGGGGGGGAGTTTCAGATCAGGGTCGGGGGAGCAGGGTTTCGGATCGGGGAAAGGGGATCAGAGTTTCAAATCGGGGGAGAGGCGGCGTTCAGATTGTGGGGGGAGGGGGGGGGGGGGTGTTTCATATCGGGGTGGGGGAACATGGGGCGGTTGGTTTCAGGTGTAGGGGTTTCAGGTGAAAGGGAAGGAGAATGGTAGTGGGAAATGAAATGGTTTATGGTGGAGATGGTGGAGAATATGAGATGGATGAAGCTGGATCGATTTATTATTTTGGAAGTGTTGGACAACATTGTGTTATAAAATTTGGTGTTGAAATAGTATAAACACGTGGTGTAAAGGTAGAAAATGTTGTGTAAATAAAAAATGAGAAAAATCTAGCTACTAAAAACTTGGAGGAAGAAGAAAGTACTAATAACAAAATGGAAAAAAGAAGTGGAAGTTCATCAAGTAATATCAGTGTTGAAGATGTATTAGAGAAAAAGATGAGAATTAGTTCATCTTCAAGCAGTACTACGGTTACACAGGACATTAGATGTAAGGTACCAAGGTTAAGGTGGACTCAGATCTTCATCTCTGCTTTGTTCGTACCGTTGAGAGACTAGGTGGCAAGAAAGTAAGTTTCTTTATTTGTCGCTTCCTAAATATATGTATATATTGTGTGTGTATTAGTGTATATATACACGCTATATAAATCACACAAATTAAGAAAATTATTAATGTATCTAAAATACAGGGTAAAATAACAAAATTATCATTCACTCCTTGTGCATGGAAGATTATACTTTTTTTCTTTTTTTTTGAGAAACGATTATACCAAAATTTGGATTATTAAAAGAAGGGTTAAGTTGGAAAAAAAAATATAATAAATGCTGCATTGATTTTGTAAAATGACATATAAATAAAAACAACGCAAATTCTGAAAAGTGATATTTAAAAAAACGGAGGGAGTACCGTTTTTTGGTTCACTTCATTCAATTTGAGAAAAAAAAAAATTCCTTAATGCTCAAGTTTACCATGTTCATGTTCATTAAGTGCATAACATGTATCGAAGCAAGAAGATTGATAATTTTGGTTAAGAAACTACTCGTTTGGGAGATTGATAAAGCTTAATTTTTTGGGTTATCATTGCTGCAGTCCAATGACAAATCAGTGCATCCAGATTTATGTGGAGGCTATTTAGCATTTAATCTTCAAGTACGGATGTGAAGTGTTCTTTTAATGTGCAATGTTTAGCCAAAGTATTGAAAAAATTTCGGGAAAGATTATATATAGTGTTTCACAGTCAAGTAGCTAGATTAACATAGTCTGATAAATGCAAGGAAAAAAAGGGAAATATTGTCTCTTCAAAAGATATCACATTTCATTACATTTAACAAAAAAACAGACTTGACCCTTACGGTTGCAAATGAACATGTCATTCATTACCTTGACGATCAGTAAAAATTATCAAGTTACTTAAGTTGTATGTATTTATCAGTATCCCAAATTTGAATGTCCTCGTGATTCTTCATGTGTAATGATTATAAAAATATGTTTAATTTTAATTGCCTAATTCTGTGAGATCAAATTGCAAGGTGTCTCTTTAGTCCAGGAAATTGAGAAAGATATTCACAAGAAACCGGTTGTGTGCTTTCTCAAGTATTTTGACAACAAATTTATAGGGAACAATGTTCGCATCTATCCGGTTTAAAAATGTACACGTAAGATGACATGGGCCTTCATAGAGCTAAATCAAATGACGCCACATATGTCTGCAAGGCTGGATCCAATACCGGTGATACCGCTGAACAAGCTAAAGGGCTAAGCTTCAATTACTTAAGTCCAACCGCCAAAAAGATTTTCAATGAAATAGGTTTTGCAATCCGTGGAACTGATAGTTGTGTCCGACGTTCAGCAGTTATGATGCCTCTGGAATGAAAATTGTCTCGAGCAAGGCAACTAGAATCTTACGGGGTGCAATCTTTATGTTGGAGAAAAATAGAGAAAGAGAATGATTTTTAATCATTTTTTACAACCACTTTGTGAGCCGGTATCGATTAGACTCTTGTACAGTTTATCAAGAGTTTATGATGACTTTGAAATCTACGTGTGATGTAGATAAAGACAGGTCTTTGAATCATTCAATTCGAATATCGGGTGAATGAGAAATTAAAACTTGAAATTGGTTAGTTGAAGAAGTTCAAGTGTTGAAACATGGAAGTTGAAGAGTTCAACTTCCTTAATCCCATCAGCAAAGCTTTTGCAAAAATTTCTAACCATTGCGGCTGGTACACATCAGCAAAGCTTTATGGAAAAGGTTGGTGCAGACCAACCGGTTTATCCAATGCCATTTGTTTTTATTTTTTTTTATTTTTATGATTTGTGTGTAGTAAACAAAATATTTATGTGTAGTGGGTCCATGCTATAAAGTTTTTTAAAAGATTTATGTATTGTACAGAAAATGTTTATAGATAAAAGGTTTATAAATTGATGACGTGGCACAGTCATAGAGCTTTTAAAAACTCCATGACTGGAGATACTCTCAATATTTAAGTGGGAAAGTTAGTTAAAGGGTATAAACTCCAAGAAAAGGGAGAGAGTTCCAAATGATTTTAGTTAGACAATGTTCTGCTAAAATTGCCACACGCGCGCCGCCGCCCGCCCGAGCCCGTTGACCGTTGACCTTGGGCTTGGGGAATTGAGCCTGAGGCAATACTAATTTTTTTGGACAAAGTTACATTGGACTTGTCAAATAATTATTCAACATTCTGTTGATGAGCAGATTCGAGCTGAGTTCCCTTCATAGTCAGAAGTCGGATTCGATTCGATTCGACTCAAAGGCTGAGTCCCTTCATCTGCAACTGATACATAACTACACAAGTTAGTGGATTTGTTTATTACTTGAAACTGATAGAGTTAAAGTGATCTTCAACTGAAGGAATTAAAGGTGTTAGTGCAGTTCTTTCACCTGATGGCCTTCAATTAAGTTCTTCTCATGTTCCCTATATAAAGGTCCTCTACTGCAATTGGAAAAAAAAAGAACTACAACACAAATACTTATATTCCTGCATAAATAGTTGAAAAGTTTTTTCTGAAGCACTGTCAAAGTTCGAAGTTGTTCAGGAGTTGAAGTACCTCCCTCTTGAACATGTAAACTAAGTAATCCTGGGAGACAATTGCATAATCCGCGGGTACATGCCAGAGCAAATTTGTCCTAAGGACAGAGTTCATCTCGCCTCAGTCTTTTAGAGATATCCTTTTTGTTTTGTAATTTCATTTTTCATTAATGTACTTGTAATTTTCTTTCAGATTATAAAGAAATTGTTATTCTTATTTCTGGTTGTTTATTTTATTTCGCATACGATACTACGGGTATAACAATCTTAAGACAAATTTTTCAGAGCATTCTTTGCTCTGAAAAGTATATGTATGCAAAATTAAAATAAATTTTTCGTTCGTATTTTGAACAATTTTTTTTTCTGATTGAACTGAATATCATCTTTTGATATTCAGTAAGCTTCTTGCTTCTGCTTGGTCTCATTTAAAAAGAACCAAAATCTGATTGTTTGTCTTCTGTCTTGAACAGAAATGGCTACTGTTAATGACGCGTAATTGACACCCACTGCTGATGCTACGACAACTACAAGTCCGAATGCGTATCAACCGTAATCGTGCCTACCGTAACACGTCTCATGTTTCGTGGCTGGACCTTCTGCTCATGGAGAGAAACCAGAGAAGTTTAACGGGCTGAATTTCAAGCGCTGGCAGGAAAAGATGCTGTTCTACCTGACTATGCTTAGCTTGGCCAAAATGCTCATTGAAGAGCAACCAGTTGTGCCTCCAGACAACATTGAACACATAGCTTTGCTTGCTCTTGAGAGTTGGAATCATAGTGATTTTTGTGCAAAAATTACATTCTGAACGGTTTAGACAATACTCTGTATGGTGTCTATTGTATGTTTGAGTCTGCTAAAGCACTGTGGCTTGCCTTAGATAAAAAAATGTAAAACTGAGGATGCAGGTGCTAAGAAATTTATAATAGGTAAATTTCTGGATTATAAGATGGCCGATTCCAAAACCGTAATTAAACAAGTTGAGGAATTACAAATCATTATATCCGAAATTCTAGAAGAGGGTATGATTATAAGTGAAAAATTTCAAGTAGCATGTGTGATTGAGAAACTGCCTTCATCATGAAAGGAGTATAAAAGTTATCTCAAACACAAGCGAAAGCAGATGTCTATGGATGATCTGATTGTCCGACTCAGTATAGAGAAGGATAATAGAGGATCCAAGAAGAAGCTTTCTGTGCAGGTTGGATAGGCCAAGACGCATGTTACTGAGGTCAATAATCAGAAGAGGAAGAAAACTGGTAAACCGTCCAAGAAACCACAAACTGCGTACAAGTTTAATGGTGAATGCCGCAACTGTGGCTAATTTGGGCACCGTGCAAGTGAGTGCCATGGAAGGAAGCCACTTCAGCCAAGGGCACTTATGGCTGAAACTGATGGTGATAATGATATGATCTGTGCTGTTGTGATAGAGTGCAATGCTGTGGGGAATCCAATGTGGTGGTTTGTGGACACTGGAGCCACAAGACATGTTTGTGCTGACCGTGGATTGTTCTCAACCTATAAGGCTGGAGCTGGTGAGAAACTATGGATGGGTAACTCTTCCCACTCAACCATTCAGTGAACAGGAAATGTGATTCTAAAGATGACTTCAGGAAAGAAGCTGACATTGACCAATGATCTCCATGTTCCTGACATTCGTAGGAATCTAGTTTCTGGTGCTATGTTAAGCAAGGCTGGTTTCAAGATGATGCTTGGTTCTAATAAGGTCATTCGACTAAGAATGAAGTGTTTGTCTGTAGAGGCTATCTCACCGAGGGTATGTTTAAGTTGAATGTAATGGCTATTATGCCTAAGAATGTTGTGCCCGATGAGGCTAATAAAATTGCATCTACTTCTGCTTACTTGTTTGAGTCTTCTTATTTATGGCATAATCGATTAGGACATGTTAATAATAAATCAATTCGTAGAATGATGAATTTAGATTTATTACCTAATTTAAAGTTTAATCAAACTGAAAAATGCCAAATATGTGTCAAGGCTAAAATGACTAAGGCACCATTTCCTTCAGTGGAAACAAACACAGAACCGTTAGATTTAATTCATACAGATTTGTGTGATTTAAACTTTGTGCAATCAAGAGGCGGTAAAAAATACTTAGTAACATTTATCGATGATTGTACAAGATACTGTTATGTCTATTTGCTAAGTAGCAAAGATGACACAATTGAGGCTTTTAAAAACTATAAGAATGAAGTCGAAAATCAACTTAGCAAATGAATCAAAAAGGTTCGTAGTTATCGAGGTGGTGAATATGATGCACTATTTAATGAAATATGTTCACAATCCGGCATTATTCATCAAACTATAGCTCCATATACACCTCAATCAAATGGTATTGCTGAACGCAAGAACCGCACTCTAAAAGAGATGATGAACGCTATGTTGATAAGTTCGGGTTTACCTCAGAACTTGTGGACGGAGGACATCCTCTCAACAAATGTCATTCTTAATAGAATTCAATTGAAAAAGATGGATAAGACCCTATATGAGTTGTGGAAAGGCCATAAGCCAAGCTACAAATACTTGAAAATGTGGGGGTGTTTAGCAAAGGTAGAAGTGCCTAAACCTAAACAAATAAAGATTGGGCCTAAAACGATAGATTGCATATTTATCGGTTATGCAAATAACAGTAGTGCATATAGATTTCTAGTGCATAAATCTGACATCCCTGATGTACATGTGAATATTATCATGGAGTCAAGAAATGTAGTGTTTTTCGAGGAGGTCTTTCCAAATAAAGATAGAAACAAAGAAGATACGAGTCCAAATAAGTGGACGCATGGATCCACAGAGGATACCACTCCAGAAAATAAGGAAATAGAACCTCGTAGAAGTAAATGGGCTAGGCCTTCAACGTCATTTGGTCCGGATTTTCTCACCTATATGGTAGAAAACGATCCAAGAACATATGCTAAGGCTATGTCAAATCCAGAAGCGCCTTTCTGGAAAGAAGCAATCAAAAGTGAAATAGACTCGATTATGCAAAATCACACTTGAGAATTGGTTATTATCCCACCAGGGCATAAAGCTCTAGGTTGTAAGTGTATTTTTAAGAAAAAAACTTAAAGTTGATGGATCTATTGATAAATATAAGGCCAAATTGGTAGCCAAAGGTTATTGACAAAAAGAAGGTCTTGATTTTTTCGATACATATTCACCGGTAACTAGAATCACTTCGATAAGGGTTCTTATTGCGATTGATGCAGTCTATAGCCTTGATATCCATCAAATGGATGTTAAGAATGCTTTCCTAAATGGTGAATTGGAGGAAGAAATATACATGGAATAACCCGAGGGGTTTGTAGTTCCGGGCCAAGAACACAAGGTGTGTCGACTCGTTAAATCATTGTATGGGCTAAAACAAGCGCCAAAATAATGGCACCAAAAATTTGATCAAAAGATGTTGTCAAATGGGTTTAAAATTAACGAATGTGACAAATGTGTCTATATCAACAACACTTCTAATTCTTATGTGATAGTATGTCTTTATGTTGATGACATATTGATCATGGGAAGTACTCATGATATAATCATAAATACTAAGAAGATGTGGACACAGAATTTTGATATAAAGGACATGGGAGTTGCGGATGTGATTTTGGGGATTAAAATCTCTAGAATGTCTGATGGGCTTGTGTTGTCACAATCTCATTATTGAGTCTGTTCTAAAAAGATTTAATGTCTTTCATGAAAGTCCAATAAAAACTCCAATTGACTTAAGTTTGCACTTAGTGAAGAACAAAGGTGAACCTATGTCTCAGTTGAAATATTCACAAATCATAGGTTGTCTGATGTACATAACCAACTATACTATACCGGACGTAGCTTGTGCTGTGAATAAACTAGGTAGGTTTACAAGTAATCCAAGTGAGGATCATTCAAAAGCTTTGAATAGGGTACTGAGGTACTTAAAGTTTACAATGAATCTGAGATTACGTTATACAAGATATCCAGCAGTATTAGAAGGATATTGTGATGTAAATTGGATATCTGATTCAAAAGATACAAAGTCCACAAGTGGATATGTATTCACTATTAGTAGTGCAATGGTGTCATGGAAATACACAAAGCAAACGTGCATAGCTTGTTCCACGATGGAATCTGAGTTTATTGCATTAGTTAAGGTAGGAGAAGAAGCAGAATGGCTTCGTAATTTCCTAGAGGATATCCCATGCTGGACTAAGACTATTGCTCCAATAAGCATACATATTGATAGCCAGTCAACTATAAGTCGAGCACAAAACAGTATGTATAATGGTAAGTCTCGACATATACGTCGTAGAAACAATACTATTAAACAACTGATCTCTAATGGTGTGATTTCCATCGATTTTGTTAGATTGTAGGAGAATCCTGCGGATCCGCTTACCAAAGGTTTACCTAGAGATCAATGTCAAAATTGACACTCGAAATGGGACTAAAGCCTCTTACGACAGAAACTTTGTAATGTTAACCCAACTATGTTAACTGGAGATCCCAAGATCATGGTTCGAAGTGACAACTAAGTTACGAAGGTTCAGTGAACACTTACCCATTCTGTGAATAAAAGTGTTATCTGTCAATGGTGTAAAGGTTAAGTGAAAACTTTTAATGATTCCTATAACTTGGTGAATTCAAGTGAGGTATGGCAGAATACTGTTGATAAGAGATCACCTATGTAAGTGTGAAGTGGGGCCGCTTCTGTGGGAAATCAGAGGCTAGAATTCTCTAACGCACTTTCTGAAACCAGGGATGATTAATGGCCAAAATGAACACAACCATGAGAACCAAATACGGTGTTAAGGGAAATATTGTGAGTGCTATTGTCTAGTTTTAAAATAAAGGTTGAACAGTTCAAGACATAGTTCACTGAATAGCCGAGATCCGATAGTATTTCACTAAGACAGGTTCAAAGTCAGAAGCTCTCTTGATGCAATATTTTTGTCAGTAAAGTGACTTAAACTCTACATTTGGTGGAACCAATCTGAAGACTCAGCTATGTGATGGACAGCTGAGAAGTGTATTCAATTCTGTGCATCAGTAGGGTGGAGTCTACTGAAGCTTCTATCAGCTGAGTGAAGTCTGCTGAGTACTGGAATACAGCAGGGTCCCACGTCTGCTAATTTTGTTATGTGACAGCTATACAGTGTCATTAAAATGAGGACACGTATAGGGGTATTTATGGCGTATCAGACAAGGATTCCTTGCGGCTAGGGTTTAGGGATTTGTGCCAATAAATACAGTTGTTGTTGCATTGTCGGTGTGTGAAATCTGTAACTCAGTGCATAATAATAAAGATCTATTTTCTGCCCGTGGTTTTTTATCTCTCTCACTTTGAGAGGGTTTTCCACGTTAAATCTGTGTTCTTCTTGTTTTCTGTTATCTCCTTTGATTATTTACGTTTGATTGCATCTGTTTCTAATTCTTGCATCTGAAGTTATCTCCATCAGTTTCATAACAAGTGGTATCAGAGACAGGTTTTGAAGAAAACAATCTGTACGATCAGCTTCATATTCACCAAGACCTTCAGTAAGGTGCTAGGATCTGTGATAAAGTTGTGATCTTTAGCAAGAAAAGATGTCAGCAGTAAACGTGAAAATTGATTAATTTACAGGAAGAAACAGCCTTGGTCTGTGGTAAATCAAGATGCGTGCACTGTTGAAACAGCAGGGTTTGTGGAGTCCTTTATCTGACAAACCAAATACAGGTGCAGCAGATTATGCCAGTCTGGATGAGAAAGCACATTCGACCATCATGTTGTGCTTATCTGATGATGTTATCACTGAGGTTGCTGAGGAAGACACCGCAGCCAAGTTGTGGAAGAAGCTTGAAAGCCTGTATATGACCAAGTCACTGACCAACAAGTTGTTGAAACAGAGGTTGTTCAGTCTGAAGATGCATGAAGGGAGTCCACCGAGGGAACATCTTGACCAGTTGAACACAATATTACTGATTTAAGGAATATTGATGTTAAAATTGAAGATGAAGATGCAGCCCTAATCCTGTTGGTGTCATTACCGGCATCATATGAAAACTTTGTGCAGTCTTTCATAGTTGGAAATGATACAATAGCTTTGGAGGATGTAAGGTCTGCCTTACATGCTAGAGAGCTTAGACACAAGGCTGCTGGGACAGATAGTCAGGGTGCTGGGCTAGTAGCTAGCAGCAATAGTGGAAAAGGATATGGACAGAAGAAGAAAACGAAGTCAGGGTCCAAAGGTCCTAAGTCTACTGATGTCTGTAATTATTGTAAGGATCAGGGACATTGGAAGTCCAATTGTCCAAGGAAGAAGAAACAGCAGGAAGGAAATTCTAGCACAGTAGCCCTAGCCACTGAGCAATCTGATGAGGATTTGGTTCTAGTTGCAGGGGATTCCACACATCATAATGATGTGTGGATACTTGATTCTGGAGCATCCTACCATATTTGTCCAAACAAGGAGTGGTTTTCTACTTATGAGCAGATAGATGGTGGTCAAATCTATATGGCCAACAGTAAGGTTTGCAAAGTTGTGGGAATTGGCTCAGTAAAGTTAAGGATAGAGGATGGTAAATTCTGTATACTGAAAGATGTAAGACATGTTCCACAGATGACCAAGAATTTGGTATCCTTCAGTCTACTGGACAGCAAGGGGTTCAATTTCAAGGGTGAAGGTGGACAGCTAAATGTCTTCAAAAATTCAGTTGTAGTCCTCAAAGGCATCAAGAGGGGAACCTTGTATATATTACAAGGATCTACTGTATCTGGCACTGCTGTTGTTACATCCTCAGCTGTGGCATATGAGACTAGGTCACATGGGTGAAAGGGGTATGCAAATTCTTTCTTCAACAGGTTTTCTTGGGGGATATAAGGTCAAGAATCTGGACTTTTGTGAACATTGTGTGTTTGGGAAATTGCATAGAAGTAAGTTCTCAGCAGGGTTGCACAACACAAAGGCATCACTTGATTATATCCATTCAGACTGCTGGGGTCCATCAAAAGTTGAGTCATTGGGTGGTCACAAATATTTTGTGCCATTCATAGATGACTATTCAAGGATGGCTTGGGTGGTGATGATGAAGAACAAAAGTGATGCATTCAGTAACTTCAAGCAGTGGAAGGCCCTAGTGGAGAATCAGTTAGGCAAGAAAATCAAGAAGCTTCGTACAGATAATGGTCTGAAATTCTATTGGAAGGATTTTGATTCACTTTGTGCAGCTGAGGGTATTGCTAGACATCATACTGTAAGGAATACACCTCAGCAGAATGGTGTAGCTGAAAGGATGAATCAAACTCTACTGGAGATGGCAAGATGTATGCTTTCTCGAGCTGGTTTATCAAGGAGATTTTGGGCAGAGGCTGTAAAACAGCTTGCTACTTAATCAACAGGAGTCCTCACACAGGGATCAATCTCAAGACACCATTTGAGAAGTGTTCAGGCAAGCCTGCTGACTACTCAGTTCTAAGGGTTTTTGGGAGTACAGCTTACTATCATGTTAGTGAAGGGAAGTTGGAGCCAAGAGCCAAGAAGTGAGTGTTTGTGGGGTATGGTGATGGAGTGAAGGGATATAGAATTTGGTCATCAGCAGAGTCCAGAGTAATCCTCAGCAGGGATGTTGTGTTTGATGAAAATTCTATGTTAAACTCATCAGTGGGGAGGTCTACTGAATCGAAACCGAGGCCGAATACGATAGTGTTGAAAAACAGGTGAAGCTTCAGGTGGAGTCTACTGATATGCAACAATCAGTGGATCCAAATCAACATTATACTGATCTGGATAATGAACCAGAATCTGATCCAAGCCAGCCTACTGAGACCTTAGTAGGGCGTCATACAAACATTAATCAGCAAAGTCTAGCTGCCAGCAAGCCTAGAAGATCTAATGTTGGGATACCTCCAAGGAGATATGGGTATGATGATTTGGCTGGATATGCACTCCAAGTTGCAGAAGAGGTAGAGGTTGCGGAACCTGCTACTTACAGGGAAGCAGTGACATATACAGAAGCATCTCAGTGGCATGCTGCCATGGGAGATGAAATGGAGTCATTGTTGAAGAATTAGACTTGGGAATTGGTCAAACAGTCTACTGACAAGGGAGTTGTGACTTGAAAATGGATTTTCAAGAAAAAGGAAGGAATAACTAAGGCAGAAGGGGTCAAGTATAAAGCATGTTTGGTTGCAAGAGGATTCAGTCAAAAAGAAGGGGTTGACTTTGATGAAATATTTTCACCAGTGGTCAGACATACCTCAATCAGGGTGTTACCAGCAATGGTGGCATAGCAGGATCTGGAACTTGAGCAATTAGATGTGAAAACTATTTTTCTACATGGTGAGGTGGATAAGGAGATATACATGACACATCCTGAGGGTTTTCAAGTTCCTAGCAAGGAAAATTATGTTTGCAAGTTGAAGAAATCATTGTATGGTTTGAAGCAAGCTCCAAGGCAGTGGTATAAAAGGTTTGACAGTTTTATGCTTCAGCAGGGTTACAGCAGAAGTTCTTATGACTGTTGTGTATCGTCTGCTGAAAGATGGATCTCATATCTATCTTGTCTTGTATGTGGATGACATTTTGATTGTTGCTGCAAGGAAGTCTGATATTCAAAATCTGAAGAACCTTCTCAGTGCTGAGTTTGAAATGAAGGATTTGGGTGCAGCTAAGAAAATCTTGGGGATAGAGATCTGGAGAGATAGAAGTCAGAAGAAGTTGTTTTTGTCTCAGCAGGGTTACGTGCAGAAGATATTGGCCAAGTTTGGGATGTATGCTGCAAAACCAATAGATACTCCTATGCAAATGTTCATTTGTCTGTTTATGCTTCACAGTCAGCTGAAGAGAAGGAGTATATGTCAAAAGTTTCCTATACTAGTGCAGTTGGCAGTCTAATGTATGTCATGCACTAGGCCTGATCTGGCTCAGGCAGTCAGTGTTGTCAGCAGGTTTATGGCTCAACCAGGAAAGGAACACTGGAAAGCTGTTAAAGGGATATTCAAGTACCTGAGAGGTACAGCTGATGTTGGTCTCATTTATAGAGGTGATACTAGTCTGGTCACAGGCTACTGTGATGCTGATTATGCCGGTGATGTTGACAGTAGAAAATCAATGACTGGTTATGTGTTTACATTAGGAAATGCAGTGGTCAGCTGGAAAGCTACTCTTCAGGCTGCAGTAGCCTTATCAACTACTGAAGCAGAAAACATGGCTCCTACTGAAGTAGCTAATGAGGGTATCTGGTTGAAAGGGCCAGTCAGTGATTTGGGGCTGCATCAGGATCAGGATGAGATATATTATGACAGTCTAAGTGCAATATGCTTAGTCAAAGATCAGGTTCATCATGAGATAATCAAGCATATTGATGTCAGGTATCATTTTCTGAGAAAGGAGAAGAGGGTTGTAGTGAAGAAGATCAACACCAAGGATAATCCTGCTGATATGTTCACTAAACCAGTTCAGCAGAGTAAGTTTCAGCTTTGCCTGAGCTTACTGAATATTCAGAGCTTATAATCTATTTCTGGAAACTAAACTGAGGGCATATTAGTGGAGTGGATGTTGTGGAGATAGTCTGGTACAAGTACATCTGGCATTGACGAATGCATATGGTACAAGTACATCTGGTTATGCAATCTATTGGACTCTGGTGAGAGTTGAAGTCAAGGTGGAGATTTGTCAATAAAGTGACTTAAACTCTACATTTTGCGGAACCAATCTGAAGACTCAGTTGTGTGATGGACAGCTGAGAAGTGCATTCAATTCTGTGCATCAGTAGGGTGGAGTCACCGAAGCACGTCGCGAGTGAAGTCTGCTGAGTACTGGAATACAGCAGGGTCCCACGTCTGCTAATTCTGTTATGTGACAGCTATACAGTGTCATTAAAAGGAGGACACGTGTAGGGGTATTTATGGTGTATCAGACAAAGATTCCTTGCGGCTAGGGTTTAGGGATTTGTGCCTATAAATACAGTTGTTGTTGCATTGCCTGTGTGAAATCTGTAACTCAGTGCATAATAATAAAGATCTCTTTTCTGCCCGTGGTTTTTTATCTCTCTCACTTTGAGAGGGGTTTTCCACTTTAAATCTGTGTTCTTCTTGTTTTATGTTATCTCCTTTGATTATTTACGTTTGATTGCATCTGTTTCTAATTCTTGCATCTGAAGTTATCTCTATCAATTTCATAACAATTTTTATGTCAGAAATCTCTTAAGGGTCTGCATTTGCATTAATTTCCATTAATGTGGGGGATTATTGGAGAAAAATAGAGGGAAAGAGAAAATGATTTTTAATCATTTTAAAATGATTTTTTAGTCATTTTTTACAACCACTTTGAGACCCTGTTTCGATTAGACTCTTGTACGGTTTATCAAGAGTTTATGATGACTTTGAAATCTACGTGTGACATAGATGAAGACATGTCTTGAATCATTCAATTCGGATATCAGGTGAATGAGAAACTAAGGCTTGAAGTTGGTTAGTTGAAGAAGTTGAAGTGTTGAAACTTGGAAGTTGAAGAGTTCAACTTCCTTAATCCCACGTTGAAAAGGTTGTTAATCTTTTCTCAATATTTAAGTTCGAAAGTTAGTTAAAGGGTATAAGCTCCAAGGAAAGAGAGAGAGTTCAGAATGATTTTAGTTAGACGATGTTCTGCTGAAATTCCCCTCCGCCGCCTGCCCCGTGCCCGAGCCCGTTGACCGTTGACCTTGGGCTTGGGCTTCCTGATTCAATACTAATTTTTTGGACAAAGTTACATTGGACTTGTTAAATAATTATTCAACATTCTGATGATGAGCAGATTCGAGCTGGGTTCCCTTCATAGTCAGAAGTCTGATTCGATTCGGTTCGACTCAAAGGCTAAGTCCTTTCATCTGCAAATGATACATAACTACACAAGTTAGTGGACTTGTTTATTACTTGAAACTGATGGAGTTAAAGTGATCTTCAACTGATAGAATTAAAGGTGTTAGTGGAGTTCTTTCACCTGATGGCCTTCAATTCAGTTTCTTCTCCTACTCCCTATATAAAGGTCCTCTACTGCAATGGAAAAAAAAAAGAATTACAACACAAATACTAATATTCCTGCATAAATAGTTGAAGAGTTTTTTCTGAAGTTCTGTCAGAGCTCGAAGTTGTTCAGGAGTTGAAGTACCTCTCTCTTGAACAGGTAAACCGAGTAATCCTGTGAGACAATTGCATAATCCGTGGGTACATGCCGGAGCAAATTTGTATTAAGGACATAGTTCATCTCGCCTCGGTCTTTTAGAGATATCCTTTCTGTTTTGTAATTTCATTTTTCATTAATGTACTTGTAATTTTCTTTCAGATTATAAAGAAATGTTTTTCTTCTTTCTGGTTGTTTATTTTATTTCGCATACGATACTACGGGTATAACACTTTATACTTTTGAAGGCATGTTGATTATGTTAGATTATGTTGGAATGACCTCTGTTGGTAGATTGAGGCTCCAATAAGATTATGCTTGATTGAATTTTTCTGTAACAAATGTTTTCCTACGTCTTTCCTTACATTAGTAGTATCTCCCACAATTTCTTTGTTACTATTGCTTCTTTCATCACCATTTATGCTTTAATCTAATAAAATTTTATTTTATATGATTTGTTCCACAATATTTTTGCCTCTGGACATGCCATGCATTACACATCATTAACGGCCCATAGTGTATGTATATATATATATATATATATATATATATATATATATATATATATATAGGAGTGTATTAAAAAAACTTTTTCCCCGCATCAGCTAATTAATGTGAGCAAATAAACAATACTATAATAAACCAAGTAGCCTTTCTTTCATGTGGTAAGTGATTTGAGAACGCGCAGGGAGGTTCGGTTCGATTCTCCGTTGAGGCGTCATGTTAAAATAGCTCTTGACCAGTGCCTTACCCCCCGAGTAAGAGTCGGACTGCGAGCACAATACGGGCCGAACTCCGGATTAGTCGGACCAGGGGGTTCCGAATACCGGGGGCTTTAAGCAAAACAAAAAAAAAAAACAATACTATAATAATAAGAAGTACTCCCTCCGTTTTTTTATCAATCACTTTTGGTGTAAACACACAGACTAAGAAATAGATTGTCCTTCTTTAATCTTTTGAATATATTTCAAATCATTAAATTAAATACACTATATTGGAATTGTAAATATACATTGATGTACCACTGGAGTTTCAAAATGACCTTTGGTGTTATTGATGCATTGGAAATGTATATTTTATTATTTGAAGTGTAAGACTTTTTTTAAATCTTGTAATTAATATGAGGGCATAAGTGGAAAAAATTAATAAATATTGTATTGGAAATCTAAAATGACATATAAATAAAATATATTGTCAATAAAAAAAAGATATACGGCTATTTGTAAGGGAAAAAAGAAAAAGCAAAAGCAGAAGTTGTGTGTTACAGATAGTGTATTATAAAAAATAAAAAAAATTCCCGAATATGAAGCCGTTTTCGCAGACAAATTTTTTTTTTTGAATAATGTAAAATCACATTAATATTATAACATTAAAACACTACACTACTTACTTGGCAAAATAATGTGGATACATTTGTTCGAATAAAATCCACATTGATGCACATGATATTGCCATGTAAGTAGCGTGGTGTTTTCGTGTGATAATATTAATGTGATTTTGCATTACTCTTTTTTGTGTGTGAAAGAAGATCATTTATTCATAGAATACTGGTCAGAGTCCGCAAAGTGGTAGAACGATGAAAACACAAACGAAGAAAAGAGAGTATTAGAATATTACACAATTCGCTATATTAAGGGTACTCTTGATTTCGTTCTCACATTTACCCCTCTTCCACGACCAAACTCATTTCCTATACCGATGCCGACTAGGGCGGATGTCCAGACACTCGACGATCGACATCCGGTTATTGTGTCTATCTTGGGGATTATTTAATTTCGTGGTCTTCATAAAAACAACCCCCGTTGTCAAGTAGGGGTGTAAAACAAGTAAAGCCGCTCACGAGCAGCTCGACACTCATTCCACGAAAATCTTGCTTAAATATGATTTAACCGTACTCGAGTAGTTCATCAAAGTTGGCAAGTCGAACTTAAACATTTGAAATCTTTAACTCAAAATGTTCACGAGAATTATTATATTAGATTTAAAAATATATTGTGGGGTGGCAAATGTCGTTTCTAAATCTTGCTGGCGTCGCAACTTACTTTTGGAGCTACACTATCCTATTACACAAGCCACCTTGGTATACTATGACAACGTTAGTGCAGTCGAGAAAATATAAGATCATGTCACTGTAGCACCTTATGTTTCATTTTAGGTCAGTTTAGATCTGACATTTTTTTTTAGTCTCACGTCAAAATTTGGACGGCTTCGTCAAACTGTATACTATCTCGTTCAAATGTGATATAATCTCGTCAAAAAAGAAATGCAGTCCAAAAAGAAAGGACCCGTCTAAATTAGGACGGATTTCATCCAAATTGAGACGAATCCGTCCAAAATGTATGTTTCTGTCAGATTTGAACAATGTTTGTAAAGTCCACTTGTATTTACTTGTATGTT
This sequence comes from Gentiana straminea, assembly GCA_036785695.1. Taxonomy (NCBI): domain Eukaryota; kingdom Viridiplantae; phylum Streptophyta; class Magnoliopsida; order Gentianales; family Gentianaceae; genus Gentiana; species Gentiana straminea. Next base: position 1,521,998 of record JAVUPR010000298.1, read on the forward strand.
CCCGTCAGAATTTGGACGGGTTCGTCTACATTTGGACGGAATCCGTCCTAATTTAGACGGGTCCGTCCATTTTGGCCTGCATTTCCTTTTTGACGTGATTATATCACATTTGGATGAGATAGTATACATTTTAACGAAGCCGTCCAAATTTTGATGTGGGACTCAAAAAAAATATCAGATCTAACCTGACCTAAAATGAAATATCCGGTGCTACAGTGACCTGATCTTATATTTTCTCAGTGCAGTCTATCTTTCCGGAAATCCGATCCTGCATAAACGTTCGGCAACCTCCCATCTCCACTACGGAGGTGTATTAGAATATTAGAATATTACATTGTCTAAAATATCTTCTATTTTTAGAATGTAATTAAGTAGTGAATATTCTCTCAATTATGGTAAAAGATAGCATAGCTTGATCGTAGCATTTGTTATTGCTTGTAATAACTTGTAATCCTTGTATATATTCCTGGTTAGTAGTAATAAGAGACACACAGAAAATTATTTCCATATTCTCTAACAGAGTAAAATAAAAATTTAAATTCTATGGTACATCAATATCCCAAATTTTTGACAAAAGTTTTGTCCAATCATTCAAATATATAAAGCTCGATTTAAAATTCTATAATGCATTAAATTTTGGTATCTTGGTCCTGCTTCGTTTAGCTTGAAACTTTTAGAAAGCAAAGAATGATCGATGCACAATCAAATGGCCATATTCACCGTATTTAATGAATTTATGGGTCATTTAACAATTTTTTTTGGGATCATGTCACTTTCCTCTTTAAAGAAAAACGTGTTTTTGTCATAATATTCATGGCATGAAATAGTCCATGATCGTTTCAAAATATAAATTCGTTTAGATTTTTTCATACGAATACGAATTAAAAACTGATTAAGTGTTATTAATTTTAATGATAAAAATCTACAATATTTTTTAATACTGATTAATGTAATAGTTGTAAAATATGTGAATTATAATAAATTAGGGGTGAGAGAATGATAATGTAATAAATGTTTGATTGATATTCTAAATAGATTTATATTATGAGACAAATTCAAAAAACTAAACGCTTTGTATTTTGAGATGAAGGTAGTATCTGTTTGTAAAAAAAATTAAAAAAATCTTAACCCATCATAATTTTTTTTAAATATTACCCTTTTTATTTTTTCGTTAATCGATTCCGACCTTAATCTGGATAGAATAAATTTTTTGATTACTTTACTAGGAATTATCAATTGTGTTTTTTAATTGATACTGAACATGGAAAATACCTAAAATCTTGACTCATATTCGGTAAAGATAAAAATTATTTTATTCAAAATCGATCAGAATAATATATGTATATATGTGAAAAGTATCTCTCTAAATTATTATTTCTGACTCAAAATCTATAAGATATGTGAAAAAAAAAAACCCCTAATTATATGCAATTACTCTTGCACCATATATTAGGTTTGCATAGTGCATATCGCTTACTACACTAGTAATAATCATATACAATCATTGAGCTTAAGCTCAACCCAAGTGTCTAGTCACATGCGCTTACCCTGGTCTCAAGTGGGATGTCCAGGGTTCGATCCCCGCCCCCTTTTCTTTCGTTTCGGAAAAAAATATATATATACAATCATTTATTTTATCTCCCTAACGTGATTAATTTTATTTTTTCCTCTGAAGAAAGAAAAAAAAAAGTAATTAGGCTCCGTTTGTTTTGGGTTGAGTTTTTTTTGGGACAAGGGTCCAAAAGGACATATATTGGACTTAATTAGGTAAATAGGACACTAAAAAATCTTATTTGATTATAAGGACACAAAATTAATACAAAGACCAATCTATCCTCAATTAATAAAAATAAAATAAAATAAAAAAACCGGTGGCAAATAAAGACGCTGTTTTGTTTGTTATCCAAGATGCTAACGTGTTGATTTTTTTGTTTATTTGTTTGTTTTTGTTTTTTTTTTTTTTTTTTTTTTTTTTTTCGCCTGGAAGCTAGATCATGTTTTTTTATTTTTATTTTTTTTTTCTGGACACTAAGATGGTTTTTTTTTCTTTTTCGGTGACCACTGCATTGACCACCGCGATGAATTGACCACCCCGATGCAACGACTACCTCGATGAAGTGACACCACGATGCGAGACACCGTATTGACCACCGCGATGCATTAGCCACCGCGATGTAGTGACCACTAATTCAGAGAAAATCAGAAGTTCAACACACATTTCTTTGAGAAAACAGAAACATCGGGAGCATACCTCGGAAAATACGGCATCAATGGATAGGAGTAATGAAGAAGAGGAGGGAATCGGGTCAGATATTGAGAAAGACGACCGGAGGCATCTTCGTCGCCGGAAGATCTCTCATAGTCCGATTCATAAAAATCATGTGCGGCGGCTCTTCTTTGGAGAATTCAGCGGTGTCGGAGTTAGATAAGATATGGTGGAAACTCAGATAGACCGGGTTCCAATTCCAAAGTGAAGCAATGGAATTTTATTTTCCTGTTTCAAACAACAACAGCGAAGATGAGTACAAAAGGGTAATGTAGGTAAGTTAGACAAAATGTGTCCTTATAAACAAATAAGATTTTAGTGTGTCCTAAGTGCCTATTAAGTACTCAAACTAGTCCTTATAAACAAAAATCCATTTAAAAAAATTAGTGGCGTATACGTCGCAATTAGATAGGTTTTGCGTGATATTTTGTTTTTGTTTTTTGTATTTTTATTAATAAGCATGAGTTTTTTTGTATTTTTTGTGACTATCGAAAATTCACGAAATAGCGTGGTGTGCTACGTAAAATCTACCGAAATTCCACTGAAGTAAAATTTTCAAATACTAATTTACGAAACAAACATTATTATGATTTTCAAGCATATTTTCTCAAGTTTCCCCTTATCTTATAGTACCTACCATTCTTGTAATTGTCACCGGTAATCCCCGTAGGACCGAGGTGATCCTGTACCACATGACATAGACATCTTCATCAAAGTTATCTAGAGTATGAGACCATAAACTGGGTTGAACTTCTGTGGCTCATATTGTAAGAGTATCTAATGTAGCCCATTAAGGGTCGTATGTATGACGTCGGGTCATACCCACGTCAAAAGCCCCATAGTCCTATGTTAGAATGTAGGTCATAGGTTAGGTCAGATTGGAGATGACATGGCACTTTTTAAGAGGTGGGAAACCAAAGGTCTCTGACATGAATGCATTTTCTACTTGTCTTTTGAAATTTAGATGTTCATTATCAAATTTTGAGTTCCTGATTCACCTCCACGTTGGGATACGTACTAATCATTCAATCATGTAATCAAGACATCTTTCTGAATTCACTGTTATAAAATAAGAACCCATTCAATCTGCATCTTTCTTCGTTTTTCCATTATAATCAAAGTGTCAGAGCATGCATATTATCAACAAAGTCATTCACACTTTTTCTTCTGAAACCAAAATGCTCCTTGAAATCTCAATGGTTTCTATTGAAGATCAAGGTACCTCAATTCCAGATGTATTGATTCCATCTGAAAGCCCTCAACCCGCTCAAAAGAAAAGTACAAACTCATCTAAGACAATGGTAGTACTTCATGGTGTGAAGGATATCCAATCATCTGTTACCGACGTTGCCATGGAGAAGATTTTCCAGACTGATAATATCAACCTGAAAATATTCGATACTCACCTAATGTCATCTGTTGAGAGGGCCAATTAGATCTCCTGGAGATTTTATAACAGTTTACAAAGAACAATTGGTGTGAGGTCTCTGATTGCCTTTGAATCCAGCACTCATACATGTCTAGAGATTTTCTCAGTATCCATTCCTATATGCTTCAAATTGTTTATATTATGTTTTAACAATAGATGTGTTTATAACGTTATGTTGTTTAGATTCTTTTTGTATTGATGTTTATTCTACAATTGAAACTATCAGCTTATACAAGATTATCATTATTCACTATACTATTATTTTATGAGTTAAATACATACTTAACAATGTATAACGTTAAATTATCTTGTTAAATTTTATTTAAATATATCAATTTAACCAACACGTGCGACACAAGTGCATTTTGCTAGTATATATATAAAAAAACAATAAATAAATAAATTTATAAAAAAAAAAAAAAAAAAAACGCACCCATTTTATAACGCCGCCAGTCTAAAACTCAGACTCCCACGTCTTCGGTGTTGCTCTCAACTATTCTAGGTAACAATCGATTCCAGGACTACTCAACTTGCAGAGTTTTGGGTGCTTTATGCCGATGTTGATTTGTATTGGGGGTAAGTACTTGTGTTCCTTTGTTTACTTCGTGTTGGAGTCTGGAATTTGGAGGAATTAATTTTCTTGCTCTATTTTTGTTTCCTTTGTATAATTATAATAGTAGCCTTTTAATATTGGAATGGCTTAATCATTCTCTAGTTCCACTGTTAACCTCTTTGTAGTTGTTGCTAAATTATTGAAATACTTGAAGAATAACATTCTGTGTTATAATCTAGTCATGTAGTGCTAGCTTAATTTTACAACATTTCTGCATACTGGTTAATGCGGTTGCACAGAATTGGTTGTTGTTGAAATCGTAGATATTAGCAGGGTAGATCCTTCAGATCGTATAGTAAAGTAGAAGGGCTCACTCGCATCCACTGACGAAGCAGATAGCAAGTTTGGAGTGTATAGATTTCAGCGGAAGTCAAAGCAATTATGCTAAGATGATTTGAAGAACTCCTCATCTTCATCCTATTATGCAGTCACATTAGAACCATTTTGCAGCAGGAGGAGGCTGTAGAAAATAAATAAAAATAAAGAAATACTAAATTGTTTAGGTGAAAAGGGAGGAGTGTGAGCATTCGAGTGATCATTTATCTGTAATTGTTGATGCTCTCTTTTGTTAGTTGGGTTGATACAATATATTGAACTTTATTTGCAGGTGTTGCTTGCAAATGAAAAAAGGTGGCTTGGCGGGTCAAATCAGCCGATTTCTGATCACATTATCCACCAAAACAGCACCAACTCGATCATGGACTCCATCTCTGGAGCATACATTGCATCAACTCAGTTGTCGCCGTTTACTCACCCCGCCTATCGTTGCCCGAGTCATTGATCCCTTCCTCCTGAACCATCCGTCTTTGGCCTTTGGATTTTTCAACTGGGCTGCCCAACAGCCTGGTTTTTCCCATTCTTCTTCCACCTACGAATCCCTGTTCAAATCTCTCTCGCTTTCCCGTCAATTTAACAACCTTGAGAAGGTTTTGAAACAAGCTAAAGACTTTCCTCTTGATCCTTCAATTTGTCGTTTGCTTCTTACTTCTCTTATAGCCGGGAGAAGAACCGGCGCTGCAGTTACGGTTTTCAATCAAGCCCGTCTCTTGATTTGTGAAATTGGGTCTGAAACATGTAATTCACTGCTTGCTTTTTTGTCTTCTGAAGGTGATCTTAGACATGCAGGTTTGGTGTTCGATGATATGCTTCAACAGAGAATCTGTTTGAGTACTCTTGGTTTCGGTCTTTATATCTGGCGATTTTGCAAAAGTGCTGAAATTAGACAGACTTTGGAGTTGATAGACAAGGTTATAGACAGTGATTTTTCAGGGGTTAATGGCTCTATCCTTGCCGTTTTGGTCATTCATGGTCTTTGTTCAATGTCTAGGACATCAGATGCTATTTGCATGCTGGAGTTCTTGAGAGAAAGGGAGTGCAAGCCCGACTTTATGGCTTATAGAATCGTAGCAGAAGAGTTGAAGAAAACAGGGTGTGTGGTTGAGATGGACATGGTACTAAAGAAGAAGCGAAAGCTTGGAGTGGCACCTAGGGATAATGATTACAAACAATTCATTTTTGTATTGCTATCAAACGGTATGTTATGTGAAGTGAAGCAATTGGTCGAAGTTATTGTCAGCGGTAATTTCCCAATTGAGGATGAGGTTCTCAACATTACCATCTCTGCCATATCAACTATTGATCCTTCTGGTGCTTTATCATTTTTGAAGTTCATGCTTGATAAAGAAAGGTTTCCGGTGCTTCTTACATTGATTAATTTGAGTCAGAACATTCATGAGCATGATAAAATAAATGAGTTAGTTGGTGTTTTTCGTATCCTCTCCGCCAAAGGATACTTTAGGGATGTAAACAGTTACAATGTTATGATCGAGTTCTTCTGTAAGAGTGGTAGACTTGGAGAAGCTTATCAAGTTCTACAAGAGATGAAGAAGAATGGCTTATCTCCTGAGGCTTCATCCTACAATGCTCTTCTGGAAGTTTTTTGTGAAGAGGATCTACTGCGACCGGCAATGAGGTTGTGGGACGAGATGTTCACAAGTGGGTGCAAAGGGAATACAAGATCTTATAGTATCTTTATATGTAGGCTTGTGGAGGTCGGTCAGATTGAAGAAGCTTGCAGGCTATTTTGTCAAATGTTTGACAAAGGGGTCAAACCTGTTGAAACAATATACACATCCCTCTTTAAAGGACTTGGCAAATATAAAGATCTATGCTCAGCTTCTAAAGATGACGTGGACATACTAAGCAAACTTGTATTGTGTCTTTGTAAAGAAGGTAGTGATTCATCTCTTGAGAATTTCATTTGTGGAACTATTAGATTCAAATAGATTTTGACTCGTATTTCATGTAACACTATCCGTGCATGTTTATTACACTAGTAAGGCTTTTCAGTGACTGTTTTGGCAATTTGTACAGGTCTGTTTACTCATGCTCTCAGGTTGCTCCTTGATCATGTTCGTGATGTGAGAAGTTTAGGTGCTCATTTGACTTTCTTGAAATATGTAGCCAATGTTGGGGAGGTCTCCTTGGCAATCGAACTTGTAAAACAAATTCATGTAGGGTCGCCTTCAATGTTGCATGCTCTTCATAATGAGTTAGACATTCTCGTTTCTTCGTTCCTCCGTTGGATCCAGTCGTTGGCTTCGTGAAAGATCTCGGAAATTATTGGAGAGTGCAACACCGTTCCCAACAGAGTTGACATGCAGATTATCTATGTTCGGTTGTTTGATGACACGGGTTATTCTTTTCTTGGTTGAAAGCTTCTTTTCTCACAGAAATGAGGTTAACTTGCCGGAACCTTGGACCGGTGTACATGCTTTGTGCATGACGCGGGTTATTCTTTTCTTGGTTGAAAGCTTCTTTTCTTAGCGGGAAATGAGGTTAACTTGCGGGAACCTTAGACCGGTGTGCATGCTTTGTGCCTCGTTTTTGGCAACATGGTTAGTGATATTTATATTTCTTCTTCCCTTTATGTACTCGTTCATTGCCTAGGGCTTTCAAATATGTTTCAACTACATTGCCTGTTGGAATTCCTCCGACTCAAGTTCATAATTATGTGTTTATGTTGGACTTTTTGTCATATATGATGAATGATTGTTGTTTCATTAGTTATGACAATGTGAAGTAGTATAAAGTGCAATGTTTCTTCGTTGTCCTTTCCCTTGAAACAAAATTACGTCGCTTTTGTATTCCTTGGCACGTGTCTTCTAAATCCCCTCTCACGTGTTCTTTCCATGTTTTTGGATTGCGCAGGACTGGTGTGAGCACTCTCCAATGGCACTCTCAAACACTTAGTAAGAGCAATGAAATTCAATGATTTTGGAATGCTCGCAGCCGACTCAAGAATTACATACTATCTTTTCTGTGAGGCTCGAAGTGAAAACTATGATAAATGGATCGATGCTTATTGATCTGTTTATCTTAGCCTATCAGGAAACGTAGATTGCATCAATGACCTTCATGCTACTCTCCGTATTGCATGTCGTAATTTATTACCCAATCCAAGCTCTATGTAAGACGTAGTCGAGTGCGTAATCTATTACCCAATACAAGCACTATGCAAGACGTAGTCGAGTATGTAAGGACACATCAATGTGATATTTTCTATAAGGTGGAAGTTTGATAATATGGATGTGAATATTCTGTTGGTGGGGAGGATCTTAGAAAATGAATCATTTTCGATTCATTCGATTAACAAAGGACCTGACATTCGGCATGGATCGAATGAAATTGTGGGAAATGTAGCCTGGATCGGAAGCGGTTCTCAAGTGTTAGGGGAGGACAACTACATTTACCAATTCCGTGCCATGGAATTTGTCCGTCCGGCATCAAGACAGCAGTTCTGAAAGATTGGTTCTCTGGGGTGACATCAAAGTCTGCATAATACGTGGAGATTCGGCTCAGTGTTATCTCTTTAGGCAACAATTTCCTCGGTATGCCGATATATTCCGTATCAGTATATAATTTTGTCAAATAAAGTTTGTTGTTGTAGGACGGTGGGTTTAATTTTACTATTTTAGTTTCTAGCTAAAATACACACGGGTGCAACACTAATTTTTGCATCTCTTTGGTAATTCGGTGTTTTGTTCCTCTTTTCTCCAGGGGTTGGGATATTTTGGTTTATGGAATGTGCTAGCTGCTTGAGATTTAGGAGTCTACATCCAATATATATATATATGTCATTGATTGGATTAATGACCATATATTATGGTTTTTTTTTCCTGACAGAAAACAACTAATTAACCCAACCAGCAGGATACATACAATTAGACAAAATATCCGACACCTGGGAAAAAGAGGAACAAAACACCAAATTTGGGGAAAATCGACCAAAGAGATGCAAAAATTAGTGTTGCATTTTTAGCTAGTAACTAAAATTAAACCCACGATCCTGCAACAATAAGCTTTATTTGACAAAGTATCGATATACTTGTACGGAGTATCGGCGTACCGAGAAAATTGTTGCCTAAAGAGATAACACTAAGCCGAATCTCCACGTATTATGAAGATCTTGATATCACCCCAGAGAACCAATCTTTCAGAACTGCTATGTTGATGCCGAGACAGGCAAATTCCAAAGCTTGAGCCTCACCCATGTTGGCACGGAACTGGTTAATATGGTTCTGCTCCTACACTCGAGAACCGCTTTCAATCCAGGCTACATTTCCCAAACTTCATTCGATTCATACTGAATGTTGGGTTCTTCATTGATCGAATAAATTGAAAATGGTTCATTTTCTAAGACCCTCCCCACCAACAGAATATTCATATCCATCTTATCAAGCTTCTACCACCTTCTAGAAATATCAGTGTCCTCTTATATGCTCGACTACCTCTTGGATTGGATAATAAATTGCGACATGCAGTACGGAGAGTAGCATGAAAGTGATTGATGCAATCTATGTTTCTTGATAGGCCAAGATAAACATATCGATAAGCATCGATCCGTTTATCATAGTTTTCACTTCGAGCCTCCCAGAAAAGATAGTATGTAATCCTTGAGTCGACTGCGAGCATTCCAAAATCATTGAATTTCATTGCTATTACTGCATGTCGCTTTTGTATTCCTTGACATGTGTCTCTATTTTGTTAATTTTCCATTATTCTCTCTCCCAAATTCCAATTCAGAAGCAATGTCTAGCAAATCTGGATTGTTGGATTCATCCTCGCCGCCCTTGTTAATCCCCCAGTGTGGGTTCTTTTGCAGCTTTGAAGTTTTGATTTTTTCCCCCTCTGCCACAAGTTTTCCAGTGGGTTGGGGGAGGTTATTACTTTTCAGAATAAGCTAGCTTCAATGTCTTACTGGGAAGCATCCGGATGTGCTTCAATCCGTATCCCCACAAGTCAACAAATGAGTTGAAGTGTTCAAGAGCTTCAAGTATGCTATTTTCCCCCATTTTATTCAGTCCAATTTTTGTACATCACTTTGACTTGTGTTGAGGCTTTTAGTTGGTCTGTTTGGTTTTCGTATGGATTGAAATCATGATTAATGTGTTATTGAACTTTTTTTTAAGTGCATATCATATGACTTCTTTTAAACAGAAACAACTTTCAATGAGTTGCCATCATTATTAGCAAGAATTGATTGATTTCAGATGTGCAAAATTGTTGGATTTTCATTGCATGTGGTGTGATCATATTTTGTCGTCCCCTTTTTCGTATCTATATATTTTAGCAGTTAGATAGTTGTATCTTTTAAACCATAAATGCCGTCAATTTAATTTGTTTTTAAAACTCTTTTCACTTGGCTTTTACTCTGTGTTTTTTTTCAATGCGGAAAAAATGTTTTGGGTTTGAAGCAGTATGTACTTATGAGATAAAGATTAAAGACATGTATCTACCTCAAACACATGATGCTAGTATGTAATGTATTGTGTATATGTATGTTATTAGTAGTCTTATTTGGCCATTACCTGTTGGATGAGAAAAAGAGGCTTGAGATCAATGTAGTGCTTAAAATCAAAGGCAGTAATTATGCCGTCTTAGACATTCAAGCTTCGACTTTACTAACAGCGGTGCCCTTTTCTTGTGGTTTAAGACCTTTGCGTTTTAGATTGGTAGAAAGATGTTCCTGTTAAACTGCTCTGGATTCACAATATTTGAGGGGATGTTGAGCATTTTGGATGAATATGTCTGTGAAAATTCTCTGTAACAAAAGTCTAGTGCAGTTTCCTTAGTGGTCTTGAATGATTGCTACCTGCTCTTTCCAGGGCTGCTCTTGTACCTATCATCTATGTACGTTTATCTTTCAGAAACTAAAAAATCATTCAGATTGGGGCCGGGTCAAAGGGATCTCTGACTTGATGAACTATTGGTAGGAATCTTGCATGGAGGAAGCACTTGCTGGCAGTCTGGGAGATAGATAATAGGAAGGTTTTTGAAGATGGCCTGAAAATGCAGCTCCTACTTTGCTTGACGAACGAATTTTGATTCTTTCCGTGAACAATATGCCCCCAGAGAAGACGAGCTAAGAGGAAGAGCTAAGACTTAGTTTATTTTTAAGAAATGAACCCTAAATCTAAATCAATCAGGGAAGAAAGAAGCAAGTAGAATAAATTAAGGCGGGTTCTATCGGCTCCACGAATTAACTATTGGCATCCTTATTATTATTATTATTATTATTATTCATTTACTTCAATACACCACCAAATTGTTATTGTGGCACCACCAAATAATAAAATTTCAACTTATTACACTTTAATCCTCAATTTTTTTTAAATACAATTTCCCCCTCTCATCTTTAATATAAAAAAAACCCTAATTTCATCTCCTACCAGCACCCCCCCCTCCCCACCCCCCACCTGCAAAACAGCAGCCTCCTACCCTCCATCTCCTTCATGTCCTCCTTCCCTTCTTCAGCCACCGCACCACCACCCTTCAAATCCATTAACACCTGCCACCCTCAACCCCAAAAACCAGTTCAATTAGTACCTCTGCTCCACCTCCATTCCTCCCCGGAAATCGCTGCCCCACCTTCCCTTGGCCAAATCATAGCCCCACCTCCATTCCCCGCCGGAAATCGCCCCACCTCCCATTTCCCGCAGAAAATCGCAACTCCACCTCCCTTCCCTGCCGCAAATCGCGGCTCCCTCTCTCCCAAATTTTTTTTTTTTCTGAAAGTTTAGTGGCCTGAAAAAATGGCCTGGGGAGTTTTTTTTAAATTTTTTTTTTCTGAAAGTTTGGTGGCCTGAAAAAAGGCCTGGTGGAGTTTCATTTTTTCTTTTTTCCTGAAAGGAATGGGAAGGGGAAGGAGGTGGTGGTGGCATAGGCGGACACACATTGTTGTAAATGGGGTCTGCAGACCCCATTAAAAATAATAGAACTCTACCTTTTATCTATAGAAAAATATTTCCCGTTAAAAATAATAGAACTCTACCTTTTATCTATAGAAAAATATTTCGGACCCCGTTAAAAAACATTTCTGGATCCGCCATTGGGTGGTGGACATCGTTTTTTCAGATCTAAGGAGTGGGGTGGCGTTCGGGCTGGGTTGGGGCGGCTGGTTTACAGGAGGGGCAGCAGGGGGAGATCAAAGGGAAGGTTTCAAGTTGTGGAAGAAGAAGGCTTTAGGATGTGGAAGAAAGGTGGTGGTTAGAAGTGTTAGGATGGTGGAGATGGGTGGTGGTGATGGTGTGTGAGGGAGGTGGAGATGGCTGCCGGTGGTGTTGGATGAAAGGGTGTATTGATGGGTTTATTTATTAGATTTGTAAAGTCATGGACTTGATAGTTTTTTTTTTTAAATTGTGGTGTAAAAAGCAATTATGTTATGTTTTTTTGTGGTGTTTGAAGTAAAAAAAATAAAAAGAAAATATTGTTATGGTGTCATGAGTAATTTAAAGAGTGCCGGCAGTAAGTGTGATGGCAAAAGCAAAAACGTGTGCCGATAGAAGCCGTCTAAAATAATTGCGATTTTGTTTCCATGTTATCTAGTTGTTGATTGTCTTTCTGCCATTTGTAATTGTAGGTAGATTCTTTGAGGTTTTTTTTTTTTTTTTTTTTTTTTTTTTTTTTTTTTTTTGGTTTTTGGGGGTGTGTGTGTGAAATGTCTGCTTTTATCTCATCTTGCCAGATGACGCCGGAGCGTATAAGGAAAAGCAAACAGGGAAGCGAAAAAGAGATGAACTCACAAACATGGTTTCAGAATATGCTCTGAGAGGCAAATTTTGATATATTATTCAAGTCTGACTAAATCATTCCACAAGCCGGGATTTTATAGCTGCACGAATACGATACTTTCCAAAAATATAAAATTACAGAATTTATTACGGAAATAAATCAGCGTGAAAATCACGATGCTGAAATCACGGATCCGGAATCGGATCTTTATTGAATTCGTAAATAAAATAAGAAAATTGTGAAAAACGTGCAAAAATCTTCGGCGGCCGAAATGGAAAGGAAATCACGATGCTGAAATCACGGATCCGGAATCGGATCTTTATTGAATTCGTAAATAAAATAAGAAAATTGTGAAAAACGTGCAAAAATCTTCGGCGGCCGAAATGGAACAGCTGATTTTGGCATCGAAAAAGCTCTGAATGGCCTTTGGCCATTCACCGGACGTCGGCGTTGGAGAGAGCTTTCTGAAATGGGGTCCTGTGCGCAAAACGGATGTCGGGGCCGAAAGTTACGGCCAAAATACTAACGCCTGTCCGAACGCTCCCTTTTGTCCATGTATTCGATCGCAGCCAATGTGGAATCCGACAACTCCGCCTCAGATGCGCCTGCATCATTCTCCCCGGGTTCAAAAGAACTCGCCCATGAGTTCACATCATTTGTTCCAAAATCAGGGACATAGGGACGCAAATGCTTCACATTGAACACGTCGGCGGTCTTCAAATTGCTCGGAAGACGTAAACAATATGCATTATCATTGATTTTTTGCAACACCTCACAAGGCCCAATCTTGCGCTCCTTCAGCTTATTGTACGATCCCGTAGGAAATCTGTCCTTAGTTAGAACTGCCCAAACATAGTCCCCAACGTTAAACACTACCCGACGGCGATGGCTATCAGCTTGTGCCTTGTACCTTGAATTGATAGCTTCAATTTCACGACGAACGTGCTCATGAATATCATGCAAATGAGCTGCCATATCTTCCGCCTTTGGATGCAACTTGCCAATGCGCGGAACATGAGCTAAGTCCAAAACACCACTCGGATTCTTACCATAAACAACTTCAAATGGGGGCTAAGTCCCATTGTTTTGGCTTCGATCCTGCTAAACTCCGTAAAAGGTTTCCAAGGCTACGATTGACAACTTCTGTCTGCCCGTCCGTCTGCGGGTGATAGGCACTACTAAAGTTCAGCTTCGACCCCAACTTGTCCCACAAGCTCCTCCAAAAATTACTAACAAACTTGGTGTCCCGATCAGAAGTGATGGAACGAGGAACACCATGAAGACGAACAATCTCTTTGAAGTAAAGGTGAGCAATACGAACAACATCCATCGTCTTTCTACAAGGGATGAAATGAGCCATCTTCGAGAACCTGTCGACAACAACAAAAACAGAATCGCTTGCCCGCTGAGTACGAGGTAAGCCCAGGACAAAATCCATAGTGACATCATGCCATGGAGCTTCTGGAACAGGTAACGGTGTATACAACCCAGCATTAGTAAGAACACCCTTGGATCGCTGGCAATGACATCTCTCCACCCACTTGGCCACATCACTTGCCAATTTTGGCCAATAATAATTCGCAGCAATCAACGCCAATGTCTTACCTTTCCCAAAGTGACCTTCATTGTGTAGTTCACTAAGAATTTGCTGCCGGACAGAACAATCTAGAACACATAGTTGCAAGCCACAAAAAAGATAACCCTCGTGTAAAACATAATCAGAACGTTGACCTTCTTTTACCACCTCCATGATTTTTCCGAAAGAAGGGTCAGCCGTATACATATCCGGGAACACATCAAATGCCGTGATTTTGGCTGTCATGGTAGTAAGGACTAATGAACGTCTGCTCAATGCATCTGTTGCACGGTTCTAGGTTCCTGCTAAGTGCTTCAAGGTAAATGTGAACTCCTATAAGAACGCAACCCACTTAGCATGCCTCCTGCTCAGCTTGTGCTGACCATTAATATATTTTAGGGCCTCATGATCTGTGAGCAAAATGAATTCCTTCTGTACCAAATAATGCCGCCAATGTTTTAGTGTTTGCACGATTGCATAGAACTCCAAGTCATAAGTTGAGTAATTTTTCTTTGAGCCAGACACTTTTTCACTGAAGAAGGCTATCGGACGACCTTCTTGGCTGAGAACTCCACCAATTCCTACACCGGATGCATCACCGTTAACTTCAAACACCTTATCAAAATCAGGAAGGGCAAGAACTGGCGCCTCCGTCATCTTCTGTTTGACTAGTTGGAAACTAGCCTCAGCCTCCTCGGTCCACTGAAATTCATGACCCTTCAAGCATTCCATGATTGGGGCAATCAAAGGGCTAAAGTTTCGGATGAATCGGCGATAGAATGATGCCAACCCATGAAAACTCCTCACATCATGCAACGACCTGGGGCTGGGCCACTGTAAGACAACGTCAATTTTGGATTGATCTACATGCACGCCGTCAGTAGACACAACAAAGACAAGGAACGTAACAGAAGTAGTGAAAAATGAACACTTCTTCTGATTTACATACAATTGCTCTTTTCTAAGCATATCAAAGACTGATTTAAAATGCTCAAAATGGGACTCCCAAGTTGGACAATAAATTAATATGTCGTCAAAATAAACGACGACAAGCTTTCCCATAAAAGGTCGTAACACCTGATGCATAAATCTCATAAAAGTCTTTGGGGGCATTAGACAAACCGAACGGCATTACCAACCATTCATACAAACCATGAGGGGTTTTGAACGCCGTCTTCCACTCATCTCCGACCCTTATCCGTATCGATGGTAGCCGCTCTTAAGGTCAATTTTGGTAAAGACCTTAGCACCGGCCATGTGCAATCTATCATGTCATCCAAGCGGGGAATCGGGTACCTGTATTTGACAGTAATTTTATTAATGGCTCTACTATCAATACACATTCTCCACGTACCATCCTTTTTAGGGACCAACAAGTCTGGAACAGCACACGGGCTCATGCTTTCACGGACATATCCCCTTGCCAACAACTCAGTCACCTGCCGCTGCAACTCTTCAACCTCCTTAGGACTGGGGCGATATGCCGGACGGTTGGGTAAACTTGACCCAGGGATCAAGTCAATATGGTGTTGAATGTCCCGCATCGGTGGAAGCCCCGGAGGGAGCTCATCTGGCATTAAATCTGCATACTCAACTAGTAACTTATGCACCTCAGTAGGCAACATGGCAAGCTCCTGAGGGCCCACTCCATTATCTCCCGGAATCAAGGCAAAGATTACATCATCATCTTTAATCTCTGCAAGAAACTTAGACATACAAAGTATATTAAGATTCCCAGGGTTAGAGTGAGGTTTTGTTGGGCTGGGAGCCAACACAATCTTCTTCCCTTTGATAACGAGGGAGTGCGTATTCCGCCTACCATCATGCACTACACTCCTGTCATACTGCCAAGGTCTACCCAATAAAAGATGGCAAGCATCCATAGCCATAACATCACACCAAGCAGAATCAAAATACTTCTTCCCAACAGAAAATGAAACAAGACAACGCTTATCAACTTTTACCTCACTTTCCCTTTTCAAACGGGACATTGATCGTATGGTCGGGGATGCACCTCTGTCTTTAATTGTAATTTTTGAACAGCTTCCTCGGAAACTACGTTCTCACAACTGCCGCCATCGATGATCAACCTGCAAACTTTATCACCAATAGTACAAGTGGTGCGAAAAATGTTCGTCCGCAACCAGTCATCTCCAGAATCCAATTTGGGGGAAAAGAGACTCATTTGAATGACCAAATTCGGGTGACCATCGCCATACAACACCTCCTCGTCCTCGTAATCATCATACACTGGCTCATCGTTGGTCTCATCCGCTACATCCTCATCAAGCAAAAGATTCTTTGACTTTCTTTTGTCACCTTGAGTGACCCTACATTCTGTTGCCCTGTGACCATATTCACCATACCGAAAACACTTCATACCAGAACTAGACGCACCTGGTAGAGACTGCTGGGTTGGACGGGGCGGCACTGCAGACCGAGGCTCCTGTGGTCTAGCTATTGGTCGGGTGACTTGGTCCGCTCTGTATGACGGCCTCCTATTCTGCTGTCTTTCTGTCGTTAAAGCATGCTGATGTGCTTCAGAAATCGTCCAAAGTGAATGAAGGCTGAGAGACTCTTGAATGGGTTGACGCAACCCTCCCAAATATCGAGCGACCAACTGCTCCTCCGTTTCAGCCAAGTCATTCCTATTAATCAACTGGTAAAACTCATCAGTATAATCATCAACAGATCGAATACCTTGTCTCAACGCGTGCAACCGTTGATACATTGTTTGAGTGTAATTGAATGGGAGAAATTGAGCCCTCAATTTCCTTTTCATCTTCTCCCAATCGGTAATCTTCAGTTTCCCCTGGCGTTCACGGGACCGTTTCAACTGTTCCCACCAAGCAGATGCTCTCTCTTTCAATTTGATGGCGACCAGTTTCACCTTATCGTGGTCTGGAACCTCCTTGTACTCGAAGATCCGATCGATCTCAATCAGCCAATCAACAAACGCTTCAGGCTGCATTGTACCCGTGAACTCAGGCAGCTCGATCTTAAATCCAAGGCCATGAAGACCATGACGGTGATCATCCCGTTCACGCTGATGATCGTGATAAGGATTCTCAAAAACAGAACCGGAATCGGAGTTGCTGGACTCTCGAATGCTCCGTTCTGCCAACTGTCGGGTCAACTCCTCCACTTGCCTTTGCAGTTCCTCCTCCCTTGTCATCTCTCGAACAGGGGATTGACGCATCTGGGCTGCTCCACGACCACGTCTTCCACGAAAACCAACAACCATGATTGATGGCGATCACTACGTTCCCAGAAAACGAGTATGCTCTGATACCAACTGACACCGGAGCGTATAAGGAAAAGCAAACAGGGAAGCGAAAAAGAGATGAACTCACAAACAGGGATTCAGAATATGCTCTGAGAGGCAAATTTTGATATATTATTCAAGTCTGACTAAATCATCCCACAAGCCGGGATTTTATAGCTGCACGAATACGATACTTTCCAAAAATATAAAATTACAGAATTTATTACGGAAATAAATCAGTGCGGAAATAAGAATGCTGAAATCACGGATCCGGAATCGGATCTTTATTGAATTCGTAAATAAAATAAGAAAATTGTGAAAAACGTGCAAAAATCTTCGGCGGCCGAAATGGAAAGTAAAACAGCTGATTTTGGCATCGAAAAAGCTCTAATTGGCCTTTGGCCATTCATTGTAACGTCGGTGTCGGAGAGAGCTTTCCGAAATGGGGTCCTGCGCGCAAAACGGACGTCGGGGCCGAAAGTTACGGCCAAAATACTAACGCCTGTCCGAACGCTCCCTTTTGTCCATGTATTCGATCGCAGCCAATGTGAAATCCGACAACTCCGCCTCAGATGTGCCTGCATCACCAGAGTCATAGAAAACAAAGAGCTGCAATATTCAACTCAACTTAGGTAGTTAAATTTTCCATTAGAATGACAGTTAGATTGCACAAATATAGCATGTTGTGTTTAACCAAATATAAGACAGGGACAATAATGAAAAAAGAAAAATGAAAAAAAAAAAAAAACCACAAACAAGAATCAACATAGGTACTAAATTAGCTCTCTTTCGTCTCTCTCTCTCTCTCTCTTTAATCCTCATAGAGTTTACTTTTCAGATCTACAAACCGGACGCCGGTGGCTCTTGGCTGCCGGCGTCCCTCATCTTCTCTCCTCCTTTATTTTCCTGGTCTTTTGTTGTTTTTGTTTCTTCTGTTAGTCGGGTCGGTCATGGGTGGTTCAATAAGAGTTGTTGCTAGTGGTTTGGGATCTTTGTTTGGTGGCTTTGCATGTGGCTTTTCTTTGCTCGAAGCTCCGATCGGAGGCCGGTAGCTTCTCTTTCCAGCCATCTTAGTTTATTTCCAGTATTTTCTCTCTGTTTTAGGGGGTCTGTGGTCATCCTCCATGGCGTCGGAGGGCTGTCTGCGGCGGTCCATGAAGTAGGTAGTTGTTGCCGGCGTTTCTTTGGTGGCGGCCGGCCTGCTGTCGGTTTTATGGGAGGATATGTCATCATTTTCAGGCTCCTCTATTGTACTAGAGGTGGCCAAATGAAGTAACCGAACCGAACCTTAACCGGAACCGCCGGTTTTTTTTCCCGGTTTGTGTCGGTTTGTGAACCGCCGGTTTGTAACCTGGCGGTTGACGGTTTAGCAGCCAAGAGCAACCTAACCGCTAGTTAAAGTGACATGTCACGCTTTGTACTTTTGTAACTTTACTCTAGCACCTTGCTAGATCTTAGTAAATTTCTTAGTTGTTCACAATAAATAAATAAAAGGCCACAATTGGTGATGAATATGATGCTTATGTTTTGCTTGGGTTGTTGATCTTTCTGAGCTTCTCGTGTAGTTGTCTGTCCACCATGGGTTTCTACTCGTTGTACTTGATCTCTTAAATTCTTGACTGTTTCGGGAATCACTTCAGGATCCATATCAGGGGTGTCCATTACTGTGTGCTCATCAGTTTCTTCAAGTACTGTGAATCTAGAACCCGAGGCAGGGGGGATCTGTTTGTTTTTCTTTGGAGTTATTAGCATTCTGGGGCCTGTTCTGGTTACCAGTGGTTCTATTAGAAGGCCATCTCCTTCTGGTTTGAGCAATCATCCAAGGGCCGTAGGGTTTATCCTTGGTTGGACCTTGCGCAGCAGTATCAGGCCGCTCTCTATTATCTTCCCCCTCAGCTGTACTCTGAGTATGCAATGGGCATGTCTCCTTTCTATGGCCAAATTTTCCACAGTCAAAGCAAATCATTCGAAGGCCCTCATATTCCACCTTGAAGTTTCTCCCATTCAGAACCACAGTTGAATCAAGAGGTTGTCCCAGATTTATCTCAACACAGACTCTTGCAAATCGAGCCCGTAAATTCTCTTTGGTGACCACGTCAATTTTCACTGTTTTACCTATCAGATTGCCCAGTTCTGTTAGAATGTCCTCTTTGAAGCACCAAATGGGGAGTTTAGGAAATCTGATCCATTCCAGTGTTGTCTTAATTGCATCATTCGATGGTTCAAAATAAGGGGTCCATTGCAAAACATGTAAATAATGGCCTTGGATTACCCACGGGCCTCCCATCAGAGCAACTTCGTAGTCAACGGCCTTAGTGAACCGAACAATGTAGAACCCATCTTCTAAATCGGTTAGTTCTAAACGCCCATGCATCTGCCACATATCTTGCAAACGCTGATAGAGAAATTTAAAGGATACCGTCTTACCGAGGAGTTTGACGATCAACGCTTTGCGCCACGGCCGCCATAAATCAAAGCATCTGTCCAGTGGAATAGTCACTGATTTCTCGGATTGCTCTGGTCCCATGAAATTATCAATTGCGTCCTTCCATATTGTATACTCTGTATCATCATCTTCCCCGACGTAGAAAAGTGAATGAGTAGGGCGTCCGGTTACCACATCCACTCCAGATTTGTTGGCCCACACAGAGGTTGAGGATTGGGGTGCTGCGTCCTTCGGTCTTTCGACGCTACGTTGAAGCAGGTCTTCTTCTTCGGCTGTCTGATCAATTGCCATGTTGTCCATGGCTTTGGATTAGCGGGGGATGGAGGAGGTGGACGGCGGCGGCAAGGGGAACCCTAATCGCCAGAGAGAAAGGGCAAAGTTTATGTCTATTTCTTTAATATGATGCTTATGTTTTGTTTGTCAAGTTCTTCCGTTAATTTATATTTTTTTAAAAGAATGGTTGAAAAGGACACAAAATAAATACTTAATTAGGCGAAATAGACACATTTAAGAAAACTTATTTGGTTATAAGGACACAAATTAGATAAATAGACTCAAATATCCTTAATGAAAAAAAAATAAAAATAAAAGACAATAAAAAAAAAACTGGCGCATGTTTGGCACATGTTTTAATTATTTTTATTAACATTGGCATTGAATGTTCAGTTTTTTTTTTTTTTTTTTTTTTTTTTTTTTTTTTTTCAGGCGACGAAAGACAGGTTTTTTTTTTTTTTTTTTTTTTTTTTCAGGCCCTAAAAGTCACTTTTTTTTAATCGATGTATTGACCATCGCGATACAATGACCACCTCGATGCATTGACCACTGCGATTCAGTGACCATTGCGACGCATTGACCATCCCGATGCATTGACCACCGCGATGCATTGATCATCTCGATGCATTGACCACCGCGACGCATGACGCATCGACGCATCGACCACCGGACACACGACGCATTGACCACCGGACGCACGACGCATTGACCACCGCGATACAGTGACCATCCCGATGCATTGACCACCCCGATACATTGATCACCGCGATGCAGTGACCACCCCGATGCATTGACCACCGCAATGCAGAGACATCACGATGAAGTGACACCGCGATGCAGAGGCAGCACGATGAAGTGACACCACGATGCAGAGACACCGCGATGAAGTGACACCGCGATGCAGGGACACAGCGATGAAGTGACACCGCATTGCAGAGACACCGCGATGAAGTGAAACCGCGATGCACAGACACCATGATGCAGAGACAGCGCGATGAAGTGACACCGCGATGCAGAGACACCGTGATGTAGAGACACCGCGATGCAAAGACATTTTGATGTAGAGACACTGCGATGCAATGACAACCCACAATGCACAGACACCGCAATGCAGAGACATCACGATGGTATAACATTTGACGATGCAGAGAAACCGCGATGCAGAGACACCTCGATGCAGAGACACCGCGATGCAATGACCACCCCCAATGCACAGACACCGCGATGCAGAGACATCACATTGGTATAACATTTGACGATGCAAAGACACCGCGATGAAGTGGCACCGCGATGTAGAGACCACCGCGATGCAAAGACACCGCGATGCAGAGACATCACGATGAAGAGACACCGCGATGCAGTAACCATCGCGATGCAGTGACCACAGTGATGCAGTGACACCCCCGATGCAGAGACGCCGCGATGTAGAGACGCCTCGATGAAGTGACACCGCGATACATTGACCACCTCAGATCCATTGACCACCTCAATGCAGTGGCTACCTCCGATGCAGAGACGCCGTGATACAGTGACCACCCCCGATGCAGAGACAACGCGATGCAGTGACCACCCATGATGCAGAAACACCGGATGTAGTGACCACCCCCGATGCAGAGACACCGCGATTAAGTGACACCGCGATGCACTAACAACCGCGATGCAGTGACACCACGATGCATTGACCACTATTAACGAGTCGAGCTCGATCTTGTTATATTTTATTAAAAAATAAATGAATTCTAAGAAAATAATCGACCTTACGAGCCGAGTAGAGCTATATCGAGTACTTAGCGAGTCGAGTTCGATCTAGCCTTTTTATGGCTTCATCGAGCCCAAACTTTATCAACAATTTATGCAGTGACAATGACAATCATATATGCGTGATATCAACAATTTATGCAGTGACATCAATATTTTGTGCAGTGACATCGGTAATCATATATGCGTGACATCAACAATTTATGCAGTGACATCGGCAATCAAATATGCAGTGACATCAATTCTCAAACGATCGTAAATTTTGGATGTTAAAATACATGAGCATAATTATTCAAATCTTTCGAGCTTACGAGCCGAGTAGAGTATATCGAGTACTTAGCGAGTAAAGTTCGATTTTGCCATTTTATGGCTCGATCGAGCTCTAGCCAAGTTTCGAGCCCATACTTTTTTAGTCGAGTGTAGCTCGAGCCCTTTGTAGTATCGACTTGACTCGGCTCGATTACACCCTTAATGTGAATGACAATACATTTACTTTACAAAGTAGTGGAGCTTCGGTTTTTGAATCGGATAGTGGAGCTTCATCTGTTACAGGCTCTGATTCATCTACTGATTCAAGTGGTAGCTCATCAGAGGAGGAGAGGAGAATAATAAGAAGAAGAAACAGCAACAAAAAAAGAGGAGGCATGGGAAATACAGTTCAACATAAGAATCTGATTCGGATTCAGACTCATATTCAGATTCTGAATTTGATTCGGAGGAGCAAGAACCAAGGCAAGAGGCATACAAGAAGCATAAGCTTGTTGGGGGACTTTTGCTAGGCTTGAACAATGTGATTGTACTATTTAGTTTTATCTTTTGCAATTTTCAACTCCATGTCTTTTTTTGGTCTGTGAAACTCCAATTTACACGTTATTACACTTTGTAGGTGTGATGGCTATAAGCAACTTTCATGATGAATCATGAATTCTATATAAAAAAATAAAAATAAAAAGTGAAATGCTATATACAATGACCATTGAATCAACTAATCAACTCAACTGTAAGAACAAGTTCATAACACAATTGCATATGCACACAAGTCAGAACTTAGAAAAGCATAAGCTCAGGTTCAGAGATGCAATTACAAATTATTTCAAGTTCACAAACACAGACAGAGCAAGGCACTAACAGGATTATCAACAAAAAAAAGGTAACCATATGAAACCATAAGCATAAAAATGCACGTACACGAATAGATTACTGTGGTTGCAAAAATCAATGCCGGGCACAAGACCTTCAATCACATATGAACTAAGTCGCCAGTATTTACGAACAACAGGAAATGAACCATATCTCATTGCTGTGAGTTGAGTCAGTCCACAAAGCTCAAAAATTGAGGGTACCAATATAATATCTGCTCCAGCATAAATCTACAAAAGTCAATGGAAATAGAGCCCAATATTCTCGGATTTCTCCTCTTGTTGCAACGCGGATGACACTCCCTCGACTCGAGTATGAGGGAGAAAACGAAAACAAGGGTATGAGATAAAATGGACCATTACCAAAGGAAATCATGGAAACTTATTTGACTGCAAAAAAAAAAGAATATTTCGCATTGACATCAATGTCAATGCATCAATTTTATTCCAAATCATACTTAAACCCACCATCAAATTCATATCACTGCACCAATTTTCTTCCAAATCAAACTCATACACACCTTCGAATCCATCTCAAACCCACCAATCAATGTCTCTTTGGACATGATAAAGAAATTTCATGGCCTTCTCATGAGTAAAATTCATTTTGCTGATAAATGGTTTGCTGTCAAGAAATTCAATACATTTTTCAATGGTTTTCGAGCTAAAGGCTCGATTTACTTATCGATCCGAGTTTCACTTGGATCAACCATTGAAATTCAATATCCATTGAAATTGCTTCATCCCAACAGCATACCACATTCAACCAAAACTAAAAACAATTCTAACAACATCAACACCTCTTAATCACCAATGGCAACTCATGTCACTAACTGAAACAGCTCAAATTGACATATGAAACCAAAATCGTGAGGCACAAAGCAATAAAAAGCAACTAATCAACTACATTTTCATTTGCTATTACCTGAATGATCCAGTTGTTCATAATAATCACAGTGACATTGAAACCCCACCATTGAAGAATGGTTAACATGGATTGGACCGTGGTCCAATCGCACAATTCTGTCTCGTCTGTTTCTGAAACGAAGTAGCCTCGCAGCTGTACTTTTTGGATCTCAATATACGATGATTTTAATCTTTTCCCCTTGTATTAAGGGAAAAATTCAACAAAATTCATCAGAAATTGCAGCAGCAGGCTCTACAGCCATGGCAAAATTCACAAAGGTTCTTCGAAGGTTGAATAAGTGAAAGCAGCATTCCAGCCTTCAACCTCATCAGAATAACAGAGTGTATTTCATCAGAATCAGACAAATGAACCCAAGCTATATCTCCATTAATTCATCGGTTTTTTTTTTTTTTTTTTGAGAAACGATCTGTATTTATTGATAAAAAACGTGGGATCAACCCCCAAAAGTTACAATCAAAGTGTTCAAAGATGGTTTGCCTATCTAAACATCAGTCATCCCAAGCGAGCTTGAGGTTACGAACTCTACTCAAAACTTTTGAAATCAAGACGTGTGTAGGCGGTCTCTGGATATCTGGGTCGTGTTGTACTTTGTTTCTCCAAAACCAAATGGTATACAAGGCCTCTCTGAAAATGTAGGGCCAATCTTTATTGTTCCGAGGTGTCTGCATGTACTTAGAAATCCAGGTTTTAACATCCTGGGCTGAGAAGAAGTCTCTCCATTGATTCTTTGGTAGCAAGGCTTTCCAGATATGCTGAGAAGTGGCACAGTCTCTTAAGGCATGCATATTTGTTTCGGCGTAGCAGTTGCATTGGTTGCACAGGGAGGAAGGGCTGACATGCCTTTTGTGAAGGAATTCCAGGGTAGGTAGAGCCTCGTGGGAAGCCTCGCCAAAGGAGGAAATTCACCTATTAGGGCCATACCGCGGACAAGATTCCGGTGTGTATCGGTATCCGTAGAGTTATCCAGGATAATGGTTTTATAAGCCGTAGCAACCGTATACTTGTGATCTGGGTCCGCTGTCCAAACAATGTTCCCGTCAATGGTGTCAACATGGTGACGGAGATAGCTGGCTGTGCGGCAAATGGTCTTCCAGATAAGCGAGTCTGAGGCTTTAGGGGATTCAAAGGGGCATCCATATTTCATTAGAAGAACTTTGATCCACAAAGACTCATCATCGTGAAGTAATCGCCATATAAGTTTACCTAAGAGTGCCACATTCATGACTTGCGGCCTTCTTGAAACCGAGCCCCCTTTGGAACATGGACTTATGAGTGCCGACCTTTTGCCCGAAATCGACGAAGTTGTCAAGGACGATTTGATGATGTTTGCTTGATCTTCCGTGGCTTCCCCCAAAGAGGATTAGATCATCGGCAAAAAATAAGTGAGATAGGGGTGGGCCATTTCTACCAATCTTAATAGGTTTCCACTTCTTCACTGGATCCGTTGTTCAATAAGGAGGCTCGAACTTCCATGCACGGATCAAAGAGGTAGGGGGGCTAGAGGATCTTCTTGCCTAAGGCCTCTTTGTGGGGTGATTGGGGCCAGTCTGTTCCCATTCCAAAGCAAAGACATCTTGTTGGATTTGAGGCTGAACATAATAAGTTGTGTAAGTGTTTCGGAAAGACCCATATGGACAAGGATCTTTTCTAGAAAACACCAACTCACTCTGTCATAAGCTTTTTCAAGATCAATTTTGAGCATCATCCATCCTTTCTTTCCCTGCTTGTGTCTAAATTGGTGGAGGACCTCTTGAGCAATGATAATGTTGCCTGTGCTGCCTCTACCAGGGATGAATGCAGATTGGGTTCGACTAACAAGCTTGCCAATGACTGACTGAAGTCTATTAGCCAGGACTTTGGTGACGATCTTAGCACAGACATTTGTAAGTGCAATAGGTCTAAACTGTTCAACTTTTTCAGGGGGGTTAGTCTTTGGGATCAAGGTGATAAGGGTTTCATTAAGATTCTCATCAAATCTGCCAGCAGAGAAGACGTCCATGGCAAATTGTAGGATAGTGGGGCTGACAATGGGCCAATACCTTTTCAGGAAGCAAGCTGGAATTCCATCAGGGCCAGGGGTTTTGAAGTTTCCCATTTGGAAAGTGGCTTCTTCCACTTCTTGTTCGGAGAGTTGTACGTTCATCCGAGCTTGTCGAAGGACTAAGGGTAGGCCGAGTTGATACCCAGGTTGAGATTATTGTTCACATGTTCTGCCATAAACAGCTGTGTGTAAAAGTTCTTGATCATAATCCCCAATTGGTCGGTGTCATAAACCCACTGGCCCTGATCATTCTTTAGACATAAGATTTTCTTCTTCTGTTGCCTTTTAATGGTGGATAGGTGATAGAAGTGAGTGTTTCGCTCTCCTTCAGCAAGCCATTGAAGTTGGGATCTTTGGTGCCAGTAGATTTCCTCTTGTTCAATAATGTCATTTAAATCGTTCCTTAAAGATTCATGTAGCTTGGCAAGGAAGGCAGAAGGGGATTGCTCAAGTCTTCTTTCGATCCCTGTTAATCTGGCTTGACAGTTCTTTTTTCTAGTAAAGATATTGCCGAAGACTTGTTTGTTCCACTTGGAGGCAGCTTTAGCAAAGTGATCGATTGTGGCAGATAGGGTCTTCTGAACTTTCCAGTTCTGAGAGACAAAGTCTTCAAAGTCAGAGTGCTCCATCCAGGCTCTTTGGAAGAAGAAACAGTTTTGGACTTTCTGTTTTGGCAAGGTAAAGTCCGTATCAAGGCTAATAGGATTGTGGTCGAGTGGGTTACGGGCATGTGTCTTACCTTTGCATTATTGAATTTTTCCATCCACGATGCATTGCACCAGGTTTGGTCCAATCTCTGAAAGATTTTCTTGTGGTCATATGTAGTTCCGCACCAGGTGAACCTCGGTCCTTGGAAAGGGAGTTCCACTAGGTCACAGCTTTGGGCAAAGAGCCAAAATTTAGCTCTATTCAAACCTCCCACAGCTCGACCTCCTAATTTATCTCTTTGATAGACAACTTGGTTGAAGTCACCTATAAGACACCAAGGCAAATCAAAAGCATTTTTGAGTCGTTCCAAGTAGTCCCACAGCTCATTTCTCGCGCTAGGTATAGGTGAGGCATAGATAAGGGTTAAGATCCAGTCAACCTCGTTATTTTTCACCACTGCCATTGTTAAGGACTGGTTTGTGCAGGTAACGTAGTTGAGCTTGACCTGGTTAGCGTTCCAGAAGCACCACAAGCCACCTGCATAACCTCTAGCTTCAACTGCATACATATTGGTAAAGTGAGTTCTCTGAAGGATTTGACAAGCTCTGTCACTTGAGCTCCTGGTTTCCATCAAAAATAAGATGTCAGGTTTGTGATCTTTCAACATTGAACGAAGGTGGCGGAGAAACTCTCTAGAAGAGGCTCCTCTACAATTCCAAGAGAGGATCTTCATAGGATGGAAGGAGATTTTTGGGTTGTGGGAGTATCCCCAACGGCAGCATCAAAAAGAGGATTGGCACTAGCTGAGTCTATGTCCATGGACTGGATTCTGGGTCCGAGGGGTTTGTCAGGTGGATGGGATTTGATGTTGTCTCCAGATTTTTTTGTAGGAGGTGCAGCATCTTTGCTAGTTCTTGGGGCACTGGTGATGTCTGGCGGGTGTGGAGGTTTTTTGGAGTCATTTGAGACATCGGAGAGGGCCGTTCTGGGAGTGGATTTGGGTTTACCAGCATTAGATTTTCTAGCCTGGTTGGTTTGTGGGGTTGTCGCCTGGTCCTGTTCTTTGCTTCCCCTCCCAGAGTTGGGCTTTTAGCAGGGGTAGTCACTGTAGGCACATAACCAGTACCCTTACTGATATCTTCTGCATTTCTCTTCTTGGTGTTTTGCTTGGGTTGTTGATCTTTCTGAGCTTCTCGTGTAGTTGTCTGTCCACCATGGGTTTCTACTCGTTGTACTTGATCTCTTAAATTCCTGACTGTTTCGGGAATCACTTCAGGATCCATATCAGGGGTGTCCATTACTGTGTGCTCATCAGTTTCTTCAAGTACTGTGAATCTAGAACCTGAGGGGGGGGATTTATTTGTTTTTCTTTGGAGTTATTAGCATTCTGGGGCCTGTTTTGGTTACCAGTGGATCTATTAGAAGGCCATCTCCTTCTGGTTTGAGTAATCATCCAAGGGCCGTAGGGTTTATCCTTGGTTGGACCTTGCGCAGCAGTATCAGGCTGCTCTCTATTATCTTCCCCCTCAGCTGTACTCTGAGTATGCAATGGGCATGTCTCCTTTTTATGGCCAAATTTTCCACAGTCAAAGCAAATCATTCGAAGGCCCTCATATTCCACCTTGAAGTTTCTCCCATTCGAACCACGAGTTGAATCAAGAGGTTGTCCCGCATTTATCTCAACACAGACTCTTGCAAATCGAGCCCGTAAATTCTCTTTGGTGACCACGTCAATTTTCTTCGTTTTACCTATCGATTGCCCAGTTCTGTTAGAATGTCCTCTTTGAAGCACCAAATAGGGAGTTTAGGAAATCTGATCCATGCCAGTGTTGTCTTAATTGCATCATTCGATGGTTCAAAATAAGGGGTCCATTGCAAAACATGTAAATAATGGCCTTGGATTACCCACGGGCCTCCCATCAGAGCAACTTCGTAGTCAACGGCCTTAGTGAACCGAACAATGTAGAACCCATCTTCTAAATCGGTTAGTTCTAAACGCCCCTGCATCTGCCACATATCTTGCAAACGCTGATAGAGAAATTTAAAGGATACCGTCTTACCGAGGAGTTTGACGATCAACGCTTTGCGCCACGGCCGCCATAAATCAAAGCATCTGTCCAGTGGAATAGTCACTGATTTCTCGGATTGCTCTGGTCCCATGAAATTATCAATTGCGTCCTTCCATATTGTATACTCTGTATCATCATCTTCCCCGACGTAGAATAGTGAATGAGTAGGGCGTCCGGTTACCACATCCACTCCAGATTTGTTGGCCCACACAGAGGTTGAGGATTGGGGTGCCGCGTCCTTCGGTCTTTCGACGCTATGTTGAAGCAGGTCTTCTTCTTCGGCTGTCTGATCAATTGCCATGTTGTCCATGGCTTTGGATTAGCGGGGGATGGAGGAGGTGGACGGCGGCGGCAAGGGGAACCCTAAACGCCAGAGAGAAAGGTCAGATTAATTCATCGGCTTTGAGAAATGAATTTCGCGTTTGTAAAACAGGGGTAGTTTAGGAAAGAAATGAATAATATGTCCCTATAAACAAATAAGATTTAAGGGTGTCCTAAATGCCCATTAAGTGTTCAAACTAGTCCTTATAAACAAATATCGATTTTTTTTTTTTGGTTTTTTATATACTAGTTGATAATAAAATATTATAAAAATGATTGAAGTAATTAAAATGTTTTTTTGAAATTTATGTAGATAAAAAAATGAGTGACGAAATTGGAATAAGGTAGTATAATGAATAAAATTATGTTAAAAATATAATAAAGTAGATAAAGTGAAATAGTGAGAGATGATTTAATATTTTTTTATTCGTAATTAAAGAATTGATTGGTGAGAAAATTATAAGAAACGATTGATGATTTGATATATAAAAAAAAAAAAAAAACCAAAAAAACTCCAAACCATAATACCTAAAACAAACAAGGGCTAATTATTTTAAATTTATTTATATTTTTTGGGCCTACTTATTCTTTTTTTTTTTTTTTAGGGGCCTACTTATTCAATTACCATTATTTTCCCTTTCCTCTCACAAAGTCTGTTCCTAGTCAAGCCATTCACCTCTTCCTACCTCTACTTTTTGCAAGTCTATTTTTTTCTACGATTCTTCCCCAATTTTCTATCCCCTTCCTATCGATTCCGTGAATTTCCATAACTCCATTTGCATTGCTGTTTGTATTTCACAATTCAGCCGCGAAACCCAAAAATCCGAATCTTCGGTTTCTCCCGGATCAACCACAACGTTGATCCATCAATGGCATTTAAATCAGCTGGAAGATATTGATTTCAGACGACAGTTTTTGATTTTTTTTTTTTTTTTTGGTTTTTTTTATTGAGGTCGTCATTTAAATCGTCAATGATGGTCCCGAGGAGTGGGCCGGCGGCGGCGGCGGCGGAGACTGGTGGAGTTGGAGGAGTGGCGCGATTGAGAGATGAGGAGAAGGATTCGGGGGACTACAAGGCGGTTTATGTGGGGGAGGAAGCGAATTCTCCGGCCAACAAGAAAGGGAAGTTTGGGAACGGAGGGGGTAAGTTTCCATTGTCACGGTCGGAGGTCACGGTGGCGTTAGGGGTATTTTTGGTATTTTGTGTAGGGTTGCTCTCCGTTTACTTGACTATGCCTGCTGCTGATTATAGCAAGCTCAAATTTCCTCGCACCCTTTCCGATATCAGAATGCTCAAGTGAGTTTTATATATTTAATTAATTGTGTTTTATGTTTGAAACTTTTGAAAAATAAGTAGATTAGCAGCAGCATTCTGTAAAGTTTTTATTAAAATCCTGTTTTTTGCAATACCTCAATTTTATGGAGTAGTTCCTAACATTCTTTGCTCACAAAATGAATGATGAGAATAAGGAAAAAGATTTTGCTATTCCTTTACTGAATATTATGGAATCAAAGCTTAAAACTTGTCCCTAAAAAAGAGAGAAATTAAAATGTCTTCTGAATATGAAAACAAACATGATGTTGTTTCAAGAGTGCCATGAAATCAAAGTTGAATGTTTTGTCCTCACAAGAAGAGCGTTAAAGTTGGACAGTGAATGTCTTCTGAAAAGAATACAGGTCTGCGGTTGCCTTAAAGTTGTCATGAAATCAAACCCGAATGTGTTTTTGTTTTCCTCTAAATACAAGAACAAATTAATTGTTTCTGGATTTCCTTTTGGGATCTGAATTAGCCGAGACAGCGTGTAGTCATCTGTTTGTGCATTACCTGTCATTGAAGGCTTCAGAATTGCAAAAGTATAGTTGGCCTCCTCGGGGATAGATGGTTGGGGGTAAAGGGTATTTCGCTCGATCGGTGTGGAAAACATATGGTGGCTTCTATGTACAATGTCATTTCTTATAGGATTCTTGTGGGAAATATT
Source organism: Gentiana straminea (assembly GCA_036785695.1). NCBI lineage: Eukaryota > Viridiplantae > Streptophyta > Magnoliopsida > Gentianales > Gentianaceae > Gentiana > Gentiana straminea. Next base: position 1,552,822 of record JAVUPR010000298.1, read on the forward strand.
TGACATTTGTAGATAAAGACAGATAAAATGGAAGTGTGTTGAATCCCCTGTTATGGATGTGTCTTGAGTTTTTATTTGTCAACTTTTGGCTTCTTGAATTTTCTGAGCTCTTTAGCTTCATTTATGGATCGGAATGCTGCTAAGTTCTGTGGTCAGTGTTATGTTACAATTGGCATGTGGTTTGATGAAGGGCAAGCTTCCTGAATTCTAAAGAATCGTAAAACATTTCTAATACTGGAGACTTGAGTGTGTAATTAGTTTCCAAAAATGCCTTTGTGAATTTTGAATTAGAAGTTCCTCCTTCACGGAACAGGACAAAGGCTTCAATCTGTAAACAACCTAATAAAAATGTAAATAATTGTGTACATTAGACGTAAATGTTCAGGTCTTTTGTGGACCCGGCAGAGTCAAGATGATCCCATGCATCCGGCTGCTGATTAGTAAATTTGTATAGTTACCTAAGGAAGTGTCAGTATTGTGGAGTTTATTAGATTTTCCAATGTCTTACTCTGGTCTTCTTTTAGCTCTTCTCACTGTATTTTTGCTGAAAGTCAAATATATGTGATAATGTTAAGAAAGTCCTTGCCTTTACAAAATTTATCCAAAATTGTTTTTAGTGTTATGTTTCTTGCATCTGTGCTTACATTGGCATTAGGGTACTCAAAAGTTGCCTTAACGTTAGTATTTATCTTCTATATCTCTCTTCTCCTGGCTTACAATTTGGTCCAAGTGATAACAAGTAAGTTATTCTGAGTTCACTTTCCTTTTCTGATGAATCTTTCTCATTTTATTCCAGAGATCATTTTGCAACTTACGCGGAAGTTTACCCGGCAAGGTTCATTCTCGGTTATTGTTCGATATATATCTTCATGCAAACATTTATGATACCTGGAACCATCTTCATGTCCTTACTTGCTGGAGCACTCTTTGGTGTCATTAGAGGCCTTTTCTTAGTTATTTTTAATGCAACTGCTGGTGCATCATCCTGCTATTTTTTGTCCAAACTAATCGGCAGGCCTATAGTTAACTGGTTGTGGCCTGAAAAGTTGAGATTTTTCCAGGCTGAGGTATTTGTTTTTCCCAGGCTTTACTCTAAGGTAATATACTTTCTCTTGTTGTTTCTTGGTGATTAATTTTCTGTTTGTGTTTGACAGATAGCTAAGCGGCGTGAGAAGTTGCTGAACTACATGCTCTTTCTGAGAGTAACTCCAACCTTGCCAAACCTTTTTATCAATTTGGCGTCACCTATTGTTGATATTCCATTTTATATATTCTTTTTGGCTACGGTGATTGGGCTCATTCCGGCATCTTACATCACCGTCAGAGTAAGTCACTCATGCTTCTTGCTTCCTTCTGTGTTTTTCTATATTTTTTGATTTGTGTCCTGGTGGACATAGTGTGAGCTTGGATTTATAGAGGATGCGTTAATTCGCTCTTTCGGAAATATCAATTTGCTTTCTGTGTTAGAAATTCTGCTAAACCTCCCTGGGGTATGAAAATTCTGCCATTTCAGTTTTAAATCTGAAGTTCTTTTTTTTTTTTTTTTTTTTTTTTCTTTCTTCCTAAAACAAAGTAAATCGGTAGAATAGAGATCCAAACCATTCAGAGCATATAAAACCTTCTGCAGCAAAATCTCTACTCAGATATGTAAGTTACATAATACAAAATCTTTCTTGGAACCGTAAATCACACTTGTAAAAATTAATGCATTTCACATGAAATGGACATTCAGTGAAATGAGAAATGTATGGTTTTTGAGTCTGTTAAGAGACATTAATGCAAGTACATGAAAATAACTCATGTGGCTTTGTCTTAGGCTGGCCTTGCACTCAGTGATCTCAAGTCGGTGAAAGATTTATACGATTTCAAAACGTTATCTGTTCTTTTCCTCATTGGGGCCTTGGCAATAGTTCCAACCCTTCTGAAGAGGAAGAAAGTATATGAATAAACGTGTCCTCTACCGGCGTTTTTGGGCATCAATAATCTCACTGTGACAGCGAAGGAGAAGCACTTTATTGCTTTCAAAATGTCTAGGATAAACGACAGGTGATTCTTTTTTTCTTTTGTTGGACTTATTGCTATCAATTGTGTATTCACGAAACCGGAGGCGTCTACTACCATTAGCATTGTAATATTTCGAACATCGAATAGTGTAGAATAGATATGTTATAGTGGATATAATATCTGAATCAGATTCAGTCAGTGTGACTTAGTAGCAGTAATGTTATAATTAACCTTTAGTGTGTCATTTGTTCTGTCCATTGTAATCATTTCTACGCAGTCTTTGCTAGATCTTGTTTTAATGGAAGATGAAATGTCTCTGTTCCTTTTATTATATACCTCATACCCCCCCCCCCCCCCCCTCCCTGCCCCCACTCCCCCTCCCTGCCCCCACTCCCCCTCCTTAAGAAAAGAACACACAAAACCCTGAAATACATAATAGGAAAAGATGGTTGTGTGGGCAAGTGTTTTTGCCTTATGAAAAGGGCAGCACCCCCCCCCCCCCTCTCTTCACCCCCCTCCCCCCCCCCCCCCCATAGTTGCAAATAACACAGATTGATGATGATATGCATGATACTTAAAACGATTAAACGTATAAATCATTTACTAGTATTACATTCAGTAAACGAATAGCATGATGTCTTTTTCTGTATAAAGCTTAATAATTCAGCCTTTTGATAGTAGTAGTACAATAATGTTTTAAGAACAGAGTTGTGGTTTCCACCCCCTGTGGGTGGGGGGGAGGGGGGGGGGGGGAGGGGGGGGGGGGGAGGGGGTTAAGGGGGTAGGGGGGATAATCACTTAATCATATGTCTTGATAGCAATAGTCATATTCCCAGAAGTAGGAGGAACAGTGGTGGTGTTGCACCTTTGGCAGCAAATGTAGTCGTCCCGATCTTTTTCGGATAAGAATGGAAAGGGAATATCAATGTTGGCACATATACTCAGACTAGTTGCCTCTGTGGTATCTTTGGGCTGCTGAACTTGTATCTGCAATTTTGATTACTATAATGTCAATGGAAACAAAAGATAAAAACCTCCCAAAACAAATCATGTTTGTATATTGAAATTGCTGCTTTTTTGCACTGCCATTTAGTTTTTATAAATCTGGTAAAAAAAATTGAAAAAGGAGAGTGAAAAGAAAATGGGGACACGGAAATATAGTAGTAGTAATTCTGACTCTGCAGGTACGACCCGGGCCAAATTCCGGATTATCTGTAATTTCGTTATAAAAGAAATTATAATGAAAATATTTATAAATTGATGAAGTAGCAATTAATACTCACATTGTTCTCCGAAGAAGGAGGAGGGGGAGGAAGAGGAAGCGGAAGATGAGGAGGAGCGATAGGAGGAGGAACAATGGTGTTGTTGCAACTGTGGCAGCAATAGTAGTCGTCGAAACCTTGTCCCGGTAAGAGAGGAAACGGTAAACTAAAACCGACACAAAACGACAACTTAATATCGAATCCCTCTACCGAATTTCCACCCTTACCTTGTAACTGCGACAAATCACAAAAACATATTAAAATTAATTACATACTTCCATCATGTCGATCAAGAAAATTAACCCAGAAAATTTAAACATATATGTCATCCTATGTATGTAATGTAATATACCTCATGCGTAAGGATCAAACAGAGGAAAGTAAGAAATATTGTTGCTTTTGGGACTGCCATTTTTGGGTATAAACTAAAAAAATATGGGGTTGGAGAGTATATATACTACACCTATTTATATAATTCTTGAAATGCAAATTTTTTTTTTGTGAAGGACTTGAAATGCAATTTGGTTTATCCTTTTCTTTCTGTAACTAAAGACTACAAGCACACCTTTAACGCTCTTGCTTGATTTCTGGTTTGTTAGGAATTGTTTTCTTGTAGAAATCTTATTATTATTATTATTATAATATATATAAAGAGTGGTGTATAAATTGGACATTGCAATTGGTAGTTAGATCATCAATCTGTTTTCCCAAAATAGCCTATTTTATTTGTACAATACTCGTACTACCCGCTGCACCTCAACTACCAGTACACCACATCGCTTTCATAGAATCGACTATGTGAAAGTCGATTTTAAGTCTTCATTGATTTCACAAATATGTCGTTCCAACTAACCCAAATTAGGTCAGGATAGTCACCATGTTATGATTCATATTCGGTCATAATACTGTGTTGTGTGTGGAAAGATACTTTCATTGCAATAGAATTCAATGGACTACTTGAATTAAAGTACTTATATTATATTGCTTGACTTACAGTACATTAATTGGATTACCTTAGCGCAATTAACTTACTTGAATTAACGCTACACTGAATAAGTGAAGTGAGTGAAATGGAATGATCTGGTGTTAAATGCGCTTTCATATGGACCATGAAGGAAAGACGATAACTTACATTACTCTATGACCTGCAGATAGGCAATTCTAATTGGCCAACACCCACCTAGTATTACTACATACAATTCCCCGGGTGTAGGGATCTGGTCTACGGGTGTTGTGGATTCTTAAAAATTCATAGCAAACCAACTGACATGCGTAATGCAATCGACTCTATTAACAATTCTAACCGATTTTACATGCCAGGTTGATAAGATTAATAATTAATACAAACAGTACTTTGGAAAATAATTTGCATAAACAGGCTACTTACATGAAAGTGGACCATGTATTCTACAAGAAAAGGAGTTTAGGTCTTCCGCTAAGCCGATAGAACTCCATCGCAGCACCAGCTGCCCGGAAGCCGTAATCCGCTTCAAATCTCTGCCACATATCTCCCAATAAATACTAGACTTGAAGTCATAATTAATAATGATTAAATATTAAATTAAAGTTGCAAAAATTAAATAAACATTCGTAAATATTAGGTTAGCCCTTTGATTATATAATCATTATCTCTAACTACGGGCAGCGCCCCCTTTGTTGGCGATGGGGTGGCCGACCCCTGCCTCTAACGGTTGAATTATGCGATAAGGATGCCAAATTTTTTGTTGGAATCGAAGATTCACCTAATTTTTTTAGGGAAAAGGTTATTTATTACGCCAAATCGGCTACGCAAGCATCCTGTACATCAGAGGGGGGATAGGGGAGAGGAGCCCCAAATAATAAGACCCATCACAGACAGGTCTGCTTGGGCAAGACAGCAAGCTGGCTTATTGAAACTACGTTTTCTGAAAGAAAAAGAACAACTAGAAAAGGCCTTTGCTCCTTAAGAAAAAGGCCTTAGCAATATTTTGACAGTCCGTGGCAATGCACCAAAGGGAGGATAAGTCATCAACAGGCGATTTGAGACGTTGGATGCACTGCAGTGAGTCTGTTTCCATGATGATAGAGCAGATACACAAGGAAGACGTGGTAAATAAAGCTTGAAGGATAGCTCAAGGGATTCAATGTCAAGGTTGCCTTGAACCCTCTGGGAGATAGACTGGATGATCGATCCTTCAGCATCACAGAGGATGACTCCAATTGCACTTTCATTTCCGGTGAGAGAGGCGTCGGTGTTAATTTTGCAGGCTCCCTAGGGTGGAGGAGACCAAGTCGCAGGCCAAGAAGTGTGAGGCGAATGTGAGACGGGCAAAAGAAAAGGGCATGCTTGCTGTCTTGAAGATGGTATCCGCAAATGGGGAAGTGGCCGTCCCCTATGTTCCTTCTCAAAAGCGAAAAGCCAACAGAAATATTATCTTGAAGACACCGCTAGATATAATGTCGAACGCGGGGGCGACAAGCTAGATTCCAGCATTTACTCCAAATTTTATTGTTATTCTCAGAAGAAAAGGCGGCAAGAGTATTAAGCTCCGGGTGGGAAATCTTGGTAGCGAGTATAACCAGATTTAACTGTGTAAGATCCCTTTCTATCAAAGTGCCAAATGAGGTCGTCACCATGATTGCCAGATGGGAGATGAATGCTTAGGATGGCCTCTGCTTCATGCGGATAAAAGGATTGGTGGATCAATTCATGATTTTAGCTATGCGTGCGAGGGCCTCAAATTTTGTATCATGATGTAAGGAGGAGGAGCTAATCCGGAATGAGGAAGGAAAAGGTAGCAAGGCATCTCTATAGACGTTAATGAGGGAGCCATTTCCAACCCGCCAACGCAGTCCACGTGTTAGGAGGTCTCGCCCCTCTAAAAGACATCTCCAGAGAAATGAGGGTCTGGATCCCAAATGAGCATCTAAAATTGGAGTGCTTGAAGTATTTCTCATGAAGTACTTGACTGACTAGGGTGTTTGGCAGCTTGAGAATTCTCCACACTTGTTTAGTCAGCAAGGCCTTATGATTAGGGCAAGAAACATCCGATCTTTTGCAATAAAGAAATGATGATAACAAGAAACCCTAATTCATTAACCAAAGATAACGAAAAGATTCCATAATCTTTATCAAGAGTTATTGCAACTTGTGATGATGGTTGCTCAGGATCGCTATGAATCGACTAGGGTTGATTAGCTGCGATTAGAACAAGTTTTGATGTGTTTATGATGAAGAAATTAAAAGAGGTGCAAAAGTTGAATAACCGACTTATGGTTCGGTTATAATGTAAAATTAGCGTCAGACTTTTGAAATTTTTGTGCCTTTTATAGGCACAGACTTCAAGGGTGCCGCAGAGCTAGTGGAAATCTACCGGCTAGCCGGTGAAACTCTTCCCTTGAAATTCCAAAAATCACACTATTTTACATTTTGGTTTATTACAATACGAGTTTAATCTTTGGTTTAAATTGTAATTTGTAAGAAACTGTGCGGACAACATGTATAAAACAATCAAAATTGTCTTAAGATTGTTAGGAAAATTAACCGTTGATTATGCCTTTCAACAATAAAACAGAAATCACAGTGCATACTGCATAAAAAAATCTGAACCGATATTGACAAAGATAAAATGAATCAGATATGTCGTCTCGTCTCGTTTTCTGGTTGCATCCTTCTAATTTCGGTTACAACAGTTGGCGTTTCAATGCGAACCGAACCAACACCACCTAAATACAAACATGAACTCAAAAAAGAAAAAAACCATATCCATGAATCAATAAAGTTTGACATTAATTTCCACTTGATATACAAAACACAGTATATAATGACAGCGGAGAAACGCAGTTTATAAATATGTATATTCGTTTTACATTCAAACCTTGAAGAAGATTAATGATGATCAGAACCGTACCCAGCAACGAGTACATTTTGCCTCGCAATCTCCTTTACAATCAACGTTGTAGCCCAACACCTTTGGATTTCGAAGGATAAGTTTTTGAAGATTTTTTCCTGTGATACCCCACTGTTTATCTAGTATTTCAACATTGTTTTTCACTTCATCTTCAAGGCAGCATCCAAGAACTTCTGGAAATCGTTTCAAAACATTCGCTATATCGTCATTGGAGAGATTTAAACTCCTTAAATAATTCAAAGTTTCATTGATAACATCAGTTCTTGGCACTTCCTTCTTCCGTTCTTCGTACCAGTAAGGAGAATGGATATGACCAAATGCCTTGCCCAAAATCTTGTTTCCATCTTCCTCGTTAAATTGAAACATCGACAGAACTTGTCTGCAAGCGTCCCATGATTTTTTATCTTCACCGCATAATGCAATATTGTCGGTCGGTGCACTTGAATGTAATTCCCATTTCTTTTTACTTCTTGAAAATTGTTGGGACAGGTTCTGATTTACGAACAGACTGCTACCCGGTACTGAGGCAGAGTCAGGCTATCAAAGAACAAAGATCATCCAAACATAGAATGAAATTGTTGGATCAAAATCAGATGCCGAAAATTGAATAAAAGATGCTCATGGATACAAGATTTATGATTTATGTAAGTGAATGACATGGATGAATGCAGACAAACTTAGTGTGGCACCACAACTATCAAGCACCACTAAGAAAAAATCGACTTTTAAAAAGTCGAGTAATATAAGACATACAATTATCATACTCTGACTTTGAGAAAGTTGATTTTCAATGTGATGCATGTTCGGCGTGGTGCATCTAAAGACAATTACCGGGAGCATTTATTACTCACACAAGAATGGCACAAGAATGAAGTTGAATTTAGAGTCAACACTGTCGGATTTGGTGAATTCCACAGCATTCCTGTAACAATGAAAAGAAAAAAAAAAGGGACTTATTCAATAAAAAACGCAAACCACAATTTCTAAACGACAAGGAGCAACATGATTCCTGGACTCGGAATACTTTCATTAAAGAGGAACATGGTTCTTGAAGTTTATAAACTCGTATATGCTTGGCGATGCTAGAATAAGAGCATTCAACAGTATTCAAAAAGGGGAAGAAAAAAACAAAGTACATCAGCAATCAGGATGAATGTGGAAAGGGACAAGGAATTTTGAATTATACAGCACAGTGGAAGCAAAATCAGAAGTGAATTTAAATTTAACAGTACTACATAACAGCTAAAACAAAGAATAATATGAAATTGAAGATGTTGGATAACCTCCATGAGTAACTTATTTAGTTTATCTTGCCTCCATAGCTGAGAATTGTTTGTTCATTCAGATACAAAGAACTAGACCCTAACATTCAGGCAAATATATTGCATTATTGAGTATATACCATCAGATGGTAACTAACTAAAGAAGTAGTGTTGCATTACCTCAAATATTCATATTTTCGAATCCCCTCCCCCGGTTTAATTATGTTGCATCACAGACAATGATCAAAGAGGTGATGTTAGTAAAGTATAATTTCGGTTGATCCCTTTTCTCACCAAGAACAAAAACTCGACCCTTTACCCTCTCACACCTAGGCAGTGCCGGACCTACATAGGATTCGAAAAAAAATTTACTGCCCCCCCTCCCCTTACACGAGATCCTGCGTCTGCCGCTGCACCTAGGCACCCCACTGAATCCATATGGTTTTTCAACGAGACTCAAACTCGAGTTACTTACTACATTTTAGGAAAATGGAACTTGGTAGCAACTGATTGCATTTTTACTTAAGCAGACAGGGATTTCATGATTTTGTAAGAAATAAGATCAGTTCCATCTTCTCTTTAGAGTACAATTTGCCATTCCAATACATATTTCTTTACTGAAATTCTATCACGAGGCTTCTTATATTGTATATACAGGATCAATGAGACACTAACACACACTTCTTATAAATTTATTTCTAAAGCATAGGCATGAGTAATATCACAACTTTTGTCAAAGAAAAAAAAAAATATTTGAATTAACTCAGAAACACCCCTTTATCGAAAATCAGAGTATCGGCTTAAGAGGAAATAAAAAGCGCTAAATCATATATAGAACCGTAGAAATACATAGTTATACTATTAAGAATGAACAGAAAGAACATATACATAGTTGCAAAATTTACCTGTGGCCGGCAGGATAAAGAATTTGGATTCTGAATTTGTGGGACTGTTTTCTTTTCTACTTATGTTTCTTTGTATACTTGTCCCCTGGTTGTCCACCTTTCAGATTTGAGGATCAGGAGGGAATTGAAAGGGAGGACTTTTTTTTCTTTTCCCTTCCGATTTTGAGTGTTTGGTACTCCCTCCTTTACTTTTTTCTTTTTTCTTTTTTCTTTTTTTTTTTTTTTTCTTCATAATAACACTTATTATGGTCCTTCAGTTTTCCTTTTTATTTTTATTTTTATAAGGGTACTAGCAAAGTGCACGTATATGTAATATTAATTGTTATTATTTGTGTTTGTTGATTGGTTTATTTAAAAAATTGCTAAAGTATTTATAAAAAGGTGACTGGATCTCTGCATCTGGTGGAACTAAATTTAAGATCAACTGAGAATGATGATATGTTGATCGAGAGTATTCAAATCTGAGAAGCCAGCTGGGTGAAGTGCAATTGAGTCCATCTGTCAGCATAGTAGATTGCATAGTCTGTTGAATACTGCTGGGTTCTACAATTTGGTCTGTTTGGTTACACATCTGGAACTGAGTCACAACTGGTGGAGTCAACTGGAGATGGGGTCCACAAATGGGGCATTTATGGCAATTCCGACAGGGACCAAATGACGGTTAGAGTTTAAGGATTTGTGCATATAAATACAAACTGATGTAATCTATGTAAAGAGTGAGAATCTTTGTGAATTTATGTGCATAATAAAATATCTCATTTTATGTCCGTGAAGTAGTCGGCACAACGCCGAAAAACACGTTACATATATGTGTTCTTCTTGTTATTTTGTCAGTACCAATAATCTTGTTCGTTTGAATTGCTTCTCTTTGTTCTTTATTCGGTAGCAAGTTACACACATTTGTTTTAACAAACTAGTATAACGTAGGTTCTGTGTGTGATTGGTAGTTGAACGGAGTTGATTTTTATCAAGACCGGTGACCGGTGCTAGGATTCTGTGATCAAAGTATTAGAAGATAAAGTTAGAAGATATGCATGGAGATCGAAAAAGGAGATAAATATGATATACAATCAAGATAAATTAGATTTTTGAATAAAAGATTATTTATTTATTTTATTCAAATTATATTTGGATAAGTATTTTGATTTATCTCGTATTATTTCTCTACTATATAAGAGATACATTGTAAGCTTTATTTACTAATTCAATAAAACAAAATTTTGAGTCTTCCGTCCTGCGTATTCTGGTTTTCTTCTGTTGTGTAGATAGAATAAGGGTGTGGTGCTCTAAAAACAATTTTTGCTTGTCTTTACGGGCAAGTGGAGATTGTTAGATGTAGTGCCCGAAAGACAATTGTTGCTTGTCCTTACGGGCAAGTGGGGGATTGTTGGAAGTAGCGCCCGAAAGATAATTTATGTAATTTTTTATATAATTAATAAATGACAGATTTATTTTCATCTTATTATTTGCTTATATTTTTTTTCTTCATATTTTTATACGGTTATCATCTTTGAAAATTCTCATCAATACATTTTTCTATATGGCCTCCTCAGAAGTCATAACACTCTAATCAAGCCTAATCCCGGCGGTTGGGAATGTTTTGTGTATAAATTCGATCTAAAAATATCGAATTTCATTGTGATAACTAACAAATAAATTGATTGTGGTGACATGAACACAATTGATTAAAATACATATGATACGGGATTAAAATATATGAAACATAGAATAGTGTTGTGTGAAGCTTTTATTTATTTATTTATACAACAGTTTTAGAGGTAATAGATTGTAAACTTGACAAGAGGAAGATGGTTTTTCATTTATTTATTTATACTACATTTTATGAATAAACTAATTCTCTCACCAAAACACATAAATGACAGATTTAATTATAACTTCGCCATTTGGGGTTCCCTCACCTTACTCCCTTATATCAGCTTGCTCCTCCTCTATGCCACCATTTACATCTACATCATATTCCATAACCTCGTTTAGCTTTTCAGCAGCTTCCTCCTCCATTTCAATGTCCTCATTTATCTCTTCACCCACGGCATTTCCTAATCAAAATTTCAAGAAATAAAATGTTATGAACTAATTCTCTCATCAAACTACATAATGAACAAATCAAAAGGACAAGTTTCACATTATACCTTCGCCGTTTCAGGTTTCCTCGACCGTTTCCTCAACCGGGACATCAGGTTAATCCCCTACCTCTTTATCACCCTCACTTACATTTTCAGGTGGGACCTCCCCTACCTCTTTATCACCATCCCCGACCTCCTTCACAATAGCAGCAGCTTCCGCCTCAATTTCAGTGGCCTCATTTCTCTCTTCACCTTCATTTACATTTTCTAGTGGGAACTCCCCTACCTCTCTATCACCTTCCCCAGCTTCCTTCTCTTCAACTACGACATTTCATAATCATAATTTCAAGAAATAGAATGTTATAAGCTAATTCTCTCCTATATAAACAACATAAAAGACAAATTTAACTTTATACCTTTGCCGTTTCGGGATGTCTCCACAGTTATCTTCCATTTCATTCAACTCTTCATTACCTTCCATTTCACTTGCATGTATACCATCATTTTTGCATTTTTCACATGCACAAGAAAGACGAACCTCCATCAATTTAACTTTACGCTGGAGCGTATCCACTAAAGCGCACATTCTTTTGTTCTCTTCAGCAATTTTTACCAACTCTTCGCACATTCTTTTGTTCTCTTCAATCACAACAATTTTTACCAATTCTTTTAGCTTTTCATAATCAACGTAGCCCGTTGATTGCTCGGGTGCATTGTCATAAGTAGTTTCTGTTAGATGTAGTGCCTGAAAGACAATTTATGTAATTGTTTTTTATTTAATAATGACAGATTTTATTATTCATCTTATTATTTGCTATGTGCTTATATAGTATACACTGCTGCAAACCCTAAGTATATCAGTATGTAACCGCTTAACTCAGTGTATGGCATACACGTGAGGATTGAGTTAGTGGTGATATACTTAAACTAATAGTCCGTGGTGAACTTAATCAGAGTTTAGGGTCTCATGATTAAAACACCAATAATGCGCCCAGAACACCTTAGGGTGTGATAGTCTTATCCGGACTGTCGGTAGATGGTACCTAAGTGGGGCATTTGTATATGATGGCATTCATATAGGATTGGACCGATTTAATCTGTATTTCTTGATATAATTCCGTAATCAGGAAATCTTATTAAATCATTAGATGATCATATATTGATTGACCTTAATCCTGAGGTGATCACAGGGTGCTGCTGGTCTCGGGGTAGTGTTTGATGTGTTAGTTACGGATCACTTTGACATGTGATCCAAGACAGTTCTCGTTGGCACTATTCCCTGATAAGTGAGTAGTTCTGTGTTTCACAGACACGGAATCAATTCCTTCCCGCGGGAAGTAGAGAGACAGTCCCCTTATTTGTTAGCCCTAAGAAAATGATCGATGGGCCCAGTTCATATTAGACTAATTAGCTACTAGTCAGATATGTAAACTAATTGATCACAAGGGGTTAATGGTAAATAAGGATAAGATATTCTGAGTAGGGTTCACGGAGACTTCCCACTCAGAATGGACGGTCTATGGAGGGTTAGTCCGTATGTAGTGATTATATCAGTGGACGCTTATTTACTCATAGGGTTGAGTGTAAGTATATATATCTATAATCGGTAGAGTCCAGTTTCGGGTTTATGGTGGCTGACGGACCTTTTCTAGGCTATACAGATCCTAACCGGTAGTGTACCGGGTCAAATCATAGTGCTAGTGTGGTGAGTCAGAGTGTCGAATCCTCAGGGAAAACGTGGTAATTCCTTTAAGTGTGGTTAAACACCAAAGAGCTGTTATTAACTCGATCTAAACCGCAATTTTATAACACAGATTACTACTATTCTACTTAACATAAAATAAATGCGTAATTTAAAAGTTATTCTAATATAATATATATAGATATATAAATATATATAAATGTACATGGAATGCAAAATATATATATATATATAAATATATAGATACCAATATATAGTTTATAATAATAGACAAATAGAACTAGCCAAAGTTTATATAATTGATTTATACGATCTTTTCCAGTAAACGGAATGTGCTCGATCTTTCCTTTTATATTAGGTTCAATTGAGTAAATGAAACGGTGCACTCCTGAGGTTAACAATTCCTCCTCACATGAGCGTATGAAATTGTCATATGTCAAATTGTCATCGTTTAATCTCCACAACTCGCCCCATGCTAATCTCGTTAGTACGAGCAGTACCGAGTACAAATCTACCCCGGATAAAAGAGGTTATTCCGTTTGTCGACGGCCGATGTTATTCAAAAGGCTCCGGTTGTCAGGCGGATCGATTTAACTTTCCGGTGTTAGTTTCAATTAAACCGTTGATTTTAACATTATTACGATCTTGAGCACAAATTTAATAAGGTTCATCTTTCCCAAGACAAATCTGCCCCCGGGTAGGAAATAGGATTCCGTTGTCACGCTTTACGCACGGCCAATTTTACCCTCCGGTTTTTCTATCTTTTATCTCATATCCTAACTTCTCTGGTCAGTTCATCGTTAGGTTATATGTTGCGATTCATCTTGGTTAATTACGTCAATCCGAATATTATCAATACGTTGCAAAATAGAAAAAGATTCAATTAACTCAATTTTAGTAAATTTTACTTAGACAGCATTCTTTTACCAAAAAGATCGAAATAAAACGATTACATAACTTTGGCTAGTTATTAGATTTAGCCTAAAAACATTATAACTACTAAAAAGATAAAAATAAACATAACAAACGTAAATACTTTAGAAATTTTACCCAATTACAAATGCTGAATCAGAGTCGTATTCTTCCGGATATTACAACGACTTCAACAACACCGAACTTCCGATAATTTCTCGAGCATTACAACGATACTACGGTATTATTATTTTTGGCATAAAGCCTATTTACAAACTACGAAAATAAATTAAAAGATATAGATAATATATATATAGGATATTGTATATATAAATTGATACATCTTCGCTGCTGCTGAACTGAGGCTCCTTTATATAGAAAATCATCTCCAAGCCGGCCTGGGCCGGGTTTAGGGCGGACCGGTCCGGTGTAATGATTAGATCCATCTCCTTAATTAATCAGCATGTGCGACGTATATATATATATATATATATATATATATATATATATATATATATATATATATATATATATACATATATATAATTATTAAACTTCTAAAATTCATATCTCGAGTTCCCGATCTCCAAACAACATGATTCAAGATGCATTGGAAAGCTCGTTGAATGATCTACAACTTTCATGAAGGACTCTTCTTCAGAAAATGTCTTTTTGATGAGCCATTCGTTTGTCGAAGATATTTCTCGATTACCACTTAATCAAATCGATTAGCCACTTGACCACTTCGATTGACCACTTGACCACTTAAGCTCGTGACACTCTCTAAATCCTTCCAAAGATATGATTATACTTCACAATGTCGATTCTCGGGGTCTTGGTTTATAAATCTGCAATAAAATACCACAAATACCCACGTAAATCTGACACGACATTCCGATTTACTAAAATCGGTACAAAATGATAACTTTTTACTATTATTACTAAGTTTTACTACTAACTACTCTAAACTATAAAGATTAACATTTCATATCATTTATATCATAATTTCATATATTTTATATAGAATTCGTTGATAAAACATAATAATATAACGTAATTTTAATCATATAAAAGTAATATATCAACTACTCCCCACTTAGCTTTTGATCGTCCTCGAGCAAAAATAAGCGGTAATAATTGATCAGATTACAATTTTTAATGTAATTTATATTGTCAATATTATAAATATATTACTTATTCTAATTTAAAATTGTAAGAAGACAAAAAGTGTATATAACTTAAATAGCTTAAACATCAAATATTATTTAGATGAAATTGTACATGTAATACTTAATAAGTATAAATAAAATATTAGAATGATTTTAATCGCAACTATTATGAAATCCTGGAATCGTAAACTTGGTCAGATAGTTGACAAAATGGCTTATAGAGTTTAGGCTCAGGATGTTGGTTAATGAAAGACGAAATCAAAAAGAGAAAGAGGCAAGTCGTACGTACCTACAACTTCATATTTTTTATCAAAAACAATCTTGATTAATAGCATCCTTTTTTATTCCCTCTATTTTTCAGATTTTTTCTCTTTTCTTTTCTTTTTCTTTTCCTTTTTTTTTTTTCAATCAAGAACTAAAAGCGTGAGTGTGTGTAGAAAATCAAACTTATAAGCATTGCTTCATCAAGATTGATCAGAGTACTACTCTTTCGATCGAAAATTACAAGTCCGGTTTCCTTAAACTTGTAATCATTCTTGAGATCTTATGATTCGACTTTTTCTTTTTCATTCTATGCCTTCATTCCCAGCAATAGGACATTTCAAGATAATACCCTAGCTGGACTACTATCATCAGGCAATCGGGAGCTTTTAAACCTTATAGTGATATAGGACGTTTCGTGATAACACCCTACTGCACTCAAATCATTGGTAGCTACAACCGATATGTACTTTTTATTTTTAGGTTGTCGATCATAGATAAGGAAGATACCTGGTATTTGATTAATTCTGTGTAGATATGGTGCTTCGTTCTTAATTCTTCTATAGAATATTAACATATCCGAACTTATTACCAAAATCGACTATCTTGCAAGTGTCATGAGGTAATATCGAATATACTAATACTTATCTAATTTTTCCAATCTCAGCATTCACCAAAACTTAGCTTTTTATGTCTTCATTTCTTTTCATAAGTACGTACAAACTTGCGGAATTTTTAAGGAAATGTAGACCAAAATTAGCTAAAGGTCGGTTACTTCTAGTTAATCAAAATAGCAATTTCGAGTGATGTTTTGATCACTCTAATCAAGGCTGAGGTAGGGATAAAAATTGGAAATTTATTTAGGTAGGCTATTTGGATATAGTTATATTTTTGTGGTGCCAAAAATCGTCATCCCTAGTCCAATTCCAAACTCATAATTCATATTGAAAAGAAAATTATTCTAAAAATTTTACTTATAATTATCAACATACTTATATAATTTCATGAAAACAATATTTAATATTAATTACTTAATTATATAAACTTAAAATCTTATTAAAATCTAAATTAGACATATAATATAATTATAATATATTTCATTTAAAAACTTTTTTTTTCGAAAATTTTAATGAATTTTCTAACCTAACTCTACTCCCCACTTACGAAGTGACATCGTCCCGATGTTCAACGAGTAGTAAAAAGTAGGTTTGAAAATAAAATTAAAATTATATATTATCGTTATTATTTTGATTTTTTACTTAACAACTCAAACATATATATTAAATATGATAAAAACTATTACAAACTTGAAAAACATAAACTTATTACTACTAACTTAACTTAAGTTAACTTATTAAAAACTTAAACCATCATAAACTAACAACCAACAAACCATCTAAATTGTTGACGAACAACCCGGTGTATCAACCGGTAACAAGCCAACTCTATTATCTCTAGACGGAAAAATTTCATCCGTCTCAAGCTCTCCAACTCCATTCATTTGAACACACAATCTTGAAATCATCGACGAAGAAGACATAGGCTTCCCCCTACTGCCCCTCGTTATTGCAAATTCCAACACCGTCCTCTGTATTAAAATACCCCAATCTACAAATTCACCAAATGTCAAAGCATATAGCAGAAGCATTTCATTCTCGGCAAGGTTTGCAAAATCCCAGGTGGGATATACTCTAGAATTAATAAAATGCTTCCACGCCTTTAGGTGTGGAAGTAAAGCACGTGTAGACATATCGTGATTTGTGTCGAAAAGTGGAAACGAGACATTGGAAAGACTCATGCACTTTATTCAAATGATTATATGGATTTTGTAGTCCCCATTTCATCTCGAAATGTTGCGGCGTAACGGGCGGAATTTCAAAAGTTGGTTTATAATAGACGAAGAGAAGGGAACGACCACTCCTCTTGCGAGACAATTTGAGTTATTTCAATCATAGGTGTCGTCATTAAGGCAGAATAAAATTCTCGAACAATCGAGATATTTATTCTTCCTCTTGGCGCACTTACAAACTTCTTCCAACCGAATCCTCGAATAACAGTTTTACCCCATCGATCTAGCTTATCGAAATTCAAACCTTTTTCCAACTGGATTGGAGAATTAGCAAAACGATGGTGTAAAAGTATATTATCGTTTGAAGCTCGTGATTCTGGAGCCATAGCTTCCGGTGTATTTGGCTCATATGAATTAACAGAGGGCGAGGATTGGTTTGACATTTTAAAACAGATGAAAGTAAAAATATAAATAAAAGTAACAAGATAGAAAGTGAAAGGAATGGCAAAGTTTACTTCATGGCTGCCTTTCCTTTAATAGAAGTAAATAAAACATAAGTGGCTGCATTAGACGAACTCTAGAATGACTCATCCCTCTTTTCTTCACGGCTCGGGCCGAGAATAGGCCGGATCGGTCCGGCCTCAATATCATTTCACCGAGTACGAGAGGTAAAAGTCAAATTGGTTTTTGTTTTTACTTCTCACGTGTAACAATACATATGCTTTGAAGATTTTTTTATAAAGCTTGAATTAAATTCATCTAACTTGATACGGACTGATAAAACGACACATTAATTATATTTTGAAAACGACTTAGTAATGATACAAAATTATTTTTGGGTTTTTATAGTTTATAAAAATTAAAACGATTTAGAATGAAAACCATATTTCGATAAAACGATTATAAAATGAAAATAAACGAAAACGAAAACAAACCAATATCTAAATGAAAATGTCGAAAAAATAAAATAAAACGTGCAGTAAAAATGTTTAATCAAACATAGTTATGAAATTCAATCTTCTTCAAAATCTTCCTCAGGATCAACATAAAAGCTTGAACTTGGAAACGACTGAGAAGCTGGCGGCTGAACTGTCGTCGTGGTCCTGACTGAACTATCAAGACCCATAGAACTCATGCCAGTAGTGATATGCGCAAACTCAGTGAATCCTTCCCAACTAGACATCGCGGGTCTCTGAATACCTGTCGAAAATACACTTGTACCACTCGATTGGCCTCCAAAAGGATATGACATTGGATGAAAGCTCGAAGGTGGTGGAATAGGTGCTACCCACTCTGGTAAGGTATACGGATCGGACGACAAGGTGGATAGGCAGGATCATCAAAAGTAGGATTACGAAGCAACTGCTCGTTTCTCCTTAAACCTCTACGAATATCGTCACACCACTGCCTATTACTTTCAGCATACCAAGCCATGTTGGCTTGACCACGTGCAACGTCCGAAACTAAAGATTGAAACATATCATAAGTAATAGTGTTGGAGAAAGGAGTTTGTTGAGGCTGACTAGAAAAAGATGGAAAAGAAGAAGAAGATGTGGAAACTGGTGGAGCTGGTTGAGTTTGACGTCTTCTGATCAAAGAGCTTATTCTACCATCTGGAAGCCTAGTCAAACTTGGTCCAATCAGAGGTGCATCAGCCAGAGCTAACTTGTCATTAGGCAGGAATTGTACTCCCGACCTACGACATAAATCTGAAATAAAACAAGGGAAGTACAGATGACTCCCTGGTCTGGCGATGACAATGCTCTCGAAAACTCTTTTAAATATTACCTTTCCAACGTCCGCTTTTACATCATTTACCATCGCCCAAGCGATACACACATCTTCTTTTCCATAAGCCGTATGCTTACTCGAAGGATAGAGATTATGGCTAATAAACCTTTTAATCGCCCTTAAACCTCTAAAACACTTCCCGTAGTTAAACCTATTTTCAACCCACACAGCAGTTGAATCAAAAGCATTCTGAGCTCTCAAGGCAGTCTGCTCAAATGTTGCAGGATCATCTAAATTCCAAACTACCCTGTAATCTTCATCACCTGGAAAAACTTCAACTCCCAAAATCGCATTTATAATGGCAGGGTTAAAGGGAACATTTCTAGCTCTTAGGGGTACAGTTTGCGACTCAGTAAGCTCATCCTGTGACATAGTAGACAAAACCGAATAAAATTCAGCTACTAAAGTCGTATTTATTTCCCCTTCTCTTCTGGCTGCTAATTCTAACCACTGACGTTTTGTAAAAATATCCTTAACTTCATCACCTAAGTCATCAAAATCTAATCCTCTTTCAACCAAAACATCACATTTACTATAAATTCTTTGATACGCATTCTTAGCTTCTTGTGATGCTGTTTTATTGAAGCTTATGGCTTCTTCTTCAGGTGATAAAATTATCGTGCCTACTACCGGAGTTGCTATAGGAATGTTTGATTTCCGCTTCTTAGAGGCTTTTCTACTCGACTCAGCCATTCTACGATATTGGTAAAGCTAATCCACAACAAAAACAACAAAAAATAAAAATGTCACAACATATTCAAAAATCAAAACAGTTGAAATTAATCTAAAAAATTATGAAAAATACGAAATTGATAACTAAATAAAGTAAATAATACCTTAATATGAAAAAAACGTTGAAAAGTAGGCCGGAAAAGTTGTAAAGTCGCCGGAAAAGAATGAAGCTAGTTTTTGATCCTTTTTAATTTTTGTAACTTTTGTGGAAGAGAGGAGATAGAATGATGAAGAAATCAAGTAGTGTATTAGTGTGAGAGGTGAATTTTTGTGGAAGGAATTGAAAAAAAATTCGAGTGGTGGGGTTTTGGGTGTGGGGCGGTTGTTGTGTAGAAAATTAGGGAAGAAGAAGAAGAAAAGGGAGTCCCCGTTTTTTTATCCATTTAAACCCCGGATCGGTCCGGATTAAGGGCCGGATCGGTCCGTGTACAATTTTTTTACTTTTTCCGAATTTTTTACTTTTTATGATTTTTATTTAAAAACTTATAAAAAACTCTAATAAAACTTAATTAAACTTGATTAAAACTTAATTAAAATCTTAAAAATAAAATTTGAAGGAAATCTTATAATTTTATAACAATTTCTAAAAATTTAATAAAATCTTTATAACACTTAATAAAAAGCTTATAAAAATTTAATAAATTTATATTAACTCTTATAAAACATCTAAATTAAAACTAAAAAAAAACTTTTATAAAACTCCTCAAATTTCATAAAGATCCAATTTTATAAAATTTTCGAAGTTATGCAAAAATTTTATAAAATAAAACATAAGAAAAGACTCGAAACTTAAGGGGTTCCCGATTCTTCGATTTAAATCTTCCGGAGTTCGATATAACGTTCAATCAACCTAACTCCTAAAAATGAAGCATTTGAATTATCTCTAGGAATTCCATCGGGATTTTCGGATATCCACCTAATCGTTCCCTTCCTAACAATATTCAAACACTCATACGGGATTTGGTTGTGTTTTTCCCACGAGCGTCCAACATGTTCACTTTTTCCACAGATTCTGCATCTCATCAGAAATTTTGCCCTTCTTTTCATTGCACTTCTTGATGTTCCATTACAAACTTCTTTCAATCTAATCTCTCTTAACAATTTCTTGTTTTGTTCAAAAACTAAAGCTTCTATAGCAAACGCGACATCTTTATCAAGGCCCAATTTCAAAAGTAAAACAAAAACTCCTAATCTATCTAAAAAAGGCATCCAGTTCTTTTACGTCTATCCGGTAAAAGACGAAAAGAGTTTAAACATAAATAAAAACACAGAAAAGTAGAGTAAAGATAGATAGCACCTGGTATTCGGCTGATTTCGGTTTCTCGCTTTTTAGTTTTTCGATTTTCTTGCTTTTTCAATTTGTCGGGGGATCAATCGGTAGCATTACTTCTTCTTTCGGTGTGATTCCTTCTCCTCCACAAATAACTTCACTCTGTGGCCATTGGCTATAAAAGTCGTATTTCCATCGGTTAGTTCAACGACTCCGCATTTGTAAACCCGTGTTACTTTAAATGGACTCCGTCCATCTTGATTTAAGCTTACCCGGAAACAACTTTAAACGTGAATTGTACAAGAGCACTCGATCACCTACATGGAACTCACGTTTAAAGATTCTCTTATCATGGAAAGATTTCGTGCGTTCCTTGTAGATTCGAGCATTTTCATAAGAATCGAGACGAAATTCTTCTAGTTCGTTAATTGAAGCAATCTATGATCACCGCTTGACCTTAGGATCGAAATTCGAAATCTAATAGCCTAGAAGGCTCGGTGTTCTAACTCAACCTGGGAGATGACAAGACTTACCAAAGACTAGCTTATAGGGAGAACAACCAATTGGTGTTTTAAAAGCGTTACGTACGCCCATAATGCATCATCTAATTTAACACGCCATTTTTACGATTTGATTCCACCGTTTTCTCCACGATTCTTTTGATTTCTCTATTTGATACCTCTACCCGTCCACTTTGGTTTGCGGATGATAGGGCGTTCCTAACTTATGTGTTACACCATATTTTTCAACTATCTTAGTAAATGGTCTATTACAAAAGTGTGACCTCATCACTAATGATAGCCCTCGGAATGCCATATCTCGGTAAATATATTCTTTTTAAGGAATCGTATGACAACTTTGGTATCATTAGTGGGAAGAGCTTCAACTTCTACCCATTTCGAGACATAATATACCATTACAAGAATAAATCTTTTTCCAAAACAATATAGGGAAAGGTCCCATGAAATCTATACCCCAAACATCAAATAACTCACATTCTAAAATAGGTTGCATAGGCATTTCATGTTTTTTAGATATATTTCCCCATTTTTGACAAGATTCACAAGATTTAACATACTTATAAGCATCTCTATATAGTGTAGGCCAATAAAAACCACATTGTAAAACTTTAAAAGCGAGCTTTTCCAACCTCCATGATGACCTCCCGCCTCACGATCATGACAAAATGATAAAACACTTAAAATTTCATTATCGTGCACACATTTTCCGATTATCCCATCCGAACATTTACGGAAAAGGTCCGGTTCCTCCCGGTAATAAAATTTTAAGTCATAAAAGAACTTTCTTTTTCTCGTCGCCAAGTCCAATGAGACGGAATATAATCACAAAGGTTAAGTAATTAATGATATCTCCAAACCAAGGTGACATTTCCTTAGAAGGAATTCTATTCTTTAATAACCGCATGGTTGAAGGAGTATCTATTCTAAATAGTTGTTCATCGGGAAATGAATCTTTAATTTCATTTCCTATTTCTTCATCATTTTCCATTCTACTTAGATGATCCGCTACTACATTCTCACTTCCTTTTTTATCTTTAATTTCAATATCGAATTCTTGAAGTAAGAGAATCCATCTAAGAAGACGCGGTTTAGCATCTTTCTTACTCGCAAATACTTCGATCTTGAATGGTCTGTATAAATTATTACCTTAGAACCAACAATATACGATCTAAACTTATCTAAGGCAAAAATCACAGCCAACAGTTCTTTTTCTGTAGTTGCATAATTTAGTTGAGCAGTGTTTAATGTGTGAGATGCATAGTAAATAGCTTTGAGAATTTTGTTATATCTTTGACCTAAGACATCTCCTACAGCTAAATCACTTGCATCACACATAATCTCAAACGGCAAATTCCAATCTGGTGCTACTAGTATTGGTGCAGTAGTTAACCTCGCTTTTAGGGTCTGAAAAGCTTCCATACATTTACTATCAAAGTTAAAAGGTACTTCTTTTTCAAGCAAATGACTTAGAGGCTTTGCTACTTTTGAGAAATCTGCAATGAATCTTCTATAAAATCCTGCATGTCCGAGAAATCCTCTTAGGGTTCTTAAATTAACTGGTGGATGTAACTTTTCAATTACTTCGACTTTAGCTTTATCAACTTCAATACCTTCTTCAGAGATTCTATGACCTAAAACAATTCCTTCTGATACCATTAGATGACATTTTTCCCAGTTTAGTACTAGATTGGTATCTTCACAGCGTTGTAACACTCGTTCTAAGTGTAACAAACAAACATCAAATGAGTCTCCGTAAACACTAAAGTCATCCATAAAAATTTCTAAAAACTTCTCAACCATATCAGCAAATATAGCCATCATACACCTTTGAAACGTAGCTGGTGCATTACATAAACCAAACGGCATTCTTTTATAAGCAAAAGTTCCATAAGGACAAGTGAAAGTAGTTTTTTCTCTATCTCCTGCTGCAATGAATATCTGTAAATATCCTGAATAACCATCTAAGAAACAGTAATACTTATATCCACTTAAACGTTCCAACATCTGAACTATGAATGGAAGTGGATGATGATCTTTCTTAGTATGATCATTTAGTTTTCTAAAATCAATGCACATTCGATAACCTGTGTAATCTCTCTTGTCGGAATCCATTCATTCTTTTCATTCTCTTTCACTGTGAAACCTCCTTTCTTTGGTACCACTTGAGTTGGACTTACCCATTCACTATCTAATATGGGAAAAATTATCCCCATTTCTAATAGCTTAATGACCTCTTTCTTAACAATTAACTGCAAATTTGGGTTGAGGCGGCGTTGCGGTTGAATACAAGGTTTAGCATCTTCCTTCAGAATTATCTTATGAACGCAAATCTCGGGGCTAATACCTCGAATATCGGCAATCGTCCATCCAAAAGCTTTCTTATGCTTTTTCAACATTCTAAGTAATTGATCTTCTTGTTGCTCAAGTTAAAGATGATGAAATAATAACCGGTAATAGATTATAGGTTTCAAGAAAAGCATACTTCGATTTAAAGGTAACGGTTTCAATTCCAGATTCTTAGGTGGATCTTCCAGTGATGGTTTAAGAACTGGTCCTTCTAATTCCAAATACTTATGCCATGATGGTTTAAAAGTAAAATTTCCTTTATCTAGAGAAAGGATTATTTCTTTCATTTCGGTGTCTTTCTCATCTTTCTTATAGATAGACAGAGTTAAGCATTCTTCTAATGTCTTCAAAAGTTGGTAATCGATTATCATAGACAGAATGAATATCTTCTATAAAAGAACATGATTCTCGTGATCCGTATGGATGGTTCATAGCTTTGAAAATATTGAAAGCAACTTCATCTTCATTGACTCTCAGAATTAAGTCTCCTTTCTGGACATCTATTAAAGTTCTTCCTGTAGCTAGAAATGGTCGACCTAAGATAAGTAGCGCTTGTTGGACTTATTTCTTAGTTTTGATGATGAGTGCCATACTAGCTGTTATAGTGCAAAGGCAAAAAGATGTACTATCAACTGATGTACTATCTGGTTGGCTTGCAGATCCTTCAAATTGATTAAATGTCCAAAACAAGATTGTTCCAACTTTGCTTTGTGCTTGGTGTCAAGCTTTTGATAAACTTCATTTGCTTTACCAATTTGACATCAGTTTACGATTTCACATTTTGCAGTCCTATCTTGTGCGCTAAGTGCATAAACCAACGCCATTTTTCAACCAGTTTTCTATTACCAACAAAAAATAAACAAAATGTATCAATCCAATTAAAGAACAAATTAATTTGAATACAATTGAAGCAAATAACACATTTGAAGAAATTTGATCACCGCCATTGTTTAAGCTAACAAATTTGGTTACACAAAAACCGATCCCACATCATTCAACACCATAACAAATCACACATCTTCCTAATCTCCAAAATCATATACATAACAAAATTTAAACTCAAACCACAAAATCAAACATGTGTAAATGCATTAACTCGAGTGAATTATAATCTACATGCAGATACCAAACCAACAAAATCATACCTTTTGCAGACTTGCTCGGTCAGCTTCTTCAACTTCTTGTTCTTGGGGAATTGGAATTGGCCGATCACCTTCCTCAACTACCGGTGAGTTTGCACACTTATCTCGATTGTTGACAAGAATTTTGCTGATCCCAGGTTCGAATTTGGGCATGTATGCTGATTTTGGACGGGGTGAAGTTTTGGGGAAAATTCACGGTGGTAATTTAAATGATGGTGGAAGAATGAAATTATCGACGGAGGAAAGGACGAAATGGCGGAAGGAGTTACGGGATTTGGGGATAAATAGAGAGGGGTATTTCAGTCTATCACTGATTTTATAAGGTTTTTACCCTTATTCAGTTTCTTTAAAAATCAAAAACATGTCAAAGCTTATTGTTGCAAACCCCAAAGTTCATAAGCTCAAATATGTCATTCCCCCATAAAGAATTTGGAAAATGAATGGGTATTTATAGGATTTTTTGAAATGGTTGGAAAATAAAAAAAATAGCCGTTGCTGCTGCTGACCGTTGGAGCCGGTTCCGGTTCTGGTTCCGGTTTGTACCGGTTCCGGCCATCCCGGTTGAACCGCCGGTTCCGGTCCGGTTCACGGTTGGGCGGTTCATTTGGCCACCTCTAGGTTGAACCACTAACCTACCGGGTGAACCACTGGCCCAGTGTCTTTTCTAGGTCAACGACCGAGCCGGGTCTGATAACTATGAAAAATACTTTATTGGTAAAGAAAAAAACAATGGGTAGTTGTGCCACAGTGGGTACACCTACCAGTTGGAGAACCAGAATGCTATCCCTACTATAAAAAACCGGACCTGCATTTGGAAACTCAAAAGACCAATGAGGTATAATTTTTTTTCTTTGGCAGTTGTGCCATGATGGGTTACCTGTTAATAGTTTCTTGGCGCATCGGCGTATTTCTAGCTCTTCCCTCTGTCAGCTTTGCCATGAATTTGAAGAAACCCATTTTCACGCCCTTCGAGATTGCAAATGGCCGTGGCTCATTTGGAAAAAAGCCCTCCAACACAACCACTGGGAGGACTTCTTCTCTGCAACCAACACACTGCTAGAAGTAATAGCACCGATCGAGACACTCGATCTTTGCACAGCGGAAGCTTATGCGATTTACGATATGAGACATAACTAATCAATCCTACGAGAAGGTTGAAGATTTACCTTATCGGAGAGAGATGATAAAACCGACCAAGGGAGAAGCCACAATCTTCCGGATTGTATCTCCTAGCGACGACTGGTGGACGTCGATCCTCGCCGTAGAACCACCTCGAATATGCACACTTCTAATGACTAAGGCAAGAAACTAATTTTTCTTCCTTTTCTATTTGAGTGTGCCGCAATTTTGCTGTAGGTATTGTGCTAGGAGGGACTCTCTTTATATAGGAAAATAACTAGTCAAGAGAGTTATTCTTTTCACACCACAAAAACCTATTCCCATAAGGAAAAGATATTTTTGCTACAAAATAAGAGATAATTCCCAAAAAAATCAATATGTTTATTTTTCCATTAATTATCCAACAAATAGATAATTAATTAATTACACAAATGAGATAATCTAGGAAAATTTCTTATCCCAAAAGTGGCGCCTCACATGTCAATAAAATTTAATAGAAAATGTCTTTTCTATTTTACATATTATTTACCAAATAAATAATATTGCATATTCATTAAATAGACAAATTATTTAATTTATTCTCGAGGTTCCACAAAACGAGAAAACACTCGCGTGTTAGGAGCCAACCCGGGGACCATGGACCTATAACCAGTAGCTAAAATAAATCGAATAAAATATTCATCGAACAAATTATTTCTACTTAACTTATTAATTCCGGAATTACACCACCATAAATCCGAAACTGAACTCTATCGATTATAGATATAACTTATTCTCAAAACGTCGAGTCGAGTCGATAAGTGTCCATTGTTATAATCATTTCATATAAACTAACCCTCCATAGACTATCCGTAATGAAGTAGGATTATTTCCGTAAACCTTCTTCAATACATCTTATCCTTATTTACCATTAACCCACTAGTGATCAATTAGTTCATAACCAATACGAACTCGTCCGATCGATCAGTTTCTAGGATCAACAAATAAGAGGATTGTCTTTCTACTTCCCGCAGGAAGGAATGAATTTCATATCTGTGAGACACACACTTCTCACCCATTCCAGAATAGTGCCAACGTGAAAGTGATTCGGACCGCGCCTCTTAGAGATCCTTAACGAACACATCAAACCCTATCCTGAAACAAGTAGGAGTATTCAATCACTTCAGGATTAAGGTTAATCCATATATGATCATCTTGTGATTTAATAAGATTTCTCAATCACGGAATTATATGAGAAACTTAGATTAAATCGGTCTAGTCCTATATGACTCTCATCATATATAAATGCCCCACTTAGACAACCAATGTCAACGGTCCGGATAGGACGGTCACACCACAAAGTGTTCTGGGCGCATTAATGGTGGTTTAATCAATAGACCCCATAGTTTGATTAACTTCACCACGGACTAATAGTTCAAGTGTATCACCATAAACTCAATCCTCATGTGTGACACACACTAAGTTATATGGCTACATATGATACGACTTGGGGTTTTCAGCAGTGTATAATATATAAGCACAAAGTAAATAATAAGATTAGAATAAATCTGTCATTTATTAATTCTAAAAACAATTACATAAATTGTCTTTCGGGCGCTACTTCCAACAATCTCCCACTTGCCCGCAAGGACAAACAACAATTGTCTTTCGGGCACACTATATCTAACAATCTCCCAATTGCCCGTAAAGACAAGCAATTATTGTTTTTAGAGCACCACACCCTTATTCTATCTATCCACAACATTCTCCCACTTGCTCTAAAGCAGATGAGACATATCTCCCTAATTAATACCCGCCAAGTGCTTTTCAGTGACATTAGATGTCACAAGACTTTTGTAAACTGATCAGCTAGGTTGTCGGCTCGAGGCGATCTTTAGGAACGAAACATCGCCTTTTCACACGATCTGTCTGACCAGGTGGTACTTTCTCTCAATATGCTTTTGACCTCTTGTGATTGCGAAGATCGTTTGCATGAGCTACCTTTCAACTGTTTTCACAGTAAAATGGTATCGGCTCATCGAGACCTGGAATCACTTCCCGATCCAACAAAGAACTTCTCAAGCCACACTGCCTCTTTAGCTGCTCTGAAAGCAGCCATGTATTTGACTAACAGAGTCAAATTTGGCAGTGCTGGATTGCTCCAGACTGTAGCTCCATCACAATGAGTAAAACACTGAGTCTGAGATCGATTCACGATCATCCTTAATCCGATAAAAAAATCAGAATCAGTGTAGGCAACGACACTCAGGTTCACACCCGAATGCACAAGCATATGATTCCTCATTCTCTCAAGATACTTGAGGATGCACTATACTGCTTTCAACGTCCGAATCCAAGACTCGACTTTTATTGACTTTTAATAACCTAACTTTCTCTATCCAAAAGAGAATTTATCCCATTTTCGCTATATCCGAAGACTAAGAGAATTATTCCGTTAGGGGTTGGGTAGGAAACCTCTCGTTGAATTTGCATACCAAAATGCATCATCATCTTAAACAATAAGATGGATGGGGAACTGCCACAACTTGTTCTCATGAATTTGACTGAATCAATTCTAAGAATATAGTCCACTTCTCTGATTCAGAAAAACTTTGGCTTGTCAGTTCTTGACTTCAGATAACACACTCATGTTGTTCACAACTGTTGCAGTGTTACCTTTATAGACACTAACGTCTACTACTTTACCAATATTGATTCTCCAGTCTACAAAAGACTCATCAATATTCTGGTCAAGCCCACACATTCCAAAACATGTGACTTTTAATGACCTAGAAGTTTGCTTCAATCCATCAATGGATATAAGCATAGGCAGTCAATCTGCCATTTGCTTTTAGCTAAAACCCTTCCGTTCCGAATGAATCTAAGCTCCATTGTACGGCAAGAAAGATTCAGGGCATCACCCCTGTCAGTCTTTCGGCTTTTCATGGAGTCAAGCGAGGCTGAGTGGTGAGAAAGTTTCAGGGCATCACCCCTATTGAACTATCTACTTTTCAGGGAATTACCCCAAACCACTTGGCTTTGCCTTGAAAGTTAAACTTTCTCGTTCATTCGACTCTTTTCCACGTAGATCCAATTATTCCCATTGGGCCCGAGACACTCAGGTGGTTCTACAAAAGTGTGAACAGAATAGGAGTTACCAAAACTCCATTTATAGGTATATGGCTTTAAACCAACCTCTAATTATCATAATCCTATACAGCTCTCCAAAGAAGACCATAGGTTATCAATCACCCCGAGCAGATTTGTAAAGGCTGCATAATCACAGCGGGTCAATGGTTAAACCATACTCCTACTGCATTTGGGTGGATTGATATTATGATCTGGTTCAGTAGCATTTATCAATGTTATCCCCCAACAACCAATGTTGGATGTGGTCTGATTAAATCAGATAGTAACTCCTTGAGTAAATGTACATCAAGGCCTAAGGTTGTTATTTAAACACTCTTTTAGAAAGGTTGTGACAGTTCAACCGTCACTTTCTGATCTTAAGAATCTTATAACCAACCTTTACTCATTTCACTAAGATATTTCATGAACGGTCACCATCTGAACGTGTATGCAAAATCTCCAGTCCTACCTTCAAGCACTGGTGCTAAATGCCTCTATTTGCGGAAGTTGAGTAAGTTTTATTCACTCTTTATCCACAAATTCATAAGCATCTTCTAGGTAGACTTCTCGGTATTACATAATAATGTTAACCGTTATTTTGCAACTAATATCTTAATTGAGTTAAGCAGTGTAATGTAGCATATCAATAACTATACAAGACAATACATGGTTTATCCTTTCAGTGAAATCATTTCACTCGGAAATAGGCCGAGCATCAGTTCCAAATACTATGCTATAGCCTATATATGAGCATGGAATACTCGTTTCTCTGGTAATATCAGAGATTCCTCCAAATATTTAGACAAACTAATCGGCGTTTCGAATAGTCGTCAGACAAAGTGTCTACCACTCAAAAGCTCCCACTAGCTTGTATCTTTCATAAGAACCCGAAGGTCAATATGAACAAGTTGTGTTACTTCTTCAGCTCTATTACCCTTTCCAAATCAAAATGTTACTTAGTCATTTTTCCTTTGAGATAGTCTTCTTAGACTGGGAGATAGGAATCACCCTTAGCCAGTCTTCAGATCTTATCTCTTGGATATATGAACCAATTAATAGATACTGAAGAATCGTTTATCTAAATACGGAAACCATTTGTCTTAATAGTTTATGATGTGTTACATATACCTTTTCAGCATTACTTAGTGGTTTTGACTTTATCAGACAAAAGTTCGAGTCTGAGAATCGTATACAAATGTCATATTCACTTTCTTTAAGGCAACTATATTATCGATGTGAAAGTGAATCCTTTTGTTCCAACGAATCTGAAAGACAGAAATTAAATTTCTACGATATTCAAGGATTAAAATCCGAAATTTATTTCCTTATATCACTCCCACTATCTTAGCTAAAATAACTGCCCGTTGTCTACTCTTCATCATGAATGCCCAGCTACTTTGTTCATACAAAAGAACTTTAGCTTCCGAGTCAAGTTACTCGGTTTAGAAAGTCTCTAAGGATTCATAGGTTGGTGATCCGAAATCACTTTCCTTATCTTTTACTTTCTTTTATTAATATTTCGGTTTAGCCTTTAACTTATTTAGTTTTGATGACTTACCTTTTAGACATTCTTTCCCATTCTTGGATTTCTTTAAAGGAAATGGCCACGAACTAGCAGTTCATTTGAGTAGACACTATTCGTGAACTGTGGGATGTCCTTGAGATTGATACCAGATCATTCTCGTCATTTTTGAACTAATTTTAATTTGTCTCCCGTTTAACATGAGTGACATACTTATCACTGTCACATAAGTTCGTAGGCTCAAGAGGAACTTCCTCTTCCGAAAAATTAATTTGCATTCTCGAATATTGAGTTTAACGTTCTTGTTACTTTTCCACTTTTACGAAGTCATCATTAGTCAATTTTTCGTGTTTAGCAGTTTAGGTGCCTTGAGATGATATGTAGTTGCGAAAATAAATTTTTGACAGAAACATAAATCAAATCATACACCACAACATATAATAAATTTTAGGAATTATAAACGTGATGTCATGCATGCAGTTTATCCTACCATTCCAAGGGCTTAATCTCACACCTACAATGCCGCCTTAGGGTAGGTCAAAGAGGTGACGATTAAGTTGAGACGATCTCTCTCAACAATTAACTGAAAATCGGACATCTCCATTTAATTGTTGATTACCTACATCTCCATTTAATTGTTGATTACCTTCCTTTTTCAGCCAAGATATTTCCAAAAATACCCTTTAGAGTGTGACCTACTGTTTCAGATCTCAAAGTACGCTCCGAGTATGCCGCCTTAGGGTCGGTCAGTGACTCAACGAGTACCCAAAATACTATCCTTTCGGAGACCAAGCCATGCATTTTGATAGTGGTGAAGGCCATCCTTAGGGGCCGAAATCAAAGCGGCACGAGGCGTCAGCGTCACCATTCTCTCACTTGCTTGTGTCAACAGTAGAGGCCGTGGGTTCGGTTGTCACCTTCCCCGCTCCCACTCGTTATTTTGAAAATTAGGTAGTCTCTTTAGGATTTTTCAGAATTTCTTAATCATCCGAAAAATAATAAATCATGAATATTTAAATTAATCCTCCCACTAGTTCATCGGTTCCAAATACCGTCTAACTAGTGTCACTTATTCACGACTTTCCAATTTCTCGGATTTATAAATTCTTTGTGCAGACATTATACAATTAAAATTCACCATGAATTTTATAATCCTAATATATTAGGACTTACGAATTTCCTACCAAATTGAAAAACAATAAATCACAAATTTAAACTAGTTTATCGGTTCCAAATACCGTCTAACTAGTGGCACTATATTCATGATCTTCCAATTTATTGATTATTTAGAAATTCTCTCGTGTAGTCACTACACGATTAAAATTCACAAAAAGAATTTTATAGTCCTAATATCGTTACGATAAAAGTTCTGGGATTGTTGAATTTTTCGAATAAATCAAAAAACAATAAATCAAGAAAAACAACCACCAACTTATCGGTTTTAAACCCTAGCTGAGCTTTAACCGAGTTCACCGAACGGTGTCGGGATCGGCTAAGCCGACCGTCCTCTTCGTTGGTTCATGTACGACTGCTGGATGAATCGGGCTAAGGTTGCCCCATTGAGCCTCAGCTCGCCGGATAGCTTGACCTTGCCGAACCCCCGACGCTAACGTCGCACTTGGAAAGACAAGTCGAGTCGAGCCGAAGCCCTGTTGACCGGAAGAACCAATTTTTCGAACCTTTTGCTTAGTTGGTGTCCAACTTTTCCGGATTTTCCAATTTTTGATTATCAAAATTCAAAATTTATGTAGACACTATAAAACCTAAACCCCGTAGGATTCATTACCCCAAATTAAGTTTATCAAGTGAATTTTATATCCCGATAAACTTCCGTTCGATTTTAATTAATTAAATTAATTACCTAAATTAATCTAAATTAATTACGTTTCATACATGCCTAATTAATATCACGATTAATTGTCTACATGTATGCATATGCTAGGAGTGATTGTATCACTTGTGC
This sequence comes from Gentiana straminea, assembly GCA_036785695.1. Classification (NCBI taxonomy): domain Eukaryota; kingdom Viridiplantae; phylum Streptophyta; class Magnoliopsida; order Gentianales; family Gentianaceae; genus Gentiana; species Gentiana straminea. The sequence continues at coordinate 1,585,576 of JAVUPR010000298.1, forward strand.
TAGTTTGTTGATTTTCTTTCTGAATTCGTGATTGTATCACTTGTGGATTTTCACATATTTATAATAAAAGTTCTTCTTCAAAAAGAAAAAAAAACGTGAAATTTTAAAATACAACCGTTGTAAGAAAGTTTTACCAAGTGGCATGTATTACAACCACTTATTTCTAACCTCTCACACACGATAAAAGTGTATTATGTGAAAGAGAGTGAAAATGAAAGGCTCTAATGTATGCCACTTGGTATAACTTTCCTACAACCTTTTCACCATAAAATCTCTCAAAAAAAACAATACATGATGCATTGAAAATTTAAAATGACAAATAAATTAAAACATAGAAAATTCTGAAATATAATGATGAGATCACCTGTCCAATTTGTGTGTCTAAATAAGATTCTCATGGCCGGAAATCAAGCTCCATTCCTCACGCACGTCTTCAGACATCATCAGTGAGCTTCCTTCTCCTCCCCTCTCAACGCCTTTTTCAAAGTTTCTTAATTCTCTCCCTCCATTTTTCCATCTATCTGTTTCCGGTAATCTCTTCTCTATTACACCCCCCTTTCACTTCCCCCACTTGAAAAAACCTCCCTCCCTACATTTCAAAACTCTCATTGATGTGTTTGAGTACCGGTTAGCAATGCGGAAGTACGGTGGTTTGAGCACCGGCGGCAATGGTAATGTTGTTAAGAACGGCGTGGTATCGGCGGCGGCGACGGCGGCCACCGACCAGAACCAGAGTCAAGTGTCGGTTGGGATTCGATCCGGTGCTCTTTTTCACAAGCAGCAATCTCGATACGGACAGCATCAGCACCACCACCACCGCCGGTTAGTCAGAGGCCGCAAGATCTCCGTTGTCGGAGCTCTATTTTTTTTCGTTTTTGCTGCCTTGCTAGCCTCCGTCTTCATCTTCATCTACTTCTTCCCCAAAGACAAAGGTCCACTCGTTCAAGTATTGAATTCACTTTTTTCTTTCCTTTTTTTTTTCCCCCGTGTTTTGTGCAGTTCAGTAAAATCTATGAGAATGATGCTTTTTTATATAAGTTTATGGTTCTTTGGGGTGTGAAGTATCACTGATTAGTGGATGAATAAATGATTATCAATTTTCAGCTGATTATTTCTATTGCTGAATGTTCTGTTTTTGTCTTATAAATGTGAGGAAAGATATGGAAGAGTTGGTATCAGAAAATATGCAGTACATTTCCCTGAAACTGTGGCATGGGAAAGGAAAGAAACAGCTTCAGATCTTTTGTTAATTTTTTATTCTGGTAGAGTAAATTATGTATTTTAGCCTGGAATTTGTCTAGATGACCGGTTTTTCCATTAGTTTATTGAATGCTAGATTTTAGATCTTGGAATGGCATGTTTCAGATTGTTTACAGCTAAAGAATTTCCCTGGAACAATTTTATGGTATTATATAGTGTTTAATTTTGTTGACAATCTGGTGCCTTATCAATGTCATAACTTGTTCTATGATTTAGTGAACAGTGTTTTTCAAAGGAAATTTTTGACCTTAAACAAAATGGTGCAGATGTGAGCAGACATAATGTAAATAGAAAGGCCAGTGAACTGGATGATGTAGTAAATGATACAGATTTTCTAACAAATGTCACACGGACAGCAAAAGGCAAGGTTGTCCGGTTTGGGCATGGATCAGTATCACATGGTCAAGATTCACGGTATTGGGATGGTGATGATAGAAGAAGAGATGAAAATTTTGCTGAGGAGGATTTGAAGCAGACACGAGATGGTTCTACAGATATTGATCGGGTTCATAAAACGGTGAAAGACAGTGATAAGCAGTCATCAATCGGCACTTCATATAAAAATTTAGATCATAAAGACAAGGGATTGTATAACGAGGCTGGGCGTAATGAATTAAAGAAATACGAAGCTGAATATGAGGCATCTGTTAAGAGTGTCAAGGACTCAAAACGGCTTGATGAGAAAACACTTATATCTCATGATGCTGGTGGGGTAATTAAGAGCAAAGTCGTGGATGCTGATGATGAGTATGATGATGGTATTGACTTACAAGATACTCGGATAGAAGATGGAGATGATGCAGAAGATGCAGCAGAGAAGAGGACATATTCTGATTCCGGTAGATCACACAGTTCCCACAGTGTTATTCATGAGGTTGATGAATCTTTGCAAGATTTGTCTGATAAGGAAGGTGTTTCTAAAAAACAATTTACAAGGCACTCTGTTCCTGAAAAAAGATCTGGTTCCAAAAAGAAATCAAAGCGCCACAAATCTTCTGGTCAGTATCTGATCTTTCTGTTGATTGTATGCATCATAGGTTCTGGTTTTTTGAATGTTTTATTTTTATTTGCTGAAACAGATGCGAAAGTGCTATGGTTTTCAACTGATAATAGCCTCATTTGGGTTTGAACCAAGATAATGTTTTAGATATTGCAACTATAGTCAATTATTCAGCTTCCTGTTTCCTGATCCAATATGTTATGGAGCTCTGGGTTTTTGCAGCCTCTCCCGTTTCCTTTCATGTGTTAGTTTTTCCTTTCTTTTTGTCAGTCAAAAGAAGATCTTGTTTTATCCTTTTTTTGATTCACTCCCTGTTGTCTTCTTGTGAATGATATTACAGTCAAAGTTCGAACATATACCTATTGGACAGATACCAGCTTATGAAACTTAAAAAAATCGATCTTTAGAAAAGAAAATAACATCTAGAACCTGTTTAAATGTTTCCTTTCAAGAAAGAAGCTTGCATGTATTAACTGGATAAGGGTTTAATGTTAACTGTTCTGATGGCTATTGCTTTCATAAAATTGCATCTTTGATATTTCCTTGCCTCCTTGGGATGTCAATCTCTTACTTTGTTTTATGTCAATCAGTTGAGGTTCTATTTTATATTTCCAGAGGAACCATGCTGTACTTTAGTCTCGCATAAGAATCTTGTAATCTTTAAGTAATGATTGTTTACTGATAATCAATTTTTTTCTTTCATCTTTAGTTCAGTTCTTTTAGTATAATTTATCTTGAAATAAAAGTTGAAACATCCTTGGCTACTTTGTTGGTTGAAAATTGTGCCTGTTTTGCAAGTTTTCCATTTTGTGAACTTTCTAAGCTTTTTTATTTGTACACTGTTTGTGAGAAGTGTGCTATTCTCTCAGGCTGTAACAATAGCTTTCATGTTCCCCTCCCCCCTCCCCCTCCCCCCACTCTCCCCCCCCCTCTCCCCCTCTCCCCCCCCCACCCACACACTCCCCCCTCCTTTTTTTCTTTCAAAAAAAAAAAAAGAACTCAATGAATTTTCACCATTTTTGTAGTAATGTGACTGCTGATGACATAATAAAGAATCCTATATCAGTGACAACTCTTCTATTCTGTTTTCCAAAGGCATCAAATAAAAATAGTCGCCATTTTTTAAGTAATGTGACTGCTGACGACATAATGGGAGATCCTATATCAGTGTCTTGGAAAATGACGCTGCACTTTGAATGGGATCAGCTTTTGTCCAAACTCTTCTATTCAGTTTTCATGAATGCATCAAATGACGATAGTCACCATTTTGACTACTCTTTGATCCATCCAGATTTTATGCTGACAAAAACCTTCAGAATATAAGAGTGATAAACAAATAAATTGCAAGTGCTTTATAGTGTAGCACTGTAGCGGAGTATACAACTTCAGAAGACATACATATTGACATTGTGTACTTTATTTATTTATTTATTCATTTCTGTGCTCTTCTAATTTGAATCATTACCAATCCTGTTAAATTCACATGTCTACTTTTATATTCATTTTTGCTAGTAACGTATCATGTAGCAGTGCTGTGTGTGTGTGTATATATATATATATATATATATATATATATATATATATATATATATATATATATATATATATGAATATATAATGTAATTATTCTTAAGCAAGTTTAGTGTATAATGATTTTCTTTTAGCTTTTGTCTTTGAAATAAATTACTTTGCTGTTAGTCTCCCTTCTGTAACTCTTTACTTTTACAGGTTGTGAGATGAAACTCTTGAACTCTACAAATATGCTTGTAGAACCTTTAGAAAGTCGAAAATTCGCGAGGTTTTCCTTGCAGTATACAGAAACAGAAGAGGATCCCACCGAAGATGAAAACATGATTTCCATATTTGGTGGGCATCAAAGTCTCGTAGAGCGGGAGGAATCATTCAAAGCACGTGATCAGAAAATAAACTGTGGCTTTGTGAGTAAAGGATTTGACCTTGCTGAAGATGATGCCAAGTATCTCAGTAGCTGCCACATTGCCGTTGTATCTTGCATCTTTGGAAATTCAGATCGCTTAAGAATACCTGTGGGGAAAATGGTATGGAGCACGCTCTCGTCTTTGACATAATTCTGTGGGGTATTCTCTATTTTGAATTTTCTGAAAAGATCCAGATTCCATATATCCATGGGTAACAATTGTCTATGACTTAGACTGTATTTTGTTCTTCCAATTTTTGAGCATATTTGCACTCGATCCTGTTTTGAATTTCATGGAATTGTGTTTATGTTTGGGAGATGATAGTGAAGTATTAGTCAATTAGTGTGTGCTTATTATCTTATGTGGTTTGTCTGAAATACCTTTAATGTGACTAAGATTCATAGAGAGAATAAAGCCCATGTCCTGTACTTGTACTTTTTGTCATAGTGATTCGTCCTTCAATGCACTCCTGGGACAACCCCTACAACCTGTCCCTCATGCTTCATACTCAACAAGTTCGCCTAGCTGAAGAACTCTCCTAATCTTCCTGCACCACTTGTTTGAACTAGCTGTAAAATATTGTTCTGTTGTTGAAAGTTAGAACCTAGGGACACAAGGTAAATGTAAATTTCCTTTTTAATGCCTGACACTTGGGTATTTGCTTCATAAAATGTATGAAACAAACATATGGCCTTGCCAAAAAAACAAAAGGAAAAACATAAAGGGATGCTGGAAATTTGTAATAATTATGTGAAGTTGATTTTATGATTTTGGTGTTTAATCTGAAGGAAACGGAGTACCCTTCACAGTTGAATGACCACTTAGACTAAAAGAGGGTGCGTGTCTTTCAAAAGTAAACAAAAAAAAGAAAGAAAAAAAGAAGAAAAGATTCTTGGTGGATCAAAGTCCTTGGTCAAGTGCTGACCTATCGTCATCCTTAATGGAAACTGTTAGTGTCAAAGTCCCTACTTCCAGCTCTTTTCTGATCTCTACTCTTAGATTTTCTTTATGTCACTTGTACTTGTTCATGTCCCTTCTAATTTTCTTAGCTTTTCTGTTTGTATTTTTGTGTTGTTAGTTCTCTTTTTTGGCCTTAATTGTAAGTTGAGGTTGTATGCTCATGCATTGATGTGTGTCGTTTATGTCCTTACTGTTTTCATTCTCAAACTTGGGGAATGACGTAATGAACGAAATTTGGCCTGATTTTAAGCTGTTTCTATTGCCTGACGATGTTCAGGATTATGGTGCAACGGGTATTTATGGGCTATACCAAGTGGAGGGGTTTACACACCCCTACTGTGCGTCAGAGTGAATAAAATTAATTACATCCCTCCACTTGGTATTACTCATAAATACCCATTGCACCATAACTTTTCTCTCAATTCCTATTGCCACTTGCACCCCCCTCTTATCATTTGGCAAGAGGAAAGATTGGACTTATAACTATTCTTATTTAATGCAGGTCTCTCGTATTTCAAGAAAAAATGTTTGCTTTGTTATGTTTGTTGATGAAGCTACTTTACAAGCACTTTCTTCTGATGGCCTTGTCCCAGACAGAATGGGATATATTGGGTTGTGGAAGATTGTGGTGGTTAGGAATTTGCCTTATGCTGACATGCGGAGGGTAGGAAAGATACCGAAACTTTTGTCTCACCGGCTTTTCCCTTCAGCTAGGTGAGCCCGAGGGAGTGTTTTCTTTATTAATCACCATCTATATATATTTACATTTTTTTTTTTTTGTTGTACATATCTTGGATTTAGTAGAAGAAAATTGCAGTTCTCCCCCTGATATACCTTTTCGTATTGGTGAATTATTGTTAGGTATTCGATTTGGTTGGATAGCAAGCTCAGGTTGCAGCTCGACCCTCTAAGTATTTTGGAGTATTTCCTCTGGCGTAAAGGTTACGAATACGCCATTTCCAATCACTATGACCGCCATTGCGTGTGGGAAGAAGTTGCTCAGAACAAAAAGCTCAACAAATACAACCATTCTGTCATAGATGAACAATTTGCATTCTACCAAGCAGATGGTCTCAAGAGATTCAATGCTTCAGATCCAAACAAACTTCTTCCTAGCAGTACGTTGTTATTGTTGATTATTCGTTTCTCAAGATACGTAATATTTTATGTTCTTTACCGACATTACAAACTTTTATGGTATCCTTGTGCTTTTTGCCAGATGTACCTGAAGGGTCTTTGATTGTTAGAGCACACACGCCAATGTCAAATCTGTTTTCTTGTTTGTGGTTTAACGAGGTTGATCGATTCACTCCTCGTGATCAACTAAGTTTTGCACATACCTATTACAAGTTGAGAAGGATGAACCCTGGGAAACCGTTTTATCTGAATATGTTTAAGGTAAAAGTAGTTGCTAATGTTGGATGCATCACTTTTGTTTCCTGAATTTTACAATTTTATCATCAATGCTCCGGTTTTACCTCTGTACCCTTTATCTGTGCAATTTCATTTTACCTTTTCGTTCATTCTGCCACATGTCGAGTTTTGTAGCGGTTGGAAACTGGGTAGCATATCGTATTTTCAAGAATGGTTGTTTTGACATGTGGCACATTGGACTGAATCCACATCTATTTCCTTTTTGAGATATGTTTCTTGTTTCACAGGACTGCGAGAGGCGGAAAATAGCCAAGTTATTCCGTCACAGGTCACAAGAGAGTAGGAACATGATGATACAACATGATATACTATAGTTTTTGATTTCACCATAATTGGGATACCGTACAATCGTCTATGTATGTTTTCGACCTTCACACGTGAATTGGCGGGTTGGTTCATCACCTTGTTGCAGATTTGTCCCTTGGCAACACATTTTGCGGTCTGTGCAGACTCGGGGTTTTACTAGACGTAACAACGTATGTTTCATCAGTTGTTGGGACATACTGAAGCATATAACCATCAGAATTGCATGATGATGAACCACATACAAATACAGGAACAATGTGATAGAAATGTGGCATTATTATTATTATTATTATTATTATAATATCATTTTATTCTTTGTACAATATGAGTATGAGGGACCTGATGATTGTAGGAGGGAGAGCTATTCTTCCATTCGAAACGGATACAATTCTATAGACATTGCTCGATTAAGCTTGTCAAGCTGGAGTTGGCTGATAAAATTTGTTTAATTGTTTTTTTTTGTCTAATTATAAAAGACATGCTCGATTGAGCTTGTCAAGTTCTTTGCTATTGAATGTTCATATATGTGTATTCTTTTTTATATGATTTTTGTAACAGTATTTTGACCATTTTAGCAGAAGTTTAAAGATGAATCATTGCAAGTTTTTCAGAAAATGATGATATGGAAGGTGTGCTTTTGTGAGGAGTAATTATGCCGCAGGGATTCTCTATTAGTTGGCCGTCGGATGACTTCCGCCTAGTACATGCGGCAGTTATCCGACAGCCCGTTTTAATAGGAGTCCCTGCAGCACAATTTTCCATTAGCAAGTAGTAAAAGTTTGCTCATTATGTTGATCGTTTTAAGCGTTGGTGCGATGTAGAACAATTTAATTCTCATTGTCATTCACTATCGTCGATTCACACACTAAGAATGCCATATATATATATATATATATATATATATATATATATATATAAATAATCTTTCATCATGATTCATGAGTCGGTATATAGTGTAATCTTTTTCGAAAGACAGGTATATGGATATATGGATAGTATGTGCATAATCTTTTTTACTAGTATGGCTCAACATAACACCATGAGATAGCCAAAAAAAACTTGAAGCAGTGGTGGAGCTACCAAGGCCTGAGGGGGTTCGCGTGCCCTCCCTCGATTTTTGTGAATTTACCAATATACCCTTATGTATATTTGCCTAATGTAAATGATAAGTAATGGTAGTCGCACATATTACCGAAAGTTAGCAGTTGGCGCAGTGATTTGTGGCTGTTTTTCATTCTAGAGGTGCAGGGAACAAATCTGTCTGCATTATTATCCTATGATGCACATTCACATGCACGCACGCGCACATGCTACTTAGGATACCATACCTAGGGACGAATTTGTAAATCAGAAAAATTGGATACGAGATTCGAATATGCATATTCATAACTTATCATAATGTTTACAACATAAAGAGTTATATCTGATCTAAAGGCACCTGACACATATGTTCTCAGGCAAATGCAAAAAAAGCTAAAACACGATCCAAGAGTATGGTCTCATTAAGGAGGAGTTCAATGAAATGGTTATAATAACACAACACATGAGGTCATGGCGTCATGCTACCTCTAATATGCAACAATATATATATATATATATATATTCTGATCTACGGTAACTCTAAAACAAACATATGACGATCGGATATATTCTAACCTTTTTTAAGTCAAGAATCCTTCCGCCTCAACTCGAGCGCTAAACGTTCGTTTTCAAGTCTCATCCTTTCGTTTTCCAACTTCATCAACTCAATTTCCCTGTCTTTCTTCCTGCTATATCTTTGCCAGTTGAATCTTTCCCTCTCCAATTCCAACATTTGTACCTGAATTTGCACCTTCTGTTCTTCCAACAAAATAGACCGCTGCTGATTCATCATCATCATCAACGATTGCCTTTGTACCACATTTTCTTTCATTGCATCTTGAGAAATTTGTAGATTACCCTCATCATTGGTACTACGTTGTTGTTGTTGTTTTTGACCGTCTGAACAAGGTGGTAGGAAATTACAAAAATCAAAATCTTCGGTAATTGGTCTCAACCTTTTCGTAGAACCACCTCCATGATTATCCTCATAGTCGTCATCATGATCATCCAACTCGGCATCATGATCATCCTCGTCGTTGTCATCATGATGTAGTATGTGCCTCCTTGCACCACTACTACTACCATCATCGGGTTCGTCTTTACTCCTAAGAGCCAAGTGCAATGATCGTTGCAGTTCAGGGTCGGGAGGCAAATGCAATCGGTTCCCATTATAGTAAGAACACATCTCTTCATAATGTAAATGCTTTGAGCATAGAATCTTCCTTACTTCCTCTTTCGCTTTTTCCGATACGTGATCCATCGTATCCAAAAGGGAAGGATTCTCAACCACCTCACAAGAAGTTCCCCTACCAAGTATCTCATTTAGCCTTTTGTACCTTTTGTTTAGATCATTAAATTTATCCTCACATTGTTGTGGTGACACAAAATGGCCCCTTTCCGCCATCACTTTCGAGATTGATTTCCACTTCCCTTTCTTCTGTAGATGTATATATTTTCTTCTAGCTCCACCACCATACTCCGCAGCAGCCTCCTCGCCTATATATGAAACTGCAGTGATTAACAGCCTAACCATTTGATCGGTCCATTTCACACGTTGCCAAGCAATAGCTTTCTTCCCTTTAATACCATCCGCACCGCCGCCTTCGGGAAAACACGGATCATCCTCATCGCTGACACATTTTGACTTATCACCTTTTCCAACATCAGTTGCTGCTGCCATGGACGTAGTGCGGTCTTGACTATGCATTGTGCCAATTGTAAGAGGGATATCCTCATGAATCGTGGGCTGAACCATTGTTCCTCGTTGGGACAGGGAGTGATGATGATTTTGGTTAAGGGTAAATGGATGTTGTTGTTGTTGTTGGTGATGATGCTGAACTCGCATAGACCCCTCCAAATCGATACTACCAAAGGAACCATTTCCTTGCATCATCTTCCCTAACAAGTTGTTTTCCATCGTTTCACAGAAAAACTTATTGGAAGAAGAAAGAAAAAAAAAATTTAAATCAGACTCAAAAAAATTTAAAAGAAAAGATCAAGAACTCACATTTGACTGATGATTTGAATTAGAACCAGGAAATGGGGACAAAAGTCTAATAAAATCCCATCATAAAACAGTGTCAACAGAAAACATATGTGACTAAAGAAAAGAAGCAGACAAATATAAAAAGGAAAGAGTATCAGTTGAAATTCATATGCACCTTCAAAAAATAAAAATAAAATAAAACTGCAAGCAGTCAACCAAGAGTATGTCACGTCTTCGAGTTGTGTAGAAAGGGCCCCACCTTTAGGGGTACTTTCTTTCACGAGTCACACATACCACTCCCATTGCAGGTAACACTCAATGGCAACGAACATTTTTTTAATTACCGAACATAGTTATTAAGTGATGATTATGCTGTATTTTAATTAAGGATAGAATGGTACTTTATTCTGTTTTAGGCTTTTGTTTTGTCCTATTTAAAGACTTCATGTGATAATTTTTTGCAGGCATTCTAATCAATGCGAAACTTATTTTGTTCAACATGGTATTAGAATCTTTTTCATATTTCTAAGATAATCTCAAACCAAACATTTTGTGGTATGTTTACACAGGTCTGTCTGTGTGAAAATCGAGGCCCCAGGCCAAAATTTATTTGTGGGGGGCCATTAAATATTCTTCAAAGTGAATTTGACATTGCCTTCCACTAAACAGTGATTCTGGAAAGGTTAAGGATGTGAAAGAATGCCCATGTCCCTTTTATTAAAAGGAAATTGATTAAGAAGCTGAAGTATCTGGTGCGGCGAAATTTCTTGAAATGACTTCATCCAAGTTGAGATACTAAAAATGATTTTGTTGAGACAATGTTTGACAATTTGAATAATACCCAACGAACAAATTAAAAAAAATCGAATAATTGGTTACAATCTCTTTCATAATATAATTCTGAATCAAATAGAGATTTCAAGAGACTTTCATTTCTTTTGAACATGCACATTTCTTAAAAGGAAACATTTACTTGGATGGTGTTCATAAAATTGCTTCACAATGCCTCGCTAAAATAATAGTGAGAATTATAAAAATATCTTCTTTAGTTCGTCAGGTAAAGTAGTGAAAAAGAAAGAAAAGAAAAACATTTACTGAACATGCCTTACCAAATATGTTTAGAAGTGATGTATACAAATTAGGGTTCTATAAAGATCCCTCATAGATCACTAGTACAAAAACACAAAATATAGAAGACTTGGGGGCTAATACCAGAATAAGAATGTGGCCAATAATACTCAAATGGTAAAGCCCCTAGGAAAAGGTTTAAAGACGTCGGTTTACAAATCATTTCACAAAGACATTATGACTCTTGCTTTCTCAGGTATCTCACTCTTGGTTAGGTCCATAAGGTGATCCTAACTTTCTACTATGCAATAAGAAGTTGCATCCCAGTTACTTAAGTGGTACAAAAATACCGTACTTTCTTTTTTGAAATCTAAGCTTTACCCTCTCATTATTTACCCCTATATAGTATATACAATATACAAACATATTTCTAGAGCAAGGTGTATCAAGCCCACCTTGCCCTGATCAATGTCAGACTTCTGCAGTGCACTCTCATTAACTATCACAATTTACAACCATCTAAGACAATCCCATATCTCCAGCTCTCCTAAGAAAGAACTTGCCAGTGACACTTAGCATTTCTCGACCATCTCTAATGGTCCTCGGGACCATCTCTGGGTGCCATGTTTACATGTTCATGCATGACCAACCTTAATGTTGGCTTATAAGATTATTTGATACATACTTTAATGATAGAATGGAGACTACACAGAAAGTTAATAATTTTTCTTGCAACATAAAGGATTGACAAAGTACTTAAAACTACAAATACCTTGAAAAGAATGCTATCAAATGCTGAGTTTATGACCATGACGGGGCAGGTGCTCCATAAACTTGTTTAGCAATAACAAACTTGTTTTATGGACTATTCATCACTTTAAATAAAAGAAAAGTGAAACATTTATAAAGGATAGGATTTTATAGTTCACATATAGTAGACTCATATCACAGAACATATATGTCTTATAATGAGCTATGGTGCCTTAACAATACCTTCTCATAAAAATCACTACTCGATATAAATAATATAACAAGGTCACCATACTCATAACATCAAATGGCGTAGGACAAGGGTATTACGCATCCACATCTTAGCCCATGGAATGGATGAAAGGCATATATCTATGCAATTCCGGCTCATATCATATCATAAAGTCCCACATGTCGGAGACCAACCTCACCTGATGGAGACAACATAAACCGGTCCGGGCTAAAAATATCACAATGTCTCACTTGACAGAGACAACCTCACCTTATGGAGGCAATGTGATACCGGGGACCCTCCAGGATACATTGCATTTCTACTCATACCTAAAAAGGTACCAACGCCATAGTTTAAAGCTATTATTTAAGGTGAGTCTCCTTATAGATTATTTACCTTCAAACATTATGTTGCAAGAAAGAATATTTCATCAAAGTGCTTAAAGCACATAGCTACACCAACCTTCAAATCGTTTCAGTACCTTAAATCGTTTAAATCGCTATCCCTATGTCCCGGCATCTTTTAAATACATTCCAGTTTATTTTGAACATATCTCGATTGATAGTCACTATAAAATCTTTTTAAGCATGCTTCGACGACAAATAAAGTCTTTAAAGACCACTTGATCAAACATTTATAGATATATTCATCAAAGGAGCTAACTGGTCGAGAGACGTTTAAATGGGCGCTAACAGCTTTGTAATTAAATTAAAAATGTTGAAAGATAGCTCAGCTCCGTGTCAAATAGAATTTAAAATTCTACTTGATAAACCATTTCTCAAAAGAACTATATCATCTAAATGCTTTTAAATAAATGCAGTTTACTTTAAAGTAAGGGCACCATGAGATAGTTAAGTTTCTTACCTTGGACTGCATCCAAAATAGATTGCTAAAAAACACCCCCATATGCAAGATGTCTCCAAGCTTCCCACAGTACATCCATTTACCAACAAGTACAATCATTACTATAAATAGAAAATGATACTCCTAGTTACTACCCCTCCTTCCTTAGGCCTCAGTTGGTTTACTATTTGCTAAATCTATTCCTAATAGCCCTTCCTTATTAAATTGGACAACAATTTCATAGCCAACAAAAAAAAAATCCTTCTTTCACCATGTTATAACAATATAATAACCATTTATCTACACAACTGCCCCCAACCAACTCCAGCAACACCTCCTTAACTAAATTAACCATGGCCCTTTTACATAAAACACATAAGTGACGCATGGAACAACAAAATGGAGTTTCCGGACATAATTTCATTATGAAGCAATTACTATCCCATTAGTAAGGCAGAAACCCTATCTTCTTGATAAAAATTCATGAGTAATTTTAACCCTTCCTCCCCCAGCCCGGCAAACGTAAAGAAAAGGGGATGAATTACTCTTACCAATTAGAATGACTCAAAAGGCTCAAGGCAGCTTCCTTTGAGTGATCAACACCTTGTGGGCTACCATAATTGATGAATCCCCTTAAAACTTGTAATTTATCTTCCACGGACAGAGTTTTTTTTTTGTTGAATGGATTCCACGGACAGAGTTGGTTGAAGGAATCACTTCCCCAAACGATTGGATCATAACCCCAAGATGACAAATTATGAAAGATTTCTTAGTACAAACAATTTGCCCTTCCTATTCATCGGCTTCTGTTGGGATGAATTCATGTTAGATGTAGAGGAAGGGCTGAACTAGTACAGAGGTTAAGGGACGGAGTGAGGGAGCAAAATGTGCGTGTGTACTGTCAATTTCCGTGTATCATTTGGAAAGGTATTCCCTTTTGTTATTTATTTTAGAAACATATTAAGCCGCTGAAAAAAAAAAAGCACACATCAAAATTTTCTGTTCAATTTAAGTCAGAAAACGATGATTATTCTGACTTAATTCAATTTAATTTTTTAAACGTTTTCCATACCAATATCGATTAAAAAGACTTTATAACTAAAATTGTGTTAGGAAAACATTCAACATTCTGTCTGAAATTCGGTTAGAATCAACAAGTTCAGAAAAACATAAATTTGAAGGATAAAGCTGGAAATAAAAAATTGTGTATTAAGATATTTGGTATTGTGAAAAGAAATTCACAAAAAAAAATTTGAGCATATTGGGTAACTACTTTACCCCTCACTCATAATATAAATTATAATGCGAAAGGATGGGGTATTACAATATAGACATAGGAAGACTAAATGATCAAGACAAAACAATGATAAAAATACTTATGTGATATTTAATTTAATATTCCAATCTTCGAAAAAAGGCAGACGTGTTAATTTACGAAAACGAAATATTATATTATTATAATTTTACTTTTAGACTAAAATTATAATAATATAATATTTCGTTTTCGTAAATTAACACGTCCGCATTTTTTTGAAGATCGGATATATATATATATATATATATATATATATATATATATATGGGAGATATATATAGTAGAAACTGAATGCATAAAACAATGCTTAAAGGTCTGAATGCATAAAATCTTCTTTTTAATTGTAGAATAATTCTTTTGTGTATCATTCCAATGTGTAGATGTAAACTGAACAATTAATTCTTTAGAATCTTGTTTCTGCTTTAAGATTCCTCCATAACCAATATCAGAAGCATCAGTTTCTACTATTTTCTGTAGTGCCGGATCTGCTAAGTGTAGACAAGGAATTTGTGTGACCTGTTTCTTAATTTGTTGGACAATTTTTGTATGTGTTGTATTCCAAGGTATAGGGTTTGTTTTTAAACGGTCGTGAAGTGGTTTTGCTATTCTGTTTAGATTTGGGTAAAAGTCTAAGATATAATTTAAACATCCTAAGAACCTTTGCAGCTGTTTTTTGTGAATCATTTTATCTGGAAATTTTGAGGTATATATATATATATAAAAGAGAATTAGTGGAATTAATTATAATTTAAAGGAATATTAATTATAATTATGAGTGAGAGATTTTATTTGGAATTAAACTTCCCATAACTTGAGGGAAGTTGTTAGAGAGGTTGTCAAAACAAAAGTTCGAACTACAATTTTGATGTGATCCAGTCAAGAAGAAAGAGGATGCACCATCTACCCAATAAACAAGAAGATCGGTCCAAGATAGAAGGCCAAGCCGCCAGTTTTATGTCCAATTAGGTCTATTGGGCCTATTGGGCTTGATTTAATTTATTTATATTCGCTTATGATGTTTTTAGTAGTAAAAGACCAAAAGCCCATTAGGGGAGTTGCCTGTATGTTAGTATATTGAGTTAAGTGTTTATTTTCAGTAAATAAAAGCTATTTGGGCTTATTAGAGTCAAGTTAGGCCCAATAGGAAATAAAGTGGCGAAAATTACTATGTAATTTATCCCACATTGCTTAGGAGTTTATTAGTCTTTTAATCTGTAGCCTATATAAAGGCATTCTACTTGTAATATTAGGAACAAAAAAACAATTATGAAGAATCAATATTATTATTTGAGTGAAAACTCATCTTTGATTAAGTTGAATTAGGCTTAATTGTCAATCACTTGCGAGTGAGTGTTCTCTTTGTCGTTGAGGATACAACCCCTTAAGAACGAATCAGCGTGTTGAGCAAATGTTGTGTGTTCTTAGCCTCGATCCTAGTCGGAGACTCTAGGACTAGGTTTTCGTAGCTCCCATTGATCCCTTAGTTATTTCCTGGGCACGTATCACATCAAATTTCTTGAGAGAAATAGACAGACAAAAGAGAATTATCCCTAAATTCTCACAAGTTCTTCATCGATTTTTAGAATCAAGTGTAGAAACGGAGCCAACGGAAGAAAGGATTTCTTTTGATCATAAGATCATCAAGAGTTGAAAGGTATCAGTTTTTGCCCTACTTTTGGATTCATCAAGATCTTATCATGTTTCCAGGCTTCGTTTGGTTTGATTCGTAGTTCATGTTGTTTAGAAGCTTTTGATCATCAATTAATCAAAGTTTAATTGTGACCAATTAGGTGTTGGTTGAAGCTTTCCCAAGTGATACAGTTGTTCTTAAAGGTTTAGCTTTGGAATTAGATTTAATCATGTAAGAGGCTCTTCCTATTGTTTAATTACGGTTTTATGATGTTTAAGTTGAGTCTTAGTGTTGTTTGGTGCTAGAAATCATGCTATATTGTTGTTAGTGAAGTGTGTTGTGCTATGGTATGATAAAGTTGGGTTTTTATTGTTGTTTTTGAGTTCTTTGATGTTAAACATATTTGGAATTGGTTAGAATTTTAAAAGTGCAGAAAACTGATGTTTAGGGCAGTTTTTAGGTTTTAGCGCGCATGTGGGGCGTAGCGCGCGCCAAAACAATCCAGAAAGCATACTGAATGGTTTGGAGATTTTAGCGGATGCTAAGGCCTTTCAGCGCGAGCCAAAAGTAGACCAGAACCATCCTGAATGATTCAGAGAGGTTTAGGGCGCGCTAAAGACTTGAAGCGTGCGCCAAACCCCGGTTTTAGTGAAATGATGAGTTTTGAGCCCCGAGTTGAGTTTTGAATGTTGTTTCTTGATCTAATAACATTAAATGAACATGAGCAAGCCATGATTAAGATTCTAATGTGTTTAGTTCCGGCACCGAATGGATTCTTCCTAAGAGTTGAAGTTCGGGACCGTCGGAAGAGCATGATTGACTTGTGCTTTGATGAATTAGTATTCATCAATGTCTGTGTATGTGTTAGGACGTTGTCTCTAGTTGTCTTAAGAGAGGGAGTGGAAGGAGTGAGTGAGCTTTGTTAGAAAACACTTAGGTTGCTAGTTAACAATAAATAACAAACGTACTTGTGTAGTTAAAAGACTAAACATCATGTTATTCATGGTAAGACACTTGTCTATATCACGATGTGTGGGTGGTCGGATAAAGTGAATAACTCTGCTAGCCCAAGGGCTACAAGAGTAGAGGGACTTCTCGAATGAATAACTCCATAGGTTTACAAGACCCCAAGTATGGAGGGACTTCAGCGATCGTGTATACTATCGAGCTTGTGATCCACTAATAGGTTGCAAACGATACTTCGTGGTGAGTAGCACCATGCGTAGTGTCTTTGAATACGGATGTAACAAAGATAAGCTAAGCTAGAAACAAATAGGCACGACATGTTGATGAGTATGAAGTGAACCTTGATTTTGTGTCGGTCTCACAAAGACAACTTAATTAATTAATATGAACCTTTCGTTGTAAGACTTAATTATTCAATAGCCTTTTCCTCTTACTAAGTGTTAGGAACATTTTATTTATTTTGATAATGGCCATACTAGTTTGTTATAGCAAGCCCGGAATAAGTCCAAAATTATCAGTAATGCTTGTATAGGCTTTACTTGGAAGTCTGACATGTTGTATAAGTTCAGTCAGACAAGCACTGTAATAGACTGGTAGGACGGCTCAGTAAAATCATTGGAACAGCTTAGTAAGGACAGCCAAGGAACCAGCTCAGTGAAGTAAGGACCTATGGACTAACTTACAACCAGGGAAGTTTGTGATGACTTTTGTTAGGAAATCACTAGTTTAACGCAGAAAAATTTAAAATTTGACTTCCTTTTTCTAGATCGTTCTTCGTTTAATGCAATAAACACGTTAAGTAGTTTGACGGTTATACCTCAGATGATCTATAAGATCGTCGCTTTGACCGTCAACGGAGAGTAGTTCAGTGCGCAAGCCGTCCACGCGTCCGGCCTCTATCGCTAATCCACACGAACCCCTTGCCGGAATCATCCTTGGATTGCTATCGGAAAAACTCTGGTTGCTAGACCGGCCCTTTTCTTCCCTCACAAACTCACTATGGTTTGCTCTCTATTTTACACAAGAACTATGAGCTCTTGCAATTGTGATCTACAAAAGAGCTTGACACCCACATCTTATTTATAGTCAAAAGTGGCGCCCCATATATGTGTAGAAGAAGAAAACATTTTCCCAATAAAATAAGGAAAATCTTCTAGATTGATTTATCTCTATTATTATAATTAATTTTGCTAATAGCTTATATTGAATATAATTATCTTATTACCATAAATCAATTATTCCAAAATCAATTAATATCTTATATTAATATTATGGTAATTTTATTAATTAAAGTGCACAATCCAAATGTATCATTATACCCTAGATGTGGCGCCCCATATGCCAATTAATTGGCTTCCAGAATATTCTTTAATTAATATAATTTATATATATAATTAATATCTTTTATTTTATTTATTCGTAATAAATAAATACCACCATATTAATTTACCACTATAACCTTTATAGTCTAGAGATAAATTTTCCTTATTTGTTTATCAACTATAACCGCATTTTAATCCGACTCGATGTTCATATGTGTGTGACTCGATAGGCTTCCGAATATGTTGGTCGTAGACACAAAGTGCAATTTACTAAAATGCCCTTCATACCTACGATCACGGGATAGCGTCTAGCAACACACCGTGACCCCCAATCATCGGAAGAGTCCAAAGCAATGACTACTACCTTTCATGTGAAGCAGTTACCGTGTAACTTACAATCCTATCACTGAAATAATATCCATACGATCGTATCTCGAGTGTCAATACATTAACGATCGTATCTTATAATCTGGATATCATGCTCTCTCAGAATAACACATTTACTCCCACTTTGCAAAGATTCTCGAGAGCTAGACATTCATTATAAGAAGGCCATTTCGGATATTCGATCCCTATCATAGGATACGCGATTCCCGGATGACCAATCATGAATACTCCGCATGATTCAATATCATACCCAATCACTAACGCATGGTCGCCCCGTGGATATGAGAAATCTCAATAGTGTCAAAGCATGACAATCCACACCGTGATGCCATGAAGACTCCGGTCAAAAGGATAATTATACAACCGCCACATAGTGTGACACTTAATGTAAGTGGGTCAGTCTAACGTACGTATTCTATAATACACGTCCACGTACAGTCTAAGTGTCCCTACACTTCGATAGACAAGATCTATCCCTATCTTCTAAAAGATAGAAGACATCCAATACGTGCTAGTCTGATTATACTATCAATGTCCCATTTGATAATATGTAAGACTATAGACATTTAAGTACCAATCTTGTTATAGTGATTAGAGATCTCATCAACCATAATCACTATCATGGTTTCTCTATCACTGATTGATACTAGGGACGTTACTATATACATACAACAAATAATATGAAGATTAACAATATATAATAACATAAGTGCTTTTATTAATCATAATAAAGTTATTACATGAACTAAATAGACTGTAAATGACCTGACCTGGTCGGATCCGGTCCAACCCGATTGGGTTTAGGACCCCTTTCCAACAATCTCCCACTTGGCCTAAAGCCAATCACCCATATGCCTAAGCCCGTGCAAGTGAACATGTTTCTCATGCTTAGATTGAGACAATGCCTTGGTTAACGGATCAGCTATGTTATCATCTGTGTGGACTTTCTCTATCTTTACATCTCCTCTATCTACTATATCTCTAATCAAGTGAAAGCGCCGTAGCACATGTTTGGACTTCTGATGAGACCTTGGTTCCTTTGACTGAGATATCGCTCCATTATTTATCACAGTACAGGGGCACTGGACCTTCAATGGAGGGAACCACACCAAGTTCAGTAATGAACTTCTTCATCCAAACTGCTTCCTTCACCGCCTCCGAGGCTGCTATGTATTCGGCTTCCATTGTAGAGTCTGCAGTAGTCTCATGCTTGGAACTTTTCCAGCTCACTGCTCCGCCGTTAAGCGTGAAAACAAATCCAGATTGTGACTTAAAGTCATCCTTGTCAGTTTGGAAACTGGCATCTGTGTAACCTCGTAATACTAAATCATCATTCCCGAAAACCGGGAACATATCCCTAGTACGTCTCATGTACTTAAGGATATTCTTGATAGCAATCCGGTGACCATCACTGGATTGGATTGACCGGTACCTACTAGTCACACTAAGAGGGTACGAGACATCCGGTCTTATGCATAACATGGCATACATGATAGACCCGATTGCCGAAGCATAAGGGACTTTACTCATTTGTGCCCTTTCCTCCTCTCGTCTTAGGACTCATTACCTTCGACGGGTAGACCTCGTATGTGACATGGGCGCAATCCTTTCTTGGGACCGCTCCATGCCGAATCTCTTCCACATCTTGTCTATATAGGTGGATTGCGACGGACCAAGCAACCTTTTAGATCTATCTTTATAGATCTTTATTCCTAGAATATAGGCTGCCTCACCCAAGTCCTTCATTAAGAAGTTCTTGGATAACCAAGCTTTGACTGATTGTAACATAGGCACATCATTCCCTATGAGCAATATGTCATTTACATAAAGCACTAAGAACACAATGGCACTCCCACTAACCTTCTTGTAAACACATGGCTTATCTTCGTTCTTGATGAAATCAAACTGTTTGATTATTTCATCAAAGCGAAGATTCCAACTCCGAGAAGCTTGCTTTAACCTATAAATGGATCTTTGCAGTTTACACACCATCCTGGCGTCATTGGTTGTGAAACCCTCAGGCTGTGTCATATACACTTCCTCAGACAGGTTTCCGTTAAGGAAAGCTGTTTTCACATCCATCTGCCAGATTTCGTAATCATGGTATGCCGCAATAGCGAGCAAAATTCTAATGGATTTTAACATAGCAATAGGCGAAAAGGTTTCGTCATAGTCAACTCCTTGTCTTTGCTTATATCCTTTTGCCACTAACCTAGCCTTGTAGGTAGTCACGTTACCGTCCATGTGGGTCTTTCTCTTAAAGACCCATTTGCACCCTATGGGAACTATTCCCTCAGGTGGATCAACTAAGTTCCAAACATGGTTGCCTTTCATGGATTCCATTTCAGAATTCATGGCTTCCAGTCATTTCTCTTTCTCATGCCTTAATAGCACTTCCTCATAAGTTCTAGGGTCCTCATCCACTAGCACTTCCTCATAAGTTCGGGTTCACGGCGTTCCCTGGTGGATCTTCGAGGTGCTAGTGTGTCTACGGTAGAGGGTGGCCCCACATTTGTATGTGGTGTCTCCTCTACTTCCATCAACGGACTGTTATCCGTAAGTGGTTCTCGAATTTCTTCAAGATCAATTTTACTCCCACTGACCCTATCCAGAATAAACTCTTTCTCCAGAAAGTGGCCAGTCCTGGAAACAAACACCTTTTGTTCCTCAGGGTGGTAAAATTGGTACCCTTTGGTTTCCCTAGGATAACCCACAAACATATATTTGTCAGATCTAGGTTCCAATTTGTTAGGCATGGTCCGTTTCACATAAACTGGACATCCTCAAGGTTTCATGTAACCTAGTGTTGGTTTCTTCCCTTTGAACACTTCATAGGGAGTGGACTCAACCGTCTTTGATGGAATTCGGTTCAGTGTATATGATGCGGTTTCTAGAGCATACCCCCAAAACGATTTTGGAAGAACTGCGTAGCTCATCATGGATTGTACCATGTCTAACAAAGTACGGTTCCTCCTCTCAGATATGCATTCATTTGAGGCGTACCTGGAGGGGTCCATTCAGGTAAAATCCCATTCTCCTTTAAATAACTTTGAAACTCTCCATCTAGGTATTCTCCGCCTCGATTGGATCGAAGCGTTTTGATTTCTTTACCTAGTTGTTTCTCCATTTCACTTCTGAATTCCTTGAACTTTTCGAAGGCTTCCGACTTATACTTCATTAAGTATATATAACCATAGTGAGAACGGTCATTAGTGAAAGTGATAAAATAAGAGTATCCTCCTTTGGCTTGAATTGACATTGGGCCACATACATCAGTATGTATGAGCTCAAGCAATTCATTGGATCTTATCCCTTTGCCACTAAAAGGTGACTTTGTCATCTTGCCAAGTAAACAAGCTTCGCATGTATCAAACGATTCGTAATCGAATTGATCCAACATTCCATCTTTATGGAGTTTGGAAATGCGATTCTTATTTATATGGCCAAGTCTACAATGCCACAAGTAGGATTCATTCAAGTTATTTGCTTTGGCTTTCTTGTTATTTATATTAAGTACGTCAACATTCATATCTATTATGTAGAGACCATTGCTAATTATGCCAGTACCATAAAAGATTCCATCACGTGAAAAAGAACAACATTTATTCTCAAACGTAAATGAAAAACCATCAACATCTAATGCGGAAATGGAAATAATACTCTTCGTAAGAGCAGGAACAAAATAACAGTTACTAAGTTCAAGTACTAGCCCACTGGGCAATGAAAGAAAATAAACTCCTACGGCTAGTGCAACAACACTTGCTCCATTTCCAACGCGTAGGTCCACCTCTCCTTTCTTCAGATCTCTAGCTCTTCTTAGTGCCTGCATATTCATACAAATATGAGAACCACAACCAGTATCTAATACCCAGTGGTTAGACTTAGAAGAAGTAATGTTGATCTCAATCATAAATATACCTGAAGTCGAAGCATCAGAATGCTTCTTCTTGGTACTCAAGAAGCCTTTGCAGTTTCTCCTCCAATGTCCGGTCTCACCGCAATGGAAGCAAGCATCCTTGGTTTTGTCTTTCGCTATCTTAGGCGTTGGCTTAGGTGCAACCTTCGCCTTCTTGGACTTTTTCTGGGCTTTTGCCTTGCCCTTGCTCGAAGTGACCAGCAACACTTGCTTTCCCTTCCCCACAGTGCCTTCAGCAGTCTTCAACATGTTCAATAACTCCGCAAGGGAGAAATCTATCTTGTTCATGTGATAGTTCATCACGAACTGTGAGAATGAATCAGGTAGAGATTGCAGAATCAAGTCAATACTCAACTCTCGTTCCAACTTGTGGCCAAGCTTCCCAAGCCTCTCTATGTACCCGATCATTTTAAGCACGTGTGACCTCACAGCAGTCCTAGATGCCATCTTACAACTAAACAGGGCCTTCAAGACCTCGTACCTCTCAGTGCGAGACTGAGAAGCATAAAGTTCCTTCAGTTGGACCATGATAGAGTAGGCGTCCATAGACTCATGCTGTTTATGCAGGTCAGGTGTCACAGAAGCAAGCATGATACATGTAGCATCAGTATTGTCAGAACAGTGCTTGTTGTACTTCTCGACATCATCTGTAGTCGAACCCTCAGCGGGCTTTTCCGGTAGGGCCTCGTCCAAGACATAGCCAATCTTCTCGTGCCTCAAAACGATTTTGAGGTTTCTTTCCCAATCGAGAAAATTAGTTTCGTCAAGCTTGTTTTCGATGATAAAACTAAGGTTCAATTTGTTTGACATTTTCTGCAACAATAAATAAAGATAGAATAAGCAAAAGCTCATGTATAAAAAAAACCCTAAATTTGCACTAAAAATTTTATAAGGTTTTACTCCCACCAGCCAACTATTCTAAATTGGCTTTCAAGAATTTGATTAATTCTTTAGTGGCTGAGATCCAATCTAGTCACCTTAATCCCCGACGGTGGTCGATCAATCTCGGCAATTTCGAAAGGTACCCCTACCAGTCGCATCATATGCGACTCCCAGTGGTTGACTAGTCAACTCTTTGACAGTCCGCATCTCTATGTGGTAGTCAACCCCTTGTCTTTAAAGTCAGACGGCTCTGACGGTGGCCAATCACCGAAAGACTTTAGTCGAGTCGTAACCCAATATTCATGAGATCTCGTGACGATCGTATCTCGATAATAACGATATACCCGTGGTAGGTCAACTCCCGACGGTGGTCGATCAGTTGGATCCGAACAAAGGCTCTTCACCGTCATTATAATATTGGGAGACATTTTTGGCTCGATTTTTGGCGTGGGAATAATTTTAAATTAATTCACTTAATTAATTTGGTTTAAGTATGGTCTCATCTACTATGTGCATTTTACTACTATATCATATAAAGTAAAACATACACAACATTCCGCGCACAAAATAACCGGTATGATCATGGACTTTTCCTAGGTGCGGTTTCGAATACAAACTGACGAAACCGCGGGTCACAAACTAAGGGTATCTGCAACTGCCAATAGGTTCTTTATTGCTGTACGCCAATGGTTTCTTTATCTCTCCTTGGTCTTCAACTTCTTGCTCCATTCTTGTTACATTATAATTTATCTAATAAATACACCGGCCGCACACGGGGGGGGGGGGGGGGGGGGGGGGGGGGGGCTCATGGGAATGGGATAAATACAAAAAGTAAACTAGGTCACATTCTTCATAACGGCCTAGGACAATTTTTCAAAAAAAAAAAACCAACATAAAGAAAACATTCCCATCTATCCTATTGGTCGAGTCCATGATCAATCGGGGTCCATATAATCACATTATATCTACACATCTAATCCATACAATTTTATCTTATGAAAAAGATTAAATTCTAATTTTAACTACTTATGCGTCTTTATTTTATCACATCAAATAATTAAATAACTTTTAATTTATTATATGACATAATCGAAAATTAAAATTAACATTTAATTTTTAATCGATCTTAATTTCAATTAAATTTGAACTATTCAAAATAAAATTAAAATTATAAAGTCTCCTATTTGTTTCCTTTCCACACTAAATTTGGCTTAGGCCTGACCACTTTCCAAAATCAAAATTTTGGAAGTGGCCTAGGCCTAGGCTTTTTACAAATCAAATATTTGAAAAGGGCCTAGACCTATTCCAAATCAAATATTTGGAAAGGCCAAACGATTTTGGTTTAGGCCTGCCCACTTTTCAAAATCAAAATTTTGGAAGTGGCCTAGGCCTAGGCCTTTTACAAATCAAATATTTGAAAAAGGCCTAGGCATATTCCAAATCAAAATTTGGAAAGGCCAATATGCCATATGGTTTCCCAATGGCCATACTATTTGAACCATTGGTTGGCCATATGACACAACTAAACAAACGAGATATCTATGCACAATAAATATCACAAAACGAAAAGGGTCGATCTCCCCCATTGGAAGAAGACAGCCGACGGACGGCAGCCCTAAGGCCACCGCCGCCGCCGCAAAGGAGGGGGGCCGCCGCCAGTCGGCCGAGCCCCCCAAAAACTTAATTTTTTTTGTTTCAACGTTTCGTTATTTAAATCTTGCATCTATTGATTAAATACTACGCATTTAAATTATGCTTATTGCTTAAGCTCGAAGTCTCGCTCTGAAACCACTGTTAGGAAATCACTAGTTTAACGCAGCGGAATTTAAAAATTGACTTCCTTTTTCTAGATCGTTTTTCGTTTAATGCAATAAACACGTTAAGTAGTTTGACGGTTATACCTCAGATGATCTATAAGATCGTCGCTTTGACCGTCAACGGAGAGTAGTTTAGTGCGCAAGCCGTCCACGAGTCCGGCCTCTATCGCTAATCCACACGAACCCCTTGCCGGAATCCTCCTTGGATTGCTATCGGAAAAACTCCGGTTGCTAGACCGGCCATTTTCTTCCCTCACAAACTCACTATGGTTTGCTCTCTATTTTACACAAGAACTATGAGATCTTGCAATTATGATCTACAAAAGAGTTTGACACCCACCTCTTATTTATAGTCAAAAGTGGCGCCCAATATGTGTGTAGAAGAAGAAAACCATTTCCCAATAAAAAAAGGAAAATCTTATAGATTGATTTATCTCTATTATTATAATTAATTTTGCCAATATCTTATATTGAATATAATTATCTTATTACCATAAATCAATTATTCCAAAATCAATTAATATCTTATATTAATATTATGGTAATTTTATTAATTAAAGTGCACAATCCAAATGTATCATTATACCCTAGATGTGGCGCCCCATATGCCAATTAATTGGCTTCGGAATATTCTTTAATTAATATAATTAATATCTTGTATTTTATTTATTCGTAATAAATAAATACCACCCTATTAATTTACCACTATAACCTTTATAGTCTAGAGATAAACTTTCCTTATTTGGTTATCAACTATAACCGCATTTTAATCCGACTCGATGTTCATATGTGTGTGACCCGATAGGCTTCCGAATATGTTGGACGTAGACACAAAGTGTAATTTACTAAAATGCCCTTCATACCTAACGATCACGGGATAGCGTCTAGCAACACACCGTGACCCCCAATCATCGGAAGAGTCAAAAGCAATGACTACTACCTTTCATGTGAAGCAGTTACCGTGTAACTTACAATCCTATCACTGAAATAATATCCATACGATCGTATCTCGAGTGTCAATACATTAATGATCGTATCTTATAATCTGGATATCATGCTCTCTCGGAACAACACATTTACTCCCACTTTGCAAAGATTCTCGAGAACTAGACATTCCTTATAAGAAGGCCATTTCGGATATTCGATCCCAATCATAGGATACGCGATTCCCGGACGACCAATCATGTATACTCCGCATGCTTCAATATTATACCCAATCACTACCACATGATCGCCCCGTGGATAAGAGAAATCTCAATAGTGTCAAAGCATGACAATCCACACCGTGATGCCATGAAGACTCCGGTCAAAAGGATAATTACACAACCGCCACATAGTGTAACACTTAATGTAAGTGGGTCAGTCTAACGTACGCATTCTCTAATACACGTCCACGTACGGTCCAAGTGTCCCTACACTTCGATAGGCGTGATCTAATCCTATCTTCTAAAAGACAGAAGACATCCAATACGTGCTAGTCTGATTATACTATCAATGTCCCATTTGATAATATGCAAGACTAGAGACATTTAAGTACCAATCTTGTTATAGTGATTAGAGATCTCATCAACCATAATCACTATCATGGTTTCTCTATCACAGATTGATACTAGGGATGTTACTATATACATACAACAAATAATATGAAAATTAACAATATATAATAACATAAGTGCTTTTATTAATCATAATAAAGTTATTACATGAACTAAATAGACTGTAAATGACCCGACCCGGTCGGATCCGGTCCAACCCGATTGGGTTTAGGACACCTTTCCAACAACCTTGGGTAAGTTTAAGACCTTTCACAAGTGATGAAATCTATTCTTTAAATATGGTGTACACTGATCTCACCCAAATCAATGATTAGTGAAGAACAAGCATACTTAGACATTGAAAGATCAATGTAGAAAGGAAAACAGAAAAATGGCTAAGTTAAGGATCTACCGGCTGACTATCAAGAAGAATGGTGAAGAGAATCTCAACAACAAAGTAACAGGTTACAAGCAGATTCATTGTACCGGTCAAGCAACAGCCAAGTTAAGAAACATGCAAGTGAAGTATGCAATCTGCATTTGATTCTGAACGTTAAAAGAAATCAAGCAATTAATGCATAGTCAATCAAGGATGGATTTTATGAAGAATGTTTGAAGAAAAACCGGATCACTGAAATTGAGGAGAATAAATTAAGGAAGAATCAAGGATTATTCTCAGCATTAAATAGCCAACAGACGAAATTTCAAAATCAAGGATAATCAAGGCTATAAATAGAAGGCATTGGCAGACATGAAAAAAATAAGAAAATACACAGGAAAAAGTGCTGAAACACTGTCATTTTCACAAGCCTTCAATTTGAACTAAAGAGCAAAATCTAGCTGATCATACTCAGAAAATAGCGCTTCAAATCCATATCAAGTCTTGAGTCGATCATCCAATTGTGAATCCAATTCACACCAAACTAAAGCAATTGAATGAGATCGTTTGAGAAGGAATTGCACCCTTTGAAGTGATAGCTGCTGAATGATTTGTTCTCAAGGAGCAGTGTGGAAGACTGAGTCACTGAAACTTTTGTAGCCAAGGAGTGATAGCCTTGAGATTGTGAAGCTTGTGTAGCCAAGGACAATCATACTATTGTATTGGTGAAAGACAATAGTGAATTCCTCCAATCATCACAGGAGAAGAGTGGATTAAGAGATTACACCACCCTGAACCATTATAACCTTTGTGTTCATTCATTTACTGCACTTTACTTTACAACATTTCTTTACTGCATTTTATTTATGCTCCGTGTGTGTTTAATCTACTTTGAAACAACTTTTAAGAATGGACTTATCCGCTGCCCAAAAGATTTTAAAAATAAGAAAAGTTTTTGAAACTCCAATATAGTCATTCACCCCCTCTGACTATATTCTCACCCTTCTCTGGGACCAACAATTGGTATCGGAACAGTGTTCCTAGTATCTGAACCTGTTCAGATCTGATTTCTGGTAACAAGGAGATCACATACTTTCAAAATAGTTTTCAAACCTGTGTTTTATAAATATACACCAATTTGTTTGTGACTATGGACTCTTCAAATTTCATGTATAAAGTACCTGTATTCAATGTCAATAATTTTGTTGAATATAAAATAAGAATGTTGTCTCATCTTGCAGCAACTCATGAAGAGATGTTGGATGTCATCAGCGATGCCCAATCTAGATCATGACAGTGATATCCACAGGTGCAGATCAAGGAAAAGAAATAGAAAAGCCTAAGAAGGATGGGACCAAAGATGATAGAAGAAGAGCAAATCTCGATTTTGTTGCAAAAGATATGATTTTGAAGACTCTGGACAGCAACATGTTCATGAGGATTAAAGATTGCAAAACTGCAAAAGCTATGTGGGATAAACTGGCCCTTGTCAATGAAGGATCATAGGAAATCAAAGAAAACAAACTATCTGTTGCAAAACAGAAGTTTGAAAATTTCAAAATGAAGATGGGTGAAATGGATAACAGGGTCTCAAGCAACAACTTGGTCATCAATATCCTCAAAAAGAAGTCTGCTTGAAAATCTTGAGAGGTCTACCTGAAAGATAGAAGATCATTGCATCAGTGCTTAAAGGCACGTTCTATCTTCCCACTAGATTCTACAAATCTAATTCAAATTCTCATGAGTAGATTTGAAGAAATTCAAACAGCTCATGAAATTCTGGAACAAGAATGAAAGGATTTAAATGAGGAAAATAAAAGATTAAAGAATGAACTGGATAAGCTGAAAGCTAAATCAGTTAGTAAGGAAGAACACTTAGCAAATCAACAAGCATCAGATGATCACTCATCCGAAGATAATGAACCCTAAGGACCTCTACCAGCTGAGGCCACCACTTGAACCACCAGCTTACAAACCCCAAAATAGGTTTGCATCCAGACCTGGTCTTGGCTACAATAGTCAAGATGAGAAAGGAAACAATGGACAACACAAATCTAAACCTAGGACCAACACTGGACCTAAATTTAGAAAAGGACAGAACATAGTTTCAACTACTCATCCTGTACCAGTGAAGTCAAAAACTAGTGCAATGAAACAACAGAGAAAATCATCTTATCAATCTACTAAGGGCAAAGTGTTACTGAAAGGTAAGGGCAGACTTTACCCTTCAGAAGATGATTGGAATGTTCCACCTCCAAATTACAAGAGAAAACCATTTCATAAAAGGCCAATATATTTAGGAAAATCCAGAATAGGCATGGTCCTGGATACAAAAGGCAACATGAAAACGGGTCTTCTACTATGGTTTGGAAAGTGAAACAGGATGATAAAATACCAAAAGATAGAGAAATGTATCAGAATACTTTTAGTAACCCTATTAGAAGCTATTTTGCCATGCCTTATACATATGAGGTTGATGACTTCAACCCTCCAAGAAGAAAACCATTTGGATATACACTTGGAGTAGAAGGCATGACTGCTAACATGTATGGACCCAAACAGTATTGGGTACCTAAGCTTGTTTAATTTGTTTTGTAGGATGTCCGGTACATAGCGGTGGATGTTCCGGACATATGACAGCAATAAGGGATGGTCGATGAATTCAAAGCTTTTGATGGACCCAAAGTTACCTTTGGAGGCAAAGAAAAGCCTGGCAAGATGAAGGGGGAAGGCATCATGAAGAAGAACAACCTGAAGATTCAGAATATGGCATATGTCAAGGGATTGAATTTCAACCTTCTAAGCATTAGTCAATTCTGTGACAAAGGCTACAATGTGCACTTCAACAAAGAAGGATGCAAAGCGATTCACAATCAAACCAGCATAGTTGTACTTGCAGGAAAAGAGAAGACAACATGTATGTGGTGGATTGGAAAACAGGAAAACCAGAAACATGTCTGCTTGTCAAGAACAAACAATCACCTAGCTGGATTTGGCACAGAAGATTGAATCATCTAAATTTCAAGACCATCAACAAGCTGTCAAAGAACACGTTAGTGGAAGGCCTACCTGACATCACATTCAAGAAGGAAAGTCTCTGTGATGCATGTCAGAAAGGGATACAGATCATGAGTTCCTTCAAGTCAAAGCCAGTTCAATCAAAACAAGGATCCTACATCTATAACATATGGATCTTTTTGGACCAGTCACACCAGTAAGTGTAAGTGGAAAGAAGTACACTTTACTAGTGGTTGATGACTTTTCAAAGTTCACTGGACTATTTTTATGAACAAGAAAAGAGAAACACTCAAGAAACTACCGGACTTACCGAGAAGAATTCAGAATGAAAAGGAGTTGAAAATCATCAAAATAAGATCAGACAGAGGCACATAATTTCTGAATGAAGTAATCAAAACTCACTGTGAAGAAAATGGTGTACTACTTCAACTATCAGCAGCAGTAACTCCGCAACAAAATGGAGTAGCAGAAAGAAGAAATAGTACACTCAATGAAGCTGTCAGAACCATGATAGGAGAAGTAAGCTTACTAAAGAGATTTTGGGCTGAAGCAGCATTCACAGCATGTTTTACTCAAAACAGATCCATCATCAATAAACATCAAAGAAAAACACCCTATGAAATATGGAATGGAAGAAAACCTAACATATCTCATTTACACATGTTTGGATCTAAATGCTTTGTTTCAAACAGGAATCAAGTACATACTTTTGATGAAAAAACCGATGAAGCAATTTTCATGAGATATTCAGATACCAGCAAAGCTTTCAGAGTACTAAACAAAAGAACCTTGGTGATTGAAGAATCAATTCATGTAATGTTTGATGAACCAAACACTAGTGGTGAAGACTTACACACTTTTGAAGAACAAGCTACACAAAGACACGTCTACATGGATACAACAATACCAGCTACAATTCCAAGTCACTTTTTTGATAATCAAGATGAATCCCAACAGCTACAACAATAGATCTACCAACACAATCTCAAGAAGCTGATGCACAAGCGGGAACAGAAGAAGCACCAGACCAAGCACAACTTCAACCAGATTTAAATTGGTTCAGAGATCATCTAGAAGAACAAGTCATTGGAGATGTTCATACATGTGTTATAACTAGAAGACAACTGGGAAGCATGATAACTTGTTTTCTATCACATGTGGAACCTAAAACAATAGATGATGAAATCCAAGATGCTGATTGGATTATAGCCATGCAAGAAGAACTAAATGAATTTGAGAGAAATGAGGTGGGAACTTGTTGATAGACCAGATATGGCCAACATCATTGGAACAAAGTGGGTGTTTAGAAACAAGATGGATGAACAAGGAGCAATCATGAGAAATTTAGCAAGACTAGTTGCAAAAGGATATTCTCAAGCAGAAGGCATAGATTATGACGAAACCTTCGCACCAGTAGCAAGATTGGAAGCAATCATACTTTTTTTAGCCTTTGCAGCTCACAAAGACTTCAAAGTCTATCAGATGGATGTAAAGAGTGCATTTCTAAATGGACTCCTGGAAGAAGAAGTGTATGTGGAACAACCACTAGGATTCCAGATCAAAGGAAAAGAAGATAAGGTATACAAGCTCAAAAATGCACTATATGGACTCAAACAGGCCCTTAGAGCCTGGTATGAGACATGATGTCGCGTGTAAGTTGCTTAATACTAGCAAGAGTACTAGGTCAATCGTAGTATAGCAAGGGTGAATCAAAGTCGATCCCACAGAGACAATGCAACTCAAGTATAAACGAGTCTAACGTAATTAAGAAAACAAATATGGTCGTTGACCAACGATAAACATAAAAGAAAACATGGTATTATTTCCCCATCCCCACCTACCTACTAACTTGGTCTACTTAACCCTTATGTTTACTTCCCCACATAATTTCCTTGAATCAATCGAACGTTTTAATTCAGTTTTAGCTACGGGTGCATCTCCTACTCCTATCTACTTCCATTGTAAGGACATCAGACAATCTATACGTAACTAACCTCCTTCGTTGGTTGTATTATCCCATACACAATAAGATCTAGAGATGCCGGCACGAGACCGAAAACCTCCCTAAGCAGCTATCGACAATGACTAGCACGTTCCTAGGGATCCATCAAGACAATGTCCTAACTAACACTTCACCTTGCAAGTCCTTCGTGTTAATTGACGAATAAAATAAACAGATTGGCCAGATCTAACCTACTATTAATTAAACCTGTCGATCAACGTAGCTGACGTGGCCTTTTCTAGTGCTAATACCAGTCCTTAACCGACAGTGTATCGGGTCAAACTGTAGTGCTAGTATGGTGAGTCAGAGTATCGTATCCTCAGGGAACTTTGTAATTCTTTTAAGTGTGGTTAAACACCAAAGAGCTTTTATTAACTCAATCTAAATCTCAGTTTTATAGCACAGATAACTAATGACTTAAAATAAAATAAATGCATAAATTAAAATTTATTCTAATATAATATATATAAATATATAAATATATATAGATATGCATAAGTTGCAAAGTATATATATAGATATAAATATATAGATGCCAAATATATTAATAGAGAACTAGCCAAAGTTTATATAATTGATTTATACGATCTTTTCAGTGAGTGGAATGTGCTCGATCTTTAGGTTCAATTGAGTAAATGAAACGGTGTACTCCTAAGGTTAACAATTCGTCCTCACATTAGTGTATGAAATTGTCATATGTCCATTGTCATCAGTCCAAATCCACAACTGTTACGGTTTTTCTGAACAGGTCCCGAGTACGATTCTACCTTTGAATAAAAAGGAGTCATTCCGTTCGTCAAACGGTCAATTTTATTTAAAGGCTCCGGTTGTCAAGGCCGGACGATTCAACTTTCCGGTTTAAGTTTCAATTAACTGATGAATTTAACATTATTACGATCTTGAGTACAATTTTTAATAAGATTTATCTTTTTAGGACAAATCGCCCCCGAATAGGAAGCGGATTCCGTTGTCACGTTTTCACTCGGCCAATTTTTACCCTCCGGTTTTTCTATTAACGAGTTCATAACTTAATTACGAGGCGTCAATTCATAATTAGATTATGAATTCTTTCAAGTCAAACTTTATCAATAGAAAAAGATTCAATTAGCTCAATTTTATTCAATTTTACTTAGACAACATTCCTTTACCGAAAAGATCGAAATAAAACGATTACATAACTTTGGCTAGTTATTAGATTTAGCCTACTAACATTATACGAAAAGATAAAAAACAAACATAACAAACATAAATACTTTAGAAATTTTACCCGATTACAACGATTGGATCAGAAGATGTATTTTTCCGGATGCTACAACAACTTCAACAACATTGATCTTCTGATAATTTCTCGAGCATTATGACGATACTACTTTATTTATGGCATAAGGCCTATATATATACATACTACTACTACTAAAAAGAGGTAAAAGAAATATATTTGGTACCCTCCTTTGTGCTCGCAATCTTCGCCCTTTTATAGGCAATTTTTCTCTTGCCGGATCGATCCGAGAAAGGGCCGGATCGATCCGGGAATAAAAAATATTATCCCAGGATTATTCTCTGCAGGGGCCACATGCTGGATAATCATTATGCCTCCTCGGATCGATCCGAGGTAAATCCGGATCGATCCGGATAGATTTTTTCTCAATCTTAATCCGAAACTTGATAAAATCATAACTTGAGCTCGGATCTCCAAATGACATAATTCAAGATGCGTTGGAAAGCTCTTGAGGAGATCTATAACTTCCATGAAGACTTATTTTTCAGAAAATGCCTTTTTACTGGGCCATTTGTTCGTTGAAAATATAACTTGATACGGCGTCACGAACCACTGATCCACTTGAACTTTAAATCTCGTGGCACTTCCTTTATTCCTTCAAAAGATATGATTTTACTCCACAAAATGTCGTCACTCGGGGTCTTGGTTTACCTAAGGTCTGTAAAACACCAAAAATACCCACGTGAATCTGACACGACACTCCGGTTATTAACCCGGTACAAAATTTATAACTTTTTATCATTTTTTACTAGATTTTTATAGTATTTAGATTTATTCATAGCTATTAATATTTTATAAGATTATCGTTATATTTTATTATATTTTATATAAAAAGAGTCGATAACGTATATAAAACATCGTAATTTTTATCATATAAATGTTATACATCAACTACTCCCCACTTAGCTCTTTGATCGTCCTCGAGCAAAATAAGCGGTAATATATAAAAATTACGATAAAAATAATATAAGTGGTAGATAAAATTTTAAATTAGTAAAATATCATTTCAATATTATAAACATATTAATTATATCTTTCTTAGAAATTAATAAGATAAAAAGTGTAGATAACTTTGATAAATTATTTATCAACTATTATTCAAATGAAATTTCACAAAATCTACTCAATAAATATAATTAAAATTCTAGAATTATTTTCCTATCTCAACTTATATGAAATATTTGGAATCAAAGACTAAGTCAAGTAATTGACAAGATGGCTAATACTTTTTAGGATAGGACATTAGTTAATCGAAAAGATAGAAAAAGAAATCAAAAATAGAAAGAGGCAAGTCGTACGTACTTACACCTTCACGTTTGATCAAAAACGAGTTTCGATTAATAAAATCTCCTTTTCCAACTATTTTTCAGATTTTTCTCTTCTTTTTCAATATTAAGAACTAAAAGCGTGAGTGTGTGTAGAAAATCAAATTTACAAGCATTGCTTCATCAAGATTGATCGGAGTAATACTCTTTCGATCTAAAATTACGAGTCCGGTTTCCTTAAACTCGTAATCATTCTTGAGATCTTATGATTCGAATTTTTATCGGGAGCTTTATACCTCATAGTGATATAGGACGTTTCTAGATAACACCCTCGCACTCAAATCATTGGAAGCTACTACCGATATCTGTCGACCAAAGATAAGGAAGATACCTGGTATTTGATTAATTCTCTGTAAATATGGTGCTTCGTTCTTCTCTCTTTTTTTTTTTTTTTTTTTTTTTTTTTTTCAACATACACCATCCTTAGCTTTTGTGCTATCATCTCCTTTCATAAGTACGTACAAACTCGTGGGATTTTTAGGAAATGTAGACCAAAATAAGCCAAGGGTCGGTTATGATCAAAAATGGCTATTTCGAGTGAGGTCTTGATCACTCTAATCAAGGTTGAGGTAATTTTTGTGGTGTCAAAAATCTCATCATTCCTAATCCGATTCCATATTCATATTTCGTTTTACAAAGAAAATTATTCTAAAAAATTTATTATAAATATAAGTATATTTGCTAAAATTTCATATGAAACTTACTTGATAATATTTATGTATAGTTACATATACTTAAAATCTTATAAAGATCTAAAATTGACATATATAATATAATTATAATATATCTACTTTATTTTACTTAATTAAAATCTATTCTTACCAATTTATATTGTTTTTATTCATATTAATTATATATTATCTAATTATTTTGTTTCAAGAAAAATTAAACTAAGTATTGAGCAATTAAGTATACATTTATATAAGAAAATTTTAATTTTTATTTACTAACTTACTTCCAACTCCCCACTTACGAAATGACATCGTCCCGATGTTCAGTGAGTAAATAAAAAGTAGGTTGCAAATAAAATTAAAATTTTATATGATTTTGATTATTATTTCTTATTTTTAGCAACCATATATTATTTTGATTAAAGAAAATGACATATATATTAAACACTATTACAAACTATAAATAAAAGCAACAAACAACAAAAAACGATTAAACAACTAATTTAAACAACTACCAACTTAACAACATAACTTCTAACTAATTATCAAACCGTAGATGAACATCCGGGAGTATCCACCGGAAGTAATCCTAACTGAGAATCACGAGATGGAAAAATCTCGTCAGTAGCAAACTCAGGCACGTGATTCGGTTGGATACAAAGGTGAGAGATAACCCAGGCAAATGGTAGCGGTTTTCCCCTATTACGTCTTTCTACTGCAAAATTAATTGCAGTCTTAAAAATCAAAACTCCCCAATCAATGTATGCTCCCACAGTCAACGCATACAACAGCAGCATCTCATCATCCGTAACCCCATAAAAATCTCTAGTTGGATAGATCCGAGAATTAATGAAGCGTTTCCAAGCCCTTAAATGAGGGGGTAAAGCCAGAGTTGAAGAATCATAGTTATGATCAAACAACGGAAATACGAACTGAAAGGCTTCTGCAGTACGGTTTACAACATTATATGCATCCCCAAGTTCCCAAAGAAACTCGAAGTGTGGGTTTCGATCAAAAGTACATGGTGGAATTTGATAGATTTGATTTATGATGACTGGTGAAAATGAAATAACGATTCCCCTAACTGTAATAAGTTGAGATGAGGCTACTGTCGTTATCTCAGTGAGAGACGCAAAGAAATCTCTAACAACCGAAATGTTTATTCGACCTCTGGGAGTCCTTATCAACTTTTTCCACCCGCAACCTCGGATTAGATTACGTCCCCACTGATCAATTTTTTCAGTGTTTAAACCTTTCTCCATCAGAATAGGAGAACGGATGAAATTTAGATGTCTCGGGACGTCATTATGAAAACAAGAGGCATGCCCTTCGGGGACCACACCATCAGGCGTATGTGGCTCGTAACTATTAACCGAAGGAGAGGATCGGTTAGACATTTCTTATACAGAGATTTTAAAATAGAAGAAAGGAAAGAATGAGCAAAAGGTTGGCTGTTGCTCTTTTCCTTTTATAGAATACATCCATCAAGCAAAAGTAGAAAAGATCTACTTTCTGCGTGTTTTGTACTTTCCGGATCGATTTGAGAAAGGGCCGGATCGATCCGGCCTCTGAACCAGTAATGTTGTCAGGTCGGTATACTCACGTCGGATCGATCCGGTGAAAAGCCGGATCGATCCGGAACATTACTGTTCACGGACAGAGTCGATTTTGGTAGAAAAATGCCTAGTTTTTTCTAGGTGACAAGTTTTCTTTCTATTTTTGGTTCATCATTTTTTTTTTATGTTATAACGATAAATTTTACTACACGATGCTTAATACCATAATATGAAATGAAAACATGAAAATCGTATTAAAATAAAATCCTACTATGATCAAAACAACTTAAAATTTAACGAAAAAAAGAAAAAAGTGCATGATAAATAAAATTGTTTCAATGTCAAAAACCATAGAATGTTTAAAATTATCACTCCTCTTCATCACTCAGCTCGACGTGGCTTGAACTTGGCATAGCTTGAGAACGGGTCGATTCTTGGGATGGATCTTGAAAATAAGTTGACATCCGTACCGAGCTATCTAGTCCCATCGAGCTCATATCTCTCGTGATATCAGAAAAAGTGCTCCCCCATCTCATCGTGGTATGGCCAAATGATCCAGATCCAGTCCATTCTGATGTCGCAGCTGCCGTAGTACCTGTCGAAAAATCCCCTACACCACTAGTTTGAAATCCAAAAGAATGCGGCATTTGTTGGAAATCTGAGGGTGGTGGCATTGGTGGAATGAAATCGGGCAAGGTATAAGGCTGAGTCTGGCAATGCGGAATATCCATCTCGGCATAGGAAGGGTTCTCGCAAAGATATTCATTTGATATAAACCTCGTATGCCTTGACGTAAATCTTCAGACCATAATTTATTCCTTTCCGCAAAAACAGCCATATTGGCATTAGCACGATGAACATCATAGGCCATGGATTGAAACATATCGTAAGTGATGGTATTCGGAAATTGAGTTCGAGTTTTGATGATGAAGGAGGGACAAGAAGTAGATGGAGTAGGTGAGGTCGCCGACGGTTGGGTCCAAAAAGTTTATTCTTCCCCGCCGGCCTAAGTGGTAAACTAGGACCGATAAGTGTGTCATCCACCATCATCAAATTATCATTTGGGAGCTCGGGGACTCTATCCGACGACACAAGGAAGAAATAAAACACGGAAAAGGCATGTGACTACCTGGTCTAGCAGTCAGGGCAAATTCCTTGGCCCTTCTACACATCACTCTGCCTATATCCACAGGTACATCATTAACTATAGCCCAAGCAATACACAAATCCTCTTTACCAAAAGATGTAAAATGCCGAGACGGGTAAAGAGTGTGACTGATAAAACGCTTAATGGCTTTCATATCCCGGATACATTTCCCATAGGAAAACCTGTTTTCATGCCAGACGGCAGTGGGATCTAACTCATTCTGGGCTACCGCAACAATATGATCAAAGTCTGCTGGCTCATCCAAATTCCAAACTGTATAATAATCCTCATTCTCCGGTATGTCAGGAATACCATAAATAGCATTAATAATGCGAGGAGTAAACGGCACTGTCCTAGTTCTCAGGTTGACAGAGGTTAACTCACCTTCATCCGTAGCATTGTGAGTTGCTACCAAAGAATAAAATTCAGCTACTAAGGTGGTGTTAATCTCTCCCGACCTTAAACTGGCTAACTCCATCCAATGCCTCCCTTCAAAAATATCTTTCACCTCCCTTCCCAAATCTTTAAAGTCTAAGCCCCTCTCTATTGCAACTAAACACTGTCCAAATTTATTTTTCAATGCTTTCTTAGCTGCAGCAGACGCGGTTCTTTCAAAACTAACTGACAATTCTTCTTCTGTTAAAGGCCTAGTTTCTATAACTGGAATTTGGGTAGGGATATGCGGTTTACGTTTTTTACTAGCTTTGGATGATTCGGCCATTCTACGATAGTGACACAATAACAAAACAACACAAAAAAAACAAAACAACACAAAACAACAGTACAAATGTGAGTGACAAAACAGTTGAAAAATAAAAAATTGCATAAAAAACGAAATTAAGAAAATAAGTGACTATAATGTTACCTTACAAAGCTTAAAAAGGTTGAAATTTGGCCGGAAAAGATGGAAAGTCGCCGGAATGAAAGTTGAAGCTTTCCCTTGAAAAATTCTTCAATGTAAATGCAAATTTGAAGAGAGGAGTGGAAAATGAGAAAAGTTTAAGAAGTGGTGTAGTTTAATGGTGATGGTGTGTGATGATTTGAAGGGAAAAAAATTCGAATTGGGGAAGAAGGGGAGGGGCGGCTGTTTTTAGAAAAAAAAAAGAAGAAGAAGAAGAAAGAGGTCCCCGTCCCTTTTTTAGGTTTTTTTAGGTTCCGGATCGATCCGGGTTTAGGTCGGATCGATCCGACCAAAATTTTTTTTTTTTTTTTTTTTTTTTTTTTTTTTTAAAACTTAATAAAACTTCTACAAAAATAAAAAAAAACTTTTTATAAAAACTTTATAAAACTTTTAAATAATTTCATAAAGATCCTATTTATAAAATTTTCAAAAGTTATATAAAAATTTTATAAGTATTACAAAATTCACGAGGGTCCTAATTCCAATACTTCTAAATCTTCCAGAGTTCTGATGTAACGTTCTATCAACCTAACCTTAAGAAATGAGGCGTTCGAATTTTCTCTTTGATCTCCATCGGGATTTTCGGATAACCACCTAATCGTTCCCTTCTTAACAACATTCAAACACTCATCCTGGGATTTGGTTGTGCTTTCCCTACATTTCCCTTCATGCTCACTTTTTCCACAGCGTCTACACCTTCTTAAAAACTTTGCCCTTCTCTTTATCGAACTTCTCGATTTTCCATTACATAGTTCTTTCAGTCTGATCTCCCTCAACAATTGCTTGTTTTTCTCAAAAACTGAAGCTTCTATTCTAAACGCGACATCTTTATCCAAGCCTAATTTCAAAAGCAGTATAAAAATTTCTATTCTATCTAAAAAAGACATCCAGTTCTTTTACGTCTATCCGGTAAAAGACGAAACTACTTTAAACATAAATAAAACACATAAAAGTAGAGTAAAGATAAATAGCACCTGGTATTCGGCCGAGTTTAACTCTCTCGCTTTTCGGTTTCTCGATTTCTCTCGCTTTTTACTTTTTCGGAGGATCGATTAGTAGCATTATTTCTTCTTTCAAAGTGCGGTTCCTTCTCCTTCCACAAATAACTTTACTCTATGGCCATTGGCTATAAAAGTTGTATTTCCATCGATTAGTTCAATGACTCCGCATTTGTAAACTCTCGTTACTTTAAATGGACCGTCCATCTTGATTTAAGCTTTCCGGAAATAACTTTAAACGTGAATTGTACAAGAGTACTCGATCACCTACATGGAACTCACGACTATAGATTCTCTTATCGTGAAAGGATTTCGTGCGTTCCTTGTAGATTCGAGCGTTTTCATAAGAATCGAGACGGAATTCTTCTAGTTCGTCAATTGAAGCAATCTATGATCACCGACAAACCTTAGGATCGAAATTCAAAAATTTAATAGCCCGTAAGGCTCGGTGTTCTAACTCAACCTGGGAGATGACAAGACTTACCAAAAACTAACTTATAGGGAGAACAACCAATTGGTGTTTTAAAAGTCGTTCTATATGCCCATAATGCATCGTCTAGTTTAATCGCCCAGCTTTTTCGATTTGAATCCACTTGTCTTTTCTACAATTCTCTTGATCTCTCTATTAGACACCTCTACCACGACCACCGGTTTGCGGATGATAGGGCGTTCCTAACTTATGCGTTACACCATATTTTTCAATTATCTTGGTAAATGGTCTATTACAAAAGTGTGAACCTCTATCACTAATGATAGCCCTTGGAATGCCATAACGTGTAAATATATTCTTTTTAAGGAATCGTATGACAACTTTGGTATCATTAGTGGGAAGAGCTTCAGCTTCTACCCATTTCGAAACATAATCTACCATTACTAGAATAAATCTTTTTCCAAAAGAAATAGGAAATGGTCCCATGAAATCTATACCCCAAACATCAAATAACTCACATTCTAAAATAGGTTGCATAGGCATTTCATGTTTTTTAGATACATTTCCCCATTTTTGACAAGATTCACAAGATTTGACATATTTATAAGCATCTCTATATAGCGTAGGCCAATAAAAACCACATTGTAAAACTTTAAAAGCGAGTTTTCCAACCTCCATGATGACCTCCCGCCTCACGATCATGACAAAATGATAAAATACTTAAAATTTCATTATCGAGCACACACTTTTCGATTATCCCATCCGAACATTTACGGAAAAGGTCCGGTTCCTCCCAAGTAATAAAATTTTAAGTCATAAAAGAATTTCTTTTTTTTCTCACGCCAAGTCCAATGAGACGGAATATAATCACGGGTTAAGTAATTAATGATATCTCCAAACCAGGGTGACATTTCCTTAGAAGGAATTCTATTCTTTAATAACCGCATGGTTGAAGGAGTATCTATTCTAAAAAGTTGTTCATCGGAAATGAATCTTTAATTTCTATTCCCTTTTCTACATCATTTTCCATTCTACTTAGATGATCCGCTACTACATTCTCACTTCCCTTTTTATCTTTAATTTCAATATCAAACTCCCGAAGTAAGAGAATCCATCTAAGAAGACGTGGTTTCGCATCTTTCTTACTCAAAGCAAATACTTCAAAGTGAATGGTCCGTATAAATTATTACCTTAGAACCAACAATATACGATCTAAACTTATCTAAGGCAAAAATTACAGCCAACGAGTTCTTTTTCGTAGTTGTATAGTTCGGTTGAGCCGCATTTAACGTATGAGATGCATAGTAAATAGCTTTGAGAATTTTGTTATATCTTTGTCCTAAAAGCGCTCCTACAACTAAATCACCGGCATCACACATAATCTCAAACGGTAAATTCCAATCCGGTGCTATTAGCACTGGTGCAGTAGTTAATCTCGCTTTTAAGGTCTGAAAAGCTTCCTTACATTTACTATCGAAGTTAAAAGGTACTTCCTTTTCAAGCAAATGACTTAGAGGCTTTGCTATCTTTGAAAAATCTGCAATAAATCTCCTATAAAATCCTGCATGTCCAAGAAATCCTCTTAGAGTCCTTAGATTAACTGGTGGCGGTAATTTTTCAATTACTTCAACCTTAGCTTTATCAACTTCAATTCCCATTTCAGAGATTCTATGGCCTAGAACAATTCCTTCTGATACCATTAAATGACATTTTTCCCAGTTTAGAACTAAATTGGTATCTTCACAACGTTGCAACACTCTTTCTAAGTGCGACAAACATTTACCAAAAGAATCTCCGTAAACACTAAAGTCGTCCATAAAAATTTCCAAGAATTTCTCAACCATATCAGAAAATATAGCCATCATGCATCTTTGAAACGTAGCTGGAGCATTACATAAACCAAACGGCATTCTTTTATACGCAAAAGTTCCATAAGGACAAGTGAAAGTAGTTTTCTCCCTATCTCCTGCTGCAATGAAAATCTGTAAATATCCTGAATAACCATCTAAGAAACAGTAATATTTATGACCACTTAACCGTTACAACATTTGAACTATGAATGGAAGTGGATGATGATCTTTCTTAGTATGATCATTTAGTTTCCTAAAATCAATGCACATTCGATATCCTGTAATTTCTCTTGTTGGAATCCATTCATTTCTATCATTTTCTTTCACTGTGAAACCTCCTTTCTTTGGTACCACTTGAGTTGGACTCACCCATTCACTATCCGATATGGGAAAAATTATTCCCATCTCTAATAGCTTAATGACCTCTTTCTTAACAATTAACCGCAAATTTGGGTTGAGGCGGCGTTGCGGTTGAATACAAGGCTTAGCATCTTCCTTCGAATTATCTTATGAACGCAAATCTCGTGGCTAATACCTCGAATATCAAAGAATCGTCCATCCAAAAGCTTTCTTATGCTTTTTCAACATTCTAAGTAATTGATCTTCTTGTTGCTCAAGTTAAAGCCGATGAAATAATAATCGGTAATAGATTATCAGTTTCAAGAAAAGCATATTTCAGATTTAAAGGTAATGGTTTCAAGTCCAGGTTCTTTGGCGGATCTTCTATTGACGATTTAAGAACTGGTCCTTCTAGTTCTAATTCCAAGTACTTATGCCATGGTGGCTTAAAGGTAAAACTTTCGTATCTAAAGAAAGAATTATCTCTTTCATTTCAATGTCTTCCTCATCTTCTTTATAGATAGACGAGAGTTAAGCATTCTTCTAATCTGTCTTCAAAAGTTGGTAATCGATTATCATAGACGAATGAATATCTTCTATAAAAGAACATGATTCGATGATGCATGATTCATAGCTTTGAAAATATTGAAAGTAACTTCGTCTTCATTGACTCTTAAGATTAATTCTCCTTTCGAACATCGATTAAAGTTCTTCCTGTAGCTAGAAATGGACGACCTAGAATAAGAGGTGCTGAATAACCGTCTTCCATTTCCATAACTACAAAGTCTACTGGAAAATAGAATTTGTCTACTTTAACCAATACGTCCTTTATAACTCCTTTAGGGTACTTAATTGATCTATCTGCCATTTGCAGAGTCATTTCAGTCTTAGTAAGCTTTCCTATGCCTAACTTTCTATAATCCTCATAAGACATGAGATTTATACTTGCTCCTAGATCACATAAGACCTTCTTAAACGTAAATCCTCCAATTTCACACGGAATGGTAAAACTACCAGATCTTTCGGTTTAGGTGGTAACTTATCGCACGGAATTGCGGAACATTCTTCATTTAGGCATATATTCTCATATTCCTCTAATTTTTTCTTGTTTGACGAGAATTTCTTTCGTAAATTTTCCATAGGCAGTATATTAATCAAAGCTTCGATAACAGGGATATTAACTTGAATATGACGAAAAGTGTCCAGAAACGAGCATACTTCTTATCGCTTTTGCCTTTTTGATTTGATCTTTAGGAGGGTAAGGTAAAGATTCTAGATCTATAACCCTTGGCTCCTTTGTCAGTTTCTCTTTTCCTTTTTTCTTAAACCTTTGAGTATTACTCAGTCGCCATGTTTCAGGTTCTTGAATTCTTTCTTTTAAATTGTTCCCTGAATCAATCTCTACTTTGATTCCTTCATTTCTTCCTGGTTTTTCATCCTTGTTTTCATTATTTTCCATTCTAACATGTTCCTTAAATAAAGTCCTTAAATCTTTATCCATGGGATCTTTCGAATCTTAGGGATTTTTACCCAATTTTCCCTTTCACTTTCAGGTTCCGAACTTTTATTTCTTTTCAAGAAGTTGTCTATAATTTCTTCTTCCTCATCTGTAAATTCAAGTTCATCTTTAGTTCTATCATTCCTACCATCTAAGTCATCTTCTACTTCATTATTCCCAAGGTTTTCAACTCCATTACTTCCACTGAGCTTCCTACTTCTCGTAACTACAACATTTACCTCTCTTGGGTTCCTTTCAGTGTTACTTGGTAATCCTCCTGGGGGTCCGTTGTTATTACGTTCACCCGCCCTACTCAAATGATCTTCCATATTCCTTAATGAGGCTTCTATCGTTCTCATCCCGGTATCATGTCCACTCATAGATGTTTTCATTGAACTCATGTCCTTAGTGACTGTACCAATAGAAGTTACCATTGTTTCTATATTTTTAGATTGAGTAGATACTACACCCATCATATTTTCCATTAGTTTTTCCCATTTTTCAACTCCTTCGCAGTTGAGTAGAACTTTGAGTTACCGGTATACTTTGAGTGGTATGTTGAGGATAGGATCTAGGTAATGATTGTAAATTCGATTAGATGTGTTTTCTTGATAAACTTGATTATTATTCAAGTTCCTATATGGAACTCGGATACGGCGGTTGTCCTTGCTTGCTAGGGTTTTCGACCATCGATAAGTAGGGTGATCTCTTCTAATAGTATTGAACGAGTTTGAATAAGCATTGTTTAAATTTCTATCGTCGAAGAAAACTCACCTCCTCTCTTGAGCATCCCGTCGGTTCTTCAATCCCTAGTGGTATTTTATCCTGATTTGAGTATTCAGTTGGTGTACTATTTTCTGAACTTTGGTTCTTATTCTGTTGTAATCCATCAAACTTCCTACTCAAATTTT
Source organism: Gentiana straminea (assembly GCA_036785695.1). Lineage (NCBI taxonomy): Eukaryota > Viridiplantae > Streptophyta > Magnoliopsida > Gentianales > Gentianaceae > Gentiana > Gentiana straminea. Next base: position 1,630,507 of record JAVUPR010000298.1, read on the forward strand.
CTAAATGTGCTAGAACTTCCGTTTTAGACGTACATTCTCCTGCAAAAGCTACTTTTCTGGTGCTAGAACCGGTTTCCCACATTTCGTTATTTTTGGAAATCTTTTCGATGGCATCGTAAACTAATTGAGCCTCACTCATCATTAAAGAACCACCACATGCATGGTCTACATCAAGCACGTGAATCTTTTCTTAATTTACGACGAGTAAAAGTTGAATTTGCATGTCTAAAGAATAACCATGGTCGGGACACGCTCTTAACAATTTTTTAAATCTTTCCCACGCATTCCCAAGCGTTTCTTCAGATCCTTGTCTAAAATTAGCAACCTCGACTTTTAATTCCAAATTCCGTCCAGGAGTGAAGTATTGTTTCAGAAATTCAGTTTGAATCTCCTCCCAACTTGTAAGTGAATGATGCGGAAGAGACATAAACCAATCTCGGGCTCGTCCTTTTAGAGAAAAAGGAAACATAGTCATCCTTGTTAATTCCTTGTGAGCACCTTGACTTTTGGCTGTATTGCACAGTTCTTCAAAAAGATAGAGATGATGATGCGGATCTTCATCATCTTCTCCTAGGAATTGGGCTCTTGCGTCAATCAAACCAAAAAGATGAGATTTAATCTCGAAATTATTCGCTCCTTCATTAGGTAAAAGTATGGGATTATTAGTCTGATTTCTTCTTATGGTTTGGTCACGCGATAGGCCTTGGGTTTCATCGGGTTGTTACGATTATTTCGGTTCCGATTCGATTATTTCTATTATTATTATTATTTTGATTATTAAGGTTAACGGGGTTTTGTCCATGCCCTAGAGCATGTTCCAGCCCTTGTTCAGGTGTTTCATCACTGATTTCAGCCATTCTCGTATTTCTGTTTGAAGATGATTCGTCAGGATTTCCCTGACTAGTATGACCACGTTTTCTCTCTACTCTTAACTGGCCTTTCGTAAGTGTTTATGTCGGGCTTATAAGGAGTGAGTGGGGCCTTACCACTTCTGGTCATCAACTAACGAAAATAGAAAATAACACGAAATTGATAGTAGTAAAATTTGGTAACTTACCTATAAGGTAAGTACCGACAAAAATAAAATTAGAAATGAGATAAGAAAAGTGTTGACTTATTCTCGAGAATTTTGAGCTAATACAAGTAGTAACCATAGACACAAAAAAGAAATTAGCGTCGTTCCCCGGCAACGGCGCCAGAAAGCTGACGTTTTCCCCGGCAACGGCGCCAGAAAGCTGACGTGGCCTTTTCTAGTGCTAATACCAGTCCTTAACCGACAGTGTATCGGGTCAAACTGTAGTGCTAGTATGGTGAGTCAGAGTATCGTATCCTCAGGGAACTTTGTAATTCTTTTAAGTGTGGTTAAACACCAAAGAGCTTTTATTAACTCAATCTAAATCTCAGTTTTATAGCACAGAGATAACTAATGACTTAAAATAAAATAAATGCATAAATTAAAATTTATTCTAATATAATATATATAAATATATAAATATATATAGATATGCATAAGTTGCAAAGTATATATATAGATATAAATATATAGATGCCAAATATATTAATAGAGAACTAGCCAAAGTTTATATAATTGATTTATACGATCTTTTCAGTGAGTGGAATGTGCTCGATCTTTAGGTTCAATTGAGTAAATGAAACGGTGTACTCCTAAGGTTAACAATTCGTCCTCACATTAGTGTATGAAATTGTCATATGTCCATTGTCATCGGTCCAAATCCACAATCGTTACGGTTTTTCCGAACAGGTCCCGAGTACGATTCTACCTTTGAATAAAAAGGAGTCATTCCGTTCGTCAAACGGTCAATTTTATTTAAAGGCTCCGGTTGTCAAGGCCGGACGATTCAACTTTCCGGTTTAAGTTTCAATTAACTGATGAATTTAACATTATTACGATCTTGAGTACAAGTTTTAATAAGATTTATCTTTTTAGGACAAATCTGCCCCCGAATAGGAAACTGGATTCCGTTGTCACGTTTTCACTCGGCCAATTTTTACCCTCCGGTTTTTCTATTAACGAGTTCATAACTTAATTACGAGGCGTCAATTCATAATTAGATTATGAATTCTTTCAAGTCAAACTTTATCAATAGAAAAAGATTCAATTAGCTCAATTTTATTCAATTTTACTTAGACAACATTCCTTTACCGAAAAGATCGAAATAAAACGATTACATAACTTTGGCTAGTTATTAGATTTAGCCTACTAACATTATACGAAAAGATAAAAAACAAACATAACAAACATAAATACTTTAGAAATTTTACCCGATTACAACGATTGGATTAGAAGATGTATTTTTCCGGATGCTACAACAACTTCAACAACATTGATCTTCTGATAATTTCTCGAGCATTATGACGATACTACTTTATTTATGGCATAAGGCCTATATATATACATACTACTACTACTACTAAAAAGAGGTAAAAGAAATATATTTGGTACCCTCCTTTGTGCCTGCAATGCTGCCCTTTTATAGGCAATTTTTCCCTTGCCGGATCGATCCGAGAAAGGGCCGGATCGATCCGGGAATAAAAAATATTATCCCAGGATTATTCTCTGCAGGGCCACATGCTGGATAATCATTATGCCTCCTCGGATCGATCCGAGGTAAATCCGGATCGATCCGGATAGATTTTTTCTCAATCTTAATCCGAAACTTGATAAAATCATAACTTGAGCTCTGGATCTCCAAATGACATAATTCAAGATGCGTTGGAAAGCTCTTGAGGAGATCTATAACTTCCATGAAGACTTCTTTTTCAGAAAATGCCTTTTTACTGGGCCATTTGTTCGTTGAAAATATAACTTGATACGGCGTCACGAACCACTGATCCACTTGAACTTTAAATCTCGTGGCACTTCCTTTATTCCTTCAAAAGATATGATTTTACTCCACAAAATGTCGTCACTCGGGGTCTTGGTTTACCTAAGGTCTGTAAAACACCAAAAATACCCACGTGAATCTGACACGACACTCCGGTTATTAACCCGGTACAAAATTTATAACTTTTTATCATTTTTTACTAGATTTTTATAGTATTTAGATTTATTCATAGCTATTAATATTTTATAAGATTATCGTTATATTTTATTATATTTTATATAAAAAGAGTCGATAACGTATATAAAACATCGTAATTTTTATCATATAAATGTTATACATCAGTAGCTGACGCCGAATCTCCAGATTGGGGTTTCTAATTATTGCCTCGGAAAACCGGTATAGACCGCCGGTTTACCGAGGGCGGCATTTCCTATTTCTGGAATCTACATTGTTCATTCTGATTAATTCAAGTAAATTATGTTGGAAGTAGCGCCCGAAAGACAATTTATGTAATTGTTTTTAGAATTAATAAATGATAGATTTATTCTCATCTTATTACTTGCTTCTTGCTTGTAAGTAATACACTTCTGAAAACCCTAAGTTGTATCATATATAGCCATATAACTTAGTGTGTGTCATATATGAGGATTAAGTTTATGGTGATACACTTGAAATGTTAGTCCTTGGTGAAGTTAATCAAAGTATGGGGTCTATTGATTAAACAACCATTAATGCGCCCAGAACATTATATGGTGTGACCGTCCTATCTAGATCGTCGACATTGGTTGTCTAGGTGGGGCATTTATATATGAAAAGAGTCATATAGGACTGGACCGATTTAATTTGAGTTTCTCACATAATTCCGTGATTGAGAAATCTTATTAAATCACAAGATGGTCATATATGGATTAACCTTAATCCTGAAGTGATTACAGACTCCTACTTGTTTCAGGATAGGGTTTGATGTGTTCATTAAGGATCGCTAAGAGGCACGGTCCGAATCACTTTCACGTTGGTGATGTATAACATTTATATGATAAAAATTACGATATTTTATATATTTTATCAACTCTTTATATATAAAATATAAGAAATTATAACGATAATCTTATGAAATATTAATAGTTATGAATAAATCTAATTAATATAAAAATCTAGTCAAAGTAATAAAAAGTTATAAATTTTGTACCGGTTTAGTAACCGGAGTGTCGTGTCAAATTTACGTGGGTATTTTTGGTATTTTATTGCAGATTTTTAGGTAAACCAAGACCCCGAGTGACGACACTTTTTGAAGTGAAAACATGTCTTTTAAAGGAAGTAAGGAAGTGCCACGAGATTTAAAATTCAAGTGGATCATCAATTCGTAGTATTATTATCGAATTATATTTTCGACGAACAAATGGCCCATCAAAAAGGCATTTTCTGAAGAAGAGTCCTTCATGAAAGTTATAGATCTTTTGAAGAGCTTTCTAACGCTTCTTGAATTATGACATTTGGAGATTCAGAGCTCAAGTTATGATTTTATCAAGTTTCAGATCAAGATGTGAAAAATGCTACCCGGATCAATCCGGATTAACCTCGGATCGATCCGGCCTTTCAGTTAGGAAACATAATGATGATTAGCATGTGATTCTGCAGAGGATAAGCCGATGGGATAATATTTTTTATTCCCGGATCGATCCGGCTTCACCTCGGATCGATCCGGCCTTGAAAAATTTGTCTATAAATTCAAGGATTGCGATCTCGAAGGGTACCAATATATATATGTACCTATATATATATATATATATATATATATATATATATATATATATATATATAAATATAAGGTACCAATATATATCTTCTAATCTCCTAAATTAAGTAGTAGTAATGTATATATTAGTAGGCATTCTGCCATAAATAATGTAGAAGCTGTAGTATCGTTGTAATGCTTGGACGGTTATCGGGAGTTCGATGTTGAAGAAGTTGTTGTAATTTCCGGAAAATACGGCCTCTAAATCAGCAGTTGTAACCTGGTAATATTCTAAAGTTTTATGTTTGTTTTTATGTTTTTCTTTATAATGTTAGTAGGCTAAATCTATAACTAGCCAAGATATGTAATTGAAATATTTCGATCTTTTTGGTAAAATGGATGAAGACTATAACTAAAATTGATTAAAATTGAATTTGATGAATCTTTTTCTACTTGAAATGTATTGAAAATATTCGTATTGACGTAATTAACCAATATGAATAGCACCATAACCTAATGACGAACTAAACGGTGAAATTAGGATATGAGAAAAAGGTAGAAAAACCGGAGGGTAAAAATGGCCGAGTGAAAACGTGACAACGGAATCCTATTTCCTACCCGGGGTAGAATTGTTTTATCTTTTGAAAAGAGAAACATTTCTTGAAATTATCTCGTACTCGAGATCTAATTACGTTAATTCACCCGTTCGATCAAGATCCTTAACATTGACCGTATGACAAAACGGAGTACCCAATCTTTTGGATGACATTGGACGAGCTTGATGAGACATATGACAGTTTCGTACGCTCGTGTGAGAGGGAACTGTTGAGCTGAGGAGTGCACCGTTTCACATATTCAATTGGACCTAATAAAAAGGAAGAACGAGCACATCCATTAAGCTAAAAAGATTGAATAATCCAATTACATATATCTTGGCTAGTTCTATAATAATTATTAGTATTTAATATATTGGTATCTATATATATATATATATATATATATATTTTACTATTTATGTATTACTATATATATTTATGTATTTATATATATTATAATAGTTTAGTTTTAATTTATGCATTTATTTTCTGTTTATTAGTATAGATTCGTATGATTAACCTGCGATTTAGATCGAGTTAATAATAGCTGTTTGGTGTTTAACCACACTTAAAAGAATTACCACGTTCCCCGAGGATTCGACACCTGACTCACCATACTAGCACTATAATTTGACCCGGTACACTGCCGGTAAGGATTATAATAGTCTAGAAATAGTCCGTCAGCTTTCTGGCGCCGTTGCCGGGGATGCGTCGCTAATTTTTCTTTGTGTCTATGGTTACTACTTGTATCAGCTCAAAATTCTCGAGGATAAGTCAACACTTTTTCTTATCTCATTTCTATTTTATTTTTCGTTGGTATCTACTTTCTTTTAGTTACCAATTTTCTTCTTTTACCAAAGTCGAGTATTTTCTATTTTCGTTAGTTGATGACCAGAAGCGGTAAGGCCCCACTCACTCCTTATAAGCCTGACATAAACACTTACGAAAGGCAGTTAAGAGTAGAGAGTAAACGTGGTCATACTAGTCAGGGAAATCCTGACCAAGAATCATCTTCAAATCGAAATACGAGAATGGCCGAAATCAGTGATGAAACACCTGAACAAGGGCTAGAACATGCTCAAGGGCATGGACAACACCCTATTAACCCTAATAATAATCAAAATCCTAATAATAGGAATAATCAGAATCGGAACCAGAATAATCGTAATAACCCACCAAACCCGAGACCTATCTGTGATCGACCATAAGAAGAACCGACTAATAATCCCATTCTTTTACCCAATGAAGGAGCAAATAATTTCGAAATTAAATCTCATCTTTTTGGTTTAATTGACGCAAGAGCCCAATTTCTAGGAGAAGATGATGAAGATCCACATCATCATCTCTATCTTTTCGAAGAATTGTGCAATACAGCCAAAAGTCAAGGTGCTCATCGTGAATTAACGAGGATGTCTATGTTTCCTTTTTCTTTAAAAGGACGAGCACGAGATTGGTTTATGTCTCTTCCACATCACTCACTGACTAGTTGGGAGGATATTCAAACCGAATTTTTGAAACAATATTTCACTCCGGACGAAATTTGGAATTAAAAGTCGAGGTTGCTAACTTTAGACAAGGATCCGAAGAAACGCTTGGGAATGCCTGGGAGAGATTTAAAAAACTATTAAGAGCTTGTCCCGACCATGGTTATTCCTTAGATATGCAAATCCAACTTTTCGTCGTAAATTACGAAAAGACTCACGTGCGGATGTAGATCATGCATGTGGTGGTTCTTTAATGATGAGTGAAGCACAAAAGTTTACGATGCTATAGAAAAGATTTCCAAGAATAATGAATGTGGGAAACCGGTTCTAGCACCGTAAAAGTAGCTTTTGCAGGAGAATGTACATCTAATACGAAGTTCTAGCACATTTGGAGAATTTGAGTAGGAAATTTGATGGCCTACAATCTAACAAAAACCTAAGTTCGTAAAATAGTACACCCACCGAATACTCAAATCAGATAATATGCCATTAGGGATTGAAGAACCAACAGATATTCGAGAGAGGAGGTAAGTTTTCTTCAAGCAAAGATAGGAATTTGAACAATGCATATTCAAACTCGTTTAATGCTATTAGAAGAGACCACCCAACTTTTCGATGGTCCGAAAACCCTAGTAAGCAAGGACAACCGCCATATCCAGCTCCATATAGGAATTCGTCTAATAATCAAGTTTATCGTGGAGATACCTCTAATCGAATTTACAATCATTACCCGATCCTATCCTCAACACACCACTCAAAGTATACCAAGAACTCAAAGTTCAACTCACCTGTCAGTAAGGGGTTGAAAAATGGGAGAAACTAATGGAAAATATGATGGGTGTGGTGTCTACTCAAGCTAAAAATATGGAAACAATGATGACTTCTATAGGTACAAATACCACTAAAGATATGAGTACAATAAAAACATCTATGAGTGGCCATGATACCGTAATGAGAACGATAGAAGCCTCATTAAGAAATATGGAAGATCATTTGAGTAGGGAAGGTGAACGTAAAACAAGAGACCACCAGGAGGATTACCAAGTAACACTGAAAGAAATCCGAGAGAGGTAAATGCTGTAGTTACCAGAAGTAGAAAACTCTGTGGTAGTAATGGAGTAGAAAACTTCGGAAATAATGAAGTAGAAGATGATTTAGATGGTAAGAATGATGAAACTAAAGATGAACATGAATTTACTGATGAGGAAGAAGAAATTATAGAAAATTTCTTGAAAAGAAATAGAAGTATGGAACCTGAAAATAAAGGTGAGAAATGGATAAAAATCCCGAGGATTCTGAAAGATCCCATGGATGAAGATTTAAGAAATTTATTCAAGGAACATGTTAGAGTAAATGATACTGAAAGCAAGGATGATAAACAGGAAGAGTTGAAAAATCGGAAGTAGAGATTGATTCAGGGGAGCGTTTTAAAGAAAAAAAATCATGATACATGGCAAACAAGTAACACTCCAAGATTTAAGGAGAAAGGAAAAGAGAAAATGACTTCGGGATCAAAGGTTATAGATTTAGAATCTTTACCTTACCCACCTAAAGATCAAATTAAAAAAATAAAAACTGATAAGAAGTATGCTCGTTTCCTTGATACTTTTCGTCATCTTCATGTTAATATCCCTGTTATCGAAGCTCTAGTTAATATGCCTGCCTATGGAAAGTTTCTAAAAGATATTCTCTCAAACAAGAAAAAGTTAGAAGAATATGAGAATATTTGCCTCAATGAAGAATGTTCTGCAATTTTACAGCATAAATTACCACCTAAAATGAAAGATCCTGGTAGTTTTACAATTCCTTGTGAAATTGGAGGATTTTTGTTTAAAAAGTACTATGTGATCTTGGAGCAAGTATTAATCTCATGTCTTACGAGGATTATAAGAAACTAGGCATAGGAAAACTTACGAATACCGAAATGACTCTTCAAATGGCAGATAGATCGCTTAAATACCCTAAAGGAATTATCGAGGATGTATTGGTTAAGATAGATAAATTCTACTTCCCAGTAGATTTTGTAGTCATGGAAATGGAAGAAGGATATTCAGCGCCACTTATTCTAGGTCGACCATTCCTAGCTACAGGAAGAACGTTAATCGATGTCCAAAAAGGAGAATTAATACCGAGAGTTAACGAAGATACAAGCTTGCTTTCAATATATTCAAAGCTATGAAACATCCATACAGATCACCGTAATCATGTTCTTTTATTGAGGATATTCATAATGTCTATGATATTCAATTACCAAACTTATGAAGACAGATTAGAAGAATGCCTAGCATTGTCTATCTATAAAGAGAATAAGAAGGACACTGAAATGAAAGAGATAATCCTTTATCTAAATAAAGGAAGTTTTAGTCCTAAACCACCATGGCATCAGTATTTGGAATTAGAACTGGAAGGTCCAGCTTCTAAAACCTTCAGTAGAAGATCCACCCAGTAATCTAGAGTTGAAACCACTTCCTTTAAATCTTAAGTATGCTTTTCTTGAAACTAATAATCTATTACCGGTTATTATTTCGTCAACCTTAACTGAGCTACAAGAAGACCAATTACTTAGAATGTTGAAAAAGCATAAGAAAGCATTTGGTTGGACAGTAGCTGATATTCAAGGAATTAGCCCTGAGATTTGCGTTCATAAAATTATTCTAAAGGAGGACGCTAAACCTTGTATTCAGCCACAACGCCGCTTCAATCCGAATTTGCAGCTAATTGTTAAGAAAGAGGTTATTAAACTATTAGAAATGGGGATAATCTTTCCTATATCTGATAGTGAATGGGTAAGTCCAACTCAAGTGGTACCAAAGGAAAGGAAAATGATAAAAATGAATGGATTCCGACAAGAGAAATTACCGGATATCGAATGTGCATTGATTTTCGAAAACTTAACGATCATACTAAGAAAGATCATCATCCACTTCCATTCATAGTGCAAATGTTGGAACGCTTAAGTGGACATAAGTATTACTGTTTCTTAGATGGTTATTCAGGATATTTACAAATATTCATTGCAGCAGGAGATAGAGAAAAGACTACTTTCACTTGTCCGTATGGAACCTTCGCTTATAAAAGAATGCCGTTTGGTTTATGTAATGCACCAGCTACATTTCAGAGATGTATGATGGCTATATTTTCTGACATGGTCGAGAAGTTTTTAGAAATTTTTATGGACGACTTTAGTGTATACGGAGATTCCTTCGATGAATGTTTATCGCACTTAGAACGAGTGTTACAACGTTGTGAAGATACCAATTTAGTTTTAAACTGGGAAAAATGTCATTTAATGGTATCAGAAGGGATTGTTTTAGGACATAGAATCTCTGAAGTAGGTATCAAAGTTGATAAAGCTAAAATCGAGGTAATCGAAAAGTTACCTCCACCAGTTAATTTAAGAACTCTAAGAGGATTTCTTGGACATGTAAGTTTTTATAGAAGATTCATTGCAGATTTCTCAAAAATAGCAAAGCCTCTAAGTCATTTACTTGAAAAGGAAGTACCTTTTAACTTTGATAGTAAATGTATGGAAGCCTTTCAGACCCTAAAAGCGAGGTTGACTACTGCACCAGTACTAGTGGCACCAGATTGGAGTTTGCCGTTTGAAATTATGTGTGATGTGAGTGATTTAGCTGTAGGAGCAGTTTTAGGTCAAAGATATAACAAAGTACTCAAAGCAATTTACTATGCATCTCACACATTAAACGTAGCTCAACTTAATTACGCAACTACAGAAAAAGAACTGTTGGCTGTAATTTTTGCCTTAGATAAGTTTAGATCGTATATTGTTGGATCTAAGGTTATTATCTATACGTACCATTCATTTCGAAGTACTTACTAAGTAAGAAAGATGCTAAACCACGTCTTCTTAGATGGATTCTCTTACTTCAAGAATTTGATATTGAAATTAAAGATAAAAAAGGAAGTGAAAATGTAGTAGCAGATCATCTAAGTAGAATGGAAAATGAAGGAAAGGGAATTGAAATACAAGATTCATTTCCTGATGAACAATTGTTTAGAATCGATACTCCTTCAACCATGCAATTATTAAAGAATAGAATTCCTTCTAAGGAAATGTCACCCTGGTTTGGAGATATCGTTAATTACTTTACCTGTGATTATATTCCGTCTCATTGGACTTGGCAACAGAAAAAGAAATTCTTTTACGACTTAAAATTTTATTACTGGGAAGAACCAGACCTTTTCCGTAAATGTTCGGATGGGATAATCAGAAAATGTGTGCCTAATAATGAGATTTTAAGTATTTTGTCGTTTTGCCATGATCGTGAGGCAGGAGGTCACCATGGAGGATGGAAAACCGCTTTTAAAGTTTTACAATGTGGTTTTTATTGGCCTACACTGTATAGAGATGCATATAAATATGCGAAATCTTGTGAATCATGCCAAAAATGGGGAAATATATCAAAAAAACATGAAATGCCTCTTCAACCGATCTTAGAGTGTGAATTGTTTGATGTTTGGGGTATAGATTTCATGGGACCTTTCCCTATATCTTTTGGAAAAAGATTTATTCTTGTAATGGTAGATTATGTTTCAAAATGGGTAGAAGCTGAAGCTCTTCCAACTAATGATACCAAAGTTGTCATAAGATTCCTTAAAAGGAATATATTTACTAGGTATGGCATTCCGAGGGCTATCATTAGTGATAGAGGTTCACACTTTTGTAATAGACCATTTACCAAGATAATCGAAAAATATGGTGTAACACATAAGTTAGGCACACCCTATCATCCGTAGACCGGTGGTCGCAGAGGTGTCTAATAGAGAAATTAAAAGAATTGTAGAAAAAACAAGTGGACTCAAATCGTAAAACTCGGGCAGAAACCGGATGATGCATTATGGGCATACGTAACAGCCTTTAAAACACCAATTGGTTGTTCCCCCTACAAACTAGTTTTTGGTAAATCTTGTCATCTCCCCGTTGAATTAGAACACCGGGCCTTTTGTGCTATTAGATTTTTGAATTTAGATCCTAAGGTCGTCGGTGATCATAGATTACTTCGTTAACGTAACTAGAAGAGTTTCGTCTTGATGCTTATGAAAACGCTCGAATCTACAAGGAACGCACGAAATCTTTTCACGATAAGAGAATCTATAGTCGTGAGTTCCATGTAGGTGATCGAGTGTTATTGTACAATTCACGTTTAAAGTTATTTCCAGGTAAGCTTAAATCAAGATGGACAGTCCATTTAGAGTAACAAGGGTTTACAAATCTGGAGCTGTTGAACTAACTGATGGAAATACAACATTTATAGCCAATGGCCACAGGGTGAAGCTATTTGTGGAAGGTGAAGGGATCTCATTGAAAAAGGAAGTAATGTTGCTGATCGATCCTCCGCAAAACTAAAAGCAGGAAAAATAAGTTCAATTTCGAATCCCGTGTGCTATCTTTCTTTACTTTACTTTTCTCGTGTTTTATATGTTTAAACTAGTTTCGTCTTTTACCGGACGTACGTAAAAGAACGGATGCCTTTTTTAGATAGATTAGAGTTTTTATTTTGCTTTTGAAGTTAGGCCTTGATAAAGATGTCGCGTTTATAATAGAAGCTTTAGTTTTTGAGAAAAACAAGCAATTATTGAGAGAGATCGATTGAAAGAAGTATGTAATGGAAAATCGAGAAGTTCGATAAAGAGAAGGGCAAAGTTTTTAATGCGATGCAGAATCTGTGGAAAAAGTGAGCATACTGAGAAATGTGGAGAAAGCACAACCAAATCTCAGGATGAGTGTTTGAATGTTGTTAAGAAGGGAACGATTAGGTGGTTATCCGAAAATCCCGATGGATGTCAAAGAGAAAATTCGAACGCCTCATTTCTCAAGGTTAGGTTGATAGAACGTTATATCAGAACTCTGGAAGATTTAGAAATAGCGGAATTAGGACCCCTATAAGTTTTTATACATATATAAAATTTTTTATATAACTTTTGAACATCTTATATATAGGATCTTTATGAAATTATTTACAGTTTTATAAATTTTTTTTTATAAAGGTTTTATTTAAAATTAGTAGAAGTGTTATTAAGGTTTTATAAAGATTTTATTAAGTTCTTTATTGAGTTTTAGTAAGTTTTAAATAAAAAAAAAAAAAATAATATTTTGGTCGGATCGATCCGACATAACCCCGGATCGATCCGGGACCTAAAAAACCTAAATAGAACGGGTTCTCCCTTCTTCTTCCTCTTCCAATTTTTTTCTTCAAACAACCGCCCCACACCCCCCCCCCCCACTCGAAATTTTTTCTTCAAAATCATCACCAAAAATCACTCTCAAACCACCCCACTCCTTATTTCTTCTCATTTTCCTCTCTTCTCTTCAATCTTTCATTCAATTTTGAAAAATTTTCAAAAAAAGCTTCAACTTTTAACTCCGGCGACATTCATCTTTTCCGGCCAACTCTTCAACCTTTTTAGCACTATAAGGTAACAACTTAGTAATGTATTTTGTTAATTTCGTTTTTTATGCAACTTTTTATTTATTTTCAACTGTTTTGTTACTCATTTGTGTACTGTTGTTTTGTTTGTTTTGTTGTTTTTAAATTATTGTGTCGTTATCGTAGAATGGCCGAATCATCAAAAGCCGCTAAAAAACGTAAGCCAAATATCCCTACCCAAATCCCGGTCATAGAGACACGGCCTTTAACACCTGAAGAATTGGCCGTTAGTTTTGAAAGAACCGCGTCTAGAGCAGCTAAAAATGCGTTAAAGAATAAGTTTGGAAAATGTTTGGTTGCGATAGAAAGGGGTTTAGATTTCAAGGATTTGGGAAGGAAGTGAAAGCGATTTTTGAAAGTAGACAAGTGGATGGAGTTAGCCAGTTTAAGAGAAGGTGAAGTTAACACGACCTTGGTTGCTGAGTTTTATTCTCTGTTAGCAACTCATAATGCAACAGAAGATGGTGAGTTAACTTCTGTAACCTTAAGAACCAGGACAGTGCCGTTTACTCCTCATATTATAAATGCTATATATGGTATTCCTGATGTACCAGAAGATGAGGACTATTATACAGTGTGGAATCTTGATGAACCTGCAGATTTTGACCATGTAGTCTTAATGTACCCGTAACGAGTTAGATCCTACGCCTATAGATGGCATGAAAACAGATTCTCATATGGAAAGTGTATAAGGGATATGAGAGCCATTAAGCGTTTTATCAGTTCGACTCTTTACCCTACTCGTCATTTGACATCTTTTGGTAAGGAGGATCTGTGTATTGCATGGGCTATGGTCAATGATATACCCGTGGATGTAGGCAAGGTCATGTATAAACGGGCCAAGGAATTTGTCACGATCGCTAAACCCAGCAATCATATGCCTTTTCCTTGTTTTATTTCTTCATTATGTCGGCAAATAGGTGTTCCTGAGCTACCTAATGATAACCTGGTTATGGTTGATGAAACATTGATAGGCCCTAGTTTGCCAGCTCAACCGGCGGGAAAAATAGATTTTGTGAACCCAAACCGCCGCCGACCTCATCCTATTCCACCTGTTTCTCAACCCACCACTGTTCCTCCATCATCGAGTCATACACAATCTCAGCTTCCAAATACCATCACGTATGACATGTTTCAATCCTTATCCTATGATGTTCATCGTGCCAATGCCAATATGGCTATTTATGCGGAAAGGAATAGGCAATGGTCCGAAGATTTAAGGCAAGGCATGCGCGGTATATATCAGATGAATATACTTTCGAACCCAGCCTACGCCGAAATGAACATTCCGCAATGCCAATCTGAGCCATATACCTTGCCCGAAATAATTCCACCAATGCCACCTAGATCAAACTTCCAACCAATGTCACATTCTTTTGGAAATCAAACTAGTGGTGTAGGTGATTTTTCGACAGGTACCACGGCGGCAGCTACATCTAGTTGGGGAGGATTTGGAGCATTTGGCCACACCACGACATGATGGGGAAGCACTTTTGCTGATATCACGACAGGGATGAGTTCTATGGGATTCGATGGTTCGGTTAGGATGACGACGCCTTTGCAAGAACCATTCCATGAATCGACTCATGATCCTGCAAGTTCTCAAGCCATGCCGAGTTCGAGCTATGTCGAGATGAGAGATGATGAGGAGTGATTTGAAACATTCTATGATCTGTTGAAACTTAAACAATTTATTTTCGAACAACTAGTTTTTGATCTCTATTTTCGTATGATTTTATTTTCGTATGATTTTATTTTTACGCACCGTGTAGTAAATTTTGTCGTTATCAATATTCTACAAAAATAAAATAATAAAATAAGAAACCAAAGTTTTTAAGAAAAAATTATCAAACTAGAAAAAATTCTGGGAATTTTTCAAGCCAAAACAACTCTGTTCGTGAATAGTAGTTCCCGGATCGATCCGACCTAATCCCGGATCGATCCGAGTATACCGACCTGACATGGCTTTTTAGCTGATAGGCCGGATCGATCCGGCCCTTTCCCGGATCGATCCGGGAAGTCCAATAAACGCCAAAACGAAGATCTTTTCTACTTTTGCATGATGGGTAAGTTTCTATAAAAGGAAATAACAGATAGCTTTACAATTGCTCATTCCTTTCTTATTTCTATCTGCATCAGCTTCTCTATCTGTAATAAAATATGTCTAATCGCTCATCTCCCTCTATTAATAGCTATGAACCACATACTCCTGACATTGTGGTTCCCGAGAGTCAAGCCTCTTGTTTTCATAACAATTTTCCGAGACGTCTAAATTTTGTTCAATCTCCTATTCTGTTGGAGAAAGGTTTAAACACGGAGAAAATAGATCAATGGGGTAGAAATCTAATCCGAGGATGTGGTTGGAGAAAAGTTAGGCATCCCAGAGGTAGAATCAACATTTCTATTGTTCGAGATTTTTACGCATCTCTATCTGATATCACGACGGTAGCCTCATCTCATCTTATCACCGTTCGGGGTATCGTTATAACCTTTTCTCCAGTCATTATTAATCAAATTTTTGAAATTCCGCCATGTACCTTTGTTCCAAACCCACATTTCGAGTTTCTATGGGAGCTCGGAAATGCCTATAATGTTGTCAATCGCACTGCCGAAGCATTCCAGTACGTGTTTCCACTTTTTGACCATGACTATGATTCATCCACTCTGGCTTTACCCCCTCATCTGAGGGCATGGAAACACTTCATTAATTCACGAATCTATCCCACTAGTGACTTTTTGGGGGTTACTGATGACGAGATGCTTTTGTTGTATGCACTCACTGTTGGGGCATATATTGACTGGGGGATATTGATGTACAAGACGGCAATTAATTTTGCGGTGGAGAGGCGTAGTAGGGGAAGGCCACTGCCGTTTGCTTGGCTTATATCTCAACTTTGTGTTCATCTGAATCAAGTACCTGAGTTTAATACGGACGAGATTTTTCCATCTCGTGGTTCTCAATTGGGACTACTTCCGGTTGATACTCCCGGATGTTCGTCAACAATTTGATATGTTGTTTAAATTGTCAGTTTGCTAGAATCAGTTGGAAGTTGTTAGTTGGAAGTTGTTTAAGTTGGTAGTTATTTAAGTCGTAGATTAATATCTTGTTTAATTAGTTTTCTTTAAGTTTGTAATAGTTTTCATTTTGTATAATATATATGTTGTTTTCTTTAATTATTTTAGTTCACTAATAGTAATATATGTTAGTAATATCATATAAAATTTTAATTTTTCGAACCTACTTTTTTTATTACTCACTGAACATCGGGACGATGCCACTTCGTAAGTGGGGAGTAGAGTTAGGTTAGTAAATAAAAATTAAAATTTTCATATAAATTTATACTTAATTGCTTAATACTTAGTTTAATTTTTCTTGAATAAATTTAAGTAGATAATATATAATTAATATGAATAAAAATAATATAAATTGGTAAGAATAAATTTTAATTAAGTAAAGTAAATTAGATATATTATAATTATATTATATATGTCAGCTTTTAGATTTTTATAAGATTTTAAGTATATGTAACTATACATAAATATTATCAAGTAATTTTTTTATGAAATTTAGCAAATATACTTATATTTATAATGAAATGTTAGAATAATTTTCTTTTCAAAACGAAATATGAATATGGAATCGGACTAGGGATGACGATTTTGGCATAACTTTGATCAGCTATAGCCAAATAGCCTACCTGAATAAAATTTCCAATTTGTGTCCCTACCTCAGCCAGATAGAGTGGCCAGACCTCACTCGAAATAGCCATTTTGATTAACTAGAAATGACCGACCCTTAGCCTATTTTGGTCTACATTTCCTAAAAATCCCACGAGTTTGTACGTACTTATGAAAGGAGATTGACATAAAAGCTAAGTATCGATGCAAAAGAATGGTATATGCTGAGATTGGAAAAGTTGGATAGGTATTAATATATTCGACCTCACCTCATGACGCTTGCAAGATAGTCGATTTTGGCAATGAGTTCGGGTATGTTAGTATATATATTAAAAAAAAAAAAATCTGAAAATAGGTGAAATAATATCAGAATGTTATTAATCGAGATATTTTTGATCAAAAATATGAAGGTGTAAGTACGTACGACTTGCTTCTTTCTTTTTTTGATTTCCTTTTCTATCATTTCGATTAACAAACACCCTGAGCCTAAAACGTTATAAGCCAATTTGCCAACTACTTGACTTAGTCCTTGATTTCAAATATTTCATATAAGTTGAGATAGGAGAATAATTCTAGAATTTTAGTTATATTTATTAAGTAAATTATGTAGAATTTCATTTAAATGATATTTGATAAATAATTTATCTGAGTTATATACACTTTTTATCTTGTTAATTTCTAAGAAAGATATAATTAATACATTTATAATATTGAAATGATATTTTACTGACTTGAAATTTAATCTACCAAGTATATCATTTTTATTGTAATTTTTATATATTACCGCTTATTTTGCTCGAGGACGATCAAAAAATGTAATTTTTATATTTAAGTGGGGAGTAGTTAATGTATAACATTTATATGATAAAAATTACGATATTTTATATATTTTATCAACTCTTTATATATAAAATATAAGAAATTATAACGATAATCTTATGAAATATTAATAGTTATGAATAAATCTAATTAATATAAAAATCTAGTCAAAGTAATAAAAAGTTATAAATTTTGTACCGGTTTAGTAACCGGAGTGTCGTGTCAGATTTACGTGGGTATTTTTGGTATTTTATTGCAGATTTTTAGGTAAACCAAGACCCCGAGTGACGACACTTTTTGAAGTGAAAACATGTCTTTTGAAGGAAGTAAGGAAGTGCCAAGAGATTTAAAATTCAAGTGGATCATCAATTCGTAGTATTATTATCGAATTATATTTTCGACGAACAAATGGCCCATCAAAAAGGCATTTTCTGAAGAAGAGTCCTTCATGAAAGTTATAGATATTTTGAAGAGCTTTCTAACGCTTCTTGAATTATGACATTTGGAGATCCGAGCTCAAGTTATGATTTTATCAAGTTTCGATCAAGATGTGAAAAATGCTACCCGGATCAATCCGGATTAACTCGGATCGATCCGGCCTTTCAATTAGGAAACATAATGATGATTAGCATGTGATTCTCGCAGAGGATAAGCCGGTGGGATAATATTTTTTATTCCCGGATCGATCCGGCTTCACCTCGGATCGATCCGGCCTTGAAAAATTTGTCTATAAATACAGATTGCAGCAGATTGCGTACCGAATATAGGGTACCAATATATATCTTCTAATCTCCTAAATTAAGTAGTAGTAATGTATATATTAGTAGGCATTCTGCCATAAATAATGTAGAAGCTGTAGTATCGTTGTAATGCTTGGACGGTTATCGGGAGTTCGATGTTGAAGAAGTTGTTGTAATTTCCGGAAAATACGGCCTCTAAATCAAAGAATTGTAACCTCGGTAATATTCTAAAGTTTTATGTTTGTTGTTTTTATGTTTTTCTTTATAATGTTAGTAGGCTAAATCTATAACTAGCCAAGATATGTAATTGAAATATTTCGATCTTTTTGGTAAAATGGATGATGACTATAACTAAAATTGATTAAAATTGAATTTGATGAATCTTTTTCTACTTGAAATGTATTGAAAATATTCGTATTGACGTAATTAACCAATATGAATCGCACCATAACCTAATGACGAACTAAACGGTGAAGTTAGGATATGAGAAAAAGGTAGAAAAACCGGAGGGTAAAAATGGCCGAGTGAAAACGTGACAACGGAATCCTATTTCCTACCCGGGGGTAGAATTGTTTTATCTTTTGAAAAGAGAAACATTTCTTGAAATTATCTCGTACTCGAGATCTAATTACGTTAATTCACCCGTTCGATCAAGATCCTTAACATTGACCGTATGACAAAACGGAGTACCCAATCTTTTGGATGACATTGGACAGCTTGATGAGACATATGACAGCTTTCGTACGCTCGTGTGAGAGGAACCGTTGAGCCGAGGAGTGCACCGTTTCACATATTCAATTGGACCTAATAAAAAGGAAGAACGAGCACATCCATTAAGCTAAAAAGATTGAATAATCCAATTACATATATCTTGGCTAGTTCTATAATAATTATTAGTATTTAATATATTGGTATCTATATATATATATATATATATATATATATATATATATATATATATATATATATATATATATATATATATATATATATATATATATTACTATTTATGTATTACTATATATATTTATGTATTTATATATATTATGTTAGTTTAGTTTTAATTTATGCATTTATTTTCTCGTTTATTAGTATATTAGTGACTCGTATGATAAAACTGCGATTTAGATCGAGTTAATAATAGCTGTTTGGTGTTTAACCACACTTAAAAGAATTACCACGTTTCCCTGAGGATTCGACACCTGACTCACCATACTAGCACTACAATTTGACCCGGTACACTGCCGGTAAGGATTATAATAGTCTAGAAAAATAGTCCGTCATTTTGTGTGGAGATCGAGTGTCTCGATTGGTGCTATTACTTCTAGCATGTGGTAGCAGAGCCAAGGTTCAATTTTTACGATACCGAGAACATAATTAATTTAAATTAGGAGTGAAATTGAATAAATATTGCATATTTTATATATTTTTATATATATGCGATTGAATGTTTTGGTTGACGAGATGGATTGGGTTGGTACATGTTTACCGTTAGATCTATTGTAAACCCAAATTTTTCTTGGTATAGAAAATTATGTAATTTATTTTGTTTTAATTTAATTTCTTAGTAGCTAGAAAAATTTATAAGCAACGGCCGAGTTGTTTTAATTTTTGGGAGGAGATTTGTTTTTTTATCTTTGGACGTTGCTGTTGCTGTTGGTCGTTGCTGTTTGGACGTGTTGCTGTTTGGACGTTGAAGATGTTGATTTGCTAAATTTGTATGATGATCATCATACATCATCGATAAAAAAAAGGGCTGCTGTACGTGTGAAGAGAAGAAAAGGAAAAGGCATCAAAAAATTTTCAATTATCCAATATCAAGATAGTATCAAGGATTTATTTATTTTTCCTCCTTTTTCCTAGTTTAAATAGGTTAGATACGGGATACCAATGGTCCATCTCAGTGGTTTTTGTTTTACGCATTTATTCTCATGTTCGATAATTTATGTGAAATAACCATGCTATGACATGTATCATATTCACGAATTCCACTCCTAGCATATGCATACATATTGTAGATAATTAATCGTGATATTAATTATGAAACGTAATTAATTTAGATTGATTTAGGCAATTAATTTAATTAATTAAAACGAATGGAATATTATCGGGATATAAAATTCACATAATAAAATAAAATTTACTCGGTAAATTTAATTTTGGGATCTAAAATTCATTCATGAATTTTAATTATGGAGTGACTAAATAAAAGAATTTTAATAATTGAAAAATTGGAAAATCCAGAAAAGTTGGACACCAACTGAGCAAAAGATTCGAAAATTGGTAGGGGCGGTCAACAGGGCTTCGACTCGACTCGACTTGTCCATCCAAGTGCAGGGTTAGCCATGGGGGTCCGGCAAGGTCAAGCTATCCGGCGAGCTGAGGCTCAATGGGGCAACCTTAGTCCGATTTTCAACCCAGCTCCCGCACACGTGCGACGTAAGCGTCGTATAAGAACCAACGAAAAGGACGGGTCGGCTTAGCCAATCCCGACACCATTCGGTGAACTCGGTTAAAGCTCAACCCGGGTTTAAAACCGATAAGTTGGTGATTACTTTTCAAGATTTATTGTTTTCAAATTATTGAGATAAAATTCCACGATCCAAAATTTTTATCATTACATTATTAGGACTATAAAATTCATTGGTGAATTTTTGTTGTGTAGTGTCTACACAAGAGATTTTCTAAATATTCGAAAAATTGGAAAATCATGAATAAAGTGTCGCTAGTTAGACGGTATTTGGACCCGATAAACTAGTGGGAGCTTTAAATTTTATGATTTATTGTTTTCGAATTATTAGAAAATTCATGAAGTCCTAATGGATTAGGATTATAAAATTCTTGGTGAATTTTAATTGTGTAGTGTCTACACAAAGAATTTAAAAATCCGAGAAATTGGAAAGTCGTAAATAAGTGACACTAGTTAGACGGTATTTGAAACCGATGAACTTGTCGGAGGATTAATTTAAATATTCATGATTTATTGTTTTTCGGATGATTAAGAAATTCTAAAAATCCTAAAGAGACTACCCAGTTTTCAAAATAACGAGTGGGAGTGAGGAAGGTGACAACCGACCCCTCGGCCTCTACTGTTAACACAAGCCCCGTGAGAGAGTGGTGACGCCTCGTGCCGCTTTGATTTCGGCCCCCTTCGGATGGCCTTCACCGCTATCAAAATTCAAGGCTTGGTTTCCGAAAGGATAGGATTTTGAGTGCTCGTCGGGTCACTGACCTACCCTTCGCGGCATACTCGGGGTCTACTTAAAATCTGAAACAGTAGGTCACACTCTAAAGGATATTTTTGGAATTATCTTGGCTGAAAAAGGAAGGTAATCAACAATTAAATCGGGATGTTTGATTTTCAGTTAATTGTTTAGAGAGATTGTCTCAATTTAATCGTCACCTCTTTGACCTACCCGTCGGCGGCACTGAGGTGTGAGATTAAATCCTTGGAATGGTAGGATAAACTGCATGCATGACATCACGTTTATTATTCCTAAAATTATTATATGTTGTGGTGTATGATTTGATTTATATTTCTGTCATGATTTATATTTCTGCAACTACATATCATCTCAAGGTATCTAACTGCTAAACATGATAAATTGACTGATGATGACTACGTAAAAGTGGAAAAGTAACAAGAACGTTGAACTCAACAATCGAGAATGCAAATTAATTCTTCGGAAGATGATGTTCCTCTTTAGCCTACAAACTTAAGTGACATTGATGTGACTACTGTCACTCGTGCTGAGCGAGAGACAAAACAAAATTAGTTCAAAGATGACGAGAATGATTTGGAATCAATCTCACCAGACATCCCACAGTTTACGAGTAGTGTCTACTCTTATAAACTGCTAGTTCAAGGCCATTTTCTTTAAAGAAAGCCAAGAATGGGAAGGTAAATGTCTACAAACGTAAGTCATCTAAACTAAATAAGTTAAAGGCTAAACCGAAATATTAATAAAAGAAAGTATAGGATAAGGAAAGTGATTTCGGATCACTAACCTATGAATCCTTAGAGACTTTCTTAACTGAGTAATTCGACTCAGAAGCTAAAGTTCTTTTGTAAGAACAAGGTAGCTGGGCATTCATGATGAAGAGCAGACAACGGACAGTTATTTCAGCTAAGATAGTGGGAGTGATATAAAGAAATAAATTTCGGATTTTAATCCTTGAATATCAAAGAAATATAATTTCTATATTCAGATTCGTTGGAACAAATATATTCACTTTCACATCGATAATATAGTTGCCTTAAAGAAAGTGAATATGACATTTGTATACGATTCTGAGACTCGGACTTTTGTCTGATAAAGTCAGAACCACTAAGTAATGCTGAAAATGTATATGTAACACATCATAAACTATTAAGGCAAATGGTTTACGTATTTAGATAAACGATTCTTCAGCATATATTAATTGGTTCATATATCCTAATGATAATATCTTAAGACTGGCTAAGGGTGATTCCTATCTCCCAGTCTAAGAACACTATCTCAAAGGAAAAATGACTAAGTTACCTTTCAATTAGGAAAAGGTTAATAGAGCTAAAGAAGTATCATAACTTGTTCATATTACCTTCGGGGTCTTATGAAGGATACAAGCTAGTGGTAGCTTTTGAGTAATAGACATTTTGTCTAATGACTACTCGAAACACCGACTAGTTTATCTAAATATTTGGAGGAACCTCTGATATTACTAGAGAAACGTGTATTCCATGTTCAGATATAGGCTATAGCATAGTTTTGGCACTGATGCTTGGCCTACCTCCGGGTGAAACGATTTCACTGAAAGGATAAATCATGTATTGTCTTGTATAGTTATTTATATGCTACATTACACTGCTTAACTCAATTAAGATATTGATTGCAAAATAACGGTTCACATTATTATGTCATACCGAGAAGTCTACCTAGAAGATGCCTATGAATTTATGGATAAGGAGCGAATTACATTTAACCCACTTCCGCAAATAGAGGCATTTAGCACTAGTGCTTGAAGGTAGGACTGGAAATTTTGTATACACGTTCAGATGGTGATTGTTCGTGAAATATCTTAATGCAATGAGAAAATGTTGGTTTTAAGATTCTTAAGATCGGATAGTGACGGATACACTGTTACATCCTTTCTAAAAGAATGCTTAAATAACAACCTTAGACCTTGAAGTACAGTTACTCAATGAGTTACTATCTGATTTAATCAGAGCACATCCAATATTGGTTGTTATAACACTGATAAATACTACTGAACCAGATCAGAACATCAATCCACCCAAATGCAGTGGGAGTATGGTTTAACCATTGACCCACTGTGATTATGCAGTCTTTACAGTCTGCTGGGGGTGATTGATAACCTATGGTTTTTGGAAGGACTGTATAGGATTCTAATAAAAAGAGGTTGGTTTAAAACCATAAACCTGTAAATAGAGTTTTGGTACTCCAGTTCTGTTCATACTCTTGTAGAACCACCTTAGTGTCTCAGGCCAAGTGGGAGTAATTGGATCTACATGAAAAAAAATTCGAATGAATGAGAAAGTTTATCTTTCTAAGCAAAGCCAATTGGTCTAGGGTTAATTCCCTAAGAAGTAGATACTTCAAAAGGGGTGATGCCCTGAAACTTTCTCACCACTCAGCCTTGCTTGACTCTATGGAAAGCAGAAAGATTAACAGGGGTGATGTCCTGAAACTTTCTTGCCATACAATGGAGCTTAGATTCATTCGGAACATAAGGGTTTTATCTTAAATCAAACGGCAGATAGATTGCCTATGCTTATATCCATTGGTGGATTAAAGCAAACCTCTAGGTCACTAAAAGTCCTATGTTTGAAATATGTGGGCTTGACTAGAATATTGATGAGTCTTTTGTTGACTAGATAATCAATATTGGTAAACTAGTAAATGTTAGTGTTTATAAAAGATGAAACTGCAATAGTTGAGAACAACATGAGTGTGTTATTTGAAGTCCAAAACTGACGAGCCAAAGCTTCTCTGAATCAGAGAAGTGGACTATATTCTTAGAATTTGATTCGGTCGAATTCATGAGAACAAGTTGTGGCAACGTCCCATGCATCTTATTGGTTAAGATGATAATGCATATTCATATGCAATATTCAACGAGATGTTTCCTACCCAACCCCTTACGGAATAATTCTCTTACTCTTCAGATATAGAGGAAATGGGATAGATTATTTTTTGGATAGAGAAAGTCAGGTTATTAAAAATCAATAAAAGTCGAGTCTTGGATTCAGACGTTGACAGCAGTATAGTGCATCCTCAAGTATCTTTAGAGAACGATCAATCATATGCTTGTGTATTCGGGTATGAACCTGAGTGTCATTGACTACATTGATTCTGTTTTTTTGTCGGATTAAGGATGATCGTGAATCGATCTCAGACTCAGTGTTTACTCATTGTGATGGAGCTATAGTATGGAGCAATCCTGCACTGCCTATTTGACTTTGTTAGTCGAATGCGTAGCAGCTTTCGGAGCAGCTTCTGAGGCAGTGTGGCTTGAGAAATTCTTTGTTGGATATGGAAGTAATTCTAGGTATCGATGAGCCGATACCATTTTACTGTGAAAACAGTTGAGAGGTGGCTCATGCAAATGATTTTTGCAGTAACAAGAGGTCGAAAGCATATTGAAAGTAAGTACCACCTGGTCTGATAGATCATGCAAAGAGGCGGCGTTTCGGTCCTAAAGATCGCCTCGAGCCGACAACCTAGCTGATCAGTTTACCAAGTTGCATGACATCTAGTGTCACTGATAAGTGCTTGGCGGGTATGAGATTGGGAGATATGTCTCATCTGCTTTAGAGCAAGTGGGAGAATGTTGTGGATAGATAGAAGAAGGGTGAGGTGAACTAAAAACAATTGTTGCTTGTCTTTACGGGCAAGCGGGAGATTGTTAGATGTAGAGTGCCCCAAAGGCAATTGTTGCTTGTCCTTACGGGCAAGTGGGAGATTGTTGGAAGTTGCACCCGAAAGACAATTTATGCAATTGTTTTTAGAATTAATAAATGACAAATTTATTCTCATCTTTTTACTTGCTTCATGCTTGTAAGTAACACACTACTGAAAACCCTAAGTCGTATCATATGTAGCCATATAACTTAGTGTGTGTCACACATGAGGATTAAGTTTATGGTGATACACTTGAAATGTTAGTCCGGGGTGAAGTTAATCAAAGTATGGGGTCTATTGATTAAACCACCATTAATGCACCCAGAACACTATATGGTGTGAACGTCCTATCCGGACCGTCGACATTGGTTGTCTAGGTGGGGCATTTATATATGATAAGAGTCATATAAGATTGGACCGATTTAATCTGAGTTTCTCATATAATTCCGTGATTGAGAAATCTTATTAAATCACAAGATGATCATAAATGGATTAACCTTAATCCTGAAGTGATTACAGTGTTCTAAAAGTCGCTAGGCGCCAGTCGGGCGGCCGGGTGGGGAGTTGAGAGTAGCCGGCTAGGCGGGCGACTTGTCGGGGACTAGGCGGATGTGAATTTTTTTAAATTATTTTATTAATAATATTAATAATAATAGACTTGTCAAAAACCAAAAAAACAAAATACTACTACCAACCCCCAAAAATAATGATACAACTACTCTAGTAAGTACTAACATATCATAAGTCTAAAAATTCAAGTCACAAAATAAAGACATACAAACATACATGATACGTCATACGTCCAAACTCGAAAATAAACACATTCAAAGTCACGTAGTCAAGTTAAGTTTAAACTGAAAGTGTGACACAAATTCAAATAAATTCTCCATTTTCATCCACTAAGTCTTCATTTTTTTTATTTAACTAGGGCTTCCCAAAAAAATATCTAAATACATAAAGACTTACAGAAAAAAAATTATTATATAAAGATTTCTCCGAGTTGGCCGAGTTTGACCGAGTTTCCCGCCTTGAACCCAACTTGAACCCGCCCAGGCCGACTTCCAGCCCGCCTAGAGACCAGCCCGCCTAGACAAGGCCGAGTGGTGTAAATTCGGGTTGGTTGAGGGCCGACCGGCGCCTAGGCGGCCGACTTGGCCGATTTTTAGAACACTTATAGACTCCTACTTGTTTCAGGATAGGGTTTGATGTGTTCGTTAAGGATCTCTAAGAGGCGCGGTCCGAATCACTTTCATGTTGGCACAATTCTAGAATGAGTGAGAAGTGTGTGTCTCACAGATTTGGAATCCATTCCTTCCTGCGGGAAGTAGAAAGACAATCCCCTTATTTATCGATCCTAGAAATTGATCGATCCCGGGAGTTCGTATTGGTTATGAACTAATTGATCACTATTGGATTAATAGTAAATAAGGATAAGATGTATTGAAGAAGGTTTACGGAAATAATCCTGCTTCATTACGGATAGTCTATGGAGGGTTAGTTTATATGTAATGATTATATCAATGGACACTTATCGACTCGACGTTTTGAGAATAAGTTATAT
Organism: Gentiana straminea; assembly: GCA_036785695.1. Lineage (NCBI taxonomy): Eukaryota > Viridiplantae > Streptophyta > Magnoliopsida > Gentianales > Gentianaceae > Gentiana > Gentiana straminea. The sequence goes on from JAVUPR010000298.1 coordinate 1,657,317, forward strand.
CTATAATCGATAGAGTTCAGTTTCGGATTTAAGGTGGCGTAATTCCGGAATTAATAAGATGAGTAGAAATATTCTGTTCGATGAATATTTTATTCATTTTATTGTAGCTACTGGTTTTAGGTCCATGGTCCCCGGGTTGGCTCCTAACACGCGAGTGTTTTCTCGTTTTATGGATCCTCGAGAATAAATGAAATAGTTGGTCTATTTAATGAATATGCAATATTATTTATTTGGTAAATAATATGTTAAATAGAAAAGACATTTTCTATTAAGATAATGACAATAAAGTGGCGCCTAATGTGATATATTTAGGAGAAGAAATTTTTCTAGATTATGTCACATGTGTAATTAATTAATTATCTATTTGTTGGATAATTAATGGAAAATTAAGAGATTGATTTTTTGGGAATTATCTCTTATTTTGTGGGAAAAATATCTTTTTCTTATGAGAATAGGTTTTTGTGGTGTGAAAAGGATAACTCTCTTGACTAGTTATTTTCCTATATAAAGAGAGTTCCTCCTAGCACAATACACATAATTAATTGCGCCACTTACAAATTACAAGGAAGAAAAATTAGTTTCTTGCCTTAGTCATTTAGCATATTCGAGGAGGTTCTACGGCGAGGATTGACGTCCATCAGTCGTCTCTAGGAGATACAATCCGGAAGACTACGGCTTCTCCCTTAGTCGATTTTATCATCTCTTTCCGGTTTGGGTAAATCTACTAACCTTCTCGTAGAATTAATTAGTTATGTCTAATATCGTAAATCGCATAAGCTTCCGCTGTGCTAAGATCGAGTGTCTCGATCGGTGCTATTACTTCTAGCAAATTATGGGGTTTTTAAACATGAAGATCAACTATAACACGTAAATACAAGTAGATCTACCATAATAAAGACATAAAGGAACGTTCAAAGCTTCATACCTTCAACTATGGAGATCTAGCTTGATCTACTCAAGCTAGAGATGGCGTGGATGAAACCAGAAAATAAATAACCAAAAGCTTATAAGAACTTTATTTCATCAAATTGTATAAAATCTATCAAAGTATTGTGGTGCATAATGGAGACACACTTTGTAATTCAAGTTATGCGGCCTTATATAGATACATTAGCCGACTTATGACTCAATAAAACCCTAACCGACCTAGTAAAGGTGGCAGACTTCAGTTTCTTGTCCTCCAAGTTCTCGGTAAACCGGGCCTGGGGTTTGGTAAACTGGCCCAGCTCTTCATCCCTTTTTCTGGCAGATTTCTTCTCGGACTTCATTCACTTGGCCCAATGTCTTCCTTTCAGTCTAGATCCGTCCTTAGATAACCCAGATTTCGGTACATCCTGAAAAGTACATAAAACAAGACAAAACAATACCAAATCCATGGGATAATAACACATATGCAGAATCATAAACTTAGATTCATGCACATATCATTTAACACATATTCCATATGATAACGAGCCTATCTATCCCCTCTTGAGCACGATTCAGGGCAAATAAAGGTATAATTAATTGTACTATTTATGGCGTTATCAACTACCTCCCACTTAGCTTTTGATCGTCCCGAGCAAAAAGGCTAAAAGAAAACGAAATCCCAACCAATATACAAGTTAATTAAAAACAACTATGTCTCACAAAGTCAAGATCAAGATCATGTCAACTCATATCCACAAGTAATGCATTAAACAATATTCATGTCATGAACCAATGTGTGTGTGTAATAACTCCTCAATCTCTAGTAATGCAGGAAATCTCACATTACGCCAACCCGTAGTCGAACTAACCAGTCACGAACATGCTTTTCCCTTTACGCCGTTTATTTTATCAATTGATTTTTTCCTTTTATTGCTTAGGTCACGTCAACTGGGCAAGACGGATCGAGAACCGAGTATTACTCTTAGGCTCACGTTTATTGGTCTATTTGGTATGAGAGTCATGCGTCTTACGCTCCATCGACTTTGTTTTGCCAAAGAATATATATATATATATATATATATATATATTGAAATTTATTTCTCTTTCTTGGCCGGTGAATGCTTATAATTCTATCATCCTCACAGTCTCACTCTTGATAAACTACCGAATCCGTAATTCCTTAGCCCATATAAGATCCACAACGTGACCCGAATGACCATAGGTAGAACAAAATTCGAGATAAAGCTAGGGTCAACTCTAGTCAAAGTAATGTGCGATCGGCTACACACCCAAGAAAGTGAGTTATACGTGCTTAAGATGGCGGTTCACAACATAATATGTGTTTAATACGCCACTAATTCAAAAGTGGGTGTTGGTCCCTTGAAAAGGCTTTGGTTAAGTTTAGAGGGGGGGGGGGGGGTGAATAAACGTAACACTTAAAAATTTTGGGGTTAACAATCTCAAAGCAACTTTAAAGAGCGGTCTGTCGCCGATGCTCGTAGTCCGTCGATTGTTAATTTTACTGAATTTGTTGCAGCGGGATATATTCAAGTTAAGCCTTATTACTTGTTGTTAAAGTAAGATACCAAGTATTAGATACTCAGTAGTGTAAGTGTGTGATTCAGTTGCTAGTTTCAGTAGGTTGATGTTCTAGATATACTAAATGCAGAATTTAAATGTAGAAAGTAAGTAGGCAATTTTATAGTGGTTCCAGGTGGTGTAATCCTGTCAGTCCACTCTTCTCCTGTGATGTTGGAGGAAATTCACTAGAGATCTTTGAGGTTGCAGTTACAAAAATCCCTAAGTTGCTTGTCCTTCACCAATAACTATGGCTTCACAACCGAACACTTGGAACCGGTAGGATTGGTGCTCCAAAGTCTTCCACTGGTCCTTGAAGGGTAGGATTGCCTCTTCACCAGCTCCACCACAAACAACAATCCTTGACACCCTAAGATGCTTCATTGTCTTCAGCAGTTTTCTTGTAAAATAAAGTTTGAATCAAGTAAGTGATTCAGCTTTCAGCAGCTTGATCAGGATGATATGATCAGCAGATTGAAGTCTTCAAGTGTGTAAACTTGATGTAGCTTGATAACAGATTACACTTGAAGAATTTGACTAGATCAGTAGCTTTAAGTTCAGTAGGGTCAGCAGGGTGATTTCTTGATAAGAATCAGAGGCTCAAAATTGTCTGTTGTTTTTCCTCAAATTTTCATCATCTGTATCTGAATTATGAGTCCTCTATTTATAGGTAGGAATCCTTGTGACTTATGTTTGAAATTCAAACATAGCCATTTCAGATTTGTCCCATCTTGACTTGCTTTCTGTCCCTGTACATAGTACTGACACCGTCAGATTACTTTTTGGCCGTTTTCAGTCTGTCCACCATTTGACTTGTGTTCATTGGATAAACCTCTGTTTCTTCCCAACGTCCCTTTAATCGTATCCATTGATTTGTTTGATAAAATCAGAAGTTGTTATCTGTCCTTATCCTTGTATTCTTCCAATGTAACCGTTGATCAAATTGAAATATGTGTTCAGCAGGTTCCTGTGAGTGTTAGTCTGCTGAAATACATATAAGTTAGCTGATTCAAAGTTGCTGTGTTTATAAAACACTGCAGCTGACTTTTCTAATATCTAACTTTTTATTATGAAGTTAGATTACACCATTTTGAACATAACCAAGTTCCACTCACCACTTAACTTATGGAACTTGGACCTTGTACACAAGATATATGTAATCAGTTTAGGTCATCACAGACTTCCCTAAATTCTGATTCCATATCTTTGACTTTAAATACTAAGTTTGATCCCTTAGCCTTCAATAGCTGAGTTTGAGCCCTCAGCCTTCAGTCCTCAGCAGGTTCCTAAACTAGTCTATTGACTCAGGTACCCCTGCGATACGATATTGCATGTCCGTCGATGAAAGTCACCGACCAATTACGATGCTTGTTTGATCAAACCTATACAAAGTTCAAACTCTAATAAGCCTATACATTTGATCTAGACATCTTTTTGCCTTTGCTCTATAACAGCTAGTCTAGCACTCATCACTAAAACTAAAAAATAAGTCCAACAATTTCCCCCTTTTTGGTGATGATGCCAATACCCTCCTTACAGCAAAGCAAAAAGAGTAAAAACAAAAATACAGAACAAATTCAGTCAATTCTCATTATAATCAGTTGTTCATCATTATTACAAACTAGATTCAGCAAAAAGTAAAATTAGGTGTAAGTATGCCGAACTAGTTCCTTATTTCTCTTTCTTGCCTCTCTTTCTCTTGCTGCTCATGATATTCCCTTATGTCTCTTACCATGTCTCTCATCCATTGATTTTCAATAAGGGAAAAATCAATGTGGGGATTCACTTCCTTCTACCATTTCCATGCCTCAGGTAAAGTAAGGTTGATCTGGTGTACTCTGAAACCTAAACGCATGTACAAACTTTTGAACTCATCCAGTGAATCCCTTGCTGATGTAGTGGGTAGACTCCATCCACCTCTACCTCCTCTTCCACCTCTTCCACCTCTATGTGTAGATCTTAGAGCTTTGACCCTTGCTTCCCAAAACTTGAGTCCCAGAAAGGAATTTAGTCCCTCATGGAAACCCTTGTCATGATAAGGTCTCCTCTTGTTATAGTAAAGCTTCTTGTATTCCTTGAAAAGATCATCAGTCAGTGGAAGTCTGCCAAGTGCTGGTTCTCTGAAAGCATTGGTGTCAGCCTCCCATCTCTTTTATGCAAAAATTCTGGCAGCCTCTTTTGCTACAGCTGTTTGGCTCTCTTCCCCCTTATTGACATCATCAACAAAACAAGACAGCAGGCCACTTTCCTGTGTGATCACTAAGTTGTTCAGTTGACCCTCCATAATTTCAGTTCTGGTGTCAACTGCAGTGATCCTTTCTTGAATTGTTTGCTCCAGTAGATTGATCCTCTCTGTAATCTTAGGATTCAATCCAACAGGGTGAAGTGTTCCAGCAGGTTCAGCCACAGCAGGCTTAGGTGCATCAGCAAGCTTATCAAGTTTTTGGTGAATTGATGCAAACTGTTCCTTTATAAAATTTTCTTTGAGTGTATTGCCCTGTTTTACTCTCTTTACATCTTGGGCAAGGTCAATAAGAGCATACTGAGTGGAAGTAATATTGGAAGCAACTGTTTCAGTGGTTCTCCCTCTATTTTCCACTAGATTCATCAAATCTTCAAATCTCTGCTCTTGCCTGTCAAGTTGAGTTCTTAACCTTGTAATGTCATTTCTGACTTCCCTCAACTCATCTTAAACCTGTGCTGGTACTCCACCATCCATTCCTCCAGCCATATGTCCAGCAGATTCATCAGCAGGCTCTTCAACATTGTATTGTGCCCTCTGTCTGTTGACAACCAAGGCCCAACTCATATTTCTTCCAGCAGGATTAGGACCTTGAAATTCCTCCAGGATTGGATCCAGGGCAGGTTCCTAAAAAATTAGTACAAATGCCTGTGGCGGTTCATCATTTATAGGTTCTTCCTCAGGCACTTGAAACTCCTCATCACTGAAATCATAGTCCAGAAGCTGTTCATCCTCATCAATAACAACAGACTGCTGACTATCCTTCCCTTCAATAACCTTTCCTCCAGTAGGCTCTACTACAGTAGCCTGTTCTTCAATATCAGCAGGGGTTTCCTCCAAACCCATAGCTAGTTCCAACCTTTGTCCAGGTGCTGTTTGATCCTCAACAACCTGTACCACCTGTTCCAACCTTTGTTCAGGTGCTATTTGAACCTTAGCAACCTGAACCTCCTCAAAATGTAATGGTGACTCTTCAGAACCCATCACCATGTCCAATCTTTGTCCAATCACTGTCTGTTCCTCAGTGATTAGGACTCTTTCTTCTATATAGATAAAAGGAAAAATTGCTATGTTTTCCTCTAGAAATCCTCTGGCATCAGCAATCTTCTGCAAAGTCTCAGCAGATTTTGATAAAGTGCCCTGAGTGTCAATCCACTCCTGATATTGAATTGAATCTTACGAGCTGACATCAGGCTCACTATGTTCAATAATATTCTCTTCATCCAAATCTTCAGTCTGCTGATCCTCAGGATTCATATCAGCCTCCACAACCTTGAATGTATCAGATGTCCCAACCATCCTGTTACCTCCAAGGTTTATACCATCGTTGATTAAAGCTTCCAACTCATCTATAGTGAGATCCTCCAGATCTTCATCCATTTGATCACCTTGTTTGCCCTCAATAGACTTACTAGCATCAGTGGACTGCTCTACTCTTGGTTCATTTAACTATGCAGTACTACTGGTCTCTCCTTGACATGGGGGATGACCATCATCGGAGTCAGATGATGAAGAATCATCACTATATAATCCATCTCTAGGATCCCTGAATTTGATACCCTCTTCTTTTTTTTGCTCATCAATGAGGTCCATCAATATCATTTCCAACAAAGAGATATCAACCAAATCAAGTAAGTTCTCCACTCCTAACTTTCTAAAAGCCCATTCCTCAAAATCTGTCATTGGCTCTGCTGGTGATTTTTGTTTCTTGTAAAACCCAAACTTCCACTGAAAGTAATCAGCCACCAGCTGGAGCTTAGGATCATCATACCCTTCTTTCTTCTTATTCTCCTTCATTTCAAAGGGCATGGTTTGCTTTCTAGAGAGCCGTGTGCTTACTCGCGACCTCCAAAGGTCTCAACAAGTAGATTCAGAGTTTCTTCAACAGATACATCTAGGTCAGTAGGTTGCTCAGATTGTACATTAGTGCCTACCACCTCCATCTGTTCCATACTGGGTTCCCCTAGCTTACATGCTCATCAGCAGGGTTAGCAATAGATTGCTCTTCCCCCTAACTATTGCAGAACTGGCAGGATCTTGTACTGTTGTTTCAATTTCCACAAAGCGAGTGCGGATTCGGTAGTCCGTCGTGGGTCTTCGGGAGGTTGCTAAACAACGGCCTTCACGCAGCGAGGCTCGGGTACAATAGTCCGTTGTGGTTCTCCAGTGGGTTGCTCAACAACAACCTCTCCAGTCTCAGTAGGCTTAACAATTTTCAAAGGCTCAGCTTTAATAGCCTCTACTTCTTCTTCTTCTCTTTGAGCCTCAAGAATTCTCAGCTGTTTCCCTTTTCCATGTTTCTTTTTCTTGGCTATTTCCTTCATCCTCTTGGAAGGTTGTTCAGATTCAACCTCAGTGGCTTTCCTCTTTCTACTATCTGCTTTATGTTGTTCTTTCAAAATATCAGCAGCAGACTTCTTTCTTATAACTTCAGCAGGGTCAGTAACTTCAATTTCAACTGGACCCTCAATAGACTCAGCTGTCTCTCCTGTCTACTTTCTTGGTTTCCTAGGCTTTAGCATCTCTGTGATTTTCCTAGTATCATCAGCCTTCCTTATCTCCATCATTATCACTTTCAGTTTCTTCATCATCCGCATCTTCATCATCATCCAAACCAGGGATGGAATAGCCGTTCTCCTTCTTGTATCTGGACTTGTTGAGTTTTTCAGGTGCAACATCAGCAATCCCTAAATGATTCAGCAGGGCCTGAATCATCAAACCCAAGGGTAAGTACTTATATTTTCTTGTCCCTTCTCTTTCCTCAGTTATCACTTTCTTCATATATTGGACAAAGAATCCAGCCCAATCAAACTTCATGCTTTTGCAGATGATGATTAACATTTCAATTTTGGGTCCTGATAAAGTATCAAGGCTCCCACTGAGTCCCAAGATATTCTTTGCTCTTATCATACTCAGCAGGTTGTACTCCATTCCTATATACTTCACATTGATGCTCAGTGATGATTTAATAGCATCATTTGTCTTTATTCTGTCAACAAAATCCAATTTTGACAGTTCCATATCTTCAAGATTGGTTGGAGCATTGTTTCCAGGTCTAAAATCAAAATTTTCCCTCAGCAGGTTTGAGGAAACTTCAATCTCCTGGCCATTCACTGTTGTAGTAAATGCCTCTCTTCCTTCTCTTATCACAATATTTCTCCAGAAACTAACAACATTCGTGTAAGATATTCTTTCCAATCTGATATTCAGAACATCTTTCAATCCTTCAAATCTTCTGATTCTATGACCAATATTGATAGCTAACTCAGTCTTGTTAGCATCAACAACGAACCCTCTGACACTTTGGCTTGTTCCAATGTGAACATCATCCTTATCCGCCATTATTAGAGAAAAAGATGAAGAAGATAGCTTTCAAATCTGTGTTCACACGATATATTTGCAGAGAATATCAATCTGAAAGTTTGTAAGTATCCTCTGTGTATATGTCTGTATATATAACAGAGAGTAGTGGGAAGAAACTGTCAGAACACGTACTGTAGCATTAACCACGATTAAATTTTGAATGAATGAGATCTTGCTACGTGTCTCATAACTGACCCATAAAGGATTGTAACCATTCGATCGTGTAACTGTGGTTATAAAGATTGAGTAAATATCCCGGTCTTTTGCTTTTTGACTTTATTAAAGTTTGACTGTGTAACGTATGGCTCAATAGCCTTGTCATCAGTAGACTTGGCTCAGCAACCTGCTGACAGAGATATCTCAGCAGCCTGCTGACAAAGTAACTCTGCTGATCCTCAATTCTTCTTGTTTTTGTCCAACTGATAATACAAGATGAAGTTTAATACCAATGACTGATCTGTCAAGTGAGCTCACCCAACAGGACAAAGACCAATCCCATTAGCAACTTCATTTGCTCAATTGTCTAAACATAAATAAGTACATGGAATTGTTGATACCAATGACTAGTCTGCTAAGTGAGCTCACCCAACATAGCAAAGATTAATCCCCTTGGTAAATTCCAGTACACTGCTGATTAGAGATGTATCAGTCAACTTTTATAATTCCAAGTTTAGTTCTTAGCTTAGCAAATCTTTCACTATCCAGTGGTTTTGTGAAAATGTAAGCAAGTTGTTCTTCAGTAGGGATGTAAAGAACCACCACATCTTTCTTTTCAACATGATCTCTTATAAAATGATGTCGCACATCAATATGCTTGGTTCTTGAGTGCAAAACAGGATTTTCTGTGATTGCAATTGCACTTGTGTTGTCACAGATTATAGGAATTTCTCTTTCTTCAATTCCATAATCCCTTAACTGTTGTCTCAACCAAAGTATTTGTGCACAGCAACTTCCAGCAGCAATATATTCAGCTTTAGCAGTGGAAGTTGATATAGAATTCTGTTTCTTACCGAACCAGGAAACCAGTCTATTTCCTATCAACTGACAGGTTCCTGTGGTGCTTTTTCTATCAATCTTGCATCCAGCATAATCAGAATCTCTGAGTAGGATATAACCTTGAAGCTTCCATCTTTTGAATACCATATTCCTACATCCGAAGTCTCTTTTAGATACTTGAGAATCATTTTGACTGCAGCTAAATGACTTTCCTTAGGTTTTGATTGAAATCTTGCACAAACACCTACAAGAAAGGATATATCGGGTCCGGTGGCGATAAGGTACATCGATCGCCTATCATCCTTCTGTATAAGGTCTGATCAACATCTTTGCCATCTTTGTCTTCATCCAATCTAATGTTTGTACTCATAGGAGTTGATACCTTGGTGTTGTTTTCCCTACCAAATTTCTTCAGTAGCTCCTTGGTATACTTGGTTTGATGAATGAAGATTCCATCTTTCATCTGTTTGACTTGTAATCCCAAGAAATAATTTATTTCTCCCATCATACTCATTTGGAATTTACTTTTCATCAGATTAGCGAATTTTTCACATAGTGATTCATTTTCAGAACCAAAAATTATGTCATCAACATAAATCTGTACCAGCAGGGTGCTGTCTCCTTCATTGATTCTGAAAAGAGTCTTGTCAATGGTTCTTTTGGTAAAACCATTGTCCACCAAGAATTGCATCAGGAGGCCAATGTTAACTAGAGATTCCTACTCCAGATAGATTATCAATTCTGCCCGCCTCGGTGTAACAGAGACCTTGTGCTTGGTTGGCAGAAGGTGGAACAGAAAAATCTGTTCAGTATCTTCCTATCCCTGGATAGGTCATATTCTAGGAAGATGGTGGGGGCTCCCATTTGATTTCTCTTCCATTCCACCCCAAAGTAATCAGCTATCATCCACATCCACTCCAGATCATCAACATCGGAGGATGATGTATATTCCTCCGAGCCCACTGGTGGATTGCTCACTTCGTAGTATTCATTGATCCTTTCGATGGTGAAATCCACTTTCACCCCTAGCACCACCATAGCAATGAAACGGCTTGGTGCCTCTGCCATATCAAGAATGTCGTGGAACTTCATGACCTGAGGCAAGACACTGACACAATCCCCCAAGTCGATGCCACGTTCACGACTAACAGGTCGGCCATTCTAGTGTCCTCTGAATGACTCATAAATCTGTAAAGAATTGAATTGCTCAACACCGTCAATCAAAGGGTTGGCATCAGCATAGACAACCTGATGACCGCTTGGACAACTATTGGACTTATTTCTGAGTTTTAGTGATGAGTGCCAGACTAGCTGTTATAGTGCAAAGGCAAAAAGATGTCTAGATCAAATGTATAGGTTTATTAGAGTTTGATCTTTGTATATGTTTGATCAAACAAGCACTGTAATGGTCAGCTGACTTATATCGGTCGACTAATCTAGATCGGTAGGGTAGCTAGGTCGGTAGACTAGTCGGGAACCCGTCGAAGGCGAAGGGCCGAGGGCTCAAACTCATTTAATGAAGGCTAAGGGATCAAACTTAGTGATTAAAGTCAAGGATATGGAATCGAATTTAGGGAAGTCCGTGATGACCTAAGCGATTACATATACCTTGTGTACAAGGTCTAAGTTCCATAAGTTGGATGGTGATTGGAACTTAGTTATATGCAAAAAGGTGTAATCTAACTTCAGAATTAAAAGTTAGATAAAAGAAGTAAGCTGCATTGTGTTTTAAACACAACGAATTATTGTACAGCTTACTGGTATGTACTTCAAACGAGACTCATGAACCTCGTCGATACATATATCTCGATTTATTCAAGATTACATTGGAAGAAAACAAGGATAAGGACAGCTAACTACCTCTGATTTATCAAACAAATCAATGGTTGAGATTAAAAAGACGTTGGGATTATTCAGGACTTTATCCAATGGATATAAGTCAAAGGGTGGACAGACTGCATTCTGTCAAAAAGCAGTCTGACTGTGTCAGTACTATGAACAGTGATAGAAAGCAAGTCAAATGGGACAAAATCTGGAACGGCTATATTTGAATTTCAAATATATGTCACAATCATTCCTACCTATAAATAGAAGACTTCTAACTCAGAAAAAGATGATGAAAATTAAGGAAAAACAAGAGATAATTCTGAGCTGAATTTTCTTATCAAGAAAAACACACTGTTGAACTTACTGAGCTTATGGTTACTGATCCAGAGAAAATCTTCAAGTGTAATATGCATTCAAGCTGCATCAAGTCTACACACTTGAAGACTGCAAGCTGCTGATCATATCATCCAGATCAAGCTGCTGCAACTGAATTATTTACTTGATTCAATCTTTCTTTTACAAGAATTTGCTGAGGACAGTGAAGCACATCTGTGTGAAAGACTGTTGTTTGTGGTGGAGTCGGTGAAGAGGCAATCCTACCCTTCAAGGACCAAGTGGAAGACTTTGGAGCAAACAATCCTACTGTTCCAAGTGTTCGCTTTGTGAAGCCATAGTTATTGGTGAAGGACAAGCAACATAGGAATCTTTGTAACAAGCTACATCAAAGATCTCTATTGAATTACCTCCAACATCACAGGAGAAGAGTGGACTGACAGGATTACACCACCTGGAACCACTATAAAATCTGCCTACTTACTTTCTGCATTTAGTTTATTACACACATCAACCTTAGCAACTGAAAGCACACACATACACTACTGAGTACCTAATACTTAGTATCATATTTTACAACAAGTAATAAGGCTTAATTTTTGATATAATTCCGCTGCACAAATTCAGTAAACTCAATAGTCAGCAGACTACTGAAGGTCAGCAGACTACTGAGGTATCAGCAGGCTGCTGAAGTTGCTGAGTTTGTTTACTCCAAAAGTTTTAAGTGTTAAGTTTATTCACCCCCCTCTAAACTTAACCAAAGCCTTTTCAAGGGACCAACAACGACAAACAGTTCTGCTGCATTTTGGACCCATAGTGGCTGGATAGAGAGACTGCTGATATACTGATTCTATTTATGAAAATGGACCCTTGTTTTACTGGACCTTGCTGCCGATTTACCGGTATTAGTTTTTCCGCTTTTTTTTTTTCTGGGATTGTGCTGTTGATGATGGAAGAAGACAAACTGCAGCAACAACGATGTCATAGCAGTACCACACAACAATAGAAGATGGAAAAAGGGTGTTTTGGATGTTTAGATGGAAGGAAAATGGTTGATAGTGGTCGTGGTAATGGTGGTGATGGGTGGTGATAGTGGCCGAATTCTATGAAAAAGAAGAAAAATAGAGAAAGTTTGTGAAGAAGATGGAGAATGTAGTTAATGATGAAGAAGAATGATGGTGAATGGTTGTTTAAATAGGAGAAAAATATAGAAGATGAAAGGATTTGGTGGGATAGTGGGTTAGAGGAGTAATGGTGGTGAGGGGATTGAGGGGTTGATGGATGGGATTGAGGTGGAGTAATGGTGGAGTGTAGGAATGGAGGAAATGATAGAAAAGAGGGGAAAATGGGCGTTTCTGCTGACTGGGGACTGACCGATGCAACTTGTGTCCATCACGTGTCACCGAAGGGTCTGATCTTAATTCTGACACGCAAAAATCGACAAAACCTAGCTCGGTAAACCTGGATATATGACCGATTTACCGGGGTCAACTTTTCTCTAGATTTTCTCAGTTCTTGTTCTGCACACCTTACATTAACTTACTTCTCAATCCGGACCTCAATTCACTGGTTCTTACTCCTTCTCCTGTTGTTTCCGACTCGATCCTAACCTACTTCACTAGAATCCACAACGAGTAAAAACAACCATCCCAACATCCATCGGTTTCAAGCCAAAGGGTGCGGTAGGATGAAAGAAAGCTCGTCATTTCATCCGGTTACTTTTATTGACTCTTATCCTAAATAAGGGTTCAAGAGATAGTTCTGAGTTTATAGTCGCTAGCTCGTCTTACCTTCGTGTCTCCACTCAGTCAAAGGTCGGGGCTTTAACTCGCCAAACTTGCACTTTCGAGGTCTTAACCGTTATGCACTTCCCTACTCATTTGTCCTTATCCTCTAGGAGTGCTATCTCTCAGTATTTCACAGAAACTTTCTGAGCTCTTCACCGGGCATGATTTTCCCATTTTGCCCATGCATTCAGTCTTCCTCTGCTTCGAGATTTAACCTTTATGCCCATGGATTCAACATTCTCTCCTTTTGGCTCTACCTTTTCACTACACAATACAGAAGAACTGGCTTCCGTGAGCGTCTTGTCGTGGTCCTTCTCATCGTGTTTTCTAAGCATTAATCTCATAAACTCCTGCTCACACGTTTCTATAAGAACCTCTCAATGCCTAGACCTCTCATCTCTTATCTCCAGAAGTTTAACCTTCCAGAACCAAAAGTCATCATCAACTTTCAGGCCTATTGTCTAGGGCTCTAGGATCTTAACTGTTACAGCATCATTGTTCAACCTTAGAGTGATTTCCCCATTATCATAATCCATGATTGCATGGATGGTCGCTAAGAAAGGCCTTCCTAATAAAACTGGGGCACTAGGATCTTCCGGTATGTCTAAGACTGTGAAATCTATCAGGAATGTGAATCGTCCTGCCTTGATTGTGCAATTCTTTAGCAGACCGGCATGCATATCTTTGGTTCGATCGACAAAGATCATGGACCGGGTTTGGTCCATGGTTACCTGAATCTTAATTGTCTGACAGAGGGAGAAAGGAAGAATATTGCAACTCGAACCGGAGTCGTAGAGCCCTAAACCTACAGATACACCGTTGATTGAGCTCGGGAGTCGAAACGTCCTGGGGTCTCCTAGCTTCACTACGCTATCAGAGTCTGGGTAATTGATGGAGACTTTCTAGGTGTCCAATCTAACCGGCAGTGTACCGGGCCAATTGTAGTCTAGTAAGTGGTCAAGGTCGTATCCACGAGGATTGTGAGGTTGAACACCAGAAAACTATTATTATCTTGATCTAAGTCGCAATAATACAAGAAAGTAAATGTATCTAAAAGTCTACTACTACTACAAAGAGTGATAAAATGATAAAAAAAAACCTAGCCAAGAAATGTGTAGACTAGCAACTCTCTTGTAGTATCATGGGAATGATTTCCTTCCAACCTACCAAAGGTGTTCAAAAGTGTGAAATGGTGCATTCCTAATCAAGTAGTTCCCCCTCATACGAGTGTATGAAACTACTCTATATCTCCTCCTTGGCATAGGTATCCTAAACCTAATGAATTGGTATGATAAGCACTTGAATGCAATGACAATGTCAACTATCCCCGGATAAGAAATCGAATGCCTCGAAAGGTCAATTTTACCTTCCGGTTCTCCTACCTTCTTCTCACACCTAATATCTCCTTTCGGTCTCCATTAAGTATGTAAATGCAAGCATTAGTTAATTACTCCAACACAAGCAAACCATACAATGCAAGTAGGAAAAGATTCACAACAATTTAAACTAGACAAATGAACAATCATTCCCAATCAACATAAGAGATTACACTAATTCTACAACACCATCTTGGCTAGTGGTGAGCTAGCCACTCGTGATTAAAGACACAAACTTGTCAATGTAAACATTCATAATCATAAGAACAATTAATTCAAAGTAAAAATTAAGAATTTACCAAACCAAAAGCTATCAACTTTAAGAAGAGAAACTTGCATTCAAGATCTTGAAGTGCTCCAATGGTGTTCACACCCAAAAGGATGAAAACTTGGTTCCATTAAATGATTCTAGAAATCAAAATGAAGAATACTTAATGTTACAAGTGGAATTATATGCTAATTTGTGGTGGAATTTGGCTAGGACAGCCTTGAGGATGGAGGTATCTTCAAGCTTTAGGGTTGGGGGGAGGGGGGGGGGGGGGGGGGAAGATGGAATGAATAGCTGCAGAAAACTGCTGCAAAATCGTCTTTTTCTGGTGAAAACGCGTAACGAGCCGAGCTGCAAGAAGTTCGGCTCGACAGGTGGTTCGGTACTAGAATGTCTTCAGTAAATTGATCATAACTTTGCGTGTAGACCTTCGATTTGAGTGATTCAAGATGCGTTGGAAATATTGTTCGAAGATCTACAACTCTTGTGAAGAAGTCAAGACCGAATTCGCTCTCTAAGTTGGGTCAAATGTCTCTTGAAGATATGTTACGGTAGAAGCATTAATGACAAATGATCCGCTTGAACTCGATAGCTTCCGGCATAATCTTCTAGCCCTCAAAATATGTGTTTAGCTCAACACATGGCGTCACTCACGGTCGTGGTTAACCTATAATCCTGCAATACAACACAAAAATACCAAGCGTAAACCCGACACGACGCTCCGGTTACTATAACCGGTACAAAACTTATCAAAACACGATATTTTATATAATAATTACTATCTACATATATAGATGAAACTAAGAAAATAATGACTTGAATTGATACAAAAACATCAATAAATGCATGAGAAATGGTGATAAAACATCGTAAAAAGTATCATCTAGTTGACTTACATCAGTAATCCTCAAGCTCAGAGAACATAGTGTCCAGATCCACTTCGGGATCATCGGAATCGTAATCAGAAGATATATCAATCAATTCAATAGGAAACTTACCTGGCCGATACATTTCATACTTTTTCGGGTTCTCTTTGACTTTCCGTTTAAGTGATTCTACGTCCTCCACTCGTTTCTTATTCACTTCGTATTGCTCTCTGACTTTTGATCCTGGGTACATGGAGATTGGTTTGATATTCAACACTGTATGAGTCATAGCGTTTGACTCGTTTTGCCTTTTTCAACTCCTGCTGAATGAATTTCCGAAGTGTCCTGAGATTCCTATGAAAGAGACAAAAGAAAAACACAGAAAACGGTTAGCAACTCCCGTCTCAGTTGGGATTTGACCCAACTGTTGCGGTCCTACTAACTAAAACTAATAGGGATATACATAGAAACACAAAGGCTGTCAGAATTTGATTTCCTGACCCTCGGTAAATTGGGGGCAACACACGGTGAACCGGGCTTAGAATTTCTTATTCTGGCAGTAAAACGATGCAGGTTTATTTCACGACTCAAGACTCAAAAAGAAAAATTAAAAGAAAACAACAACTTCTTAATTATCGTTAAAATTATTTATTCTTGAAATTGGCCATTGTCCCCGGAAACGGCGCCAAAAACTTGATGCCGTGTGTAAGTCGCTTAATACTAGCAAGAGTACTAGGTCAATCGTAGTATAGAAAGGGTGAATCATGGTTGATCCCACAAAGACAATGCAACTCAAGTATAAACGAGTCTAACGTAATTAAGAGAACAAATATGGTCATTGACCAACGATAAACTTAAAAGAAACATGGTATTCCTTCCCCATCCCCACCTACCTACTAACTTGGTCTAGTTAATCCTTATGTTTACTTCCGCACATAATTTCATAAAATCAATCGAACGTTTTAATTTAGTTTTAGCTACGGGGGCATCTCATATTCCTATCTACTTCCACTGTAAGGAAAGCAGACAATCTATATGCAACTAACCTCCTTTGTTGGTTGTATTAGCCCATACTTAGTAAGATCTAGAGATGCCGGCACGAGACCGAAAACCTCCCTAAGCAGCTATAGACAATGAATAGCACGTTTTTAAGGATCCATCAAGACAATGTCCTAACTAACACTTCACCTTGCAAGTCCTTTGTGTTAATTTACGAATACAATAAGAAAATTGGCCAGATCTAACTTACTGTTAATTAAACCTGTCGATCAACGTAGCTGACGCCGAATCTCCATATTAGGGTTTTTAATTATTGCCTCGGTAAAACGGTATAGACCGCCAATTTACCGGGGGCGGCATTTCCTATTTCTGGAATCTACATTGTTCGTTCTGATTAATTCAAGTAAATTATAGGGTTGTTAAACAAGCAGATCAACTATAACACGTAAATACAAGTAGATCTACCATAATAAAGACATAAAGGAATGTTCAAATCTTCATACCTTCAACTATGGAGATTTAGCTTGATCTACTCAAGCTAGAGATGGCGTGGAGGGGAGGAAACCAGAAAATAAATCACCAAAAGCTTATAAGAACTTTATTTCATCAAATTGTATAAAATTTATCAAAGTGTTTTGGTGCAAAATGGAGACACACTTTGTAATTCGTGTTCTGCGGCCATATATAGATATTAGCCGACGTATGACTCAATAAAACCCTAACCGACCTAGTAGAGGCGTCAGAATTCAGTTTCTTGTCCTTCAAGTTCTCGGTAAAATAGGCCTGGGATTCGGTAAACCAACCCAGTTGTTTATCCTTTTTTCTGGCAGATTTCTTCCGGGACTTCATTCACTTGGCCCAATGTCTTTCTTTCAGTCTAGATCCGTCCTTAGCTAACCCAGATTTTGGTACATCCTGAAAAGTACATAAAACATGACAAAACAATACCAAATCTATAGGATAATAACACAGATGTAGAATCATAAACTTAGAATCATGCACATAGCATTTAACACATATTCCATATGATAACGAGCCTCTCTATCCCCTCTTAAGCACGTTTCGGGGCAAATAAAGGTATAATTAATGGTACTATTTAGGGCGTTATCAAGACACTGTCACATTTCCTGATCAATAATGGATTCAGCAAAGGGACCATTGATAAGACTCTTTTCAAACTAGAAGATGGAACAAGCACCTTGCTAGTTCAGATCTATGTAGATGCTATCATTTTTGGATCAGAAAATGAAAAGCTGTATGAAAAGTTTGCAAATCTGATGAAAAGCAAATTTCAAATGAGTATGATGGGAGAGCTCAACTACTTCCTTGGTTTACAAGTGAAACAGATGAAAGATGGAATCTTCATCAATCAAGAAAAGTATACAAAAGACAAAATCAACAATATGGTATGGACACTAGTGGAACCTCTGAAACACCTATGTGTGCAAGAATTATACTTGGAAAGGATGAAATTGGGAAGGATGTTGATCAAAAGTTTATACAGAGGAATCATTGGATCTTTACTCTACCTAACTGCAAGCAGACCTGATATAACATTTGTTGTAGGAGTATGTGCAAGATTTCAAGCTCAACCAAAGGAATCTCATTTGTTAGCAGCTAAGAGAATCATCAAATATTTGAAGCACGCTATCAATGTGGGAATTTGGTATCCAAAAGATGGTGGATTAAAATTGATATCTTATTCAGATTCAGACTATACTGGATGCAAAATTGACAGAAAAAGCACTTCAGGAACTTGTCAGATGCTAGGCAGTAGACTAGTGTCATGGTTCAGTAAAAGCAGAATTCCCTATCTACCTCAACAACTGACGCAGAATATATATCAGAAGGTAGTTGTTGTGCACAAGTATTATGGACCAGACAACAGCTAAGAGACTATGGAATAGAAGAGAAGACAATTTCAATCATGTGTGATAACACAAGTGAAATATCAATTACAGAGAATCCAGTGATTCACTCAAGAAGAAAGCACATTGATGTGAGACATCATTTTCTCAGAGATTGTGTGAAAAAAGGGGATGTAATTTGAGATACATATCGACAGAAGAACAATTGGCTGATATTTTCACAAAACCACTCAGTCATGAAAGATTTTGTAAGTTAAGAACTGAGTTGGGAATGATCGAAATTGATTAAGTTACAAGGAGCAGCTAACTGGAGTAATAGTGGAGTGACTTCACCAGCTGACTGAACCTTTGTCATTTTGGGTGCGCTCACTTGGCAGGTAAGGCACTGGTACCAGTGAAGTCCACTTCACCGATCGTTAGAAACAGTTTTGATGCTGCATCTTAGTAAATAGGCCACTTCACCGGCCTAGTGATCAGCCAAGTCACTCAACAGCTAAATGCTATGGAGAAAACAACGAAGTATAGTGTGAAATGAATCATTTTTTACACATGTGGAAAATCAGAGAGTTATGGAGTTCTATTTTGTGAAGATTACACACATGGATTTTTTATTTGACACAAGGATTATTTTATGGAGGTTTTTATTTGAAAAGAGAGAATGACGGCAATGCCTCGATTCCTGGGCACTATCATTTCATGCCTCAATCCTCTCTCCCATTATCATTGTTAACCGCAATTTATAACACAAAATCACGCCATTACTCCACCAAAATCTCTCCATATTCAACCGCGTTCACACTCTCATATCTCCACTATTTAACCAACACTTCAGATTTTTCTCAAACTTTATGCCCTCTTTGAATTTCTTAAACCCTATTTTCTCAAGAAATTTCAAAGCTTTTTCTCAAAAATCTCAGAAATGGCCTCATCTTCCTCAAATGCTAAGTCCGGCAAACTGTATGAGGTATCGATTGCAACATGATAATTTTTCCAACCAATACACTTTAAAAACCTGTGCAAAGATGATGAACAAGCAACACGATTGGTGGATGGATCAAAGATTTAGGGCTGATGACCTTTCTCAACCCTCATATTACTGGCATTTGCTACCAGACTCTCAATTCCTTCTGGAAAACCGCCACATATATTTCTGGACTACTTGGTGAAGATGGTGAAGAAAGCGAGACAAGATAGTTGCCACTATCAGTGGCACAGAGGTGGTGTTTATGGTGAAGGTAATTCACCAGCATCTTGAACTCTCGAATCAAGGATACGCAAAAGTGGGACTTGTTCCACAAGACATGGATGTATTTTGGCTAGAAAGTGGAAAGGATGCCGCCGCGGAAAACAAAATATTGAACTGCCTAAGATCTGCTCTCAAGAAGCCTTTCAATGAGTTCAGCCTACTGAATGGAAAGAACATTGAAGGAAAATTAGGAGCCATGAATGTCATGATCGAGGCCAGAATGAGACTTATGGGAATTATCTGCCATGGTCTGGAATTTGACTGGGCCACCTACTTTTTCAGACGGCTAAAAGGAACAAATCAAATGTGAGGCCGCAATAGCTGAACAAGGAACTGCTAAGGAACCACCATCAGCTAAGAAAAATGACCAGCAGACTGATGCAGCTGAGTGTACTCCTGAGCAAAGTCACACTAGAAAACAACTATCTGTTGATACATCAACTGATCCAACAAAGATGTTGGACTTCGGATCACCGCCGCAACACCAGCAAAGTCAATTCCTGGCAACAGGAAAGGGGTAATATGAGAAGTTGCTGCACTTGAAATCACAACTACTCAAGTGCTTGAGGAGGGAGAAGGTGATGTTGATGTTACTCAACCAGCTGTACGCAACCAGGAACTTGAACTAGTCCATCATACAACAGAAAAATGAACCTGAACCAGTTCAAAAAACACCAGTGGATGGAAGGCAAGATATTCCTCAACTTCCTACTAGTATATCAAACGAATCCTTTCAATCAGTAGTAGATGCCTTGGTGGATGAGTTAGAACAACAAGCACTCTATCTCAGTACTATGTCAGCAACCTTCAAGGCTGAAAGTCAATCTATAGAGCATAGATTTCAAGCAGTTGTAGAGTATATAGATGCACAAAATATGGTTGTGCAATGACAAAATGATTTCATGTGTAAGATGAACATCAATCTCTCCAACAGACTCACGGGGTTGAAAAAGCATGTCTCATTTGAAAATCAGGCTCTGGCATCTGCAATAGGCTCCAGAATGGAACCTATAGTCAAAACACTATTAGAATTATGACAAAAAGTTCACATCTATTGAATCCAAGCTAGATAGTCTGATAAGTACAACCGAAACAACCAACAGTATTCTGTTACAACAGCAGGATGATGCTTCCAAAAAGGGGGAAAAAGTGATAAGCCTAAAGGATCAACAGTTAGACCCCCACATTTTATAGATGAACATCTCAGAGATAGAGATATAGAACTGAGAGTCAGAGCTGAGGCTGAAGAATAGCAGAAGAAAGCATCGGAGGAAAGGGAAAGAACTAAAAATGAACCATGCCCTGGACTGCCTTTCCCAGTGTGAAAATGAGATGATGACAGAGATAGATTGGGAAATCAACAAAGGCCTGGATCTAGTCAACAAAGAAGTTCAGGAAGCCAACATCGTTCTAGCACTAGCAGAAGCAGTGGCAGTGGACAAAGACACACGGCTGGAAGTCTCTCTGGTTAGAAGAGGCATTTCACCACCTACAGAAACATGGAAGAAAGAGATGCAGCATTACTGGAAAATGTGAAAGAATTTTTCAGAGTCCAAGACAGTCTGTATCTTAACTGGTCATAAGATGAAGCTTGGGTAGACTGGCTTGGTTATCAATATGATGAGTTAAAGATAGATATGGCAAAGATGTACAATGATGTAAAAATAGAATATGCTTCTCTAAAGCAAAGAACTAGGGAAGGAGCATCTGGCAATAGAGCAAACCAATCAGTATCTCTCACTGCAAAGGGGCCAAACGAGTTGTCTAGTGAAAGACAAGATGAGTTCAACAACACGGTGAAAATTTTCAAACCTATAGGCATATTGAATCCCCAGCAACAGTGGGTAATTTACAAGGATCTGAAGTTTGCAGACCCACGCAATGCTGAAGCAAATGGTAGATTGGAAAAATATTTTAGAGAGCCACGTGCACATGAAACTATGCCGGATTTCAATAGGCTCTTCAACTAAAAGTCATTCTTAGGCCTTTCCTACAACACTGCATTGGAGTATTGGAAATGGAAGTCTTCAGAGATTGACTGGAAGGAAATGGAAGGAATTCAAAGTACAAATTTCAAGAGGCTTATGAGGGTTTTGGCATCATCAAAAAGGGGGAAATTGTTAGGAACATTTTATTTGTTTTGATGATGGCCATACTAGCTGTTATAGAAAGCATGGAATAAGTCCAAAATTATCATTAATGCTTGTATAGGCTTTACTTAAAAGTCTAACATGTTGTATAAGTTCAGTTAGACAAGAACTGTAATAGACTGGTAGGACGGCTCAGTAAAATCATTGGAACAAACTCGAAGGACGGTCAAGGAACCAAATTTCGGTGAAGTTTGGACCTATGACCTAACTTATAACCAGGGGAGTCTGTGACAACCTTGGGTAAGTTTAAAACCTTTCACAAGTGATGGAATCTATTCTTTAAATATGGTGTACACTGATCTCACACAAATCAAGGATCAGTGAAAAATAAGCATACTTAGACATTGAAAGATCAATGTAGAAAGGAAAACAGAAAAACGGCTAATTGAAGGCTCTACCGGCTGACTATCAAGAAGAACGGTGAAGAGAATCTCAACAGCAAAGTAACATCTTACAAGCAGATTCACTGTACCGGTTAAGCAACATCCAAGTTAAGAAACAAGCAAGTGAAGTATGCAATTTGCATTTGAGAACGTTAAAAGAAATCAAGCAATTATTTTATAATCAATCAAGGACGGATTTTATGAAGAATGTTTGAAAAAAATCCGGATCACTAAATTGAGGAGAATAAAATCAAGGAATAATCAAGGATTAAATCAAGGATTATTCTCAGCATTAAATAGCCAATGGACGAAATTTCAAAATCAAGGATAATCAAGGCTATAAATAGAAGGCATTGATAGACAAGAAAAAATAAAAAAAAAATACACAGGAAAAAGTGCTGAAACACTACCATTTTCACAAGCCTTCAATTTGAACTAAAGAGCGAAATCTAGCTGATCATACTCAGAAAACAGAGCATCAAATCCATATCAAGTGCTAAGTCTGATCATCCAATTGTGAATCCAATTCACACCAAACTGAAGTAATTGAATCAGATCGTCTGAGAAGGAATTGCACCATTTGAAGTGATAGCTACTGAAGGATTTGTTCTCAAGGAGCAGTGTGGAAGACTGAGCCACTGAAGCTTTTGTAGCCAGGGAGTGATAGTCTTAAGATTGTGAAGATTGTGTAGCCAAGGACAATCATACTATTGTATTGGTGAAAGACAATAGTGAATTCCTCCAATCATCACATGAGAAGAGTGGATTAAGAGATTACACCACCCCGAACCACTATAACATTTGTGTTCATTTACTTACTACAATTTACTTTACATAATTTCTTTACTGCATTTTATTTATACTCTGTGTGTTTTTAATCTACTTTGAAACAACTTTTAAGAAGGGACTTATTCGCTGCCCAAAATCTTTTAAAAATAAGAAAAGTTTTTGAAACTCCAATATAGTCATTCACCCCTCTCTGACTATATTCTCACCCTTCTCTGGGACCAACACTAAGTAATTTTGTACTTGCCTCCATTGCATTTTGTTAGATGCTTTGTGGGATGATAAGATGAACATGTTGATCCAGTTGCGGATGAGGATTTTGTTGATGATGATATGTGATCGTGCTCTACTTGCTATGCTAGACTTGATGCTTTCATATTCCACTTATTACCCTTGTTATATTAGACGTTGTTGTACCTTTTTTTAATGACTCGTTGTATTTTTTCTTTTCAAGACTTGCTTGTAAGATCAGTTGTTGTAACTATACTTTTGAGACATCGCACGTTGTAAGTTTATTTCGTTGTTGTAAGGATACCTGCTATCTTTAGTATGTTTTTTTCCCATTCAAGTACCATTTATGGTTTTACCCGAGTCTTTTTAGCTTTCGTTTGTTTTATTTTGATACGACGACGTCGAGGCTTGCGTATAATATTAGAGTTATTTAATATTATACACGCCAAATATTCTCTTTCCGGATAAGGACTCAGTATCCGGGAACGGACGTTACATATAATATATAATATTTTATATATTATACCTCTAAATAGGATAAGCTGTTAGTACAAGGCAAAGAAAGATGTACTGCTTTGTACCACTTTACTACTTCTCCAAAAAGTAAATGGAAATTCATAATCAATTGGATAAGACAATAAGAACAAGAGAGGATTGAACTTTTTCTTTTCATGAAATTTGATCACCCTTTGCCTTACAATTGGCGCATGTATTGCGTATTTATAGGCAAACGGTAGGGTGCTTAGTAATCGTATGTCAAAGAGATAGATGACACATGTACTCTTATGTGTCAATAAAAGTCACATGCAAATGAACAAGTGGCATGAGTTGGATTATTTTAATGGATACATGTCTTACGATGGAAGTAGTACCTTTGGTTGTGGTGTTCTAACACAGGCCTTTTGATGAACAATACCTTTGATTCTATAAAAGGTTTTCATGGTAAATTCTCCTCCATGATCAGACCTAATTGTCTTAACACATCTATCAAACTGATTTTGCACAAGCAAACAAAATTGTTTTAAAAGAGAGTCACCTACATTTTTTGTTTTCATAAGAAACAACCAAGTAAATCTGCTATAATCATCAACAATGAAAATAAAATAGCATTCACCATTCACAGAAGGTACCCTATTAGGGCCCCAAATGTCTACACGAATCAAGTCAAAATAGGAAATAGAATTAGACATGCTTATAGGAAATTTAGGTTTCTTTTATTTGGCTAAAGGACAAATTGTACAATCATTAGTAGGTACTCTAATAATTGGATCTTAATTTCTTAAGGCTTTTATCCTTTCCAGTGAAGGATGGCCTAACCCATCATGCCACAACAAAGAATCAGATTGATTACAAGATCTGCAAACAGCATTAACATCAGGAGAAACTCTTGATTGATCATCTGACAATATGTAAAGACCATTATGGATCTTAACTGTACCAATCAGCTTCAAAATTATGAGGTCCTACAGTAGACATTGATTAGCACTAAAAAATAGACAAATTACTATCATGTACCAGTTTTCTAACATATATCAAGTTATACCTAAAATTAGGTACACAACACACATTATGTAAGATTATGTGATTACCAACTTTAACTTTGCCTATGTGTGTGACTGTAACAGAACAACCATTAGGCAACTTGACTGAAAGATTAGAAGCTGTTTTAATATCAAACATGTGAGCAATAGAAAATGTGATATGATATGTTGCTCAAGAATAAAAAATCCAATGATTAAGGTTACCAGGAATACCTTGACCCTGGGAAGTATCACTTGCTGCCATAACTACAACATTGCACAGATTAGAAGGTGTTGGTGATAGTGTCGGGTGTGGAGTGATTTACGGTACAGATACGTAATTCACGGATGAAATTACGAATAATTAAATGCAGAAAATAATTAACTCGTAATAAAATCTTAGTTTATTATGTAGATCTAACAAATTATTGCAATTATGATGTAGATCTAATAAATTAACAAAGTTATATGATAGATCTAATAAAACACAGCTATTACAATATAGATCTAACAAAATAAGCGATTAAAATACAGATCTGACTTGGAGCAATATAAAATTGAAGTGCAATGCAGAAATAAAGACAAACCGAGGCGAGTTATGAAACTCTTTCCTTAAGACAAATTGCTCCGGTATGGTGCCCACGGTAGTAGCAACTGCCTCCCAAGATACAACGGCTTACGTCCTGGATTGAAAGGCGCTTCAACAATCCAAGCCCCGGCGAACTTACAACGTGCTCCGACTTCTCTTCGACTCAAGAACTGACTATATGCTATGCTCGACCCTTTTAGTAGTGGAAGACACTAGAGAAAACTGAATGCTTCAACCTTCACCATTGGGGTTCTTTATATAGTGGAGAGGAAGAGCCAATGCTTGAATGTGATTGCCCAGAACACATCATCAGACTTTTCCCCATGGAAAAGAAATAGGGCCGAAAATTATAAATAAAATTGGCCAAATATTTCCACAATTCTGATTGGTCGGATGACATGTCTTCTGAATTCTGATTGGTCAGATGATTTAATCGCTCGACTTTTCCCTCAAGAAAAGTTATTCTGGCCGAAAATGATAATCAAATTTCGAAATTAATTTAATTAAATTAATTCCGGACCGACTTAATTAATCAGAATTCATTTCCACATTATTATAGAACCTTCCAACCGCCTCACGATTAACTAATTAATTTTCTGGTTAAATTCAAATGAACTTTTGTCCAAAAAATTAATAGTAACACCCGAACCGAACTGAGGCGAGCTCGAGCACGAGCACGAGCCGAGCCGGACGGCGGCGGCGGCGGCGCGCGCGCGTGTGGAAATATCTAAGTTCTCCCTCCTGCACAAAAGTGTCTTGCCCCTTGGGGCACATTTATAAGAGCATACACTAGCCCTTATATATGGAACTCAAGTCTCCCATCTTTCCAATGTGGGAAATTGAGTTAAGGTACTCCCTTCAACTCTTATCTCCAACACATTTTCAACCAACTTTAGGCATTAATTTCTCATTCACCCGATATCTAAATCGAGTGATTCCAAAGCCAAACATTATCTACTTCGTGAGTAGAATATTTAGACGTAATAAGCTCCCGGTGAATCTGCCTGGAGCGTATCCGAAATTCGTGCTAAAGTTGACCATTTTAACCCCATTTCATGGGATATCTCCAACAATCCCCCACATGAATGAAAATTAATGAAAATGCAAATGCAGACTCTGAAGAGAAGTCAGACGGAAAAATATTGCATCAGGAGAAGTAGCTTCTGGCCTTGAACCTGCCTCATTGAAGTACTATCGGATTTACTCGGCTAATCAGTGAACTAGGTCTTGAACTGTTCAGCCTTTAGTGTAAACCAAGACAATAGCACTCACACAATATTTCCCCTAGAACCTTTCGGTTCTCATGGTTGGGTCCGTATCGGCCCTGGACAACACTTGGTTTCAGAAAGTGCTTTAGAGAATTCAAGCCTCAAATTCTCATAGAAGTGGCCCCACTTTGCACTTACATAGGTGACCTCCTATCAAGGGTATTCTACCCTACCCTACTTGAATATCAAGATATAGGAATCATTAAAAGCTAAGCTAAACCTCACACCCTCTGCAGATAGCACTTTTATTCTCTCAGAATGGGTAAGTGCTGGACTGTTCCTTATAGCTTAGTTGTCCCTTTTGAACCATGATCTTGGGATCTCCAGTCAACATGGTTGGGTTGCCACTACAAGGAAACATGCGTAATAGGCTTCAGTCCCATTCCGGTTGTCAAAATTGACATCTGATCTCTAGCTAAGCCTTTTGTATGCGGATCCGCAAGATTCTCCTTCGATTTTATATAATTGATGGAAATCACACAATTAGAGATCAACTGTTTAATGGTATTGTGTCTACAGCGTATGTGTCGAGACTTACCATTATACATACTACTTTGTGCCCTTCCGATCGCGGACTGACTATCGCAGTGTAAGCTGATAGCAGCCACAGGCTTAGGCCAACACGGAATATCCACTAGGAAATTCCTAAGCCATTCAGCTTCTTCTCCAGCCTTATCCAGTGCTATGAACTCGGCTTCTATTGTAGAGTGAGCTATGCACGTTTGTCTCGTAGACTTCCAGGACACCGCAGCACCACCAATAGTGAATAAGTATCCACTGGTGGACTTCGACTCTTTCGTGTCTGATATCCAATTCACATCATAGTATCCTTCTAATACTATTGGATATCTAGTATATCGTAGTCCTAGACTCATAGTGTACTTCATGTACCTCAACAACCTATTTAAGGCTTTCATATGATTATGATCTGGATTACTCGTGAACCTACTCAGTTTCTTCACTGAACATGCTAAGTCTGGTCGTGTATAGTAGGTTATGTACATCAGACTTCCGATCACTTGAGAATCTCTCAATTGATCCACAGGTTCACCTCTGTTCTTGACTAAGTGCACACTTAGGTCAAGTGGAGTGCTCACTGGACTTCTATCAAAGACATTAAATCATTTCAAAACAGACTCAATATAATGAGTTTGTCACTACAAGTCCATCAAATATTCTAGAGATTTTACTCCCTAGTATCAAATATGCAACTCCCAGGTCCTTCACATCGAAGTTCCTTGTCAATATCTTGATCGTATTCATGATACTCTCATGAGTACTTCCCATTATTAGCATGTCAAAGACATACTATCATAAAAGGCGTGTTCTTAATGTAGACATATATGTGTCCTATCCACTTGACAACATAACATTGTCAAACTTGATATGCCATTGCTCTGGCTATTATTCGAGCCCACGTGGAGACTTGACAAGTCTACACACCTTATCTTAGCCTGGAACTATGAACCCATCGGGTTGTTCCAAGTACATCTCTTCCTTCAACTCACCACAAACATCCATTTGATGGATTTCCAGGTTATAGTCTCCAGCTATACCGATGAGAACCCTTATATAAGTAATTCTCGTAACTGGTGAGTAAGAAGTCAAGGCCTTCTTTCTGTCGATACCCTTAGGCTACTAACAACGCCTTACAAAAAATCCATCAACCTTTAACTTCTTCTTGAAGATCCACTTGTACTCGAGTGGTTTATTTGCATGATGGATTGTATTTCACTATTTACAGACTCTTTCCAGAAAGGAGCTCTGTAGTAGACATAGCCTCAGCATATGTCCTTAGTTCATTTTCTACCATATAGGTCAGAAAATCAGGACCAAAAGACTGGGAAGTCTTAGCCCTCTTACTACGATGGGGTTCTTTAAATTCTTGAGAATCACTATATTTTTCAGACTCATATGCACGCTTACTCATGCTTGCTTCTCCTTTAACACTTTCCTTTCAAGGAAATATATCCGCAAGGAACACCACATTCTTAAACTCGATGATGACATGTTCATGTACATCATTGATGTCTGATTTATGCACCAAAACCAATAGGCACTAATGATTTTAGGTCCTATCACTCACTTTGGTTTAGGCACTTTGACCTTAGCCAAGCACCCCCACAATTCTAAGAATCTATAGCTAAACCACAGCCTTTCCTCAACACATACGGGGTGTCATCCTTCTTCACTGACGGGATCTTGTTCAGAATGAATTCTACTGAGAGGACCACTCCCCCCACAAGTTCTAAGGTAAATCCAAACTTATCAACATAGCACCCATCAACTCTTTAAGAGTTTGTTTCTTGCATGTAGCAATACCACTTGACTGAGGTGTGTATGGGGTAGTTGTTTGATGAATGATGCCGGGCCCTTAGCAAGACTCATGAAACAATACCTCATATCCACCACAAGAATCACTACGGATACATCTCATCCGTTAGCTATATTTATTATCACATTCATTCTGATAACCATCAAGGCATCACGAGCCTTATCTTCGCTTTTCAGCATTTAACATCACAATATTTGGTGCTATAATAAAAGTAACATAATACTTTTATCACCTCTAGGTTAGAATCTAGAGGTCCTGTGTTCATTTCTACCGGTCTACCGGTGTGTTAGCCAACATGGCTTCAACACATACTAGACACTTGTGATTAGGATCAAACTTTAAATTTGGTAACAACATCATGTTCATCGATAGACGAACGGATCTAAAATTTTGCAAGTACTAGTTACAATGTCACAAGCATGACAACGTAAGCAGAGCTCAGAACCAGTCTCTTTGGCTCTTTCACAAGCATCATCTTTTGTGCTCAATAGACTGTTCCATTGTCATTCTAATGATCAATCCCATTTTGATCATTTAAATCATTGTTCGTTGCACCGCCGAATTTCTCCATCCAAAGGATGAGATTAACCGGTCATTGGTGCTACGTCGAGTGCTACAACATGCACTACACTTGTGTCATAATAGACACAAAAACATTTGGATTCACCTCGGTGTATCCTTTCTTTTATGTACGGTGACAGAAAATAAACAACTTGGCTTGCAGAGAAGTTAAGTATCTAGTTGCACAGCAAACAAGATCAAACAAATTAGTACACTTCTATGATACACGTACCCATCAAATTTCGTGCACAAGGCATTATTACAATATGCACAAAAGTAAAGGTTACACACTGATAAGTAAAGATTTCGCAATCCGGCTCGATCAAATACAATTTATAAAACTCGAAACCTTAGGCAAAACTCACTTTCTAACCGGCAGTGAACCGGGTCGATCGTAGGTAGTGCGTTCAAAGTCCGAGGTCGGTCCCACGAGGAGATTGAATCGAATACAAAACTTGTGTTAAAATCAGAGGACAAAGAGTATATGAACAGGACAAAAGATCGAAGCTTTTACTATTACACGGCATAAACAAGGATCTGAATCAAGACTTATATCCAGAGTAAATTTCATCAAACAAATGATCTACATAATCAAAACCATATTGTGAGAAAACAAATCGAAATCAGAAAACTCACAATAATGAAGATCTAAAGATTGCAGATCAAGACTTTTGAATCCTAAATCAGCAAAAAATATCAACCTTTAATTCATACAATGATCCCAGGCACGAACTCCACCAAGCTATCGATCGAATATCGTATTCTACTCCATATTTAAAAATCTAAACTAAGAAATTGAAATACGGAGCCTAGTACAGAGCTCTAATCCGGCTATTTAGATGTCAACCTGTCATAACAACCGCCGAAGCGGCTGGGTTGAGAACCTAAGCCGGTCTCGAACTCAGTCTAGGCCAATAAAAGTCAGAATAATCGTTCTCCTAGGTTTAGCTGCTCTTAAATAGGCAAAAATCGCGACCTTGACCTAGTTGGGCCGACCAACTTGGCCTATTTAACTCGTCTTTGGTAAACTGGTGATAACTTTCTGTGTAGACCTCCGATTTGAACGATTCACGATGCGTTGGAAAGCTAGTTCAATTCCCTACAACTTTCATGAAGACGACTTGAACAGAAAATGCCTCCAAAATGGGTAAAAATAAAGATTAACAAACTGGCATGGTGAAATACTGCTGTCGGCCACAAACGCCCGTCTGCCTCATGTCAAACGCTCGTTCGCCTGGAGAATATGATCTTATTAGGGTTTCGTCTTCAGTGAACCAGCATTTGCCTTTCTTTGAATGCCCGTTTGCTAAATCATGTCTTGAGGGCAAACGCCCGTCTGTGTATCATGGACGCCCGTTTGCCTTGATTGAGCTTTCTAATTCGGGCTGAACCCATCCAAACGCCAGTTTGGGGGTCAATGGGACGCTCGTCCAGCTAAAAACCCAACTTTCTGAATGAAGTGTCAACTCTGTAAACGCCCGTTTGGAATGGGCAAACACCCGTTTGCCTTGTATGAGCTTTCTGTTTCGGGCTGAACCCATCCAAACGCCAGTTTGGGGGTCAATGGGACGCTCGTCCAGCTAAAAACCCAACTTTCTGAATGAAGTGTCAACTCTGTAAACGCCCGTTTGGAATGGGCAAACGCCCGTTTGGGTCAGGCTCACTGCAAACGCCAGTTTGGGTATGGCAAACGCCCGTTTGCCCTGACTTCACTCCAAACTTGGCTTTTCTTCCACTTTCATTCCACACTTGTGCCTTGATAAAATCTTTCACTTTAAAATATCGCCTTCCGGGCCTCGAGTAACCTAAGTCCTGCAATAAACACACTAACAAAACACCACGCATAATTCCGCAAGACAAAAGTGCTCGGAAAAGAGTTAAATATCATCAAAAAGGCGGAGTTCCCTAACGTTGTGTCAGTTTTACCCCCCCGTACACATAACTAACGATATTACTCTTGAAAAGGCCTAAATCTACCCAAAACATGCCAATAAAGTGATAAACGGGGCTAGATCACATACAAAAGTGCAGTGAAGTTGACTCCTATCACACACCCATGCATTAACTCCTTTAAGAACCACTGATCAATTCGAATGCACAACAGACATCAAAACTTGCATTCAATTTTTTTTTTCATTTTTTTTTTTCAAACCAATATCCAACATGCATGCCTACAATATACTATTTCAGAGTCTTTATCCTATCGTGCAACCGAAGTGCAAGACTTGCAAGTAGCAAACAACAATATTACAATCACCTTGCTACACCAACCACACAAATATATATTTACCGGTTAGCTAAATGAATGATATTTATCTATGATCATAGATATTCTTTACTCTCTGAAAGTAACCAGTGCACATAGGAATAGAAAATCAGAGCATCCAACACCCCACCGAAATATCCCTATACAATTTTGTACTCACAGAACATCAAACGATAAGTAATTTATTGGAATCATTTATGCCAACTATTCAATTAATAGCACATGTATGGATGTCACTTATACAAATAATACACTCACGCTGTCCATGTGCCACTATAGGTACATCATTGAGAGCAACTATAATTTGGTAATAAAATATATCACAAATAAGAAGGGAACACATAATTACCCCAAACCATTACCAGTAGACAAAGTGCTGTTGTATTTATTATTTATATTTTTTCCTTTATCCGAAAATAGCAGCCAAGTCCTACTGAATCACTTTGATTAATTATTCAGTAAATCAATCAAAATTTCCTTCTAAGTATTTACTACATTAATTGGAACCAATCACCAATTAAAGACACTAGTAAATATGTGGAGCCGCAAGCGAATCAAAATCAATTACACCACCATTGTCCTTCCACGTTAATTATGCAAGCAAATTTTCCTTTTCCTCACATCAATTATATGCAAATACAACCATATAAACACCGACTAGCATATAATTTTCTTTTTCCTCTCTACTATCACCGGATCAACCGGACATATTAAGAAAATTAAAATATATTCGCCCACTGCATAATTCTTTCCTTAACGTCACCTTTAAAGAAATCAAATTTCTTCCGTACATGTTGTATCAGAATTCAAAACAAACAAATAAATAATTTATTTGTTGATCACAGCACATTAAAGGCCACTTACGAGATCGAGCTTATAGTTCGTCAGAACAGAACATTGAGGTCGAAGAAACAACATACGATTATAGTTTGTCTTAAGCTTGTTGGTGATAGTGTCGGGTGTGGAGTGATTTACGGTACAGATCCGTAATTCACGGATGAAATTACGAATAATTAAATGCAGAAAATAATTAACTCGTAATAAAATCTTAATGCAATTAATGCAATTATGATGTAGATGTAATAAATTAACAAAGCTATATGATAGATCTAATAAAACACAGCTATTACAATATAGATATAACAAAATAAGCGATTAAAATACAGATCTGCCTTGGAGCAATATAAAATTGAAGTGCAATGCAGAAATAAAGACAAACCGAGGCGAGTTATGAAACTCTTTCCTTAAGACAAATTGCTCCGGTATGGTGCCCACGGTAGTAGCAACTGTCTCCCAAGATACAACGGCTTACGTCCTGGATTGAGAGGCACTTCAACAATCGAAGCTCCGGCGAACTTACAACGTGCTCCGACTTCTCTTCGACTCAAGAACTGACTATATGCTATGCTCGACCCTTTTAGTAGTGGAAGACACTAGAGAAAACTGAATGCTTCAACCTTCACCATTAGGGTTCTTTATATAGTGGAGAGGAGGAGCCAATGCTTGAATGTGATTGGCCAGAACACATCATCAGACTTTTCCCCTTGGAAAAGAAATAGGGCCGAAAATTATAAATAAAATTGGCCAAATATTTCCACAATTCTGATTGGTCGGATGATGTGTCTTCTGAATTCTGATTGGTCAGATGATTTAATCGCTCGACTTTTCCCTCAAGAAAAGTTATTCTGGCCGAAAATGATAATCAAATTTTGAGATTAATTTAATTAAATTAATTCCGGACCGACTTAATTAATCAGAATTCATTTCCACATTATTCTGGAACCTTTCAACCGCCTCACGATTAACTAATTAATTTTCTGGTTAAATTCAAATGAACTTTTGTCCAAAAAATTAATAGTAACACCCGAACCGAACCGAGCCGAGCTCGAGCACGAGCACGAGCCTAGCCGGACGGCGGCGGCGGCGCGCGCGCATGTGGAAATATCTAAGTCCTCCCTCCTGCACAAAAGTGCCTTGCCCCTTGGGGCACATTTATAAGAGCATACACTAGGCCTTATATATGGAGCTCAAGTCTCCCATATTTCCAATGTGGGAAATTGAGTTAAGATACTCCCTTCAACTCTTATCTCCAACACATTTTCAACCAACTTTAGGCATTAATTTCTCATTCACCCGATATCTGAATCGAGTGATTTCAAAGCCAAACATTATCTACTCCGTGAGTAGAATATTTAGAGATAATAAGATCCCGGTGAATCTCCCCGGAGCGTATCCGAAATTCATGCTAAAGTTGACCATTTTAACCCCATTTCATGGGATATCTCCAACAAAAGGTGCTTGAAGCCCTTGGATAAGAGATAGCAGATGATCATATTGAGACTTAGTGATAGGTGCTGCTGAATCACCAGATTGTGTATCAGACTGCGAAAAACCACCTTCTTGAGCATCATCAAACTTGTCCATACTGACATTATTGGCCATAGGACTTGAACCCCTGCCATACCCCTTCAAATTGAGAGGATAACCATACTTTTTGTAACACTTGTCTATTTTATGCCCTTATTTTCCACAGAATGTACACTGAGGCTTCTTGCCATTGTTCTGACCCCTGCCATTACCTCCATTTCCTATACCTTGCCCTTTTCCTTGACATGGAAATCTAGAATGAGTCAAAACATTGGAATAACTTGTGTCTTGATGACCAGAATGCCCTTGTGAAGCAAGAACCACCAGATCTATGGTATAATTACCATAATCCAATTGTTGCTCATGGTTTAAAGCCATGACAAAAGCAGTTTTGACATCTGGAAGAGGAAAAGTCATAAGAACATGAGATTTAACTGCACTGAAATTTCC
Source organism: Gentiana straminea (assembly GCA_036785695.1). Taxonomy (NCBI): domain Eukaryota; kingdom Viridiplantae; phylum Streptophyta; class Magnoliopsida; order Gentianales; family Gentianaceae; genus Gentiana; species Gentiana straminea. The sequence continues at coordinate 1,691,881 of JAVUPR010000298.1, forward strand.
ATCAAAACCCTTCAAGAATCTTGTAGTATATGCATTAGAGTAATATTCCCTTATGATTGGTAATGCAACAAATGTACAAGGGGAATCGGCCTTAAAACCAAATATTGATCCACAATGACTTGAGTTTAGTGAAATAATCAGTTGCTGAAAGATTTCCTTGCTTTACCCTCTCAATTTCTTCTTCAAGATTGTAAAGTCGATAAGATTCTCTCATATTGATATTGCCGAAAATATCAGGTTTGCAGAAACAACGATTTATAGTGGATATATAGCTATTTATAGGTGATTTCTCAAGCGACCGGGTGGGTATGATGAACCACGATGGTCGGACTTGTACTATGAATATGACGATGAGTGTGTCGACAAATTGACAGAGTACCTCTATGTGTATTATTTCTCAGATGCTTTTCTGTTACATTATGGCCCTGTATATATAGGCAAGATGCTAATGATAATTATCTAAACATGACAAGATGTTAGAGAACATAATCAAGCACAATTATACTTAAGCGCGCTTGACAAACAGTCGAACTCATCTCTTCCTTTGTATCATCGTGATCAGCTTCGAGCTGATTGACCTAATGAGGTGGGATGTATCCGACGTGTCGAGGTGCGAACACAACGATCCTTTAGACCTAAAGGATGGCTCTTTAAGGATCAACGCTTGTTTGGGTCCGACTCTAAAGCACTGACATACCGGTCAACGGCCCAAGATCTGTCATTGGGCCTAAATCCAAGCCCAAGTTGAGATACTCAGACTATAATCTGGGTTTGGGTATATCAATGGCCCCTTACTCTGTGCCTTGTGTATCCGTCAAGAGAAGGAAGGCGGAGTGTAAATTTTGTTGACACAGTGAAGTATTAAACCTAGTTGTTTTGGTATGGGGCAGAGAGATGCCAATACCAGGTATCGGACTTCAGTCACTGTTTATGCCGCATAGCGGCTTACAGAGAATTGCTCTGCATTGTAGTGAACATGCTTGAGTACCGCGCTACAAAGCGGACGGGCTTAGAGAGCCGTAAGCCATTTCGCGTGAAGGAGGCCATAAGCTGTCTTGCGAGATGAAGGCCGTGAGCCGTGATGTAGGCTGTAAGCCATTTTTCTAGATGTCACAGTAAATGATGCTCACGATGCGTCGTCTCGGTTCACGAGGCGTTATCTTGGTTCCATAACCGACGTGACGTTTGACGTGAAACGTCATTTGCCTTGATTGGCTGAGGGGTTTTGAAAACCATGTCCTGCCATTATTGCGTTCAAATTTCAAAATTTGAGCCGACGCCTCATCTCCCGTGTTTGCTTATATAAGGGGACTCCTACCCCCATTCGTACACTTTTGCAAACTCTAGAAATTTTCTCAACTATAACTCCGGCGAGTGTAGGCAGTTTCCGTCTTGTTTTGCTATTTCCGGCCGATCTTCAATCTTCAACCCAGACTCTTCCAAACTTCCCAGGTATGGCTCTGTTTCTTCTCTTAAATTTATGAGATTTTCTGAGTGCATATGTTGTATTTATCATGTCTAGCTAAGCCTTAAAATGTATTTGAGTCTCTATGTCTCGCCCAGATCTTCATCATTTCCCAGAAATAGGTGCCTGGTTTTAGGCTTCCTCAGGGTTTATTTGTTTCTCATTGAACGAAGGGGCGAGGTGTGATTATGCTCACCTCGGCTTGACTTCCATGTCTAGGCATTTAACTGCTCCACCTCTCCCTTTTGTTTTTGCAAGATGTCTTCAGAGTCACATACTCAATCTGATGAAGAAGCACGTGCTGCTGCGGGCTATGGTTAGGACGAGGAGGTTGATATGATAGAGCAGGAGTTAATCGATGTTGAGGAGTCTCGCACTGACAAAGAAGATAATGGTAAGGACATCGGTGAGGCTAGCGGTCAGGATGACACGGTGTTGAGTAGTCTCATCAAGAAAATCCAAGGGGTAGTAACCTGAGGGGTGGTGACTCAAGATGAGGCAGCTCAGAGTGCGGGATCAAAGAAAGCCGAGCGTCTGAGCCATAGAAAAGAGCTCCAACAAAGATATCTCTTGAAGCTATTAAAGAGCTGGCCACTCAAAAGCGTTTTGATCACGATGTAAGACTTCGATGGAGGGAATTCCGAGCCCAAATTGATTACACTGTGGCGTTGATGGCCTATGATATCCCGTGGGATTATCGATTTGCTAGTTTTGGTGTGACGAACGTGGCTCGCATATGTGGAAAAGAGGCAAAGGATTTTTTATGGCTGCATTAAGACCATCTGGTCGCCGGACTTCACCCACCCTTTGACCTATTTTTCGTTAAGTTTATGGAGGAACTCGGGGTCATGCCATGCGATCTTACACTTGGGGCCGTCAGAGTTGTAATGGCATTTATTGTGATAAGCAGGCTACATGGTCGTGAACCGTCGATGCCTGTTTTGCTTTATTTCTACGGTTTTAATAAAAGGGCTGGGGACGGCCAAATCCAACCTCACAGTAAGGTCGGCGGCAAACCCAAGCTCCTGTTTGATCTCCATGACAAGGTTTCAGCTTGGAATGAGAGATGCATGAAGGCAGAGTAGCAAATTGGTTGGCCCTTTCCCGAAATCCCTGTGAATTCTGGCAAAATCGATCATCTGAAAGACATAAAGACCCAGGATGCCGACGACGAATTCATAGATGAGCTTAAGGAGTTGCTCGGATAAGTCCGGAAGCCCCTTAGGCAGGAAAGGGTTTTCAACTTGAGGCTTCTCTTAGATGTTGGGCAACCTTATGCTAGAATGGCTTGACTCTCTGGGGTGGAGGTAGGCGACTTCTTAGTCGAGATTGAGCCGTTGCCCTGTGACCCCGATTGGTACGTGGAGTGTCATTTTGGTGGATGCATGCCCTCTCTGTGTGGGGTATGCTTAGGGGATTCCTCAAAGCGGATTCGGAGTAATGTTTTACTTGTTTTCTTATTTGCTTGCTTTATTTTTCTTTTTATACTTTTAACTACATACTGATGAATCTAGACATTCCACAGGTACCATGAATGCATTAAAGCATCGTAATCAGATTGCTTCTAGGAAGACCTCGTCTGCGGTGAAGAGAGGCGAACAGCTTAAGAATATTGATAACGTCGATCTTTCAATGATCGATGTTCCAACTGGCTCCAAGGGCACATCTCAGGGACTAAATCACCCAAACCGACTCTTGCCCCGACAAAGCAAACTGCGGGAAAGACCAAGCAGATGGTAACAAAAGCTATGGTTCCCGAGAAGCGGCCTAAAGAAAAAGCCAGTGATAAAAAGGTAGTGGAGGCAGAGGCTGATCAAGATGTTGATGTCGGAGGCGGGAATGGCGAGAAAGGTGCTTGCGTTCCCAAAAAATTTAGGACCGAAGATTAGCTGAGGCCCGATGTTCCTCCCTAAGAGAAAACCAAGTCCGGGGATGCCTGACAAAGAAAATAGTCTATTGTTTCTGCTTCCGGAAAGGGTAAGGACCCGGCCGGAAAATCAAAATCGGCGGGCAATACCATGTTGGTGCCATTTATTGGTTGGCCTGTAGGGCCACGGGGTAAACCCTCCATCTGGTTGGACAAGAACTTCATGCGTCAAAAGCCGATTGACATGTCCGTGGCGGCTATGATATCATAAGCGATGGCGGATATTGCTCCACTGCGACATTTGAGATGGAGTCTTCCCAATCCTATCCAGCTGGAGATCGGTCGTGGGATTGTTGATCGGATCGTGTTTTCCAATCAGGTTGACCCCAGACATGCTTTCCTTCAGAACACTGAGGATCTTCTAGGTTTGTTCGGTGCCACTATGAGCATGGTGATTCTTTTTCTGTTCAATACCATTTCCTTTGTGTTGTGATCACCTAAATTTCTCTTTTTTTGCTTAACTTGCTCGTTTTGCCTTTCTTTTCTTCTCAGGACGGCACCGGCATAAAGCAATTCGTCAAAGAGTATAAAGAGGAAATTTCTGTAAAAGCAACGGCTGATAAGGAGTTGGAAGCTGAAGAGTTGTCGGAGCCGACATGAGAGTGCGACTTAGCGCTTCTGAGGCTGAAAATGCAGAGCTGAAGAAACAACTTGCTAAGGCCAAGAAGGTGCAGCTTGAGGCTCAAGCAAACTCTAAACATCATGAGGCCCTTAATCGCGAGTTTGTGAAAAAAGATAAAGAGGTTGCTCGATCGTTTAAAGAAGTGCAGGAGCGAGCCGATAGAGCCTCAAGACTGTGGGAGGCCGAACAAAAGTTGTCCGCTGATTTGAAGCAGAAAATGACCGACGTTGGTGCCGAGGTCGATGCCAAACTAAAAGTCGCAAGGACGAAGGCCGTGGAAGCTTATAAAGCCTGTGAGGCTGCTGAGAAGATAGCCAGCGACAATTTTTTGATGGGGTATGACCAAGGGATTTATCATCTCGCTAGGTGCCTGTGGGCTTAAGGCTGCGATGTTCTCAGTCTTGAGACTTTGCGAGATTGGATCGTTACCCCACCCTTCTCTGATCATCAGAAGGTTTTCCATCCTTCCATTCCTCTTATTGAGGTCGAGCTGAGGATCGGACAACTGAAGGGAAAGGGGTGTGGGATCCGCACCAGGTCAAAGTTGTCAATCTCAGGGAGCTGGTTAGGTAGGTTACATAGGTTAATGACCAACGAGAGGATGAGGTCTCTGATCAAGAGGCTGATCAAGAGGCCGAAGAAGCCGATGCCAATGCTGAAAACCTACTGCATCCTTCTTTTAGTCTGAGAACGTTTCCGAGATGCGGCCTGATAAAGTATGATCCTGTTGTAACTTTTTCTTGATTTAGTACTGTAGATGTTTGAGAACTTGAGGATGATTTTGTGATAACCGTTCTTTGATTTTTGAATATATTGTCAAGTATCTTCTGTTCTCGAATGTGTTGATATGTTTCTTTAAACATTGCTTTGCTATTTTGTTTGAAAATTTTGAGTCCTCTATAGCGGTATCCGACCCCATTGTTTTAGATAATATTCAAAGTCATAGCTCACGAGCTTATAAAAAATAACTGTCCGATTTGGTTTGAAATTTCGACAAGGTACGGCCCCCATTTTTAACAAGGTTGGAGCTCATTCACCACGTAAACCATGTTGATAATTTAAGGCTGATGTGATTGCGAATACATTTTGATGATTATAAAAATTGAATAACGTGTGAGAGGTAAAATGTAGAATCGGGCTTATATTAACTTCGTCTCACCACGCTTGGTGAGTTGAAAATATACAAGAAAGTTTGACCACTCATATTGTGAACGAGAGGGTAGCCATCACCCTATATGTAGTACCTTTTGAGATTGTCTGCATGCCATGGCCTGTTAAGATCGGAGCCATTTTGATCCTTGAGAATATAAGTCCCTTTTTTGAATTCCCTGGTGACCTGATAAGAACCTTCCGGTTCGCCATGAGTTTGCCCATGTCGGGCTTAAGACCGGCGGCCTTCCTGTTCCGAAGAACGAAATTGCTGACCTTAAATGAGTGGTCGCAGATTCTCTTGTCGTGATTCTTTTATAGATTTGCTTATAATTCATGAGCCAATGGTAAGTGGCTAATCTTATTTCCTCCATTTGGTCGAGGTCGAGGATAATCTATCTATTGAGCAGATTGTCCGTCGGATTATACTTAGCGACCCTGATACTTGGGAGTGCCATTTCGATAGGAGTCATGGCCTCCCAGTCATACCCCGCAATGCGTTCCATAGTCCCCTGAGATTTGTTTGATGATGATAGTAGACTTCAACATTTTCCACTCTCATTTACTTTGCGAGCTTAAGACCGGCTATCACTGCCTCGTATTCAGCTTGATTGTTCATGGCCGGGAATTCGAACCTTAGAGCTTTTTTGATTTCTTCTGTCGTTCCTGGCTCAACCAGAATAACACCGGCCCCGCACCCACTCTGATTCGATGCCCCGTCAAAATACAATTGCCAGTAGTGATTAGGCTTGTGTGAAGCCGGAGCGGACTCAGGTTGTACAGGTGAACTCGGCTGTTCCGAACTAAAGCTTGTCTCAACAATGAAATCTGGTAAAACTTGAGCTTTGAAAACCTTCCTTGGTTGATATTGAATATCAAACTCGGTAATCTTGATAGCCTATAGGAGTAATCGACCTGAAAGGTCGGGTTTGTGTATTATTTGATGCATCAGGCTATCCTTTGAGACAATAATTGTGTGTGAAGTAAAGTAGCCCATGCGTTTGTGGGAAGCGATAATAAGCGAGTATACCAACTTCTCAACATTAAACTAATGACTCTCCACCGGACTGAGAGTCTTGCTTACATAATAGATGAGATTTTGGAGTGGTACGGCCTCCTTTACTAGCACGGCGGCTACAGACCGATCTGAGGCCGCCAAGTACAAAAACAAATGTCCCCCTCAACTGGGATAACCAGAAGAGGTGGCTTCCTTAGGTATTCTTTAAGAGCCTGAAAGGCTTGGGAGCACTATTTGCTCCAAGAATTTTTTTTGTCACCTTTGAGTATTTTGTAGAAGGGGAGACTCTTTTCTGCGGACTTTGAGATAAATCAACCCAAGGTCATGATTCTGCCGTTAAGCCTCAGGACCTTCTTGATTGTGGTAGGCTCTTGCATGTCAAGTAGTGCTTGAATCTTTTCCGGGTTAGCCTCGATCCCTCTGCGACTAACCATAAACCCAAGAAACTTGTCTGCCTGGACACCAAATGTACATTTGGCCGGATTGAGTTTCATTGAGTGTCTCTGAACGTTCTCGAAGGTTTACTTGAGATCGGCATCATGACCGCCACTCGAAGATTTGACAACCATATCATCAATGTAAGCCTCCTTGTTTTTCCCGATCTCCGAGCTGAATACTTTGTTGACCATCTACTGATAGGTCGAACCTGCATTCTTAAACCCGAAAGGCATCATATCATAATAATATAGGCCCCCAGCAGCTTTGAAGGCCATTTTTTCTTTGTCGGAATTAGCCATTCTAACTTGATGGTACCCCGAATAGACGATCAATCCGGGGAAGCTGATAAGGATCTTTTGGACAGGCCTTTGATCACAGTGAAAATGATACTATAAATCATACATTTATCTTCCCCGAATCATGCTCGATTGATTAGTGATAGTTGGAATATTGTACGAAATACTTGTCAATCGCCTAATGTCGGTTCCTCAGTTATTGATTCTGCATCTTTATATTTTATCCCAATATCTGGTACTGTTTCATCTCTTCTTTTATGATTTTTAGGAATACAATATCATGGGCTAAAGAGAGATGGATCCGGATTAGAGAAAGAGACACTGGGCCGAAGTCAAAAGAAGTCAATACGAAGTCTGTTGGACCAGAAAAAGAGGGAAAAAGCCCGGAGGCTACGGAAGACCTAGCCGTAGCCGCGGAAGCTTGGAAGACACGGAAAGAAAAGAGCCGTGATTTGCATTAAGTCGGTTAGGGTTAGCTTGTCTAAGTTGGCTACAGCTCTATATAAAGTTGTTTGTACGAATTCATTATATGTAACAACTTTTGATATAAAAAACTTTTGATACATACATACTTTTTACTCTAAATTACTTGATCTATGAAATAATGCATTCTTTGTATTTAATTTGAGTTCGTTTCTTGGTTATCTCCGCCAATCCATCAACTAGCTTGAGTTGATCAATCTAGATCCGCCATTGAGAAAGGTATGAAGCTTTGAACGTTCCTTCATATTTTGATCATGGTAGATTTAGATAGATTAACATGTTGTAATTAATCTGCATCTCTAAACGAATCATAATTAACTAGAATAATCAGAACAGAATGATGTAGATTTTAGAAATAGGAAGCATGCCGCTGAGCTTGCGACGGTCTATATCGCAGCCGCGACAACCTAGTTCACCCTAATTTTAAATATTCAGCATCAGCTACGTTGATCGACAGATTTAATTAACAGTAGGTTAGATCTGGCCAATCTACTTATTGTACATCGTAAATTAGCATGAAGGACGATAAAGTGAAGTGTTAATTCGGACATAGTCTGGATCAATCCCTAAGAACGTGATAGTCAATCCACGATAGCTTCTTAGGGAGGTAATCGGTCTTGAGCCGGCACATTCTAACACTTATTGCGTGTGAGTTAATACAGCCAACGAATGAGGTTAACTGCACATATACGTCTACTGTCATTTCAATGGATGGCAATAAGATTAGGAGATTGCACCCATAGCTAAACTGAATTAGAAAACGTTCTGGTTAATCTAGGAAATTACGAGGAAAAGCATACATAAAGATTAATGGCACCAAGTTAGGAGATCGGAGAGGAGAGATACACCAATTACCTTTTCTGTTGGTCAAGGGACCGCTGTTTGTCTTCTTGTTTAGATATAATGGTTATTATCTACGTTGCATTGTCTCTGTGGGATCGACCTTGACTCGCACCTACTATACTACGATTGACCTTGTAATGTTGCTAGTATTTTGTGCGTATTAGGGGCTTACACGTGGATCAACCTTGTTGATGTCTGTGAAGTCAACACACATTCTCCACTTGCCATTATACTTCTTCACCATCACTATGTTTGCTAGCCAAGTACAGTAGTCTAGTTCTCTGATTATCCTAGCTTGAAGATGTTTTTTGACTTCTACCTTAACTGTGGCCTCTTTCTCTGTGGTGAATTGTTGGGACCGCTGTTGTATCGGCTTGAAGGTAGAGCCGACACTGAGGTGATGGAGCGTGATGTTGGTCTTAACCCCCCTCATTTATGTAACTACCCAGGCGAAAGCGTCTAGGTTTTCTTTGAGCTGGTTAATCAGAGCTTCTTTTTATGTGGTGCCTAGGTGAGCCCCTATGTAGGCATCGTTAATGATTATGTCGATCAGCTCTCCGTCTACTATGAAGTCGGGCTCATCCCTAACTTGTAAGGTCTCACGCTCCACTTTCATGGGGATGGGCTCTCATGCCATTCTGATTACGCTTGTGCCCACTATACATTCAGGCTATTCGATGCGGGCTTTCTTATTCTCTGCCCTCGACTCTTGAATAAATGTGAGGACGGTTGTGGGCTCGCTTACTGATACCCCCACTCTGTCTCCAAAATAAAACTTTGCCCGCTGATGTGGGATGTAGGGCACCATCTGGAATTGCTTGAAAGCCGGCACCCCAATGATCATGTTATAGTTGGATTGGAGACCGACTACAAGAAACGTTACCTTTTCAATTCTGAAAGGTGCATAATCTCCCACTTGCATGTCTAGACCGATGGCCCCTTGACTTGTATTCTGTGATTGGTGAAACCCTCAAGGGTCCTGTTGTATGGCCTTAGGTTCGAGTCAATGAAGCCGAGCTCCATGAAACAACTATAGTACAAAATGTCTCAACATGCTCCGATCTCGATCATAACTCTGTTCACACATGCTCGGTTAATTATCACAGATATGTTGAGGCACATTTCCTTCACGTTGATGGAAGTTACCAGTTCACTACAGGTAAAGGCGAGCAGTTGCTCGTTCCCGCGTAGGACAGCTAGTTTCTCCATGTGCTTGTTAATGGAACTGATCCGATGTTTGATTTGATTATGCTGGGAGGATTCTTTGTGATCATGCGAATCTCTCTATCATATTGGCGGACATGTCGATCATTTCGATTCGCACCCCCGCCGTCCTTCTTGTAATGATCGTGCCTTCCGCGGGCTATCAGCTTTTCGAGTTCCCTCTTTAGTTGTACACATTAATCGGTGGTATGACTCTTATCTCTGTGAAATCCACAATATTTGGTCGCGTCGCGATGAGGGTCTAGTTTCATGGGGAACGGCTCAAGGAGCTCGTCCCTTACCTCATTTAACATCTGGGTGTATGAGATTCTAAGAGGAGTGAAGGTTTCTTCTGTAAACTTTTTGGGCTTCTTGATATCCTGATCATGATTTCTATGGCTATCCCTCTGTGGGTTGTGCTCAACCCTCTGTTTACCCCTATAGGATGATAAGGATCCTTCGTTCCCCACTGTTGCAACGTATTTTCTTGTCGAACTCAACATTTCTTGGAGGTTGACTGGCATAGTGAGGGCAAAGTAGGATTTTAGATAGCCTGGACCTAGCCCCGTTTTGAAGCTGGTCATCACCACATTGTCCTCGAGGCCTCTCGTTAACTCATACACTTTGTGGAAGCGCTCGTAGTAATTACAGGTTGACTCATTCTCTCCCTGTCTGACATCGTGAAGGTCGATGTGTGTTTTCTTGGGTCCGCCTACTGATTTGAACTCGGCTATAAAATTACTTATCAGATCATCCCAAGATAGGAGCGAACCTGGAGGGAGACCGTGGATCCACGATTCTGCTCTGTCATGCATCAATCCTACGAAAGTTATGCACCATGCCTCATCGCTAGGTGTGCACAGACTGATTTTGCTTTGAAAAGCCGAGAGCCAATATAGAGGGTCTATGGCTCCATGATAATTGGTGAAGTTAGGATAGTGGGTACCTCCCTTTGGGGTTGCCTTTAAAATGTCCGGATGAAGGACGCTTGTACCCCAGGCGGGCTTAGCTTCCTTAACGGTCTTTACCCTCTGTAGCTCTCTGTTTTTTTTCATCAAACCCAGTTCATCTTGGACCTCTAGGGCCATAGGGGATCGAGTATCACTTTCCTCGGCTTGCGACTCCCCTCGGCCCTCTTTGTAGGTACGGACCTGTCGTGGGTTTTTTGGTCGACCTGGGGTTGCACCGCAGTCGTTGACCATGGGCCCTAGGTGAGATAAAGCAGATCTCCTACCCTTTTTTGGTTGAGAAGTAGCGTGACTGCTCCCCTCTATCTCTATACGGTGACGTCGAGCCATTCTCTGCGGATTTAAAGTTGGTTGTACCTCCGTGGTTGCTTGTATGGGAGGAACAAATTTGCTGACGGTCTGAGGAGGCAAACCTTCTACAGTAAGTTGCATGTTGTATTCACAGATCTCCTCTACATGTCAGGTTTGCGGTAACAATGATTTATAGTGGATATATAGCTATTTATGGGCGATTTCTCAAGCAAGAGGGGTGGATATGATGAACCACGGTGGTCGGACTTGTACTATGAATAGACAATGAGTGTGACGACAAATTGACGAGTAGCTTTGTGTGAATTATTTCTCGGATGCTTTTCTCGTTACATTATTTTGTATATATAGGCAACATGCTAATGATAATTAGCTAAACATGACAAGACGTTAAGGGAACATAATCAAGAACAATTATGCATAGTAAGCAAGACAATTATCAAGACAGGCTTGCGGAGTATGCGCTTGACAAACAGTCAAACTCATCTCTTCCTTTGCCTTGTCTTGATCAGCTTCGAACTGATTGGCCTAATGAGGTGGGCTATAGCCGATGTGTCGAGGTGCGAACACAACGATCCTTTAGACCTAAAGGATGGGTCTTTAAGGATCGACGCTTGTCTGGGTCCGACTCATAGAGCGCGGACTTACCAGCCAACGGCCTAAGATCTGTCATTGGGCCCAAATCCAAGCCCAAGTTGAGATACTCGGACTGTAATCCGGTTTCGGGTATATCACCTACCAAACCTATCTTGAAGATCCAACCAAACTTCATGAGCTGTATCAAAATACATGATACTTTCAGATAAAGCAGAAACCATCGAATTGAATAACCAAGACTGCACAAGATCATTCTGATGCATACAATTGGTATCTTCTCTGTCAGTAACATCGGGTATAACCGAAGTTCCATCAATGTAACAGAGTTTCCCATGAGAAGACAATGATTTCCAAGTAGCCCGTTTCCAATGATGATAATTGTCAGTTCCTTGTAGCAGAGGCTGTACCAGCACCAAACTAGGATTTTCATGATTATTGTTTGTAGCAGCAACCGGAGGATTAACTTGATCCGCCATTGAAATACCAAAGAAATCGAAAGAACACAAGAAATAGAAAAAAAAAACATGAATTTCAGAGTGCTAATGTGGAATTTAGCTCTGATACCATGTAAAAATTGAATAAGAAGACTAAGAACAATCGATTGAAACCAGAAAACTTGAATTGAAGATCATTTCCAGAACTTCATCTTGAAGAAGATGAAGATAACCGCTTTTTTGAATAATGAAAGAACGGTGTTATAACAGGACTGACATGGATAAAAATGCATTGTAATAATCAAGAATAAACGAGAAAGCATAAATCACACAAGAAACAATAACACAGAATTTAACGTGGTTTCCGGCAATATGCCGACTAGTCCACGGGCAGAAACGAGGAGATTATGTTATCATTGGAGATTTTACAGACTCTGCAATTGCATATGCAATTGCTCTTGACGCCACTGCTTCTGCAAATATTCTAAGTTACAACAGATGAGTATTTATAGTCACAAAACCCTAGACCTAGCCGCCATAACTAAATACTAGCTGATTGACTAAAATACCCCAGATATGAACTCTACTGACTCCACCAGACATAACCTGGTGATATTTGCCTTGCTGACATTGCCCTGCTGACTTTGCCCCTGCTGACTTTACTCAGCTGGCATTGCCCTGCTGACAGTGCTCAGTTGACTTGCCCTGCTGAGAGGTCAAGTCACTTTTTCTAACAAGCGGGAAAAAGAATTCTTAATGATTTGTTACAATTGACAATGCGAAAGCTAATTCAATCATCTAATTACAGTTTGGAAACTCTAATTCCTATTTATAACTGCTGGATCATGGTCAATTAGTTGTTGTAACAAACTAACAAACTCTTTGTTCTATGTCTTTAATGAAATACCCAAAAGAGCAAACAACCACCTTTCCTCTTTTAACTTCAACATCAGGTTTACGTATATAATTAATTTATTTAATTATATACGTGGCAGACATATTTTTAAGGTTCAGACGTCTTTTTAGATTAAGGACTCGGTATCCGAATCAAGGTCGTCACATAGACCCTAGACCTGGCCAAACCAAACCGTAACCGCCGGTTGGAACCGGAACCGGCGGATTGTGAACCGGCGGTTTGGTCAACCGCCGGTTTGTGGAACCGCCGGTTGGACGGTTGGGGGCCGGTTGGGGATTTTTGGAACCGAAACCGGACCGGAACCGGAACCGGCCCAGCGGCTATAATTGCAACGGCTATTTTTTATTTTTTATTTTTTTTCTCCCGAACACCTCAAAAAAATTCCTATAAATACTACCCCATTCCTTTTCAAAAATCCTACACCAATCTCCTCTCAATTCTTACATCTTCTACTCATTTCTTACATCTTCTACTCATTTCTTTGATTATCAAGTTTGTGTAGTTGTTAAAAACAACAATCAAATTTACTTTACGATACCAATTTTTGAAGTTGTTCTGATTTTAATTGTTACTTCAATACGGTTTTAGTTAAAAGTAAATTTGGTTTTGTATTTTATTCAACTAATTTTTTTACAAGTGTAAAAAAATTCAATTTTATAATCAAATTTACTTTACTAGACCGAAATTTGAAGCTGTTCTTATTTAATCGTTACTTCAATTCGGTTTTAGTTATAAGTAAAATTGGTTAGTTATATTATATTTTTTATAACCGTTATATTTAATTTAGATTTTGTAAAATGTGGAGAAGAGGTGTATCATCACAAAGTAATCGAAATGTTACTTTCCGTGATGACACGGTTGTGCCGGAATCGGATGATCTTGCTGGTGGCTATAGACCCCAATATTATACAGACCTTGTAACCGGTAATCACATTTTGATTCCTCAGTTCGACACACCTTCAGGTTACAATCAAGATGATTTTGATAGTCATTACGACGATATAATGTCTCAACCTGGAAATTTTAACATCAACCTTAACGAAGGTGAAGATAATGATGAAGTCGACGTTGATGATGATCATGACGTATTTCCGAATGCTTCCCGTCGTAGACAAGGACGTGGTGGGAGTCGGCGTGGTGCTAGTGCTGATCCTACTCCTACTTCGAGTCAATCGATTTAGATGGAGGTGAAAGTACCCGATCCAAAGCACAAGAAAAAAGGTTCAAATCGAGAATTTTTACGGAATTTTTCACAAAGGTTCCTCGGACAGATGAAATAGCATTAGCTAACCCTGGAAAGTATTTCTTCGGGGTGTGCAATTTCTGTGGCAAAAAATACCAATTTAAACATGCCGGTGGTTACGGATCGATGCGGGGTCACATTTTAAGTAAACACCCGGAAAATTTGGAAGACAACGCGTCTCAAGCCCAGCTAAACATGCCGAGCTCCAGCGGAGGTAACACTAATCCACTCTTTATTTACACTCGTGATAACTGTAGAGATCTAACCACAGATCTTATTGCGGGGATGGGTCTTCCTTTTTAGCTTTCTTGAGAATCCTATTTTCGAAACTTACGTACAAGGGGCTTTGCAGCCGGCTTTTACTCGTATCCCTCGTGCAACGGTTACTAGGGATTTCAAAAATAAATTTATTAAACGACAAAATATTATTATAGAAAGTTTGAAGAAAAATAAATTCCGAATATGTGTATGTGCCGATATTTGGGTGGATAGGAGGACCAACAATTTTTATTTGGGCGTGTCGGCTCACTGGATTGACAACACTTGGATTGTCCAAAAGAGGTTACTTGCTTTTCGTTTATTTAACGTGACTCATATGCTTCTAACATTGCATCTTTATTAGTTGACAATGCTTCAAACAACATTGCTTATATTCCCGACTTATTCCGATATTGTGAACCTCTTTGTAACGATCAATTTTTTCATGTTAGATGTTTATGTCATATTTTTAATTTATGTGTAAAGGATGGTCTAAAAGTTTTTGACCATAATATTAATGCGATAAAAACTGCGATTTCACATATTTTAGGTAGAAATATTCTTGTTAATAAGTGGTATATATTTCTTAAAGAGAAATGTCATCGCCAAGTCAAACTGCCGCAAGATGTACCGCATATGTGGAACACTACTTATGATCTTTGGAAAAAAACAAACAAAATTAAAAATAACTTTTGTGAATTTTTAAGTGAACACTGTCCGAGCGAATATCGTTTGTATCCCTCTATTTGGACTGCATGCAAGAAACTGATGGATGTTTTTGAAATATTCAAAAAATTTACTGAATTGTTTTCAAAATGTTATCAACCCACAACATTTAGTCTTTCCTGCTTGTGTAGAAATAATTGCCGAGTTTGAAACCATGGAACACGAAGCTACATTATTTCAATGTTTAGGGCCGATGAAGGAGAAATGGAATAAGTACATGTTGTATATTCCTGACACTTATCTCATTTCTTCTATGCTCGACCATCGTATAAGACTAGTAGGTGTGTCTAACATGTTAGGTGCTTACTATGATGCTTTGTCTGTTACTCATAATGTGCCCCCGGTAGATTTTACAGTTGAAGTAGTTAGACTAGAAAATTTATTAAACGCTTTGTATGTTGAATATGAGCGTATGTATAGATTGAGAAACGGCGCGGTTCCTAATCCATCCGCAAGTGCTTCTACTAACCCTGCAGGTGTCCTACGGGGACTTCAAAAAGTTCGGGATAAAATGAATTCGAAACGACAGAAGGGAGCGACATCGTCATCCGATCAACATATAGAGATATCCAAAATTTTAAACACAGAAGGCTGTGAAACCGAATCCTATGATTTCGACTTCGACTTATTGAAGTGGTGGAAGAGACATGCTAAAGAATTTCCAGTGCTAGCAATGAAGGCGGTCGAGTTTTTATGTTGCCCCGTTTCGTCCGTCACTGTTGAACGAACTTTCAGCATGGCAGGATATGTGCTTACCAATAAAAGATGTTCGCTTCATCCCACCACTTTAGAGAAGAAGCAAATGCTTTGTCAAGATTGGGTACGAGCCGAGAAGAGGGTGCAAGACATTGAGTCAGAAGATGAGGAGTCCCAGTTCGAAGGCGGTGACACTGAAACTTCAGGAGGAACAAGCGTTCGAAATACCGACATTGTTTAAAGGTACGCAATTTATATCTTACTTATACATTTGTTACAATTCATAGAACAACTATAAAAGATTAAAAAACTAAAGAAACTATTAAAAAGTATATATAAAAAAAAAACCCGATAAAAGACCAAAGACTACAAAAAAAACCATAAAAAAAAACCCGATAGAAACTATAAAAACCTATTAAAAAAGCTATAAAAACCTACTACTAAAAACAAAACAAAAAAACAAAAAAACTATAGAAAACTATTAAAAAAAACCATATACAAACCTAAAAAATTATATGAAACTATAAAATACAAACACATAAGAATACAATAAAACAAACATTTAAAAAATACTATAAAGAATACAAAAAACAATAAAAACCTAAAAAAAAAACCATAACAACTACACAAAACTAATAAAAAAACTGTAAAAGACTTTAAAAAAAAAAATAATGAAAATAACTGTAAAAACCTTTACAACAAACTATAAGAGACTAAAAAATAAACAATAAGAACTACGTTCGCTTTGATTTTTTTATATGTGTTGTGCCTCCGACACGATTACATATAAAAGATACATAGGCAACTGAATTACCGGTACAAGCGTTGAAAAAACAACACAATTTACATATAAGAAAAACAACACAATATATCTCACGTAATATTTAATAAAACAACTTTTATAATCAACGTATACTTGAAACCGACTCAAAAAACTTATAAGAAAAACATATAAAAGACTTAAAAAAAAACAATAATAAAAATAACTATGAAAACCTTTACAACAAACTATAAAAGACTAATAAATAAATAATAAGAACTACGCTCGCTTTGATTTTTTTATATGTGTTGTGCCTCCGACACGATTACATATAAAATATACGTAGGCAACCGAATTACCGGTACAAGCGTTGAAAAAATAACACAAATTTTAAAAATAACATTATTTAGATATAAATAAAATAACACAATATTAATATTATATTTAAAACCGAATAGAAAACTATTTTTAAAAAATATATATATTACATTCGTTTTAGTAATTATAGTGAAAAGAATAATAATTTTTTATTGTAATGAAAATAATAAGTATTATATGAAAATGAAAAAAAAAATATTTTGAAATTTTAAAACCGTGGCCTGAACCGTGATCTGAACCGTGATTTTAACCGAGCGTTGAAAAAATAACATAATTTTTCAAAATAACATTATTTACATATAAATAAAATAACACAATATTAAAATTATATTTAAAGCCGAATAGAAAACTATTTTAAAAATATATATATATATATATATATATATATATATATATATATATATATATATATATATATTACATTCGCTTTAATAATTATAGTTAAAAGAATAATAATTTGTTATTGTAATGAAAATAATAAGTATTATAAGAAAATGAAAAAAAAAATTATGAAGATTTTAAAACCGTGGCCTGAACCGTGATATCGTGATCTGAACAGGGTGAACCGTGAACCGGCACCAACCGGCAACCGCCGGTTTTGGACCTCCAACCGCCGGTTTTTCAATCGACGGTTCACTCCAACCGCCGGTTCGCCAAACCAGCCAGAATCAAAACCTCCGGTTCCGGTTCCGGTTCCGGTCCAATTGCACGGCCAGGTCAATAGACCCTCTTATTTTTAAAGGAAAATTAGGGATAAGGACACAATCTGGAATATTTTTAAGTAACAGGACAACTATAATTTTTTTATAGGGAGAAGGACAACTGCATAATTTTTGTAGCGAGAAGGACAGACAGTGAATCTCGAAAATCAGTGAATCTCCCTAGTGAATCCCGAAATCAGTGAATTTCGATAGTGAATTTCGACAGTGAATCCTGAAAATCAGTGAATTTCGATAATGAATTTTGAAATTTAGTAAATTTCGAAAGTGAATTTCGGCAGTGAATTTAAACAGTGAATTTCGAACACAAGTGAATTTCGACAGTGGATAAATAGTTTTGTCCTTTATGCAAAAGTTTCAAAAGACTGTCCTTCTACTCAATTGATGAAATATTTCTGTCATTCTCCCTCATTCCCCCTATTTTTAATTGTTTATCACATCTACACGTTGTGGGCTAGAATTTACTTTGACCGTTTGACGTGGCATCCGGGGACATTCTGTTGCAACATTTAAGAAGTTTTTGCAAGATATTTGTTTTTCACAACTATTTCATAAATTTTTGGCAAAGACGGCTTAAAATCTAGTGGGGAATGCATCAAATCTTCATATCTTTTGTGCATATGGAAAACTAGGAACAACATTGTTAAAGTTGTCCCACATTGGACACTTGTCATTGTATCACTCACCATATTAAGAGGTGGACTTCCCTCACCTCACAAGCTAGCTTTTGGAGATGAGGCCCCTCATCTTATATGGGTTTGGGCCTATGTTTTCTACATGGTATCAGAGCCATCCCTTAATTGTGCAAGTGTTGGGCCTCTTTGTTGGACTTGTAGTGCCCTTTATATGCCTTGTGTGCCATGTGGCCCAGGCTGTTTATAGGCCCACACTTGAGGGGGCGTGTTAAAGTTGTCCCACATTGGACACTTGCCATTGTATCACCCACCATATTAAGAGGCAGACTTCCCTAACCTCACAAGCTAGCTTTTGGGGATGAGGCCCCTCCTCTTATATGGGTTTGGGCCTATGTAGTTTATCACCCACCATATTAAGAGGTGGACTTCCCTCACCTCACAAGCTAGCTTTTAGGGATGAGGCACCTTCTCTTATATGGGTTTGGGCCTATGTTTTCTACAAACATAGTGTTCAATGTGACTGATTTTGATGGAAATAGTTTTCTATAGGATATCCAACAAACTTTGTTTATATATATGGATTTTTGGTAGAGGTCAGGGACGGATGTATGTACTTCAAGCGGGCCACATGATCCCTTGAGATTCGATGTAGATTTGTTGTTAAAAAATATTATTTTATTATTAAAAAGTGTAGTTTTAGACTTCAGTGACTTCACTGAAACAAGTTTTGAATAAAAAATATAGTTTTACGGTTTGATGACCCCTATAAAAAAAGTTTATGGATCCGCCAATGGTAGAGGTTCGAAATATTCCTACAATTGAACTCAATGTTGTATCAATTATATTTACCATGACTGCTTTTCCAGTCACGATCAAAAGCAATATTAATTAATAATTACTGGTAAAATAGCTTGGAAAATTGTCTAAAATGGGCCCATACAAATTATACTTGGAAAAAAGACAAATATACAAATGCAGCATATTTGTCATATACATAACGATATTATTATAGATTTTTGAAAGATATTATTGATTTATATAAATAAAACGATACAATGAATGTAACCACACCCCAGCAAAAAAAAAAAAAAAAAAAAAAAAAAATACCAAATATATAAATTCATTGCAATAAAATGATTAGAATTACTAATAACCAGAAAAGGAAGGAAATCTCTTCTAGTCTTTAAATCTTTATAAGTAATTGATTTGAATCCCAAAATTTATGGAACCCCGCTTTAATTACATAAGAAATCAGTACTATAAAACAACTAATAAGGAGTGCACTAGTTGAACTGCCATTTCAAGAAATTATTGTTATTATTATTATATTATTTTCTGTTTTGTTTTGGCATTAATCCATGGACACTAAAAAAGATTGCACGAATTTCGTAGTGAAGAGAAGCCCACATTCTAAGAATTTAGATGAAATGGAGAATGCTGAAGAGAGAATGGATATGCTTTGGGAGGTTTTTAATAATGAGGAATTGGAATCAAGAAAATTAGAATCAAAGGTTGTTAATGATGGTGATTGTAATGATCCAGGTAATATCTCTCAAAGGATGGCTAATAAGGGATGTATTCAATTACTTAAATTGTCAAAAGCAAAAAAAACACCGGGCTTCGTTTTCCTCGTTAAGGTTTTGAAGAAATTCGTGTTCCGTAGAAATTCTCGTCTTCCTACGATCAAGTAGGAAAATCAAACAGTGGATAAATAGAAATGGCGTAGATTTGAAAGAGTAACGATCAAGGCCAGTAAGTCCATCGGTCTACACAGTTGTCCATTTACCAGTAGAACGCGGTCCCATTTTCTTCTGGTGGAATTCCGGATTGTGGGGTTACTCGGAATGCTGTAAAGATATTAGTATCCTTGGTTTCGTATTCAGGAGTATAGTAATAATTCAATTTGTAATTCAAGGATTCTCATATCAATGAAAAATTAAAAATTAATTGTCAATGATGCATAAAAAAGAAAAAGAAAATAAAAATTATTGCGTGATTTTTGCTCCATCTCTTTCTCAATCATTGTGAATCTGCATTTCCTTTCTGCATTTTTTCGCCATTTCCACTCCGGGGTTCATGCTGTAATCCTTGGCGGGAGAAAAATGCCCATTATGTCAGTTTCAAAATTTCCAAACAATTTTGTCCACCGGATCGGATTGGCATGGAATATTTTAGTGAATCGAATTGGATGCACCGTGATTTATGGAAAGCATGATTTAGGGTATTGCTTGATTTATTTTCCTTGAAAAAAAAAGGAGTGCGTGATATAATCACATGGTTAAAAACGTCTTTAGATAAACAATATTGTCCTTAATGCCAAACTTCTTAAAAGTTGTCCTATTTGCATATTAAGATCTATATATATATATATATATATATATATATATATATATAGTCCTTACGGTCCCTTATCCTCGTAAATAATTGCAATCTTATTAATTACTCCCTCCGTACGTTCCGCAGTATAGGGATTTTTGGTTTTTTCACATAGTTTAAGAAACCTTATAAATGAGTTCTTAACATTTCAAGGAAAAATATTGTATTATCTTTAGAAATGACTTATGATTTTGAATTCTTTAGTGTGAAAGTGAAAACCGTATTTTTTTTTATTGAATTAATGCGAAAATGCCTTATAAAACGAGAAAAGTCTAAAAACCAAAAGACATTATATTGAGTGACAGAGAGCGTACACGGTACAGGATATGGAATGTTAAACGTAACGGGCCTGCCAAGAAGTTTGAGGATGATTATATCCTGCCATTTGTAGGAGCCCGAACGCAATTAAAATAATTAACACGAATTAAACAACAATTTTATTGAAAATAAAACGAATTACAATTGAAAAATGAAATATACTAAAAAAAAAAGTGGATACAATAACTCCGAGACGAGTAGGACACTATGTCCTTAAGACAAATTTGGTCCGGTGTGTACCCCGGTTAAAACCAATTGTCTCCCAGGATAACTCGGATTACTGATTCGTATAGAGGTACTTCTTACACGAACCTTCAACGAACTCTTCTAGTGCTCAGAATCTCTTCTTCAAACTCGTATGCAACTACGTCGAACTATATGAATGTATGAAGCTTTTCGGTGTTGTATTTCCAAATGTGTATATGTAGCTTCAATCCATATGGAGGCTATATATAGGAGAGAGGCTGGGTACGGAATGAATTAATTACGGCCGTTTCATCGATTCTGACAATGAATTACCATAACTCATCTTAATTACGGCCGTTTCATCGATTCTGACAATGAATTACCATAACTCATCTTAATTACCGTTTCATCGATTCTGACAATGAATTAACCTTATTGCCGAACCGAGCCGAACTATGTTGGATAGCCGAACCGAGCTGAACTCTTCAATCAATCTTCAGCTCAATTAGAATGTTTATGAACTGGACCAAGCCCAATTAACTTTTGTATAAAAAGTTTAACACAGGCCTGGGCCTAGGGCCCTCAGGCCCAGAAGGCCCATTCCCCAAAGCCCAAGCCCAAGCCCAAGCCCAAGCCCAAGCCCAAGGTCAAGGTCAAGGTCAAGGTCAAGGTCAAGGTCAACGGTCAACGGTCACGGGCACGGGCACGGGCACGGGCACGGGCGGGCGGCGGCGGCGCGCGCGCGTGTGGCCATTTTAGCAGAACGTCTGACTGCTAAAACCAACCCGCTATCTCTCCTTCTTCTAGGAGCTTATACCACATATAACATTCTTCCCACATATATACTTGGAAAACATTTCTCCCTTTTTCCAATGTGGTACACGAGTTTAGTTGAATACTCTTCAACTTCCACTTCCAACAAAAGTTCTTTCAAACACCCGACTTCAAGCGTTAATTTCTCATTCACTCGTACTCCGAATTGAATGATTCTAAATCCCGAATTCATCTACGACTTACGTAGTTTTCGAATTATCAAAACATTGTATATATTCTATACAAGAATATAATCAAATTAAGCTTGCAAAGTCGTCTGAATAAAATGATTATAAAATCATTTTTTATTCACTTTAATTAAATTCCACTATTTTCTCCAACAATCCCCCACATGAATGGAAATTAATGCAAATGCGGACCCGAAGAGATTCTGACAGAAAAACATTGCATCAGGAGAGGTAGCTTCTGGCTTTGAACCTGCCCTAGTGAAGTACTATCGGATCTACTCGGCTAATCAGTGAACTTAAGTCTTGAACTGTTCAGCCTTTAGTGTAGAACCAGACAATAGCACTCACACAATATTTCCCTTAGCACTGTACTTGGTTCTCATGACTGGATTCATTTTGGCCCTGAATCACACCTCGGTTTCGAGAAAGTGCTTTAGAGAATTCTAGCCTCTCGAATTCTCATAGAAGCGGCCCCACTTCGCACTTACATAGGTGACTTCCTATCAAGAGTATTCGCCATACCCCACTCGAATTTAATCAAGTTATAGGAATCATTAAAAGTTTTCACTTAACCTTCACACTCCGGCGTACAACACTTTTATTCACGAGAATGGGAAAGTGTTCATCGACAGCTTCATAACTTAGTTGTCCCCTTGAACCAAGATCTTGGGATCTCCAGTCAACATGGTAGGGTTACCATTACAAAACTTAACTTTCAATAGGCTTAAGTCCCATTCCGAGGGTCAAAATTGACATCTGATCTCTAGGTAAACCTTTAGTAAGCGGATCCGCAAGATTCTCCTTCGATTTTACATAATCGATGGAAATCACACCACTAGAGATCAAGTGTTTAATGGTATTATGTCGTCGACGTATATGTCTAGACTTACCATTATACATACTATTTTGTGCTCGGTGTATAGCCGATTGACTATCACTGTGTATGCTAATAGGAGCAATCGGTTTTGTCCAACAAGGAATGTCCTCTAGGAAATTTCGAAGCCACTCGCTTCTTCCCCGCCTTTGTCCAAGTGCAATAAACTCGGCTTCCATTGTGGAACGAGATATGCATGTCCGCTTTGTGGACTTCCGGGACACCGCAAAGCACCACCAATCATAAAGATATATCCGGTTGTGGATTTTGACTCTTTAGAATCGAAATCCAGCTTTGCATCACAAGTATCCTTCTAATACCGCCGGATATCTTGCGTAACGTAATCCCAGGTTCATTGTATATTTCAAGTACACGAGTAGTCTCATCGCGCTTTCCAATGATCCTCACCGGGATTACTTGTAAACTCGCTTAGTTTGTTCACAAGCACACGCAACATCGGGTCTAGTACGGTTGGTTATGTACATTAGACACCCATAGTCGTGAATATTTCAACTGAGACACAGGCTCACCCTTATTTTTGACCAAGTGAAGACTTAAGTCAATGGGTGTTTTCATAGGACTTTCATCAAAAACATTGAATCTCCTCGAACGGATTCAATGTAGTGAGACCGTGATAATACTAGTCCCTCGATATTCGGAGATTTTAATCCCCAAAATTACATCTCGCTTGTCCCATATCCTTCATATCAAAATTGCGTGTCGACAACTTTTTGGTATTCATGATGATATCATGAGTACTTCCCATAATCAAGCATATCATCAACATATAAACACACTAACACATAAGCATTAGGTGTTTGTTTGATGTAGACGCATTTGTCACACTCGTTAATTTTAAACCCATTAGATAGCATAGTTTGATCAAACTTTAGATGCCATTGTTTGGGTGCCTGTTTCGATCCATACAAAGACTTAACGAGTCTACACACCTTGTGCTCTTGCCCGGAACCACAAACCCCTCGGGTTGTTCCATGTATATCTCTTCTTCTAATTCACCATTTAGAAATGCAGTTTAACATCCATTTGATGGATCTCCAAGTTATAGATCTGCAAGAAGAGCAATAAGAACCCTTATAGAAGTGATTCTCGTTCTTGGTGAATAAGTATCAAAGAAGTCAAGACCTTCCTTTTGTCGATAACCCTTGGCTACCAACCTGGCCTTATACTTATCAATAGATCCATCACCTTAAGCTTCTTTTTAAAAATCCACTTACACCCGAGTGCTTTACTTCCCGGTGGAATGTCAACCAATTCCCAAGTGTGATTTTGCATAATAGAATCTATTTCACTATTAATAGCTTCTTTCCGAAAGGTGCTTCGGATTAGACATAGCCTCGGCATATGTCCTTGGAGTATTTTCTACCATGTAGGTTAGAAAATCGGCCCAAAAGACGTTGAAGTCCTAGCCCTCTTACTCCTTCGAGGTTCCACTTCCTCGTTTTTACGGAGTACTATCCCCCACATTTTCGTGTACTCTCTTATTTGAGTCTTCATTGTGTCTTTCTTTATGTGGAAAAACATCCTCAAAAAACACCGCATTTCTTGACTCCATGATCGTGTTTACATGCACATCGGGATTGTCGATTTGTGCACAAGAAATCTATATGCACTATCGTTATGAGCATACCCAATAAATATGCAATCTATCGTTTTTGGCCCAATCTTAATCTGTTTAGGCTTAGGCACTTCCACCTTTGCTAAACACCCCCACACTTTCAAGTATTTATAACTTGGTTTGTGGCCTTTCCACATCTCATATGGAGTTTTATCCATCTTTTTAGACGGAATCCCGTTGAGAATTTTATTGGCGGAGAGAAGGGCCTCCCCCACAAGTTCGAGGTAACCCGAACTAATCAACATAGCATTCATCATCTCTTTCGGACTACGGTTTTTGCGTTCGGCAATTCCGTTAGATTGAGGTGCATATGGAGCGAGTAGTTTGATGAATAATGCCCGAATCTAGACATATTCTTTCAAATGGCGATTCATACTCTCCACCTCTATCACTACGAACCTTCTTGATTCGTACGCTAAGTTGATTCTCAACTTCATTCTTATAATTTTTGAATGCCTCGATAGCCTCATCTTTGCTACTTAGCAAATATACATAACGAGTACCTTGTACAATCATCGATAAAAGTTACAAAATACTTTTTACCGCCTCTCGATTGCACAAACTTTAAGTCACACAAATCGGTGTGAATTAATTCTAACGGTTTCGTGTTTCTTTCCACGGATGGAAACGGCGCTTTAGTCATTTTAGCTTCAACACGACTTGGCATTTTGCGTTTCATTAACTTTAAGTTTAGGTAATAAATCCAAATTCATCATTCTTTGAATTGATTTATTATTAACGTGTCCTAAACGATTATGCCATAAAGTACAAGGTCTCTGTTCGCACACATATGTTGAGTAGCTCCAGTGTCTACACACCAATCATATGTCTCTTCATCGAGGTCTCTGTCAGGCTCAATTTTGACCTGTTTTAAAACCACTTCACTTCCCGCAACCTGGGAGCTTTCTCCTTGAATTGGCGCACCAATAGGAGTCATCTGATTATAAAATTCCATTTCTGTTCACAAACAGAAGATAAACTTTTATCAGAAAAGGATAACTGATAATACAACACGTAGGTTTTTCACCCAAAGAAAACAATGTGAAGATTGTTTTGACTCGTCAGAACAAGCTCAAGTTTGTTTCAACTCGATTCTCCAACAATGTTTGTATTTCAATCTTGTTTTAACGTGGTAGTTTTTACCAGAAAACACCAAAAGGAGGTGGACCGATTTTGCCAGAAATCGATACCAAAAAGGAAGTGGACCGATTTTACCAGAAATCGATACCAAAAAGGAAGTGGACCGATTTTACCAGAAATCGATACCAAAAAGAAAGTGGACCGATTTTACCATAAATCGATACCAAAAAGGAAGTGGACCGATTTTACCGTAAATCGATACCAAAAAGGAAGATTTAACTAATTATAAAACGATTTGAAGTTTCGAAGTAGATCGAACCGTTCGAATAAGAGCCGACATGTTCGGTAAACGAGCCGAAAATTCGTAAATAAGCCGAATTAATCAAGAACGAGCCGAACCGATCGAACCGAGCCGATCGAATCGAATTCGATTAAAACAAGTTTATTTAATTCGTCTAAACTCAGAAAAATTGAGTAGAAATTCGTATAAAAAATTTCGATTACGCACGGGTTAAAATCAGAACATCGGTTCTGAAAATTTGTCTTAAGCTGTAAGAGGCCGAACGCAATTAAAATAATTAACACGAATTAAACAACAATTTTATTGAAAATAAAACGAATTACAATTGAAAAATGAAATATACTAAAAAAAAGTGGATACAATAACTCCGAGACGAGTAGGACACTCGTCCTTAAGACAAATTTGGTCCGGTGTGTACCCCGGTTAAAACCAATTGTCTCCCGGGATAACTCGGATTACTGATTCGTATAGAGGTACTTCTTACACGAACCTTCAACGAACTCTTCTAGTGCTCAGAATCTCTTCTTCAAACTCGTATGCAACTACGTCAGAACTATATGAATGTATGAAGCTTTCTGGTGTTGTATTTCCAAATGTGTATATGTAGCTTCAATCCATATGGAGGCTATATATAGGAGAGGGCTGGGCTGGAATGAATTAATTACAGCCGTTTCATCAGTTACAGCAATGAATTACCATAACTCATCTTAATTACAGCCGTTTCATCAGTTACAGCAATGAATTACCATAACTCATCTTAATTACAGCCGTTTCATCAGTTACAGCAATGAATTAACCTTATTGCTGAACCGAGCTGAACTATGTTGGATAGCCGAACCGAGCTGAACTCTTCAATCAATCTTCAGCTCAATCAGAATGTTTATGAACTGGACCAAGCCCAATTAACTTTTGTATAAAAAGTTTAACACAGGCCTGGGCCTAGGGCCCTCAGGCCCAGAAGGCCCATTCCCCATTCCCCAAGACCAAGACCAAGACCAAGGTCAAGGTCAAGGTCAACGGTCAACGGTCACGGGCACGGGCACGGGCGGGCGGCGGCGGCGCGCGCGCGTGTGGCCATTTTAGCAGAACGTCTGACTGCTAAAACCAACCCGCTATCTCTCCTTCTTCTAGGAGCTTATACCACATATAACATTCTTCCCACATATATACTGGAAAACATTTCTCCCTTTTTCCAATGTGGTACACAGTTTAGTTGAATACTCTTCAACTTCCACTTCCAACAAAAGTTCTTTCAAACACCCGACTTCAAGCGTTAATTTCTCATTCACTCGTACTCCGAATTGAATGATTCTAAATCCTGAATTCATCTACGACTTACGTAGTTTTCAGAATTATCAAAACATTGTATATATTCTATACAAGAATATAATCAAATTAAGCTTGCAAAGTCGTCTGAATAAAATGATTATAAAATCATTTTTTATTCACTTTAATTCAATTCCACTATTTTCTCCAACACCATTTAGCATAGAGGCTGTTCTTATAGCTCGGATCCACCCGAATGTTGGGGGATTCAATGGAAATCCCTTCCAGGTTCATCAATTTCTTGTTAAAAGCAATGGGAGGGTTGGAATTCTTCTCCTTCGGTCCAAAAACAGCATCACTATATGACCTCTAGTATGAATAATTAAAGAAGGTGATCTTTCATTGATGTTTGTAAAACTTAGTACAATGAGCTGAAGCTTACAGTACATATATCATACCAAATAAGCATAGGGTGTGTGTTCAGGAGTTGAGGAATAGATGGTGGTATGGGACTTGACTGTGGTGGTGAGGAACTTGAAGAGGGACTGGAGGATGTGGATGATCGGGAAGTACTGGCAGGTGTTGGTGGTGAGGAAATTTGTGGGGATGCAGGTGCAGATTGCAATAACTCAGTATCTTGGTGTTCTGGTGTAGGAAGACTGGATATGCTTGGTGTTTTACTAGATGATGTGGTGGAGAAATATGGTGAAACGGATGCAAAGTGAGGTGGTGTGTGAGGCTATGAATCAGGGGTATTGGAGATACCTGTATGAACAGCTGGAGTGTCTGTACTTGAAGCAGCATTAATCTGAGAACTATCATCCCCCCTAGGTGAAGAAGGTATAAAAAACCGACTAGAGGACTCATCAAGAATGTGAACAGCCCTATTTTGACCTTGAGTGAAATCAATAGCAAAAGGAAAATACAACTCATCAAAGATGACATCCCTAGTAATATAGATTCTTCCATTTTTGTCAAGACACTAATACCCTTTATGAACAAGACCGAGCCCTAGATTAACACACCTACTGGAGTGAAATTGGAACTTGGTTGTTTGAAAAGGCCTAAGATGAGGATAACATGCACATCCAAAGACTTTGAACTGTTTATAGTTAGGTTTGGTCTTAAACAGGCACTCATGAGGAGATAGCAGGTTTAGAACTGGTGTAAGAAGACAGTTTATGATCATAACAGCCTACTGAAAACTATGCCACCAAAAACTTAGAGGAATAGATGCCTGAGCAAGAAGAGTAAAACCTAATTCCACTCCATACCTATGTTTTCTTTCAGCTCTTCCATGTTGTCCATGTGCTTGTAGACAAGGATGCCTAAACAATATGCCTTGTTCTTTTAGATAAGTCTTAATACTTCTATACTCACCTCTCCAATCTGATTGTATACACTTAATAGTGGTAGCAAACTGGTTTTCTACAATTTTCTGAAACTGTATGATAACATTATAAACATCAGATTTCTGTTTTAAGGGGAATAGCCAAGTATATCTTGAGTGATCATCAACAAAATGGACATAATAAGAGTAACCATTGGTGGACCTAACAGGGGAAGGACCCCAAACATCAGTATGCACAAGATCAAAAAATGTGATAAGCATGAGAATCAGACAGAGCATAAGGTAGAGTATGAGATTTCCCAAGTTGACAAGATTCACCAAACACAAGTCTTTCATTAAGAGACACATTACAACTCTGGAGAATATGATTCAGAATCCTTTGAGAAGGATGACCTAATCTCATATGCCAAATGTTTGGATCCTTATTGACACTAACAGACTGAATTCTACCAGACTCAGATAGAAAAGCAGTAGCAGACTTGACTTGAAGATGAGAATTGGATTGAGGGAAGCTCTTGACAGTCTCAGCAGCTTGATTGTCCATCTTGTATAGACCATCCTCCATTGTTCCTATGAGAAGAGGTATCCCTGTTCTCTTGTCCTTAACAACACAAGAGGAGTTAGTAAACTCAATAACAACATCATTATCACAAGCTAATTTATAAACACTCAAAAGATTTTTAGTGATAGCAGGAACATGAAGCATGGTGTGAAGTTTTAGAGAATGTGGTGGATGTGTAGTGGAAAGCTTAGACTATCCAATGTGTAAAATATTGAGTTGCTCACCATTGCCTACTCCAAGTGTGTCAGAACCTGAGTAACCAGCACTAAGCACGAAATGAAGATTGTTAAGATCCCCTGTGATGTGGTTTGTGGCACCACTATCCATATACCAAGCTGAATTAGCCACAGATTGAGGAGAAGCCATATATGCAGCAGGTCTAGAATTTCCTTGAGTATTAGTAGGCCTAAAACTGCTGTTCTCATTGCCAGGACCAGTAAAACTAACATCAAACCTATGCCAGCATTCCAGCATGTGACCATTCTTTCCACCGAGTTTACATACACTTCTATTGTTCGAATATGACCTGCCTCCTCTACCACCTCTTGATCTACCTCATTTGTTACCACCTCTTCCTCGATTAGACTGTTGAAATTGGGCCCTAGGATCAGAATAATTGGAGTTTCTGGGATACTTTGAGCAAGATGCAAAGAAGGATTTGAGCCTGCTGTTGGATTGAACCTTGCTATAAGCCTTTCATGTGTAAGGAGTTGGGATTGCACCTCTTGCCAGCTCATTGATCCAACTCTAGCAGTGATATTCACAATTGCAGATTCATAATCTTTGTCTAATCCTCCAAGAACAGCTAAGATTAGCTCAGATTTGGATATAAGATAACTAGCTGCTAACAATTTATCAGAATAGGATTTCATAGTGGCTAAATAATCACTCATCGTCTTGTTTCCTTTTTAAGTCTTTGTAAGGGCAGTCTTATATTCCAACATTCGAGCTTCAGAATGTGAGTTAAACAAAGTCTCAAGAGTACACCAAACTTCAAAAGATGTAGAACAACCAATTACCTCTGAAAGAGCTTTCTCTGTCATAGAGTTAAGGAGCCAACCCATTAAGAGCTGATATGTGGAATCCCATTGCTCCATTCCTGCAGGTGATAACACAGATTGCCTGGGTATTGTTCCAAAGAGAAAGCCCTCTAATCTATAACCTTTGACAATTGGTAAGATAGTATACTTCCAGAGTAAATAGTTTTCTCGATTTAGCTTCACAGTACAAGTAGATCTGAGAATAGAAGCAGAGTCACCGACATGCAAACTGAGTAGAAGATTTGAAACCGATGGTGTATTTCTGGTGGACATTAAGGAACCAGAGACCGGAAAAGAAGGAATAGAACCTCATGTAGGTAAGAAACCAGAAAATGGGACTCCGGCAGTGTAGAACCGTGCTCCGAACTCAGGAAATGGTGAGGATGATGATGACGGTTAAAATATGCCTATTTATGTCATCAATTATAACCTTAAATCGGAGTTAGTTATATATATTTCGTATTAAATCGCTTGGTTATATGTATTATTTAATGTTAAGTGATTATTAATATGATTTTTGGTATTTAGCCGTTTTTATTATTAAAGGCCAATTTATTTGTGCGATAAATGCTGATTTTGCAGATCATGATAAATCGGGAGGATAAATGTCATTCAATCAGTAAATCTCAAGATAATAAGGAAGAAAATCGGAGCATTAATCAAGAGACAAATCAGATCAGCGTAGAAGAGTGCAGTGGGGAACAAGTTAACGAGAAAACACGATTAACACGTGCTGAGAGAGGCTCGGTAGACCGAGCCACTTCATTCGGTCGACCGAGGCATGTGGTTCGGCCACCCGAAGCTATCCAGACCGAAAACGCGTGCATATCTTCTAGATCCATCCTATATCGGCAAAATCCTCTATATAAGCAGCAGCTACGAAATTGAGAACACACACCACTACAACACAGAACAATTTCTACAATTTGAGTTTTTAAGTTTTAGTTTTCTTTTCTTTTCTTTATGTTCGTTCATTGTGGATTCATTGGATTCTCCGGTTGGGGAGCGCATTAAAGAGTGGGAGTCACTCTCGTCTTCGAGGGTATGACTATTCAATTATGCAATCTTTATTCGTAGATCTGATGTATTTTATTATGGAGTTGTTTTTCTTGTATTGATTGCGTGATGTAGATTAATTTACGAACCCATGTGTTTAGGTTAGAAACGTTAAGAAGTAATCATGATTTGTACCAACACAGAACTGTGTTCGGTCGACCGAGACATGTCATTCGGTCGCCCGAGTGCTGTCGTTCGGTCGACCCAACGTGGTAATGTTTAGGGCAATATTATGATCGGCTTCGACTACGTCAGATTCTCTGAATTGGAATTAAAACGGGTAATTAAACCTGATCAACTTAATTATTTGTCATCATAATTTAACATGAAATCCAAAAAGTGATTGTTACTTAGGATATAGATTGAATCGGCATCT
The DNA here is from genome assembly GCA_036785695.1 of Gentiana straminea. Lineage (NCBI taxonomy): Eukaryota > Viridiplantae > Streptophyta > Magnoliopsida > Gentianales > Gentianaceae > Gentiana > Gentiana straminea. Next base: position 1,723,387 of record JAVUPR010000298.1, read on the forward strand.
AAGAAGTACGCCTTACCCTAGGAATGTTGCTTAGATGAGGTTACGGTTTATACCGGCATCCCTAGTTTCGTAATTGTGTCAGAAGTTATATGAGATGGAGGCATTAAAAGGAGAAGTCACGTAATGGAGGCACGATGATTTAGAGGGCCTAACCGGAGCTAAATCTACCTTAGGGGATGACTCCCGTAGTCATAATAATTAATCCTTAACGTTTGTTTTATCTCGTTATCATCCTAATTCACATGGGGGAGTTATAATCTACTAGCGTAATCAATACCATTTGTTTAGATAATATCAACCGTATTATCCGTGTTTTAGTAGTCTTTAGTTTGTCTTTGTGGTGTTTTGTGTCTTGTGGTTGTCACTATTTTATTTACTGCATTTAGTTGGTCGTAGACCGCCCTTTCAATTTAGTTCTAATAGGATAAAGTTGTGTTTTATTTGTGCCGAGTCTCTGTGGGATCGACCTCGACTCTATCTAGCTATACTACAATTGAACCTAGTTCTCTTGCTAGTGTGTTAGTAGGCATCGAATTAATAATTTAACTTGACCTCCATCAGATGACCATGGCAGTATGGAGGTTGCCATGGAAAAGCTTACTGGTGTTGATAATAGAGGTGACATTGTCAATGGAGGTGGTGTTGTAACAGGTGCAGCTCCCTGAGTGGTAACAGCTTCAGCTCCTAGAGAGCTACTGGTAAGATCTCTGGTGGTCGTCTTAGCTTTGGACGTGGCCATCGACGCCGGAACCTTGCTCCGATACCAAGTATGAATAATTAAAGAAAATGATCTTTCATTGATGTTTGTAAAACTTAGTACAATGAGCTGAAGCTTACAGTACATATATCATACCAAATCTAACAGATAGATTCTTCTACTAACAACTAGATAAGCCTTTAATAAGATCCATTGGATCATAATCCACATGGACAGCTTGGATAAAGCCACATCATCACTCATATCTTAACACCTCTTGGTCGTCCCTTGCTGTTGAGCTTCCTGTTCGAAATCCATCATCCCAGTTGCTCCTCTATATCAGCAGCATCATGGTAAGGAGCACCATTTTCGCAGACCATATATATCTTCTTAAGAAACATCAATTTCATCCATGAGGTCATGATTTTCCAGATCAAAAGGCTTAGAAACAGCTTCAAATTTCACCTTCTTAGTGGTCATGCGAATATTATCATCTTCTTCCGGCGCTGATGGCGGGTTCCCGACTGGATTCTTTCATTTGAGTCGCCGGAAATACAGCAGCGGGCAGAGGGAGCCGTTGAGGCGGGGGGAGAGAGAAGCTAGACAGAGAAAGAGAATCTTTTTTAATGTTCTTAGCTAGGATCACCAAAATGTGGAACTTACGTGCGGATTTTGAGCTTACTCACTTAGGGCATAATTGCTATATGTTTAACAATGAAAAAAAAGACACTCATATGAAAGTCCTGGCCGAAGGACCTTGGATTATTAAGAGGTGTTATCTTGTTCCATGAAGGTGGAAGCCGAGTTTTACACCATCCAAGGACAAGTTAACATCCCCCATTGCTTGGGTCAGGATTACCAAGCTTTCGGCTGAATGGTGCAATGAGGAATGTCTTTTTTCTATAGGCAAACTTCTTGGTAAACCAATTAAAATTGACCATCACACGTATTACTCCACTTGAGGTAGATTCGCTAGAATTCGCATTGAAATTGATTGTTTTATTGCTTTGAAAACATTTGTGGATGTAGATGATATTTTATATAAAGTGGAGTATGAGAATATGTCGGTTATATGTTATGAATGTGGTATGATTGGCCGGCCATACGAAAGACTTATGCCCAAAGCTTATCTTTCGACATCTTGAAAATATGAAGCAAGCTCCTAGCCAAGAACAGAATAGTAAGAATGTTGTTGAATAAAAGACCCCTATAGAAAAAGAACCTTGGTGCTCATCGTATGGTCCGTGGATGCAAGTGGGATCAATAGACAGAAAAAGCCAAATAATGTTGTGAATAGACCGGTGGGAGAAATATGAATGCCTTTTCGGTGTTAAAGGATTTGGATGGGAGGGAAAATATAGATCGAGACAAAGATTCACAAACTTCAAAAAAGGATGCCGATCCTAGGCAGCTGACTTCCTCTAATAGGTCTACCTTTAAGAATCTTAATGCCGCTAATACAGCCAAACCAGTCCCAGATAAATTCTGACAAGAACATCAATAAGGACAGCTCACCCAAGAGCTCGTGAAAAGATAATAAGACCAATTCTTCTAAAAGTTCTGACACCCAAACCAAGGAAATAAATAAAGGGCCCGGGAAGATTCTCACAGCTGGCAAAGATGTGCCCGAAGAGCCTTTAAGTAAACAACAGGATTCAAGAGTCCCAAGTACCTCTTCCTCCAAGGTTCCTATCTCTACCACCCTTGAATCCCATCTTTGGAGGGAAACCATAGCCGTAGCTAATTCCTCCAAGCCTAAATAAAAAATAACTCAAAATCCCCTGAACTAGAACCCCCTGACCCTCCTTTGTTCAATATGGAAAGTCTATTATGGCACATATTCTTAATAACAACAGATCTTCTCGTGCTGGAATGGGAGGATAGCTGCCTAATGGTGGAGTTAGTCCATAGAACGGAAGATTTTTATGTGGTTCTGGAAAGTGGATAGGGAAGACGGTATGGATCTTGGATCTCCTTCCCCTGGGGTTGGAGAACCCAGATCTGGACTTCCTAGTGAAGCTAGATCTTAGTTCCTTTACCTCTTTTGAGAGTATTCTTTTTTCTCACACCGGTCTCATGAAGATCCTCGTCTAGAATTACAGAGGTGCTGGCTCTAGTGATTTTAGGAGACACATCAAAGAAATCTTGAAGGTTCACAGACCTGAAATTGTCATCCTTATTGAGACTAAGGTTCAGGTCCAGAAAGCCCTCAAAGTTATCTCTAAGATAAGATTGGGTGGCTCCTTTCACACTGAAACTGAAGGTAAATCTGGTGGCATTTGGGCTCTTTGGAATGATGATCCGGTTAATCTTCACCTTAGTGATTCCTCCCCTCATGACTGAAAAACATCAAAAGAAGTGGGTTCTCTCATCTGTTTATGCTAGACTTGACCTTATGAAGAAGGCTACTTTGTGGAATAATCTCTATGAGATAAGCACCATCATGGATAACCCTTGGCTTGTAGCTGGTGACTTCAATGAGGTGGCTTCTTCTTCTGAAAAAATGGGGGTGGGGGCTCCTTCTATTGATAGAATCACCAACTTCAACAATAATATGGACAATTGTTGTAATACCCTACTCCCGACCCCTAGGTCCACTGGGGTCATTCTAGGAGGGGTTGCAAAGCTCTCGCCGCGACTTCAATAACTAAATTATAATTCCCAAAATAATCGAATAAATCTACAATTAAATTTACAAATATTCAGTAAGTATTTCAATTATAAGATTACAACAATCAAAATATTACAGTTTTCACTAACATAATATACGCAACACAATCTAGAATCTTGGTCAAAGTCTTAGCTCATTCCCCGTTCATCTCCCTCGCGCAATCACATGGGTTAATTTATAAAAGAAAAGAAAAACAAAACAGAAGAGACAAGAATACGAGTCGTCACCAAAAACGCTGGTGTGAGACGTGTGTGAGAGTGTTAAAAATAATTGTTGTAAATACACACACACATACATACATATATATATATATATATATATATATATATATATATATATATATATATATATATATATATATATATATATATATATATTAGAAAACTTGTTTCATTATTTACGCAGTAAATTACTTGTTTAAAGTTGTGTATCAAGTTCAACTCAAACATGTTCATTCGAGATCCGTCAATTCATCAAGTTCCCTTACTAGACATCGATACAGCTGATACGATTGTCTCTACCTTATGGCTCACATTTCACCACCTTATATCCACAACAAGTAATTTTTATAGTGAAGTCCGTCCTTCCGACACCCAATCTCCTGCCCTGTTTGGTTTCAGACTGGACTGGATCCATTTGAGTCATGAGAGAGAAAATAAAATAAAATAATATAAAGTAATGATTATAAGGTTGAAATGTTGTATTAAAGTTTGTGTTGATGAAGAAATGATTGGTGAAATGATTGGTGAGAGAAATATTATATTGATAAAGTAATGGTTGAATAGTGTAGGTGATGAATAAAATGAATTAATTAATATTATTTTATTTGTTTGATGGTGAAATGATTGGTGAGAGAAATATTAAAATAATAGTAAATAAGATAGTGGGTGAATAAAATATTAAGTTGGATCCAAATGGATCCAGTCCAGTCCGAAACCAAACGGACTGGGGCTTCCGAAGGGTCCACTTGCCTCGGATCACACAACCGCGGTCACAGGCCCGATACACAGTTAAGCCGACTACGAAACCCTCGGCGGGCCCATCGAGCGAGAACAAGATCAAGAACCATGCCGTCGAAGCGGGAACTAGCCATGCCGCCGAAACAGGAAAGGTACAAATACGATATAAAATACCGCGCGTTGCGGGTAGTACGGTACCATGCCACCAAGATAGGACATGCAATGTTATTTTGACAAAGTTTTTTTCATTAAGTTATTATCGATAAAGCGAGATAATTCATGAATCATTTTTAACAAGATACATATTATATATCTATAACAATAATATATTCAATTAAAACAGTTTGATAAAAACACACCTTCGCTTTTATAGAAAATAAAATTGAACTTACCTTAAGTCCGAGTTAATTATTTAATCCACACTCTCGGCAATAATCCTCGAGCGTTTGATATCAATCTTAATCCAAACACCACGAATTGAAATTGTAAGCTCTGATTTATGTTCATCACCGTAGATTATTATTATTATTATTATTATTATTATTATTATTATTTTCCGGTTTCTTTTCCCACAATTTTTCTTTCATCAGCCGACGTAAACTATCAGAGAATGGAAGAAAAACTATTTTTAGTGGTTGAATAACGAAGGAGTTTGACCAAGACGACTTACGGTTTCGGGTCCGAGTTGTTGTTTGTATGGCTACCATTATTTATAGTTGATCATTATAAACACTAAACTCAAAGTGGTGCCCGGTTGTATGGCGGTGGTGAAGAAGAACAGCCGGCATTCTTGGGCACATGGATTCTGGGTTGGGAGAAAGATTAGATTGCCACTCTTGTGTGATGGAGATAATTTACTATAGACAAAGTGGTGATGGCCGGAGTTTACGCTATGGCAAACTCAAATAACTTTTACACAAGGGGGAAAGACTATGGTTTTCATAGGAAAAAAAAAGAACATGTAAGCAATACATTTATAAAGACCAAGAAATGAAAAGAATAAACGTAAACGGTATTAAATATATGACAGTTATAATCCCTAACGCATATCTTCTTGTCCGTTTATTCCATTTACTAATTGCCTCTTAAATGATACGGGAATTTGGCCATGTAAACCAAATGGTAACCACTATCTTCAAAGTTTGTGAAACTAAAGTGCTCTGTAATAATTAATTTTGTCAAAATAATTATTCAATAGAAATCCTGACATAAATAATAAGTAAAAATACTTGTGTGAACGCTATATATGTTTGTCAACTATGAAGTCTCACTTATATATATATATATACTAGTGTCCTGTTCCGTGCGATGCACGGAAGGACCCTCGTTCCGGGTTTGTTTTACATTTGAGTTGTCATCGGCGTGTATGTCCGTGTTATTTACAATATGGGATTTGCGGTACACGCCTAGCAAAAAAGTCATCGGACCATTGTATTATATGCATTGAAAGTAACCGAAATACTCAACCCGAGACCCCAAACCTTTGGCTACCGAAATGCTTGAGAATTCAGACCATAACATCATTGTGCAATATATATATTTCAGTATATTCACTTTCCGAAAGGCAAAAAATGAAGAAACAAAAAGGAATTAAGCCCAATGTATATATACAAACTCATAGCCTCTCTGCCATGTAAGGGTGCATTGCATCGTCCGTGATTTCATCAAAACAACGTTGTTTTACGCCGGGAGGCGTTCCACCCGATGCTAAAGCGTGGGTGTTTTGTATCCATTGAGCAAAAACGGGTTACCTACATGTAAGCTACTTGCATCAAGTCGGCATGCTTAAAGCATTTCATTCCACTAAGGAAAAAAAAGGAAGAAAACCTTCACCAAAATCAACATCAAGAAATTATATTTGAAAGTTGAAACAACATACATTAATAAAAAATAAAAACCTTTCCTGCAATCCTGTATAAATGTACTTCGCAGTCTTTGCGACGAGAAGCAAAATACAAGCGTATAGCATGTCAATCTGTTTAGAAGCGTTAAATATAGTAGGTTTAAAGATCATATTATAAAACCGACCATATAGAGCCACTGAAACCAACTTACTATGGTATCAAAATCGATCTTTAAGAAGTCGAGTGTTTACATCCAAGTCGAATATAGCCCACATAATCAACTTTTAAAAGGTCGATTATGGTGCGTGTAGCAAGGTCGATTATGGTGCATTAAAAGGCCCACATAATGGCGAGAGATGGCGAGAGGAATACCTTGCGAGTTTGTCATCACTCTCGAGTAAATTAGATGCCGGAGAAATTGGAAAGGAAACAATTCATCAACCCACTCGTGTTCTTTATTGATTGCTTTACCGGTAGCTTAAGGATGCGATTTGAATAATCAATACATGTATAGGCGAGAAAAGCAAATAGAATATTACACGGCGTTGTTATTACTAAGCGAAGGGGAAGCGCGAATCTTGATGAAGAATACGGGGAAAACGAGTAATTTTCCACACAAAAGTTCTTTTGACTCGCCGAAATGCAACAATACAAACTTTACGCACCCAATACAACGGCTATTATTCATTGGCACATACAAGCGAATAAAATTCGATGTGGTAAAGGCCATTGCAATTCCTAGTACATCTAGGGTTCAAATTCCCGCCACCCCATTAAAGCCCCCTTTCTCATTCCCACATGAGATAAAGGAAAAAAAATAACCAAAGTGGAAACTAAAGAGAATTTTGAGTAGCAGGACATATTAAGCTAGTCTCACGTGCTTTTCAAAACTCGCTTTGTTAGTATGAGAAAATTGAACTTATAATATAGTTCATGCGCGGTGATATTTTGTTTCCCATTCCGATATGCCGCTTTTATCGGAAACGGCAAAGGTCGGAGCAACGGTCATTTGCGTGGCTAATCTCCTATTGCTATTAGCCTAATCGGTTGTAAACGTTGAAGCCGAGAATAAAAGCACCGAAGGACAAGTGAACAAGAGACACGGCACGGTAAGAGCACCACGGCCGCCGTAAATAAATGGAAAAGTACATAACGTGACGGTCTTGCAAGACGGCCATGGGCTCGTGAAACCTAAGACAACTACCAAAGACGTATTCGAAATGGGAAAGGTCGAGTCGGATAAGCGTTCTTTTGTTGTCTTTGTCTTGATGAATCGAGAAAAAACCAAACCACAAGAAGTACCCTATGTTCGAATAGGCAACCTTCTTTGCCGAAACGATTTGCGCAAGAAGCAATGTATTTACGAGATTCATCAAACTTCAACCAATGAAAGTTCACAAAGCTTATATTACCGTGCTAAATAACACTATAAAGGACACCCTAGGTCATTCCGCATCAATGGAGCAAGCGATCAACCAGGCAACGAAAACAAATGCATGCATTGGTTAACCGTCGAGCTTAGAGGCGACGTATGACCTATTTATTAGTTTATTCCCTAGGAGCTTAGCCATCCGTAAGCCATCTCCTCCTCAGGTCTATGGAGTTTTCGAGAAAGCATATTTCGGACCATAGACATTACGGACAATACCTACAATGATAGTTACGGTATACCGCACCCAAGATAGACGGAATGTTTGCAAGAACCATCGTTGGTTTGGCTTTCTTGGGACGATAGCCGATCCGGCTTCGGCAATGATTGTATTTTCTTTTAGCCATTCGTTCATGTCGTTAATCACCTCTTCAATTCAAGCGCAAATTGACATGTTCTTTAAGCCTCGAAGCCTAGCTCTTTTAGATATATAGTAGGCGTAAATAAAAGAAGTAACGTTATTACCTCGTGCTCCATTGCGTGCAACCCAAGTGCGAAAGCGCGCGGAGAGCGAGTAATCTCTCTCGTGGCTCGTCAAATGCGGTGGCTCGTAATAAGAACACTACATAAATTTAAAAAATCGACACATATGCCGGTCGAGGTAGAGGTTGAGTAAACGATTCTAAGAAAAAGATCAATATAAAGCATAAAAATTAAACGAAAAGATCAATATAAAGCATATTAAACATTACGAAAACCAAAACCCTACCCTTTGTGTTCTTAGAAGTTCCGAAGCAATGTTTGTGAGAGTGGAAGCACCATCAAACTGCATGTGTGAAATTGGAAACATCATCATGACACTCAAATATCAATCCTTAAACCATATGAAAACAATCCAAACAATTAGCTCAAGAACAGCCCCAAAATGTAATAATGTCCAATTAAACATAAAATCACAATTAAAACACCAAAATTAACCAATTTTGCGATTAGCTTATTTAAAATACCATTTACTCAATAAATCCATTAAACACTCGTTTCTTATGCGAATTATACGAATATGAAGGGAAATATCATAAAATATAGCGTTATAAATCGTATAAATTCACCCTTAACAACTCCCCCACACTTAAGCTTTTGCTCGTCCCGAGCAAAACAAAACGGAAGTCAAGGCTCGGAAAAAGATAGACATCTCAGACGATATATCAAAGATCCGATAAATCAGAGGTTCACCATTGTGTGTGTGCAGAGCCATAGAAAACTTCCACTAAATCCAAACTTGAGAAACTCAAAGCAAAACTAGCTAATACCCCCTCGTAGACTAGCAATAAATGACACTCATAAGATGTTCCCTACAAACGTGACATACCCCGAGAGGGATGATCGATTATATCTAGGGCCTTTCTGAAATACTCAGAGGATAATCCCTACAGCATATCTATCAGTTTCTACCGGGGATAAGATAGACGATAACTTAGTCTTTCATTCATTTCATACCAATTCTTTAGTTGATTTAATTATTTCACTTTTAAACGCACATCAGAATGAGCTCTTGCCCTGTCATAGCAGAATAGGATATTCGAGATATACCCTACCTTACTCCAATCATAAGGCAGCTTCTTCTGACTGTCGTGAGCTTTTAGTCATCATAGTGGTATAGGACATACGTGGTATACCCTATCGCACTCAAATCATCGACTAGCTTTCGACACACCCAAATTACTTCATTCAAATTCAACTTTTTCATTTGACAGTAAGTTACGTGTTACTTATCACATTCAAACCTTAGATATTCACAGTATAACATACTTCGGATCTAAATACAAACTATTATAAATCTCAAGATATGTACGTAGCACTAAGCACATGACTTATAAGAAAATCAAGAATCACTCGTCAAAAAGGGGTATAACTTTATAAATTAGCTCATCATTCACTATGGCTCGTGAAAAATAGATTTCAAGTGAAACAACTAACTTATCAAACTTATGATATATAGCTTAGATGACTATAAAAATAACGAACATTGCATTGAATTGCCTACTCGGGACAAAACAAAAACAAAAATGTCGAGAAATTTTGAAAATTCTAGCTCATTTTGCATAGAAACATAACGAATGTAAGCAAATGTATAGATACATATCAAATCATTCCCCTCCCCCACACTTAAAGATCAACATGTCCTCATGATGTGCTGAATGAAAGAAAAGATAAAAGACTTAGCTGATTTCAATCGATACTCGAATCGTCGGTCAGGCCGGAGCCTACATAGTGACACTTAGAACTCGTAACCTTACAATGTTGTTCGACAAAACCGCTTGAAATACACCTGCACGACTTGACAACCACGGAAACATCTCGGGGGAAAAACGGGGGAAGTATACCAAAATGAAAAGAGACAGCAAAAACGAGTAATAGCAAAAGAAAAAGCATTCAATACATCCAAAAGTTGAAACAGAGTAAAAATGAAGGTACGGATGCCTTATGGCTTACATGATCCATCGGAAAGAATAAATAGTAGCTAAATGAAAAGTACAACGAATCAAGTAAGTAAAAGTGTCAAAATAATACAGCCATCGTATCTAGGACAAATCAAAAGCTAAAATAAGAAAAAACAAGATCAGGGCTGTCCCGGTGCTGCAGAATCACCAGCCGGAGGATCAGAAGAGGGTCCAGATGGTGGTGCCGAAGATGAACCAGGCTCACGTGCTATCTCAGCCACAGTCTCAGTCTGACCCGAAGATTTCACTTTTTCCCTCTGCAAGAACCTAGGATTCTTCGGTTTGTGATCGGTCTTGTACTCGGGAACCCTAGCGTCCTGACAGAGACTGTGGATCAAATGTGGACATATCAAGCATCGAGTATACACTTTCTGATTCATGGCTATCTCGTCGAAAATCGCTTGTTTTACATCAACATTGATCTTGAAGGTCAAGGCATATAGCATCCCAAGGTCACCAATGTGGAAGTGAGTCAGGTTGTTCTTGGGTAACAACCGGTTCTGAATAAACCGACATTGGACCTTCCAATCTTCCGTCCAACTTGTGGTCACTAATTCCTTCCTAGCCCCGCCCGGTCTGAGTGTCCATGGCACCTCGGGGCACACCAACAACCGTAACTCCTCCAACGGATCCTCACCGGCATCCTGCATGGCCTTTATCGCCTCCTTGTAGTCCAACCCCTCAAAAGGTGCCAAGGCATACTTCTTGTTAATAACCTTGGGCGTAAATGGCACCTTTACTCCCCGAACCGTCACAACTCCGGCTGGCAAATCCGTCTCTGAGCAATTGGCATAAAATTCACGGACTAACGTAGCATTAACCGGGGTCCTCGGGGTTACCATCAAAGCTCCCCACTTCCTATCCCTCAATAACTTCACAAAGGAGGGGTCCACCTTCGTGTCTAGAATGGCTCGCTCGATCAACATCGTCCGAGTCAGATAATGCTTATTATAGACCTCCATCGCCGTAGGGTTGATGAATCTACGAGCAAAGGGAATAGGGATAGCGGGTCTCACTCTCTGTCTAGCCGGCTCATCTCCCTCAGGCTCATTGTCCACTTGCTCACCCCGAGCTTCTGTCACCCTAGTCTGCATACTCGCTAACGGCTCATCATTAGTTTCAGACCCAGACTCAGGCTCAGCCTGTAAAGGAACTCTAGATTGACCTCAGGAGGATTCCGACGCTCCCCAATACGAATACCTTGGTTGGGATTGACTAAAGTGGGGTCCACACCCTTCTTCTTCTTAGCAGGTTCCTTAGCTACCCCCTTACCATGCCGTTTCTGAACCTGTTTGTGCACCATCTTAAACTAAGACTAAACAACCAACAATCCCAGCCCCAAAATCAAACACAACCACCCGTTTATCGTCCAAACGGGATTTCCCAAACAAAACAACACCAAACCAACATCAAAACCACAATGCAACCCATCCATAATCATCCATAACCATCCCAGAGCATCAACCAAGAAAGTTTAATAAACCAAACAAAGAGAGGAAACAAATAAGACAAGTTCATGTAAAAGAGTCAGACTCGAAGATCGAACTCGGCAAAAATGTGAAATAATCCACGAAAAGCTTATAAAATCTTACCAAGTACGTTGAAGGGATGATGATTATGCTGATTAGAAGTCCCAAATGTGAAAAAACAAGACCAAAGATCAGATTTTTCCAAAAGAAAACCGCACACGCTAGGTTACCCAACCGAATTATCTGCTGTTTGTTGGAGGATTTGGGTTGAAGAATCAAAAAGAGGGGTTTGAGAGCTGTTTGGGCACTTTGAATCGCCCAAATTGGTTTAGAAATGAAGATTTTAGGGCAAAAGGAGGGGAAAAGTCGGGTTTGCAATTTAAATTCACTGATGCGAATAAAAAATTGGAAGCAGGGGGTATATATAGATGCAGGTCCGAACGGGCGTCCATGTAATCGGACGGGCGTTCGGCTGGAGATCATATGAACTGGACGGGCGTCCATATTAGTAGACGCTCGTCCAGATACACAATTTACGTATAGAGTTGGAAGGAGTCTCTCAGACGGGCGTCCAAGAATGTTGGACGCTCGTTCCAAAATTGTGCATGACGGACGGGCGTCCAGTTCACTGGACGGGCGTCCAAGGCAGAAAAAAACAAAAATTATAAAATTTCATACAATTTAATTTCAAATTTGCATTTTCTCATTAAACTTAAATAAAACTTCAAAAATTCAAAAGAAGAACGACGAAATACATAAAATCACTAGAAAATAGGTAAGAACAATCGAAAATAGTGGGTTGCCTCCCACCGAGCGCTTTTGTTTTACGTCGTTTGCTCGACGAAACAACCTAACACGCTAGTCATCGTAAATTTCCGACCAATCCACAACTCGGATAAGACGGTGGAGCATGTCAATCGCCGGAGGGAAGTCATACTCATCTTGCAAACCCCAATCCTCACCAAAGCCTACATCAACACCTCGAAAATGTTCGGCTTGCGGCACTAGCGCTAAATCACGTCGGCATCGGATCATTGAGGATTGTGTACGGACGTCCTAGAGCCTCCCGTAACTCCTCGGTAGTGAAGTCTCCACCTCCCGAACAGCGGGGAACAATAAGAACATAGGTGACGATCCGACGCGGGTACTAACATCAAAGTCTACGTGCAACACTATAGTCCCTCCCGGTCCGTCATCTACAGTGATAAGTGGGATCCTCCTAAGGAAAGGTAACTCCTCTGGTAGAACTCCGAAATCCATATCTAGAAAGCACAACTAACTGACAGATATAAACAAAAGCAAATCTTAGTAAACTAAACTTAAATACTAAAACTACAAAAACACAAAACAAAAACAACTAAAGCTAACGATATCTAGGATGACTCCTAGTGGCGCTTTTGGTTATTGTCGTTAGCTCGACACAGTTTAAACTCAGCCTGGATCAGGCCATTTGACTTTTCTGCCAGCCACTACCTCGTGTAAACTTTGATCAGTAGTGTGGTTGCAGAAACAGCATCTAACACATGGGGTGAAATCTCTGATAGCTTTCCAAATACGTTTAAACCGCCCCATGGTCGACTTCTTCTTCTTCTGAGCATTCTGACGACGTTTCAACTGACGCTCCCTCTCATACTCTTCCATATCCCAACTACCTGCTAGAACTTCTTCAGATCGACCACTACCGTCATCCTCAGAAAACAGGTTGGGTGAAAACTCGTCGAATTCTTCGACTTTTGTAGCACCACACCCGAGGATATCGAGGAAACGGACAATCAAAGGTTTCTCTTTAGGTTCACCAATATAGTGCTTGCACCTTTGACCATTCACTCGAAACGGTTTGTCACCATAACCTCGTAGTTCTAGAACGCCTCAAGGAATAATTTGGAGAATTTCGAAAGGACCGGACCAACGTGTCCTCAACTTTCCAGGAAACAGATGTAGCCTGGAATTGTATAGAAGAACTTGTTCCCCGACTTGGAATTCTCTTTTCTTAATTTTGGCGACATGGAGGAGTTTCATCTTATCTTTGCTAATCCTGGCGCTTTCGTAGGTCTGGAGTCTGAATTCATCCAACTCATGCAACTGTTGCAGTCGATGCTTACCACAGGATTGGGAATCAAAGTTTAGAAACTTTGTAGCCCAATAAGCTCTGTGCTCTAACTCGATCGGCGAGATGACATGGCTTACCATAAACCATTTGATATGGAGATGTACCCATGGGAGTCTTATAGGCGGTTCTGTATGCCCATAGTACATCATCCAACTTCAAACTCCAGTCTTTTCTATGACTGTTGACCGTCTTTTCCAGGATCTTCTTGATACTCTGGTTGCTCCTTTCAACTTGACCACTAGTCATCGGATGATATGGCGTGCCAGTCTTGTGACGAACACCATACTTCTCAAGAACTTTCTCTAGGGGTCGGTTGCAGAAATGTGTCCCTTCATCACTGATCAAGGCACGTGGACATCCAAACCTCACGAAGATGTTTTTCTTTAGAAATTTCATGACCGTCTTATGATCATTGTGAGGAGTGGCTTGAGCCTCCACCCATTTAGACACGTAGTCTACGCAGACTAAGATGTATTTGTTACCACAAGATGATGGGAATGGTCCCATAAAATCGATACCCCATACATCAAAGACTTCGCATTCTAGTATGGGTTTCAAAGGCATGTCAAAACGCCTTGTCAGAGCACCGGTTCTTTGGCATCTATCGCAAGCTTTACAGAAAGCTTCTGTATCCTTAAAGATCGTGGGCCAATAGAAATCGGGATCTTAGCAACGGTTTTCCAAGGACCAAAGTGACCTCCAGTGGGTCCACTGTGGCACTGCTCAATGATATCGCGCTGCTCAGATTCTGGAACACATCTTCTAAGCAGACCATCTTTACAGATCTTAAAAAGATAAGGTTCATCCCAAACGAAAGATTTCAAATCAGAGAAGAACTTTTTCTTCTCCTGATAAGACAATTCTGGATCAAGATATCGGGCATGAAGGTAATTTACAATGGAAGAATACCATGGAACATCAGGAGGACAACCGTCAATAAGCATAATGTTCTCCAGAGGAAAGTAAAGATCTATATCATCTGGATCATCCTTTTCCTCACTTAGAATTCTCGAAACGTGATCAGCCACTACGTTTTCACTGCCCTTCTTGTCTTTAATTTGAACGTCAAACTCTTATAGGGTCAGTATCTGTCCCGGATTTTATCGATACAAAACAACAAGTAATAAACCGGTTAACCTCAAGTGCAAGGATCGTAGTGTAGAGGCTATGCCGGGTCGATCTTACGGGGAACTAGACTGTTGTGAACCCTAGCTTTTGTTTTTAACTAATTATTGTCACGAAAACTAACCTAAACAGGGAACTAAAACTGGACAATCATGCTGAAAATAAACTAGACAGAGGATGAAATCCAAAGCTAGGAAAGGTTTGAAAGCGATAGACTAAACTAAACTAAAGTGCAGAAAAAGTAAACTAATCTAACAATTCAAGTTCAAAGGATTAAAATCAAATTATAACGAACGAACAAGCAATTGATCCACCTATCCTATCAACATTCAATTCTAATTCGGATTAATTCGTGATCTCCACTCAAGTCGTGATTCACCTAATCGAAGGCATAAACTCCTACTCTCGTAGACAAGTTCGTTTCCTAATCTTTTATCTTTCGATGTTAAAGATTACGTCTTCCTAACCTAGGCGTGAAATCTTTCAATTTCTAATCTAGACAATCAATCTAATAACTCTCGTTTTAATTAGATCAAATATCTATTCTTTTAGCATGGTGATCTAATGTTTATATGATTTTCATCAATAAAACAATCATAAAGCAAACATCTTACGATACGACTTGCAATAAAACAATGTAAAGCATGATAAAAGAAACAAACTTGAGATAGAAACTCACAAATCAATCACGAATCAAACTGAATTGTTGATGGACGGCTTCACAACGCTTGTTCAAGAGGGTTTAGCCTCTTAACATCCTTGTTGCAACTCGAATTGATGAAATAAAAGACATGAATCTATCTAATCTAATCTAGGAATTAAATTTCATAAAAGCGGGGGAAGTTTATGTGAAACCGCACACTCGAGCCGCCCCTAAGATATTAGGGTTCGAATTATGTGTATCGATGGAAAATCGCCGCTTTAAATAGAGAAATAAGGCGGCCGGGAGTATGGCGGTGATGGACGCCCATCCGGGTCACGTCTATAGGCTCGAATGTAAATCGCACCTCTGAACGCTCGTTTGCAGGTTCAGACGCCCGTCCGGTCAGACGCCATGTCAAACGCTCGTCTAGCTGGACCAACTTCGAATTTCTTGATCTTTATCTCATCTTCTTCTAGCTCATTATATCTTTATCTCTTTGATCATCAGCTATTTCGAACTTCATCAACTTTTGATCACCATTTGAGTCGAGAAAATGCATCTACACGACATCAAAAACATCGCAAAGTGTAACATAATTCCAATAAACATAAAATCACCAAGTCAACACATAATTTAATCACTTTCGCAATTAGACCCTTAAAATCATCACTTGCTTAATATTTCCATATAAAGGCCAATTCTTATGCAAATAATATAAATATGGGGAAAATCATCGTAAAATATATCGTTATAAAACGTACAAAATCACCCTTAACAACTCCCCCACACTTATCTTTTGCTCGTCCCGAGCAAAGCAAAACAAAAGAAAGGCTCGGAAAGAATATAGACACCTCAACACATATACCACATAGTCAATAAATTAGAAGTTCACCATCGTGTGTGTGCATAGCCATAGAAAACTTCCACTAAACCCAAACTTGAGGAACTCAAAGTAAAACTAGCTAATACCCCCTCGTAGACTAGTAATAAGTGACACTCATAAGGTGCACCCTACAAACGTGACATATCCCGAGAAGAATGATCGAATGAATCTAGGGCCTTTACGAAATACTCGAGAGGATAATCCCTACAAACATATCCGTCGGTTTCTGCGGGGATAAGATAGACGATAACTTAGTCTTATTCATTTCATAACATATCTTAAGTTGATTGAATTCATTCACCTCCAACACACATTAGGGTGAGCTTTTGCCCTCATAGCAGAATAGGACATTTCGAGATAATCCCCTACCTTACTCCAATCATAAGGCAGCTTTTCCTAACTGTCGTGAGCTCTTAGTCATCATAGTGGTATAGGACTTACGTGGTAAACCCTACCACACCCAAATCATTGACTAGCTTTCGACACACCCAATTATTTCATACTTTTTCAACTTTTTATTTGACAATAAGTTACGTGTTACTTATCACATTCAAACCTTCAGATATTCACAGTATATCATACTCCGGATCTAAATACAAACTATCATAAGTCTCGCGATACATACGTAGCACTAAGCACATGACTTATAAGAAAATCACTAATCACTAATCCAAAACGGGGTAATAACTCTATAAAATAGCTCATCGTCACTATGGCTCGTGAAAAATAAATCTTGGTAAAACATCTAACATATGGCATAAAGCATCGATGAATATAACAAACCGAACAACAACACGCATTGCTCACTCGAGACAAAACAAAAATTTTGAAAATTTGACTCATTTAGCTTAGCATAGAAATAATATCATGTAAGCAAATGTGTAGATACATATAGCTTATTCCCCTCCCCCACACTTAAATGACAACATGTCCTCATGTTGTGCAGAATAAAAGAAAAAGAAAACTTAGCTGATTGTATGCCGAAAGGGAACAATTCTGGAACGGACGCGTTCCGATCCAAAAATGCTCGAAGATATCAGTAGACTGTGGACCATCCACCGGAAAACCGCTATCATCTAAAACTCACAAAGGCTAATGCTAATACCCTGTACTCATGAGAAACAAAGAAATATCTCGGGGGAAACAAGGGATTATATCATATCGTACAAAAGTGATAAGGAAGGAGAAATCGAGATTGAAAAACATCCACAGCAGTTTCTCAGCAAATGCCATTCAAAACATTAAGTCAACCCCTGATTAAAACAGAAAAACGTCAAATACAAAAAAACTAGAAAAGATTTTCAAACTGAGCCTACGAGAAACCGACAGTAACTCAAAAAGGAAAACTAAGAAATACACAAAAGAAAACAAAAACGAAAGAAAATAGCGGGTTGCCTCCCACCAAGCGCTTTATTTAACGTCGTCAGCCCGACGCATTGAAAGCTCAGCCTGGATCAGGCCATTTAACTTTTCTGCCAGCCACTACCTCGTGTAAGCTCTCATCAGTAGTGTGGCTGCAGAAACAGCAGCGAACACAAGGGGTTAATTCTTTAATAGCCCTCCAAACACGCTTGAACTTCCCCATGGTCGATTTCTTCTTTGCCAGCTTCCTCTTGAGTTGTTGCTCTTTGAAAAACTCTTCCATATCCCAACTACCCGCTAGAACTTCTTCGATTTACCACAACCATCATCCTCGAAAATAAGTCGGGCGAGAACTCGTCAAACTCATCGACTTTAGGGGTGCTACACCCGAGGATATCGAGAAATCGAACGGTCAAAGGTGTACCTTGGGTTCACCAATGTAATGCTTGCATCTCCGACCATTCACTCGGAACGGTTGATCGCCATAACCGCGCGGCTCTAGAACGCCTCCGGGAATGATTTGGAGAATCTCGAAAGGACCGGACCAACGTGTCCTCAACTTGCCAGGAAACAAATGCAACCTGGAATTGTAAAGTAACACTTGCTCTCCAACTTGAAATTCTCTCTTCTTGATCTTTGCGTCATGAAGGAGTTTCATCTTTTCCTTACTGATCCTGGCACTTTCGTAAGCTTGAAACCTAAACTCGTCCAACTCATGCAACTGCTGCAGCCGGTGTTTGCCACAGGATCGGGAGTCGAAGTTCAAAAACTTGGTAGCCCAATACGCCCTGTGCTCTAACTCAGGCGCGAGGTGGCACGATTTACCATAAACCATTTGGTAGGGTGATGTACCCATGGGGGTCTTATAGGCAGTGCGATATGCCCACGGTACATCATCCAACTTTAGACTCCGTCTTTTCTATGATCGTTCACTTGTTTTCTCCGGGATCTTCTTCAAGCTCGGTTGCTTCGCTCAACACGACCACTAGTCATCGGATGATATGGCGTGCCGATTTTGTGACGAACACCATACTTCTCGAGGACTTTTTCCAAAGGCCGGTTACAAAAGTGCGTCCCTTCATCACTAATCAGGGCACGTGGACATCCAAACCTCACAAAGATATTCTTCTTTAGAAAATTCATGACCGTTTTATGATCATTGCGAGGAGTGGCTATTGCCTCCACCCATTTCGATACATAGTCTACGCAGACTAAGATGCATTTATTACCGCAAGATGATGGGAATGGTCCCATAAAATCGATACCACATACATCAAAGACTTCGCATTCTAGGATGGGTTTCAATGGCATGTCAAAACGCCTTGTCAGAGTACCGGTTCTCTGGCACCTATCGCAAGCTTTACAGAAAGCTTCCGTGTCCTTAAAGATCGTGGGCCGGTAGAAACCGGATTTGGAAGATCTTCGCAACCGTTTTCCAAGGACCAAAGTGACCACCGTGGGTCCACTATGGCATTGCTCGATTATATCGCGCTGCTCAGATTCAGGAACACACCTCCTTAGCAAACCATCTTTACAGATTTTGAAGAGGAAAGGTTCATCCTAACCGAAAGATTTCATATCAGAGAAGAACTTTTTCTTCTCCTGATAAGACATTTCGGGATCGAGATAACGGGCATGAAGGTAGTTCACAATGGAAGAATACCATGGAACATCGGGAGGACAACCGTCTATCAACATAATGTTTTCTAGAGGAAAGTAAAGATCTATATCATCTGGTTCATCCTTTCCCTCATTTAACATTCTAGAAACGTGATCCGCCACTACATTTTCACTGCCCTTTTTGTCCTTAATTTGAACGTCAAACTCTTGTAGGGTCAGTATCCAACGCAGTAGGCACGGTTTAGCATCTTTCTTGGTCATGAGATAGCGCGGCGCGAAGATGGTCGGTCCACACGATCACTTGAGCTCCCAACAAGTAACTACGAAACTTGTCCATAGCAAAGACTACGGCCGTAGTTCCTTTTCGTGGTCGTGTAGTTAACTTGAGAAGGATTTAGTGTGTGACCGGCATAATAGATAGGTCTGGAACTTTCCGTTAAGCTTTTGCCCTAAGCGCACCAACCGCATAGTTGGATGCATCACACATAAGCTCAAAGGGTAGGTTCCGGTCGGGCGATATAAGAATTGGAGCGAGAGATCGATCTACTCTTAAGCTCCTCAAACGCGTGCTTGCAATTCTCATCAAAATCAAAAGTAACGTCTTCTTTGAGTAAAGTAGACAGGGCTTGGCAATCTTTGAAAAGTCCTGGATGAACCTCCTATAGAAGCCGACATGTCCGAGAAAACCTCGGACCTCCCGAACATTCTTAGGATAACTCATCTTCTCAATAGCTTCAACCTTGGCCCTATCTACTTCTATACCTTTGGCTGACACTTTGTGGCCAAGGACTATGCCTTCATCTACCATGAAATGGCATTTTTCCCAATTAAGCACTAAGTCCTTTTCCACACATCTAGACAACACCTGATCAAGATTATCGAGGCAATCATCGAAGGATGGACCAAAGACCGAGAAATCATCCATAAAAATCTCCATGCACTTTTCCCCGGCAACGGCGCCAAAAACTTGTCCCGGGTTTTATCAATACAAAACAACAAGTAATAAACCGGTTAACCTCAAGTGCAAGGATCGTAGTGTAGAGGCTATGCCGGGTCGATCTTACGGGGAACTAGACTGTTGTGAACCCTAGCTTTTGTTTTTAACTAATTATTGTCACGAAAACTAACCTAAACAGGGAACTAAAACTGGACAATCATGCTGAAAATAAACTAGACAGAGGATGAAATCCAAAGCTAGGAAAGGTTTGAAAGCGATAGACTAAACTAAACTAAAGTGCAGAAAAAGTAAACTAATCTAACAATTCAAGTTCAAAGGATTAAAATCAAATTATAACGAACGAACAAGCAATTGATCCACCTATCCTATCAACATTCAATTCTAATTCGGATTAATTCGTGATCTCCACTCAAGTCGTGATTCACCTAATCGAAGGCATAAACTCCTACTCTCGTAGACAAGTTCGTTTCCTAATCTTTTATCTTTCGATGTTAAAGATTACGTCTTCCTAACCTAGGCGTGAAATCTTTCAATTTCTAATCTAGACAATCAATCTAATAACTCTCGTTTTAATTAGATCAAATATCTATTCTTTTAGCATGGTGATCTAATGTTTATATGATTTTCATCAATAAAAAAATCATAAAGCAAACATCTTTCGATACGACTTGCAATAAAACAATGTAAAGCATGATAAAAGAAACAAACTTGATATAGAAACTCACAAATCAATCACGAATCAAACTGAATTGTTGATGGACGGCTTCACAACGCTTGTTCAAGAGGGTTTAGCCTCTTAACATCCTTGTTGCAACTCGAATTGATGAAATAAAAGACATGAATCTATCTAATCTAATCTAGGAATTAAATTGCATAAACTGGGGGAAGTTTATGTGAAACCGCAGCCTGAGCCGCCCCTAAGATATTAGGGTTCGAATTATGTGTATCAGATGGAAAATCTGCTGCTTTAAATAGAGAAATAAGGCGGTTGGGAGTATGGCGGTGATGGACGCCCGTCTGGGTCACGTCTATAGGCTCTGAATGTAAATCGCACCTCTGAACGCTCGTTTGCAGGTTCAGACGCCCGTCCGGTCAGACGCCATGTCAAACGCTCGTCTAGCTGGACCAACTTCGAATTTCTTGATCTTTATTTCATCTTCTTCTAGCTCATTATATCTTTATCTCTTTGATTATCAGCTATTTCGAACTTCATCAACTTTTGATCACCATTTGAGTCGAGAAAATGCATCTACACGACATCAAAAACATCGCAAAGTGTAACATAATTCCAATAAACATAAAATCACCAAGTCAACACATAATTTAATCACTTTCGCAATTAGACCCTTAAAAGCATCACTTGCTTAATATTTCCATATAAAGGCCAATTCTTATGCAAATAATATAAATATGGGGAAAATCATCGTAAAATATATCGTTATAAAACGTACAAAATCACCCTTAACAGTATCCAACGCAGTAGGCACGGTTTAGCCTCTTTCTTAGTCATCAGATACCGCAAAGCAGCGTGATCAGTCCACACAATCACTTGAGCTCCTAACAAGTAACTACGAAACTTGTCCATAGCAAAGACTACGGACCAATAATTCCTTTTCGGTAGTAGTATAGTTAACTTGAGATGGATTCAATGTGTGTCGGCGTAATAGATTGGCTGGAATTTCCCTTTGATTTTTTGTCCTAAAACGGCACCAATCGCATAGTTTGATGCGTCGCACATAAGCTCAAAAGGTAGGTTCCGGTCGGGCGATATAAGAATTGGAGCAGAGATTAAACGGTCCTTAAGCTCCTCAAACGCTTGCTTGCAGCTCTCATCAAAATTGAACTCAACGTCTTCCTTAAGTAAAGTAGACAGGGGCTTGGCTATCTTGGAGAAGTCTTGAATGAATCTTCTATAGAAACCGACATGTCCAAGAAAACCTCTCACTTCACGCACATTCTTGGGATAACTCATCTTCTCGATAGCTTCTACTTTTGCCCTGTCAACTTCTATACCTTTGGCTGAGATTTTGTGGCCAAGAACTATTCCCTCATCAACCATGAAATGGAATTTTTCCCAATTGAGCACTAAGTTCTTTTCCACGCATCTAGATAACACTTGGTCAAGGTTGTCAAGACAATCATCAAAGGACTGACCAAAGACCGAAAAATCGTCCATAAAGATTTACATACACTTTTCTACTAGCCCGTCAAAGATAGCCAGCATACATCGTTGAAATGTAGATGGGGCATTGCAGAGACCAAATGGCATTCGCCTGTAAGCGAATGTACCATAAGGGCAGGTGAAAGTGGTCTTTTCTTGGTCAGCTGTATCAATGGGTATTTGAAAGTATCCTGAATAACCATCCAGGAAGCAGTAGAACGCGTGTCCCGTCAGACGCTCAAGCATCTGGTCAATGAACGGAAGGGGAAAGTGATCCTTCATGGTTACCTCATTGAGCTTCCTATAATCGATACAGACTCTGTAACCAGTAACAAGTCTCAATGCTATTTCCTCTCCCTTCTCATTCTTCTCAATCGTAATTCCTCCTTTCATGGGAACTACTTGAGTTGGGGAAACCCATTCACTATCAGCGATGGCATAAATGATTCCCATGTCCAGAAGTTTGATGATTTCTTTCCTAACCACCTCTTGCATATGAGGGTTGAGCCTCCTCTGGGGCTGTCTAACACACTTTGCACCCTCATTTGTCTTGATCTTGTGCATACAGATGTCCGGAGATATCCCTCTGATATCTCCTACTTGCCATCCAAAGGCCTTTTCATTTTTCTTCATGACGTTGATTAATTTCATTTCCTCTAAACGAGACAGCTTGGCAGATATAATTAAAGGAAGCTTGTCACCTTCTCTTAGAAACACATACTTAAGATGTTTAGGCAACGGCTTCAACACCAAATCTGCAAGGGGTCTTCTAAACTAGATTTGAGCTCTCCACCTTTCAACTCAACATCGCTGAGTTTACTTAGCGGTCCCACTGCCAAAGCTTCTCCTTCTAACAACTCATCCTTAAATTCAGCTTCTAACTGCTCTAGACTTACCACACCATGATTATTCAAATTATCAACCAGTCGCTCATACTCCGTTGCAACAGCCATGACTTGCTTTTCCATCAAATCATCGAAGTCATCAGACGTCTCCTCAATGGAAAAACCGGTTGGAGGACCAGAGGGTATTTGAATGGATTTGGAAACATTATAGCTTACCTCTTGATCACCAACACGGATCGTCACACGCCTGCCATCGCAGTCGATGAGGGCTCTGGCTGTAGACAGAAAAGGTCTTCCGAGAATTAGGGGGACATTTTCATCTTTTTCAATGTCTAAAACGTACCAGTCAACGGGAAAGGTAAACCTATCGATTTGAACTAGTACGTCCTTTAAGATTCCCGTTCCTTTCTTAGAAGATCTATCAGCGAATTGCAAATTCATGGTAGTGGGTTCTAGAAGATCAATTAAACCCAGCTGTTTGCACACAGACAATGGCATTAGGCTTATGGATGCACCCAGGTCGCACAAAGAGTTAGGGAAGACCAGGCCTCCCATTAACACGGTAAGCACGAACTTTCCAGGGTCACCTCTCTTGGTTGGTAAGCTTTCATAATTGATCATTGAACAATCCTCACCAATCAGCCTTTCCATGTCTGACAACTTCCTTTTCGAAGAAACAACATCCTTGATAAATTTTGTATACTTAGGCATTTCAACCAAGACATCTGATAATGTAAGATTTACCTGAGTATTTTTCAAAAGGTTTAGCACCTTTTCATACTTCTTATCTTCACTTAAAGGGATGTTGCTCTTTCTTGGTGGAAATGGAAGCTTTTTCGAGATCATTCTCGAGAAGACTTTCTTTGAAGATGCATTTGACTTTGTCTTCCGGATCCTTCCACCTAACGGCTTTTTCAATCTTTTTATTAGTCGGGGATCGGCCTCCCGACTCACACTTTCGGATTCTTCACTCCTCGGGGATCGGCCAACCGAGGACTTCCGGCTTTTTCACCTCTCAGGGGATCAGCCACCTGAGTATTCTCTTTCGGCAAAGGGGAGTGTAGGTGCTCAGCTTCCCCTCCTGCCTTATCAATGGCAGGAGGGGCTAGTGGTTTCCCTGGTGGGAATGACCACTAACTTGAGTACCGCTTCTTAGATTCATCGCACCGGCCTCCTCTCTACCGTATGAAATTGATGGGACGAGGTCAGTACATTGGCCATTGTTCAAGTCTGTTTGAGCAACTTGACCACCCTTGGGATTTTTCTCAGGGAAACTGGGCAATTGCCCTGGGGGTCGAGAAGCTAACTGTTCAGCCAACTGCCCGATTTGCCTCTCAAGATTTTTCATTGATCTATTTTGCTCCTCCCTAAAGGAGTCCCATTGAGCTTTGATATCACTTGAGTACGAGGGGCCTTGAGAGTTTTGGAAATTCTGCGAATAGGGCTGGCTGGGCCGACTTTGAACAGCAGGATTAGAATTGGCGGGCCAATTCTGATTGAATCTTTGAGTAGGATTGGAAAATTTTGAGTTTTGGTTCTGATTAAAACCAGGGTTTCTATTGAAATTTTGATTCGAATTAAAATTCGAATTAGGATTGAAACTAGAAGATTGATTAAACCCGTGGCTTTGGAAATTATTCTGGCCAGAAACTTGATTAGACCTTTGGTTGTTCTGGCCATAGAATGCATTCACTTCAGCATTCTGCCCGTTCATAGGACAGAATTTAGATGTGTGCCCCACCTCGTCACAATTCTGACATGTGACTTGATTACATTGTCCATAATCATGAACAGCATTCACTTGATAAGGTGCAGGGGGATTAAATTGACACTGGCCATTCATATGGCCGTCGACGAGCGATTTTCGCGATGCGAGAACCGAGAGGGTTCTGCGGAAAAGAAGAAGTTTGATTTACCGGATTTGAAACTTGAGATGCTGCCATCTGCTTCTGCAGCATGGCGATCAAACTTTGCATGTTCACCTCCTCTACCTTAGGAGGAGGAGGAGGTGCTTGAATGGCTGGATATGAGGGGGCGTAGTTGTACTTTGCAATGTCCTCGAACAGTGCCCATCCCTCATCAGGCGTTTTCTTCAGAAACGCCCCACCAGATGAACTATTGACCATGCCTTTTGTAAGCTCGGTCAATCCACTAAAGAATGTGTTGACTTGCCTTTGCAGTGGCAAGCCGTGGTGGGGACACTTTCTCAGCAGAGATTTGAATATTTTCCAGCAATCGAAGAAGGATTCATTCTCTTTCTGGTAAAAAGTGAAAATCTCGTTCAAACACTGGGCTGTTTTTGAAGGTGGAAAATATTGACTCAAGAACTCCTTTTCAAGTTCAGCCCAAGTGGTAATTGATTCAGAGGGGTGAGAAGTATACCACTCCTTCGCTTCTCCCTTGAGAGAAAATGGAAAAAGTTTCAGCTTGATGGCATCCTCACTTACTCCTTGGATGCGTGTGGTGCCGCATATCTCCAAGAATGTATGCAAGTGAGTGTGTGGATTTTCCGACTGAAACCCATGAAAGATTGATGCATGCTGCATCATCTGAATGAGGCCAGGCCTTAGCTCAAAGGTCTGTGCAGTGATGGCTGGAATAACAATACGGGTTGACTGTGACCGCGCCAGGCATGGCGTAGTCTGCCAACGTACGTCTATCATTAGCAGCCATTATTACAAAATCAGTGATTTCATTGGCTAGCTGATCCTCAAGATCTTGCTCAGCTCTATCAGCCAGAACCGGCGAACGGAAAATCCGCCTGTTTGGCCGGACTACGGTTCGCTCGGGGTCAGGGGTGTATAGTAACGGTCCCTTTTGACTCCGAGTTTGCATAAACCGGACCAAAAACAAGTGAAAGCAACCTAAAGACTACGAATTTAAAAGCCTAAACTAAAAATTAAAATCCTAATAAAAGAAAAGAAAAGAAAGGAATAAAAGGGAATAGGATTATTAAGGGAAAAGATAAAACAGACGGGCGTCCAAAGGTTTGGACGGGCGTCTGCCCAACTTTTGGACTGGCCGGGCGTTCGGATGACCAAACGCTCGTCTAGTCTTCAGAAAACTTGAACGGGCGTCCAAAGGTTTGGACGCTCGTCTAAGTGAGTAGAAACGATACAGGATAGAAAATTTTCCAGCGGACGGGCGTCCAAGATCCCAGACGCCCGTTTGGTAGCGGGAAAACTAGAACAGAAGCAGAAAATTTGCAGAATAGAGAGAAGAACAGAGGCAGAAGGATAGAAGAAAAGAAACTAATCACCAGGGACTGTAAATAGAAGATCTTAAACCTTAACTAAATCCCTAATATCCTAATAAACTAACGATTATCAACTAACACAGGAATAAAAATGAAATAAAAACAAGAAAAACGAAAAACAAAAACTAGACAACCGTCCGGTTCCCCGGCAACGGCGCTAAAAACTTGTCACGGATTTTATCAACAAAGCAAACAAGTAATAAATATTTATAAATCCGGTTTCCCTCAAGTATAAGGATCGTAGTATAGAGGTTGATACCGGGTCGATCTTACGGGGAACTGGCGATTGCTAACCCTAGTTTTTGTCTAACTAAATTATGTCACGAAAAACTAATCTAAACAGCGGATAAAACTAAACGAAACTGGAAATAAACTTAACTAAAACTATAACTAATATGCAATAAAAGACTAACTAAGCTAAACAATTCAAATTCAAGGGGTTTTAATCAATAATTTACGAACGAACAAGCAATTGATCCACCTATCCTACAACTATCAATTTCGATCTAGATTATCCCGTGATTTCTAACCAAGTTGTGATTCACCTAACCACGGTATGAACTCCTAATTTCTTAGACAAGTTCTCCTATCAATCTTCTATCTTTCGATCTAAAGATTAATGCTTTCAAATCAAGGTGTGAAATCTCTCAATTTCTAACCTAGAAATCTAACCTAATAACTCTCGTTAATTAGATTTAAGATCTATTCTTTATCATGGTGATCTAAGTTTAATATGATTTTCATCAAAATAAACAATCAACAAGCAACAATCTTTCGATATGAATTGCAATAAACATCATAAACATGATAAAGAAACAACTTGAATTAAAATACTCACAAGATAATCAAGAACAAAACTGAATTGTTGATTGGATGGCTTCACAACGCTTGTTCAATGGAGGTCTAGCCTCTTAACATCCTCCTTGAAACTCGAATTGTTTAGAGTAAAAGTGCATAAAAGTATTTAAGTAAAAACTGTTTGTAAACTAAGGAAAAACGCAGCTTAGCCGCCCCTAGGGTTTAGGGTTCGAATATATGGTGATATTGGGGAGAAAATACGCTGCCTTTATATAGAATTCGAAGTCGGTTCTACTAAGTCGGCTACTGGACGCCCGTCTGGAAAGGGTGAACGCCCGTCCAGCTTGTGTAAACTTCTTCGAGTCGGGCCGAGCTGGATCAGACGCCCGTCCTTCTTTAAATTGGACGCTCGTCCACTGAAAAACTGAACATCCTGAACCAAATTTCTCCTCCTGGACGCTCGTCCAATTGACCAAACGCCCGTCCACTCTGGACGCCAGTTCAAGCTGCTGGACGCCATTCCAGGATCGACTTCATCTTGATTTCTTCATCTCTATCTCTTTTTTCTCTATCCCATTCCTTCATTATCTCTTTTATCATCAATTAGCTCGAACTTAATCAACTTTTGATCATCTTTTAAGCCTCAAACATGTATCTATAACACATAAAAAACATCGCAAAAATGTAATAATGTCCAATTAAACATAAAATCACAATTAAAACACCAAAATTAACCAATTTTGCGATTAGCTTATTTAAAATACCATTTACTCAATAAATCCATTAAACACTCGTTTCTTATGCGAATTATACGAATATGAAGGGAAATATCATAAAATATAGCGTTATAAATCGTATAAATTCACCCTTAACACCCGGATTTATTCATAGACAAGATCCAGCATCGTCAGGGCTCAATAGGCCTTATTTCACATGGAGAAACCACAAAGATGGGTTTACTCATATTCAGCAAAGGATTGATAGATGTGTGGTGAATGCTAACTGAAGACTCCTCTTCAGTAATGTAAAAGTGACTCATTTACCTAAGGAATACTCTGATCTCCATCCCTTACTTTTGAATTCTTCCCCTACGCATGCTCTTCCCCTTAACAGACCCTTTAAATTCGAGCATATTTGGACCTCCAGTGAGGGTTGTAGAGATGTGGTGAGATAGTGTTGGGAGGAGTGATGATGCTTAAAATGATACATCCTACAGCATCAACATTTCACCCATTCTAAGCTAAAATTAGCTGTGTTGAATGATCTATGTCGGGCTCATGAGTCGAATATTTGGTATTTACGATTATTATTCCCAGAATTGGTATTATTCCGTGCGTTATTGGACTATTTTCAGGTAACGAGATTGGGCCAAGTGTTGAACATGGATTATAGAGCGGACTGGATGAAGAATTGGGCCTAGGGCATTCCAGAACCTTCCAAGCTAAGTCGGCAGAAGGAAAAAGTATGAAATTTACCCCGTAATTGTGAGGGAGCTGCCGCAATTTCGAGCATCCGAGAAGCTTCAGAAAATGCGTTTTATTGGACGAGAGGTAGTTTTTAGGGCTAGCTTAGTCAGTTTATTCAACTATAAATAAGAGGCATCAGACCTCATTTTCATTGTACAATTTTCTCAAGACAAATACATTATGCAATAAAAAGTTCTTTTCTTTTAGTTATTTATTTTCTATGAGTTCTAGTCATGGATCCAACAGATTTGTCTTCTAGGGAGAGATTTGCGGGGGATCTATGCCCGTCATCGAGGGTATGACTCTTTGTTTTTTTTTTCTAGATGTAGATCTGTCATTTTTCCTTTGTGATTAGTATGGTTTGATTGTTATTATTAGTTCTTCTATGTAATAATTAGTTTATTTACCCCATATGTGTATAGATCTAAATCGTTGGTGAAAAAAATCATGAAATAGTGGTTGCATTCTTCAGATTTGCTATGGTCTTTATCACAAGATCTGAATACCTAGTAAATCCTAATTCATAATAATTGGCGCCAGCTATGTCTGATCGACAGATTTAATTTGTAGGTGACAGAGAATAGGCTGTGTAGGGTGACCATAGGGTGGCGGTGGTGGATAGTACTGTTGGTGGCAGTGGGTAATACTGTTGTTGTTATGGGTAGTATTTTGGTGGCTGGGAATATACTGGTAAAAGGAAGGGACAATAGATGGATGTGGATTATAATTTAGTGGTGGATAAAATGTGGTGTGTGTCATGTGTGATGATAGATGTGTGGACATGGCTGTAGGTGCGTTTAATGATGTAGCAGGAGGATGTGGTAAAGTTACGGTAATATCACCTATGGTGATGCTAGTGGTGGTAACTGTTGACGAAGGTGACGTGACTATTCCTTCAGAAGTAGAAGCATCAACTAACAAGGTCTCCTCTTCCGAGGTCTGGTCCGGTAAATCCTGACCATCATGAGCCTCCAACAGTCATGTGTCCACTTGAGTCAGTCCTTGACTTGTCTCAATTTGCTCAGAAATTGAAACACCCTGACTTGTATGGCCTTCACTCGAAGTACTAGTGCTCCATGTGGTTTTCCTAGCTATCATGTCAGAAAAAAAGATCAGCTAAGCTGCTATAGAAACTTATAAAATTCAACTTAGACTACGAACTTAGACGTAAGACATGAACTTTTACCATGATACCAATTGTGACGCCCCGTCCTGGACACCGAGTCCTTATCCGGAAAGAACGCCCGACATGCATATAATATTAACTTTTTAAAATCACAATAATATATAGATAAACCTCGTAACAATTAATCAGAGTAAAGCGGAATAATTTAGAACTAAAGATAACTTGGAAAAGAATGTCAAACGACAAACAAAACGGATCACCAGTCCCAATCAGCGTCTAAGAAAACTGAAAAGACGTAACAACGAAATAAATGTTGTTGACTTATTACATCCCAAATATAATAGAAAAGATACTAAAATCTATCTCTCAAAACTGAATAATAAATGCATAAAATAATGTCCACGTCATCATAAACTCTTGAGCTCAAACGTCAGCTCCATCAACTCCATCATCATATTCGTACTCATCATCATCCTGACAACCATCTTCTCGGGGTGGGAACAATAGAGAAGATGGGGTAAGTACATAGATACTTAGTAAAGGGTAGAAGAAATGGTCATACATAACGTATAGCATATCATATATAACAAGTCAATTCTACGATCTCTACCACATAAGTTATAATGAAATCACACTCACCATTTACTATATCACATATAGTACATCTTCACACACATATGGTTGTTACATCAATATCAAAGGACACTATGAATGGTGAAAATGCACCATGACATGGTAAGCACATCTCTAGGGGCATGGACGTAGGTTCCGTGTGGGAGTTACACGTAGTCCCTTGACACACATCTTTAAGTAGAGCTGTAAGAGTCCAATGGTTCGATATTAAAGTGTGCCTTACCAATGATATCGATATTTTATCTTTTAAACACACATATATGTAATTTACGAGTTTAGATCTAACAACCTGATTCATGCACATAAAAGGATTCCTAAGGACTTATAGTCCTAGACATCTAGTTACACTACTTAGCACATTGTAAAAGGATCAATAACTACTAAGTCAATGTACCACAAGGCCTAAACAACGCCTTCTGGTGCTCCCACATTCTCCCCGTAGAGGGTCTCAGTTATGGTGTTGAGCCAAGGCTACAAGAAGTCGAAGTTAGACATTTCAAAGTATCATATAATGCCCTCAAAGGCATGCATAACATTCAAAAACAGGTTGTACAAGCAAAATAATCAAATATAAGGGAACAAGGTGTTTTGGCGAGCGCTGCACCCTTTTGGCGCGCGCTAAAACCCATTCTAGATCTGCTACCTTCTCTGCTTCTGCTTTAGCGTGCACAACACCCTTTTTTGCGAACGCCAAAACCATCCTGATCTTTTTGTTTCGTTTCAACACGCGCTAAACCTGTGCTGTACATCATTTTCATGTTCTAACACTTTTGGCGCATGCTATGACCCCTTTGGTACGCGATAAATGCAAGCCGAACCGTTCCCCAAGTTTCAAGTGTGGTTGGCGCACTCTAAAACCAGTTTGGTGCATGCTAAAACTAGGATGAAACTTGAAGATCATCATGTTTCAAGCTAGATTCAATCCGTTTTTGATCCAATCGATCCCAACCTTATTACAACATAAAAACATGCATATTTCCTCAGCAAAAACAGTGGCAAACAACAGAATAAAACCGTTTTAAAGTACACCCCCTTACCTTAGCAATCCAAAAGCGATTTGAAAGCAAAAAAAGAGCAAAAAGGCCTGAATTCTCGAACCAAAAACTTCTACAAACAACCTATGATAGTTAAACATTATTCTACAATTAGGCACTCTCTAATCTTCAAGAACTCTGATTTTCTTCTCAAGAACACAAGAATTCTAGATTTAAGAATATAATTGAAAGTTTACCGTAATTAAAACGGAAACCGTGGAAATGATAGTCTTCTTTCGGTGATCAATTTCTTCTACTGTTGTCTACACAAATAATCAACCGTTAAGCCTCACGATTGAAATTTTCATTCTTGCTTTCTCAGTGAATTGCGTCGCCCTCTGCTCTAATTTTCTAAATACTTTGCCGTGAAATAACTAATGGGTAATTATGGAATTATTCCCTTAAAAACCCATTAATTAAATCCTTTAATTAACTCCTTTAATTATTCTTTTAGGTTAGACATAAATAAGGAAAAATACTAAGTAAATTCCATTTTACTCTTTTACCCTCACTTAAAAAAACTCGGGGTGTTACAATAAAAACTTCAATTCCGATACGAATCTACTCTTAAACTCACAAAAAATCAGGTATAATGAAAAAATTAAATTAAGCTACGCGAAACAAAACTAACAAACAAAAATAGCTGAGAAGATATGCCCTAAATCGCTCAGATCGGAGACAAAACCTGTTTATCAGGGGCTTCTGATCATAATCGGGAAAGAGGAAAATGAATTAACGGGGGGAGGAAGAAGATGTTTTTGGTCGAATTTTCTCAAAGATGAGGATATGCATTGTAAGTCAGTGAATCTGTAAGATTATGAATCCGTAATCTGATGAAATCGGGATGAAGAGGGGAAATGTAATATTCCGATTTTTGGGAAAGGGCAGACGTGTCATTTTGCGAAAACGAAATATTATTATTTCTTTTCTTTTATTGGAGTTAAGTGTTTTATCATTTATTTATACATAATGTTCGAGTATATGTATATATAATTAAGGGATAAATCTGAATTTTGGTAATTAAGGGTCTTTATGGAAAAATGGATTTATTTGAGAATTGTATTTAAGGGAAATTTACACACAATAATCCTATAACCTAAACACAAATTCAGAAAATTTAGTTTACACGCTTTTCCATCTCTGCGGCTGTGAGGGAAAAAAAATAGGGCTTGGATAGTTTTCACGATTTCTGAGGCAAAGCTTAACCGTTTTCAGATCAGACGGAAGATTTGGAATCGTTGTGAGAAGGGCAACGTTTGGATATCAGTTTGTTGGAAGTTGCAGCAGTTTTCTGAGGCTGTTTGGATCTGTTTTGGAGCAGCAATTAGGTAAGAAACTCTTCCTATGATTTCGGTTATAATTCGTAAAGTTAGATTATGATTTTGAGACGTGTAGATGCTAATAAAGGATGTGTTTTATGTTGATCAAAGGATCATAGATGCTGTGGTGGATTAGATATAGTTTCTACGTTTTTCTGGGATTAATTTGTTGCTAAATAAGTTAGAAATGGTGCAGAAAATCGAGTTTTGTCGATCTTAGCGTTTTGGGAAAAACCCAGGCGGACGGGCGTCTGACTTAGGCAGACGGGCGTCCGAGACCCTAGTAGCCCAGACGGGCGTTTGCAATAAGCAGACGGGCGTATGAGGTTAGATTTTTGATTCAGGATGTAGCTGTTTTAGACGGACGGGCGTCTGGGGTTTAGTGGACGGACGTCTGGTTTCGGACGGGCGTCCATAGGAGGTCAAACGGGCGTCTGGCCTGTTTTACTTGTTTTTACGGTTTTGTCATTTGGTTTGGTTTAGGGTTTTAAAACTATATTATAATTGTTTTAAACCCTTATTTATGATATGGTAACATGGTATAAATTAAACAAGCCTGAATTGAGCTTATGATTCGTTCAGTTAAAACACCGAATGTACTCTTAAAGGGAGTTGAAATTCGGATCCGTCGGAAGAGCATGATAGGCTTGTGCTTTGATGAATTAGCATTCATCACTGTCTATGTAATTGCTAGGCCTTGTTAATGTCTAGTGGTCTAGGAAGAGAGTAGTTAATGTGAGGGAGATTAATTGAAAACACTTAGGTGGCTAGTTAATCATCCTAATGAAATACGTACTTGACTAGTAAAAGATTAAACAACATGTCTCTCTTGGATAGGCACTAGTCTATATTGCGATGTATGCTTACCTCTGAAGGTGGAAGAACTCCGTAGGTCAAAAAAACCCTAAGTACGGAGGGACTCCGCTGAGATGTGCGTACTATCGGAGCCTACCTATTCTAGCCTTCGTGGATATTGGTGTGATCCACTAATATGTTGCCAAGAGTGTCCCAAAAGTGGATACGCGTAGTACCCTTGAGTGCGATTGTAACATAGATAAGTTAAGTAGAAACGTTTAGTCAATTCATGTTGATGGACATGGAGTGAACCCTAGATCAAGTCGGTCACACATAATCAACTAAACTTTTAATTATCTTCACTTTATAAATTATAATTGTTGTCATAGCTTCTCTTTCTTATTAAGTACGTTGTACGTACCTCAAATGCATGTTTTCTATGTGTTTGGGGGTGAGAAGATGAACATGTTGATATTGTTTACGAGGAGGAGTTCGATGATGACGTTTGAAGACGCCTCATTGAAGACTTTACATTATTTATTTAGCTATTCATTTATTAGACTGTTTAGACTTTTGGTCTTCGAGACTTGTAGTATCGTTACGTTTGGATTTCGTACTTTCCCTTGAATGTAATAAGTTACATTTCCATCTTTAGATTTCATTTCTATTCTTGATTGTTTGGAATCTTATACCCGAGTCTTTTGCTTCCGTTTGCTTATTTTTGATACGACGTAGTAGAGGCTTACGTATAAAGTGAATTCATTTTTATTTTATACGTGCTGAACGTTCCTTTTCCGGATAAGGACTCGGTGTCCGGGAACGGGGTGTTACAGGAAAGGTTACGGACTTGCAGCGAGAGGCGGAAATGGATTTAGAAAGTAGAGCGGGAAGCAAATTAGGGCTTTTGGCTATGAAAGAGAATTTTATTCCTGAATAGCCCAGCGCCCTTTCTTTTAAATTTTTTTTTTTATACACTTAGAAACGTTCTGGAGCATTTCCAGCGTCTTTATACATCTCATTTAAATGCATTTTTTGAAAAATGTCTCTATAAGTGTATCTCTATATCTTCTTGTTGTTGTTGTAGTGCATCTTATATTTAATTGTTTATCACATCTACAAGTTTTATGCTAGAATTTACTCTTGATGTTGCTCCGGCGGGGGCATTATATATGTTGCAAGATTTAAGAAGTTTATGCATGATTTTTTACACAACTAGTTCAATATTTTTTGTTTTTTGGTTTGGCGAAAACAGCTTAAAATGTTTTGTGGAATGCAATTAAATATTCATATCTTCGGTTTATATGGAAAACTAGCTAGGAACACCATAGTGTAAACTAGGAACAACATAGTGTTCAATGCCGCCGGGGCCGGCCCTAGCAATTTTTGAGCTGATGACCAAGTCGTCGAATTGAGTTTTTTAGACGGAAGAATTTTTTTTTTTCTCGAAAAGACATACCTATAAAATATTACTTCAACATCTTGCTTTTAACATGCGTAGATATAAAATTTAATTAATTGATAGTCTCAAAACAGTAAAATTCAATTCATTTTATGAAATTTTTTTGGGTTTTTATAAATTTATGTACTTTTTTTTGGGTCTTAATCGATTCGAGTAAATTTTTTTTTTGAGCCTTTAACAGTTCAAATAAAATAACATTAACACGTTATATTATATTGGATCGAATTGAATCTATACGAATTTTTTTCTTTTAACAAAACTTGTAATGTTGGGCCTCCTCCGCCTTTCAGCTGGGCCGGCCCAGAATGCCGCTGATTTGATTGTTTTTTTTATACTGTCTTCCCTATCTATCGTATTTTGTGCCTTCTAATCCAAGTTTGTCAAGCTGCTTGCTTGGTGCATGTTTATTAAAGCAACCCCAATGAGGGCCTTGAAACAACACTTGTTTTTCTTTTCTGGTGAATTATTGACACAGTGGCCCTTTTAACTACCCCCAATAAATAAAATTCTCTACCCCTCCCTCGTAATATCAGGTGAAGGCAAGAGGAAACTTTTGCAGAAAAAGCGGAAAATATTATAAAAAAAGAGGAAATATATTGCAAGTGGTACATTTTCTTTTCTAATCAATTGATTAGAAAGAGAAAAGTTGTTTTTAAGGGGTGTATAGAGGTTGTTTATTGGAGTGAATTATTTTTTAAGTGTTGAAAAAGTGTAACCGAAACGGAAAACGATGTGTTTAGAAGGTGTAATTGAGGGATGTCATTGGGGTTGCTCTTAATAATTCAATTCCTGTCAAAATAAAGTTTAAAATAAAACGACTCATGATTGCAATTCTATTTACCATGACTGCAATTCCAATCACGATCAAAACGCAGTATTAGTGGTAAATTAGCTTGGAAACTTCTCCAATCATAATTGATTTTTGACTTTTATAAATAAAACGATATTATGAATGTTACGACACCCGAGCAAAAAAAAAAAAATAAATAAATAAATTCATTGCAATAAAATTATATGAATTACTAAAAAACAGAGAGGGAAGGAAATCTCTACTAGCCTTAAAATGCTTTATAAGTAATTGATTTGAATCACAAAATTAAGGAAGCCAACTTTAATATTCTCCAATTACATAAGTAATTAAATCAATTACTACGAACAACTATTATAAGGATCGTGTGCACTATTTATACAATTTGAACTGTGAAAATTTCTTGAATATCTCGTTTTTTTTTCTTTTTGGCCAATTAATTAATCCATGGACACTAAGTCTCCAACTTCTTCGCAACAACTGTTCCAAACAGAGGATTGCAAGAATTCCGTAGTGAAGAAAAGCCCACATGCTAATGATTTTGATGAAGATGATGATGATGATGATTTGGAGGATCTTGAAGAGAGAATGGATATGCTTTGGGAGGTTTTTAATAATGAGGAATTGGAATCAAGAAAATTAGAATCAAAGGTTATTAATGATGGTGATTGTGATGATCCAGGTAATATCTCTCGAAGGATGGCTAATGAGGGATGTATTCAATTATTTAAGTTGTCAAAATCGAAAAAAACACCGGGCTTCGTTTTCTTCATTAAGTTCTTGAAGAAAATTGTGTCGGGTCGAAATTCCAATGATCAAGTAGAAAAATCAGCAGCGAAAATCTGTCCGGAAGTAGACATGGTCTATAATTGAAACAGTAACGAGCGATCTATTATTATCTTTTAGGGACCAGAGACCAGAAGGACAAAATAAGATACAAAGAATAAAGTAATTTGCTCATTATCTTTTATTATGGTTGGATTGGATTTTGCTCATTGATGCTTTCAAAGTATTTTTTTTTTTTAGGATTAGTTTTTTGGGGCATAAAGCAGAAGAAGATTATGATTAAGAGTAGTTTAAGGAAGGTTAAGTAGGAAATTTGTCATAGAATTATAGATTTACATTGCCCCTTAAAGAATAACTTTATGCTATGCTTGAATTATTTACTTTTGTGTTTTTTTTTTTAAGTATCATCACAATTGTTAGATTACTAATTGATGTACGGATTGAAAATATGATTGTAGTATATATCTTAAGTATCTTAATAAATTAGAAAGAGAAGCAAATTGTGAAAATTTGCAATTTTATTAATTACTCCCTCCGTCGTCGCGCAATCTTGGTTTTTTTTAAAGAGTTTAAAATACCTTATAAATGAGGCACTAGTTTTTTAATTTTTCTAGAAAAAATATTGTACTGTTTTGTGAGAGTAAGAAAAAGACTCGTAGTAGAATCTATAAAAACATTAAATCTGAATTTTACAGATCCATATCATTAAGATTTAGATAAATTGGAACTCCAGTAGAATCTGTAGATCAATCCGTAAATATAAGAATCTGATAGCAAATGCACTACATCTCCAGCATCTTTGACAAATCTGTCAGATCCCTCTATTTTCACTCAATGTTCCTTTCCCTTTCATCCCTCCCAACTCGTCATCTCATTTCTTCTCATTTTTCCTTAAATTTTTTTTTGGATCTTTCAATCTTTTAATCCTCCCAAAATCTCCTTATCTTTTTAACGTCACCTCACCTATTCTCTAAATGCATCTCAGCATACATTATTAATTCAAACGAAATTAAGGATTTCTCTGTTTACTAGTGCTTTCAGGTGAGTTTATATTTTAATTTTATGCTTGCTCTATTTCGAAATTTGGGTGATTACTTTTTGCTAGCACTTATTGGGAATTTAGGTTTTGAAGTTTACTGTTTAGATATTTTAATGATTTGTTTGTTCTTTTAATCGGGATTTGTTTGATTAAACCTGCAAGAAGTAGGCTATCAAAGGCAACTTGCTAAGTAGGCTATCAAAGGCAACTTGCTAATGCTTTTTTCATTTTATGGATAGTCTTGTTTAAAATATGAATGATATCATCGTTAAAATTACTTGTACACCATAACTTATATGTACTTTAGAGCTGTTAACGAGTCGAGCCGAGCCGAGCCGAACCGAGTCAAGTATTGGTGGTTCAAACTCGACCTAGTTTAGCTCACGAGCTCGTTCGTTTCTTAAACGAACAAAAAATTATGTTCGAGCTCGGCTCGTTTAAAAGATGAATGTTCGAGCTCGTGTTCGTTCTCGGCTCGTTAAACATATTTTTTTGTCTTTCAGCTCGAGTTTGGCTCGAGTTTGGTTCGTTAAAATATAAAACATAAAGTGCAAATGTAAAAATAACAAGTTAGACATTAAAAGTACATATATTACACAACTAAAATTACTATAAAAATATCTAAATATTATATAAATTCAAACTATAATATCTATTAGATGAATGAATGAATTATCCTCTTTTGAGTCGGGGTTACTGTAAATTGATGTATTTATATAAGTACGTTCGCGGACATAATCGAACGTTCACGAACCAAGCTTGTGTATGTTCGTTAAGCAAACGAGCCTACAATCGTGTTCGAGTTCGGCTCGTTAAGCTAAACGAACAAATGATCATGAACACTAACGAGCCGAACATGAGCTTGTTCACGAGCGGCTCTGTTCGTTTAACATCACTATGTACTTTAATACACCTAATCTATTTTTTAAGCTGCTAAATCATCATTAAAAATAAAATAAAAAAAGAACCACAAGCATTACGTCTTGAACAGAGGGACGATACTCTTTTGCTGGAACAAAAAAAAAAGATACAAGTTAATAAACTACGATGAAATCGAAAAAGACACAATCTTTTTGGGTCGATCATCAGAAAGATGGTAGGGTGGTGAATGTAGTGGATTTTGGTTGAGAGAGAGCCTGTCCGACGTGTAGTGGATGTTGGAAGACAAATCTGCTATGGGCAGGGCGCAGAGGTGGCGGGCCTATGGCGGCTTTTGCACGATTTCAGAAGAGCCGTGCCGGGTTGATCGGAAATGGCTATAG
Organism: Gentiana straminea; assembly: GCA_036785695.1. Taxonomy (NCBI): domain Eukaryota; kingdom Viridiplantae; phylum Streptophyta; class Magnoliopsida; order Gentianales; family Gentianaceae; genus Gentiana; species Gentiana straminea. Next base: position 1,762,385 of record JAVUPR010000298.1, read on the forward strand.
GAGGGGAAGAATCAAGTGATAGTGGGCCGAAGGGCTCTTGAATTGGTGAAAATGATGTGGTATTCGCAGTTTTCCGGCGAGTGAAGGGTGCCGGATGTAGTGGAGATGGTGCTCTATTTCATCTCCTTCATCCAACCACCTCCATCTCCACCTTTCCTCCTCCTTCCGCCACCCTTTCCTCCTTCTCATTCTATTTCTTTTTCGAATGTTTTAATGGAGAATTAAGAATAATGATAGCTTTTTAAATATTTTTGAGTAACAGGACAACCCAATATTTTTTATAGGTGAAGGACAACTCTCATAATTTTGGACAAAACCCAAAAAATTTTAAAAAAAATAAAATACGACCCGCGCTGCTGTGTAACGCTCCAGTTTTTTTTTTTTTTTTTTTTTTTTTCTCTTTCCTCTCCGATTTTCAAACACTCATATCTCTTGATCTAGATTTTCAACGTAATGAAAATTTCACTAAATTTTTTATTTTTTGATGCTCTTCGTTTTGAGACTTGGAATCACGTCGAAATATGTTGAATGTGGTCTCAAAATAAAGAGCATTAAAAAATAAAAATTGGCACTATCTTTTCACACAAATGTTGTTTTACACTTACCAAGAGCCGAGAGTGGGCTTCGTTTGGATATTCCACACGCCTGCCATTCTGACCGTAAATGAGTCCGGAAAATATATACTATTCTGGCCAATTTATGGTCAATTCACACAACAACCATTCTGACCCAATTTGAGTCAGAATACGATCATTATACTGATTTTATTCTAGTCAGAATTTTGAATGTTTTTCATACTCAATACCGGTCAGAAAGACATTCTGACTAAAATTGAGTGAAAAAAACTTTTAATATTATGTCTGAAATTCAGTCAGAATCAATAGTGGTGCTCTTATATTGTTGTTGTTATCCTGACCAAATTCTAGTCTGAATGTGTAGAGTATTCCGGACTCAATATTGGTCAGAATGATGCTCTGACTATATATGAGTTTGGAAAACTTCAAACATTCTACCTAAAAGATGGTCAGAATCAACTAGTGTGGACTCTCAACACGTATATTCTGACCATCTTTCAGTATGGATAATGTGTCACATTCAGGCCAAACTTTGGTCAGAATGAACGCGCGTAAAATAAAAAAAGTAAGGGCGAAATTGGAAATTAATTTCTGTGTGATAAGATAAAAATTGGTGTGAAAAGATATTTCCTAAAAATTGTTATTCTCTTTAATTGCGGAAATGTTTGTGTCATTCTTCTTCATTCCCTCATGTTTTAATCTATGAGCGTAAGCAATACACCATATCTTACGGTACATCAATTAAATCGAATGGTTATAATTAGTTTAATATTGATTCAATGGTAAACTGACGGTCCAATTTTTTTACACAACTAGACATTATTATTTCCTCATATGTGATATGAGTACTTGTTCTTAAAAAAAAGAAGAAAAAAGCATATAATGATTATTTTCCAATTTCAATTGAAGGTTACTAATTAACTTTCTAAATATCCTACATATTTTTAAATAGAATTATTAGAAAATAATAAGATATTTTTAAATGAAGGAAAATAATAAGAATTAGCTTTGATATATATATATATATATATATATATATATATATATATATATATATATATATATATATATATATATATATATATATATATATATATATATATCGTACAATTTTAATTGAAGGGATAATATAAATCTCAATCATCATTATATATATCTTTTTGTAATGCCTCGCTCCGGGATACCGAGCCTTTATACGGAAGAGAATGTTTGACGCGTATAACATTAAATAAATCAAACATTATATGCAAGCCTCTACGTCGTCGTATCAAAGTAAAGCAAACAGAAGCCCAAAAGACTCGGGTAAAAACATACATACTACTAAGAATAGATTACAACCTTTCTATGGATAGGAATATGAACTTACAACAACAAATCCTTACAAAACACGAAGCCCAAAAGTTACAAAACTCGTCTTACAAAAGTTTAGAAATAAAAGTACAACATATGTAAGATACAGAAGAAAAGAAGCATCATCCACACATCATCGTCAAAATCCTCCTCGTTGTCATCAACAAACTCATGGTCAACCTGTTCACCTTCTCACCCCACAATGCATATAAAACAAACATGCGAACGAGGCAAGTACAAAGTTCATAGTAAAAGGTAGAAGCTAATGAATCACTGAGTTCGACAATGGATAGGTTACTTTTTTTATTATTAGGTTATCTTTATGAGACATACTCAAACTCTAGGGTTCGCTTCATTCTCATCAACATGACGTGACTATTTGTTTCTAGCTTAGCCTATATTTGTTACATCTGCACTCAAGGGCACTACGGATGATGAAAATCCACCACGAGATATCGATTGCAATCTAATAGTGGATCACACCAATAGCAACAGAAGCCTATTCTAGTAGACTTCGGTAGTGTACACGTTCGGCGAAGTCCCCCTGTCATTTAGCCGTTTATAGGCCAGCAGAGTTGTCCACTTTATCTGAACGCCAACACATCGCGATATGAACTGGTGCCTATCCAAGAATGGCAGTATGTTTATTCTTTTAACTACACATGTACATTGATTAATAATGTTTAACTAGCCACCTATGAGTTTCCAAATAAGGCTCTCTTGCGCCGTCCACTCCCTCTCTTAAGACATCTAGACACAACATCCTAGCACATACACAGACATTGATGAATGCTAATTCACCAAAGCACAAGCCTTTCATGCTCTTCCGACGGTCCTGAACTTCATCTCTTATGAAGAATCCACTCGATGCTGGAACTAAACTCATCAGAAACTCAATCAAGGCTTGTTCATGTTCTTTTAGTGTTATTAGATCAAGATATAACATTTAAAACTGTTTTCACGGCGTGAAACACATTATTTCACACAACTGTTCTTAATGCGTGCGCATAATGCTCAATGTACGTGCACAAACACCTCTGAACCATTCATGATGGTCCTGGACAGTCAATGCGTGCGCATGGCCGCGCAATGCTCGCGCACAAACAACGTTGTATCTGTTTCCTGCCTGCTGAACCCGCAATGCACGCGTATTACCCCCTATGCAAGCACATTGTACTTGATTTAACCCTTAACGGCAGTTTCAACCGTTAAACGATTTCTATCCCAAACCGAACACGTTTATCATCAAAATACTTAGAAAAACAACATTAAACTCAACTCAAACATAGCAAAGCATATAACATCTCATTAACTACAACTTAGCATGAATTCTATCACCAAACAACACTAAAACTCACCATCACTCAACCCAACCATTATAAAACTATAATTATGCATTAGGAAGAACCTCTTACCTTAAACGCAACAAAACCGATCCAAAACTTTCAAGAAAGTCTACAGATTTCTTCCACAAACCTTAACAAAACCCTATATTGATCACCAATTAAACCACAATTAATTGTGACCAAGGTTTCTAGACATTAGAACTACGAGAAGGATCAAACTTGACGATTGTCAAACGCTAGGGCTAAACCGAAAACATACTGTTTAGAAAACAAAGAGTATGTAAACGACCGTCTTCTGCCAGTGAACGATTTCTTCTACTGCCGTCTGCACAAAATCCTGACGGATTAGCCACACGATTGAAGCTTCTCTTCCTTCGCCTCTAGACATCCGGCGTCTATTTCTTCGCATTTTTTTTTAATGAAAACTGCGTGTGTAGTTATGAGGGAAAGATAGGTAATTATTCCCTTTTATAGTTATTAAATAAATCCCTTTTAAAATAATAACTAAATTCTTTAATTAAATCCTTTTTAATTAATTTAGATAGGATAAATAATAATTAGGTCGTAGTGACTACACCAAATTACTACTTTACCCTTTCTGAAAATTCGGGGTGCTACACTTTTTTTTTAATAACAGAAACCACTTACTAGCAAAAAAAAAAAAAAAAAAAAAATGCACTTACTAAATATGATACATCTTGACATACCCCAAAGAGAAAATTAAAATAACTAAATTAACCTACATGCATCGGATTTTTTTTTTTGTTTTTTTGTTTTTGGGTTTTTCAAACCTGTAATCTATATCTATATATATTTGAAAGGAAGATTTAACCCGATTACCCGTATTTTATCCAAATAACCCGCTTTCGATCCGTTTTATACTCTATAACAAACGCACGCATCATAACTCACCGACTCTCAATAAAATATATATCCTTAACTAACTACTAAATTTTCACGATACTCTCAACAAAATCAATTATCTCTAATTTCAAATTATCTCATTAAAAGATTCCACGATACTCTCAACAAAATCATCTCTAATTTCAAATCATCTCACTATAACTGGCATAGTTAGTTCATTGACTAATTTATTGGAAGTGTAGCTCATCTGCTAATTTGTAAACAAACACCATAATTTAATCCACTCTTCACCCCACTTATGTGCTGCAGATCTTTCCGTTAATCCAATCACCAATTATTTCTTCAAGAGTATCATTTTCGTCATCATCCTCTATTTTCACGTCTCCGCCCTCAAAATCTATCCAGTTTTCTTCTTAAAACAAATTTTATAAATTTATTTTTTACGAAATCGGTTTCGGCCGCTTGGTTATTTTTGCAGGCACAACTATGAAAACTATGATGCGAGGTAAATCCGACTAAAATCCAATTACATCTATTGATAATCACAATTTTTTTAGCACGGTAATGTTTAATGGATGTTTATCGGAGATCAAAGTAGAGGTAATAGACATTTTCTTTGTTCATCTCCTTACATCTACTCTTTTATCACTTTTTTTTTCACTATCTAGGAAGCCTTACTTACAATTTTTATGATCCGAGAGTATTACTTACAATCAAAGTATAGGTAATTCCTCTCCAAAAAAAAAAAAAAAAGGTATAGGTAATCTCCTCAACTCCCTATTTGATGCTATGAGTTCTGATAATCGTCAGATAACCGATGTTTCTTTTTCTTTGTCCGTCCATGGGTTGCCGAAAGCCGATGTTTCTATGGGTTGTTGTCTTTATGTTTATCTTGATATTTTGTTTATTGTTGAAAGCCAATGTTTCTATGGGTTTACGTTGTTATCTTTACGTTTTTCTTCAAAGCTTGAGGTATTTTGCATTGATATAATTGATTATCTCATGTTTTTGTGGTTGCAGGCTTTCTATTGCTTCCTTTTAAGTGACAGGGGATGAAGAGAAGGGAAAGCTTTCCTCTGATGAAAACGACCACCGACTTTGCTGTTGTTATCATATCTCTTTCAATCATACTTTTCAATCATATTTCTCTTGCCACTGGTATAATTGATTTAATTTTCAGATTTCAATTAGATACATTATCACATTATTGTTTTCCACAAATTATTGTAACTTGCTTTTTTTTAGTCAATACGTTTATTTACATTAAAAAAGAATGAAACAATTATTGTCTAAATTTTTTTGTTGTACCGAAAATAACAATTGGGTGAACTTAGCCACCATAAGCCTTGCTATAGCTACGTCCTTGCTGTTGGCAACTTGGCATTTTTGGATTATCTATTCTCATGTTTTCGGGATCTTTTGGGTTTTTTTTTTTTATTCTTTTGTGGTGGTTGAATTTTGCTCAATCGACTTGACAATCGTTATGACTTGAAACAATTGTTGTTTGATCTGCTTTCTCGCGTTTTACATTGTTTCAGAAATTTTTAGCTAGATTCTTCATTTAGATTTCTACTTTGTTTCTGCTTTTGCCATCGGTAAATTTTCTGTGTTTTTTTTTTTTTTTTAAAATTCTTTCGTTCCTACTCTTGCGTAAACATGTTTATTCTTTTTATTGTTGTACGCCTATTTGAAAATCGCTTTTTATGTGAATTTCTGATATGTCAATCTTATATGAGTTTCTGTGTAGGTAGGTTTTTGTGATCTTACATTGACCCACTTGCTCAAGTACCTTTGTGTGCTATAGAATGCCCTTGCTGTACTATCGTTTTTTTGTTGGTGTTCAGATTAACTTGCTTTAGTTGTGTATTTATTTATTATTTTTGCTTTTGTTGGTTTCTTTTGTTGTCTTTGGATTCAAATTCATGTGAATTCGACCCTAAATGTGAAATTGGCCGATGGTTTGTGGTTTTTTTGCACTTAGTTGGTGCTTTAATTGAGTAAAAAAGAGTTATAATCTTCAGTCGGCAAGTGTTCATGGAATGTGCATGAGGCTCACGGTTTTCTCTCATTAATTAGTGGGAAAGCCGTAACGGTAATTTTATAACTTTGGTTTGGGTGAAAAAAATTACTTCATGCTTTAATTTCCCGTGTATTGGCAGGGCCGGCCCACCTGTGAGACGGATGATGCGGTGGTCTTAGGCCCAACGGTGCCGGCGGCCCAACATTAATGAATAAAAAATCCGTGTATATCCAATCCGATTCAACCTAATATAATGTGGCTCAATTTTTTTTTACTCGAATCGATAAAGGCTTAAACAATTTAGTTGGTCTAATTTAAATCGATAAATATGTAACTTTGAACTAAAATGTCTAATTCGACGACTTGGTATTAGGCCCAAAAAATACCAGGGCCCGTCGTGTCTATTGGCATATAGTGTTTTAGCATGATATATCAGTCTGTTCAAAAAAAAAAGCATGATATATGAGTAAGAAGTATTGGGCACTCTAAACAACTTACATAATATGTTCCTTATTGGTTTTTTGACAGGATTATATTCAATATAGGGGGTGCATATAGGCACTCTTTGTTAGTTAGGAATTAGGATAACAGACTAAGGGTAACTTTCTTTCTTTCGGGTTTTTTTTTTATTTTATTTTTTTGGAAGGAAGCAACTGCTTTGTTAGTAGTTGTAAATTAGTACTTCTCATAATCAAATTGTCATTTTCACTAAAATAATTATGATGGTGTCCTGTAACAAACTTACCATTCTTTTTGTTCTTTTCAATAAGTCTCACACATATTTAATCTCTTCCACCGCGTATCGCACAGGTTCTAGACTAGTTTTTTATATATATGAGAAGAAAAATACAAGGTTTTAGTAGAAAATATCCCTTAAAAAATTTAGTAGAAAACAACACGTTTTTTAAATTAAAAAAAAATGTTGTTTTTTTTTTTTGACGAAAAATTAAATGTTGTTGACTTTTGGTATTATATGTTATAATTTTTGTCGGAGAAAACAATAAATAATTTTATACGAAACACCAATGATATGTATGATATTCTATGTGTTACAAATTTTTTTTATTTTTTTATAGGGAAATTAGGTTTTAATCCACTTTAAAGAAATTTATTATGTTTAACACACTTTTATTTATTTAGTTGCAATATGAAAAATATACGGCCTAGACGAATATACCGAGGAATCTCGGGAGTCAGGCTATGTCGGGCCTCCCTTTTGTATTTAAAGTTTACTTTCTTAAAAACTCGGTTTTATGTAACTCGTTGATATTATAGACGTGTTAAAACTCTTAACCTCAATAATATCGACGCTAAAAATCCCACCACGTCAATCAGGTTAAGGTAATAATTATTGACGTGACAAGTCTACTTTTGCGCCAATAATATTGACGTAAAACGTTTTGTCGTCGATGATAACAACGTAAAAATGTACTCATCACGTCAATAGTTAATCGGGCTAAAGGTTCAAAAAGACATAAAATAAACTTAATTAGACAAATAAAACATACTAAACATTTCATTGGTTATAAAACAGAAATTAGACAAATAAACCAAAATAACATTCAAGAGGCGCTGATTTTTTCTTTTTTAATTTTGTTTTTATGGAGAATAGACGTTGAGTTGTTGTTTTATTTTTATTTTTTGGATGCAGAAAAGTTAATTCTTTTTTTTTTGTTGTTATATTCTCTCTTACTCAATATTTCAATCGATTATATATTTTGATATAAAATTCCGATTATCGTAATTCTTTCACCATATTCATATTTTTTTCTTCGACATGATGCAATGACACCGTGATGCAGTGACACCGTGATGCATTGACCACCGCGATGAAGTGACCACCCCGACGCAGTGACTACCGCGCGTTGCATTGACCACCCTGATGCAGTGACCAACGCGATGCATTAACCACCCCGGTGCATTGACCACCCCGATGCATTGACCACCGCGATGCAATGACCACCCCGATGCAGTGACCACCTCGATGCATAGACGACCGCGTTGCAATGACCACCCTGATGCAGTGACCAGCGCGATGCATTCATCATGGCGATGCAATGACAACCGCGATGCATTGACCACCCCGATGCATTAACCACCATGATGCACGGACCACCACGATGCACCGACCACCACGATGCACCGACCACCGCAGTATAATGACAACCGCGATGCACTGACCACCGCGATGCATTGACCACCACGATGTATTGACCACCCTGATGCATTGACCACCCCCGATGCATTGACCACCGATATGCAGTGACCACCCGATGCAGTGACCACCCCGATGCAATGACCACCGCGATGCATTGACCACCGTGATGCAATGACCATCGGGATGCAGGGACCACCACGATGTATTCACCAAAGCGATGCAATGAACACTCCGATGCATTGAACACCGCAATGCATTGACCACCACGATGCAGTGATCACCCCCGATGCTGTGAGCACCCTGATGTAGTGGCCATCGTGATGCAGTGACCACCGCAATTCATTGACCACTGCTATGTAGTGACCACCGCGATCCAGTGACCATCGAGATGCATTGACCACCCCATTGAAGTGACCACCACGATGCATTGACCGCCTCGATGTAGTGACCACCGTGATGAATTGACCCTGACTATGCAGTGACCACCCCAATACAGTGACCACCCCCGATGCATTGACCACCGTGATGCATTCACCACTGCGATTTAATGACCATCCCGATGCAGTGACCACCTTATGAAGTGACACTCAATGACACCCATATTTTATGAAGTGACACCCAATGACAACAACAATTTATAAATTGACACCCTATGTAGTGACACGAAATGAAACCAACATTTCATTCCAAATCATACTCAAACCTACCATCAAATTCATCTCACTGCACCAATTTTCTGAATAAAAAATAGATAAGTAAAAACGATTCGTTGAACATCTTGAAAACATTTAAAAAATCAAATGTAAATACTGTGAATTTGCAGGTGACAACTTATAACATACACATTACAAATGTGAAGAATAATTCTTCTAATTAATGATTTCCTTGCTCAATATCTCTTGACTAATGCAGTTCACAGGGAACATAACCTCAATTCTTCTCCTGGCAAAAGAACAAGAAAATCATTTTTCATTTATTAAGAATTTGAGGAGAATCTTTTATGAATTTCTATATTTTTTTCCTACTCTGTTTCGATTACAAATTTGTTGATTTGGTTCGAAATCAGCTAGTTCCATTCTCCAATCCCTGAAATTAATCAGCAATTTTTCATGACAAACACGAAGAAGATTCATGGGTTTTAGCCTTTCTTCTGTTGCATTCAAAGCGACCCTATTTCGTTCAGCCATAAATCCATTCTATGTTGCTCTTGAAGCCTTTTCTGACCACCGCTCGCTGAATTCCGCCAATTTATCCGATCACCGCCGTCACGGATCGAGCTCCCATGTTCCGACAAATCATCAATTCCCAACTATGGCGGCACATATATGGAAGCAGCTCGAGAGAAGCTCATAAGTGATCTCAAAGTTGCAACAGATTTGATATTGATGCACCATAAAAATTTTCATCTAAAATGTATATATAAACTCCCTCTCATGATCTTCCATTCAGTATCATGTGTGAGTTATTTATACTTAGATATGATGTTGAGTATACACATTTTGCTAAGTAAAGAAGAACAATAGTCACAATTAGAAAAGCATACATGCATACAACAGGGCGCAAAAGCTTAAGGCAAAAAGTGACAACTTCTTTAAAGCACACAAGGAATTGACTTGATTCATCAAACATACAATAAGAGTTGAACACTTTCACACAAGAGGATACAAAAGACTGTTGTAAACAATATTGTATCATCATGTGGATACACTGAGTGCATCATATCCATCCATCCATTTCGACTAGGTTTTACACATACAGACCATGTACAACCTTTTTGCCACAATTTTGCATCATACAACTTATCCTACAAGATGATACTAACATGACAATATACATTACAAAAAATGAACTTTTCATGACGAATGTGATTCGTCAGGAATGATAGTCTTCTGCGTCACAAAAGCAATTCTGGACGAATATTATTTGTCACGCCGCCATTACCTATGGAGGGTCAGGAAAGGTGTCTTACCTGACGAGTTTTTATATTCGTCACGATAAAGTCTAGTGAGGAACAATTGTTCGTCGCCAAAACCTCTATTTATGAGTGATTACTTCGTCACTAAATACCAGCCTTTTAATCGCCAAAAGGCATTATTTTACTGACGAGATTTTAGTCACCAAAACCCAATTTGTCATTTAACCAAATTTTGACCAAAATTTTAATTTTAAAAAAATTAATTCATTTATTATTTTCATACAAGGTATCAGTACATATAAATATTTACCACTAAGATCATTAAAAACCTCAAAACACTTTCATAGATGTCATTATGCCATACACCAAGAAACTTCAGAGAAACTATTGTCCAATCATAAATCCAGAACGCATCCTAAATACTGTATAAACATTAAAATGGAAAAGTTGATGTCCACCAGGTAGACTGAACCAATTCTTAGGATCTCACAAATCCAAACCACTGAAATCCTCTAGAGATTTCCCTCAAACTACATCTCATCCATCGTTCTAAAACCTTCAAACATAAGTTTTTCCACCTGAAACAAAATCATCGTACATTGTAAACCTTAACAACAACTCGCAAGCTGTAAAATGCTTCAAAATTATGCAATATACAACTAGTACGTCCATCGTACTGATACAAAACATTAAGCTAGAATATTCTTCAAGCTGGACATTTTACAGGATGATAACCACCCCACCTGATGGTAAATGAGGCTTGAGTGGTTCTGTTGTTAATGATGATAGCCAAAATATGGACAAGGAGGCTATAACACCCCACTCACAGCTATGGAAGGCTCAGATATCTTTCGGCAAAATCTATACCTAGCTATCAGTGAAGAATACACTACCCCTAGTAAACCTCCATGTCTAGTAAATTCAAACACTAGTTGTTGCACATCAAGCACTTATCAGAACCAACTAGAGAAAAAAGAAGTGAATCTCAACAAACTAAATAGGGAAAGTGGATGTAAAAAGACCAAAAGCCCCACCCAAACAACAACATCGGAAAAATGAATATTTAAGACACGGTGAGAAAGAAAACATACATAAACGAACCTTAATTTCTTCCGAAAGTAGCTAATATCTTTTCCACCTTTTCCTCGAGCATCTTTGGTTCTGCAACATGGCACTAATTGTTGAATTTTGCTCACCAATAATGGAATTCTCATCTTCAATTTTCGTATTTTGCTCAATGATTGTCTATTGTTGGGTTTCAATCTGCTATTGTTGTCTTTCAAGCCATGATTGTTGTTCTTGAAGTTGTTCACGGGCTGTCCTCAAAACATCTGAATTGTGTCCACGGATATGATTTGTTGATTGAGGCGGAAAATCCCCATAACCCATACCCTTTGAGTTGCCTGTCCTTTTTCCCAAAGTTTCAGATAAAATTTCCTCCTCTACAACATGTTCTCCAGTTTCTATTGGTTGCATTTTTTTGTTTTCCATTTCCTTCTATGATGATTTGAATTACAAAGTTAGAGTACAAGTAGTTGATATACAATACACATTTAAAAAGACGTTGTAAGATACAATTTACTATGATTAATTCCGCTTGTTAATTCACCATCTATCCACTTCTTGGTGTGACATTGTCTCCAATTCGTAATATGACTTCGCTCATTCTCCGTCTATAATTTCCACTAAAACCTTAACTGTCTTGTTTGACCAACATAATGTCTTGACTAGTTGTGCTTTATATCTTAAATAGGGTACATAACACTCACCATATTTTGATAACGAACATGAATCGATTGTGATCCCGATGTATGGATATAGAGTAATTTTTCCCGGTTATCTTGATTAACCGAGGATCGACTCTGCATTAAAAACATTGAAAAGCTCTAAATTTGTGTTTCATATAAGCTGAAGCAGTAAGTTTTTATATCTGACCAACTGAAATCAAAATATGAATATACGAATGACTAAGAAACTTGTTTGAAAAGCTAAAAATCAAGGGAAATAACAAGTGTTTCTCAATAAATGCAAAATAAAACAACCTAAAGCATGGTCCAAACAGAACAAGGAAATGTACCATTCACAGCAAAACGTAAGTAAGAACAAAAAATATCAAGATGGAAAATACATGCCACTACAAGCAACACAACAACAAAAGATAGTAGGTTGACATTTGATGAACTCATGATAACACAATAAAGCCTTAAAAAATTTAAAATTTGTGTTTCTTTTGTTAGGGATAAAACAAACCTTATACTTTGGGTCTTCAAATGAGTCACATACGGCTTCCCAAACATATTCTTCAAACCAATCAAATGGGCAAGCATTCTGAGGATCTTGGCCAGCATCCTTCAAGTCCTTGTATGCCATATGCATTTCATTTCTCTAGTATGTGTACCACGTTCGAAGAATGTTGTCAACCTTGTACTTGACACTTGTATCTGTTTCAAAATCTTTTATATTAAACGATGCCTACACGAAACATGAAAGAGTTAAGAAACACTGTTATATGTTACATCGTCGTATGTTCAATAGGTAAAATTTTTTGACAACCACCAATCCTCCATGAAGTAGTCTCGTTTCTGTTTCAGGAATATCATCATATCTATTGATATCCTTGACATGAGCATGTCGTCTAATCATTAGCCCTATGCCTGTTGCAAAAAACGAGGCATTTTTCATTGGTCGAGCTAGATTTACAGGAATTTCAATATCCATATCTTTTCCACCCTGTCGTATTTAAACAACAGAAAATATAATGAATTGCATGTGTAAATAACGTAAAAATGATATGTTATGTGCAGACATTCTGGTTATATTTTCATTTATATTTAACCCAATTAGTATGCATTTACCCATATTCACTTTCAGACCCTAGGCATGCTTAAAAAAAGAGAGGATATGTCTCAATATTAGTAGATTGTGCAACTCCGTTCACTAAAGAAAATTGTGTCATCTACAAATTGTAAATGCTCCATTTGCATATTTTCTTCCAGCACAAAGACACCTTTAAATAGACCCTAAACTAATTTGATTGAAGCAATCACTGGTTCAACTTGATCCTAAACAGTTCGCACAAGGCAGATACTATTAGCAAGGTATAATCACTCTCAGGTTTATTAGTTTATCAGCTAAACAAAATGAAATACAAAAGAGGAGCAAACTGATTTCTCAAACCTTCTTACCAAGGATTAACAAAGACTTCAACTAAACAAGAACCCTGATAATCAAGAGCAATGTCAAGTAAACAAATTTCAACAGACATTAAAGCTCAGATTCTTAGTTTACCAGAACCGTGTTTAATTAACCACTTTAAACTAAACATATTCCTACTCTTTAACATAGTCAAGTCTGTAATTTGAAGTATCAAATTGAACCAACTTACAGGGTTCAAGATAAGAAGTTGGGTGAACAGAATCAAGATAAGAAGTTGCAAGAATATGTAATCCTTCTCTGTTTAAAGGAAGGTTGGGTGAACAGAATCAAGATAAGAAGTTGCAAGAATATGTAATCCTTCTCTGTTTAGTACACACACTATTTTTAGTACCATGGTAATCTGTAAAAAAATATAGGAACAATCACTACTAAAAAAATACCTTTTTGCTACACTCTTGTTGGCCACGCTCTAAAGAAACAGCACCGCAAAAAGTTACCTTTTGCGTCACTTTTTACGAGCGACGCAAAAAGGTACCTTTACTGTAATTTTCTTGATAAAGAAAATGCCCTGAAAACTTTTGTGGCGCTTATTTTGTGGCATGGCAAGCTATAGTGTAGCAAAAAGGTATTTTTTTGTAGTGAATCTTGAACCACTCAAGAATTTCCAGTCTTGTTTTATAAATTGACATTCACTGACTTATATGTGGATGATTAATTCAGGACTTCATTCTAAGTCATTTGAAACCATGTCAATCTCAAGCTATATGTTACGACAATTTGTTGTACATAGTAAGCAGCTGCAAGTAGTTTGGTTGGTTAGCAACTCATTTTTGTCACAATTTCTTGTGGCGAAAGTGCACTAAATGAACTTTTAAAGATTCTACCAAAGGTTTTGAGCAAATGCAGGGTATCAAATGACAGATAAAAAGAAAATCACATCATTAGAGCTAAGTTTGCATATGTTAAAACTTACAGTATGTAGGCAGTTCTGTAATCACGATCAGTAAGTAAACAATATACAATTGACATCAAATATTGACACATTGTATCCAATGCTAGAACTGATAAACTTTGAATGCGTTCAATCCAAAAATACACCTAGATAATCAAGTGAAACACACTAATATATCACCAATTTCACACGTATCTTAGAAATATCTATATTGAAGTGCCGATGGAAAATAAAACATCAACAGAAAAAGTCGGATATTCATGCATATATGCATAATTAAGGTAATACATAACCTAATCACCTATAAAATGAGTAAAATAGCATATCAAAACATAGATAAATGAAATTACACAAAACATGGAAGGAATAGGCGGTTCACCTACCTATTCGAACTCGGTTCGTTGAAGGTCGGATAGAAGTAGGGCGTAACATCGTATGGATGAAGCTAAGGGCCGGAGAGGACAATCGATCGAATTTCAGAATCAATCGAAAAACTGAGAAGAGAATCTACCGTATTACAGAACAGATCATGAAGTGAAGAAAACAATCATGATTAGAAAATGGAGAAGACAATAGAACGGGAGACGGTGTTCAGAGAGCAGAAGAAGGAACAACAACAGTTAACGCTCCCAGACCCTGGGCCACGTCCTCGCCAGGACGGCCAAGACTTGTCCTAGTGGACATGTCCCAGTTCCAAGACTTGTCCTAGTGGACATGTTCCAGTTCGTCCCTACCATAGGATTCTAGAGCTGGCCCGACTTGTCCTAGTGGACATGTCCCAGTTCGTCCCTATTACGATATTAGTGTGAATAGACATTGTGAATATAATATTAAAATATTTCATATTAATTGCATAGGATTCCTTGAGGTGTATATATACACTATACTTGTTACCTTTTGAAATTAATCAATATATGAGAAATGTTTTCTCTGAACCTCTTGACATGGTATCAGGGCCCTGGTGATATTCTTCTTAATTCCAAAAAGAAATTGATGCAGCTTTTTGGCTGCAACTTTTTTTTGGGTTGCAACCTTGTTTGAGCAGCCCTTAACAACGAAGAAGGAAGCCATGGCCGAAGTTGTAGAACTTGAGAAGAAGCATGATGCTTATTATCTCAACACCACTTGGCGGTGGACGGATGAACGCCGGCGAAGGGATGTGGGCTTTCACCTGCTAACCGACGGGAAAATTCAGCAGACAGTGGCTGATTTTTCCAGCGGGTGGTGCTGCTATTGTCACTGGGAAAGCCACGACGAAGATACCTGCTTCCAAAATCAAGTTGTTATTCTTTTGAAGGAATGCCGAGATTTACAATTACGGTCAGGATTTATTGAGGAACAAAAGGTTGACATCGCATGAACGGGATAATGCTATAGCAG
Source organism: Gentiana straminea (assembly GCA_036785695.1). Taxonomy (NCBI): domain Eukaryota; kingdom Viridiplantae; phylum Streptophyta; class Magnoliopsida; order Gentianales; family Gentianaceae; genus Gentiana; species Gentiana straminea. Next base: position 1,778,101 of record JAVUPR010000298.1, read on the forward strand.
AAAAAAAAAAGATTGCTGAATGTCCAAAAGTTGGGTGTGGAAATGGGCGGTGCAACCATGGAGTTGATCGGATTAGTGGAGCAGGATGACGCGAGAAGCAGACCCTGTTTTTAATCAGCCGAAGGTAAATAATGTTGTTGTAGGTGTTGTGGTGGGATCGGCTCAGCCCACTGCTTCGACTCAATCAAACCAAGAATTTGGAGAAATCTGGGCTAGGTAATATCACACCAGCCCAATGGTAGGCCATTTAGGATCTTTTGACCCTTCCAAAACCACATGATTTCTTGCCAAATAAGTCTGCATTGATTGTAAATACATGAGAAACACACCACATGACGGGTTCTTTTGTGTCCCTTGTTAATCCGCGACCAATTGTTTAGTGTCCGATTGGGTTACCTGATGGAAGTTTGTCAGTGGAGTGATGTCGATGTTTGACATATTCCAGTTTTAATGATGAGTGCCAGACTAGCTGTTAAAGAGCAACGGCAAAAAGATGTCTAGATTAAATGTATATGTTTACTAGAGTTTGATTTTTGTATAGGTTTGATCAAACAAGCACTGTAAAGAGGTCAGCTGACTTTATCAACAGACATGTCTAGGTAAGTAGAGTGTCTAGGAACCTGCTGATGGTTGAAGGCTGAGGGCTCAAACTCAGTTATTGAAGGCTAAGGGCTCAAACTTTGTATTTAAAGTCAAGGATATGGAATCAAAATTTAGGGAAGTCTGTGATGACCTAAACTGATTACATATACCTTGTGTTGAAGGTCTAAGTTCCATATAAGTTAAGTGGTGATTGGAACTTAGTTATGATCAAAATGGTGTATTCTAACTTCACAATAAAAATCTAGATGAAAAGTAGTCAGCTGAAGTGTTTTTAAAACACAGCAGACTAAATCAGGTGACAAATATGGACATCAGCCGACTGATATACTCCAGGTGTCTACTGAATGGAAAATTCGATTTAATCGAAGCTTACATTGGAAAATTAAATGGATAAGGATGGATTACAAGGCTTGATTTAATCAATAAATCAATGGTCAAGATAAAAGGAACGTTGGAAAGATTCAGTGTATTATCCAATAGAAATAAGTCAAATGGTTGACAACCTGCACTGTCAAAAAGTAAGACTGACAGTGTCAGTACTCTGTGGCAGAGGTAAAACGCAAGTCAAGATAGAGACAAATCTGAAATGGCTATATTTGTATTTCAAACACAAGTCATAGGATTCACACCTAAAAATAAGGGACTCCTGATTCAGATTGAAGATGATGAATTACAAGTGAAAAATTATGAATATTAAGGCAGAAAGTCACAAATCGCAATCTTACCCTGCTGACAGTCACTGAGCTTAAATTTTCTTATCAAGAATTTTCTTCAAGTGTAACCTGCTATCAAGTTACATCAAGTATACACACTTGGAGACCTCAGGCTGCTGATCATATCATCCTGATCAAGCTACTGAAAGCTGAATCACTTACTTGATTAAACCCTTCTTTTTCAAGAAGTTTGCTGAAGACAGAAGAGCACTTTTGAAGTGTCAAGAACTGTTGTTTGTGGTGGAGCTGGTGAAGAGGTAATCCTACCCTTCAAGGACCAGTGGAATACTTTGGAGCAGCAATCCTACCTGTTTCAAGTGTTCAGTTTGTGAAGCATATATAGTCATTGGTGAAGGACAAACAGTTTAGGGATTTTTGTAACAGCAACGTCAAGAATCTTTAGTGAATTTCCTCTAACATCACAGGAGAAGAGTGGACGGACATGATTACATCACCTGGAACCACTATAAATCTTTCCTACTTTACTTTGCTACACTTACATTCTGTAATTTACTTTATCAGCATACTAATCACATCAACCTACTGAAACTAGCAACTGAATCACACCACTTGCACTATTGGAGTACTTACACTGCTGTTTCCTTCTCTTCCCTGTTTCTAAAGGTAGTATAGGTCATTTTCTGACCAGAAAAGCTTCTAGTTGATTGTCTTTGTCTGCTGATACTACCTCTGCTTGTGCTGGATCAAAGTTGACTTGCAAGGCCTCTTTGCTGACTAGATCAAGGTCTTTGCTCTCATCCTAATCTATTGTTGTCATCATCTTTTCTTTGGATAGGATGAGGGAACCCAATACAAGGTTCTTTTGAGACCCTTTCCCTCTCATCCCTAGCTTTTCTTAGTTGTTCTTCAGCTTCATTTCGGATTCTTATCTCTCTATCTCTTGCTCTTAGTTGTTCCTCAGTAAAATTTGAGGGTCTGCTTGTTGATCTTTCAGGCTTATCGGGTCTGCTTGTTGATGTTTCAGGCTTATCATCTATTTCCCTCTTTTGGCAGCATCATCCCTTTGTTGCAATAAGATGCTATTTGTAGCCTCAGCTGTACCAATTAGAGTGTCTAATTTGGATTCAATAGATGTGAATCTGGCATCATGATCAGACAGCTTCTTGGTCACACTGCCAAATCTTATGCCAAAAGACATTGCCATTGACTCATTTTCCTGTGAAACATGCTTTCTAAGATCTGCAAGATTGTTGGTGAAATTTATGTTCATTAAGAGCATCAAGTCACCCTGCCTTGGCACAACAATTTTTTGTGCGTTAATGTACTCAGCAACTGAAATCTTCTGTCTATTGAGTGGCTTTCATCCTTAAAGGCTATAGTCATGGATTGAGATACATTGTTTGATGTTCTAGCTCTTCAACCAATAGATCTGAATCCTTTTGAAAAGATTCATTAGAGATGCCAATAGGGTGTTGAGCAATTTTTTGCCTGATATCAGGTTGCTCTGGCTCTCTTTGCTGTTCGATGTTCTGATGTGGCAAAGTGGGAGGAACCGATATAGGTTCAAGAGATTGTACTGCTGGTTGAGTGCATCAACACCTGTGTCTACTTCTTCAAGTACTTGAGTTGTGGAGAAAATAGGTTCAACGATTACTCATGTTCCCCTAGCTCTTTGCTGTGGACAGACTTAGCTTCTTTAGCAGCAGCTGATCCAGCTTCTAACACTTCTGTGGGATCTGCTGTTACGTCTTAAGATAGTTGTGGAGCATATGGAGATGGCTTAGGGGTGGTATCAGCTCCCTTAGTCTGTTGATTGTCTTGCTGTGCTGATGCTGCTGTCTTAGCTGGTGGGGTTTTCTTCCGGGCCCTTGTGTCTGTAGAAATGCACTTAAGGTGATTTAATCATCAATTGCATCTGCTGAGTGTCTATTTCCCCCCAACTTGACCATCATCATCACCATCATCATTATCATTCTGATCATCATCATCAGAACCGTCACTTTTTGCATCACGGGATGGATGCATTTTTGCCTTAGTTGCATCTATCATGTCCTAGAGGGGTGATTCATCAAACCCACCTACAAGGTTTGTGATGCCTAGGAAACCAAAGAACCAATCTTCTTCTACAAACATGTGCTCAAAGTTGCGAAGTTGAAGTCTGGAATTTCCCCGCATCCATTCGAGAAATGCAGCAATTCTGTCATCGATATCTCTGTCAGATATGTTTGCTGGTTCTTCTGGAGTCTTATTATCATCTCCATTTTCTTCTTCTGCCCCTTCATTTTCCAGTTGATCATCATCACCACTACATTCTTCCTCTTGTTGTTCTGGTTCTTCTTCTATTTCCTCGTCCTCTTCTTCATCTGCTAATTTTCCAAAATCTTTTTTGTCCAAATTTCATTGAACCTTTTGTATCTTTCTTAGTCCAGAGATGCTGCTTCCAGTTTGCTTTCTCTTTCCACCTTATGCCGACTTTTGTTGTTTGACATAGGTAAACATGACTTTGGAGTCATGCAATTTATCGATTTGACAACAGGTATTTGCAGACATTGCAACAGATTGTGTAGTTGAATCTCATAGGACTTCTTTACCAAGAATATCCCTTTTTCTTCTTGCCTTATGCTATCCCCATTTTAGCAGCATTGGCCTCTCCCTGGATTTGCTCCTTTATTCTTAGGAAAAAATAGTGGCCCAATTGAACTTCAGACCATTGTAAATGATTCCCATAAGTCGCATTCTGGCCTCTGTCATGGCATTCATGGCCCCTAGCTTTCATTCAATATTCTTTCTAATTAGGGCACTGAATTCATTGAAGGGCTTCTTTAAGGCGGATCAAAGACATTTGTATTTCTTGTTTGCTGTTGTGGCATTCTATCCAATCTCCATCCATAAAGTATTTAAGTCTTGTTGAACAAAACCAACTTTTGGATGCCCCTCGTTTCGGAGCTTGAGATGTTGGAATAATTTTTGCTGTAATTATCACTTATGTACCGTTGACAGATGCAACGATCTTGTCTCACCCATTTCTACACCGTCTTCAGCAAAGAGCCCAGAAACAAACATAGCGGTTTGCCAAAAAGAAATAAGGCTTTCACAGCAAATACGTACCTTTGATAGAATGATTGACAAAAGTTAGCAATCCTAGGTTTTTGCGTCCATCCGCCAATCTTTTTGATTCTACGTCATTTCCACACAATTTTAAGTAGTGTTCTTCTTGAAAGATGGATCCAATATGAACTGATTCTTCGTATTGCTTTCCAGTTTGAGTGGTTGAAGAGGATGAAGCCATTGTTTGAGAATTTGAAATTTAGAGAGCTTCAATTTTGCAGAGAGAAGATAGGGTTTATGAATTGAAGTAGTGTAGAAATTTTCTGAAAAACTTTAAGTGTTATTTATATAGGAGAATTTTGGGTAGTGTGAATGCGGTTGACTATGGAAGGATTTTGGTGGAGTAATGGCATGATTTTGTGTATATAAATCACTGTATTTGAGTGTAGTAGGGGAGTGGATTGAGGTATGTAATGATAAATCCCAGGAATCGAGGCGTTTCCGTCATACCTTGATGCAAAAATAACTTCCACGATTACAATATAAAATCCACGTGTGTAATCTTCCATAAGATTATTCTCCATAAATCAACTGATTTTCCACGTGTATAGAGTTGATTTTGTTCACACTTCCTTTTGCTGTTTTCTCCAAGACATTTTTTGGTGAAGTGACATGGATGGTCACTAGGCCGGTGTAGTGACTCCTTTACTGAGCTGGTGTATAAAACGGTTCCTATCTATCAATGAAGTTAACTTCGCTGGGTACCAGTGCCTTACCTACCAAGTGAGCGCACCCGAAACGGCGAAGGTTCAGTCAGCTAGTGAAGTCACTTAGCTGATTACTCCAGTTAGATGCTCCTTATAACTTAATCAATTTCAATCATTCCCAACTCAGTTCTTAGTTTACAAAATCTTTCATAACTGTGTGGTTTTGTGAAAATATCGGCCAATTGATCTTCAGTTGTTATATATCTCAAGATTACATCTCTTTATTCCACATGATCTCTGATAAAGTGATGTCTCACATCAATATGCTCTGTTCTAGAATGTAATACTGGATTCTCAGTAATAGATTTGGCACTGGTGTTGTCACACATAATTTGAATTCTCTTTTTGTCTAATCCATAGTCCCTTAGCTGTGTCTGATCCATAACACTTGTGCACAACAGCTGCCTACTACTATATATTCTGCTTCAGCTGTTGATATGGATATAGAGTTTTGCTTTTTGCTAAACCATGATACTAGTCTTCTGCCTAGCAATTGACAAGTTCCAGAGGTGATTTTTCTATCAATCTTACATCCAGCATAGTCTGAGTCTGAATATGATATCAACATGAATCCTCCAGCTTTTGGATACCAAATTCCCACATTGATAGTGTTCTTCAGATATTTGATTATCCTCTTAACTGCTAGTAAGTGAGATTCCTTAGGTTGAGCTTGAAATCTTGCAAATAGTCCTACTGTGAATGCAATATCAGGTCTGCTTGCAGTCAGGTAGAGTAGAGATCCAATAATTCCTCTATATAACTTTTGATCAACTTCTTTTCCAGTTTCATCTTTCCCAAGAATGACATTTGCACACATTGGTGTATCTGTTGTGCCACTTGTATCCATACCATATTTGTGTATCAAGTCTTTTGTATACTTGGCTTGATTGATAAAGATGCCATACTTCATTTGTTTTACTTGTAAACCAAGATAATAATTGAGCTCTCCCATCATACTCATTTGACATTTGCACTTCATCATATTTGCAAATTTCTCACACAGCTTCTCATCTTCTGATCCAAAGATGATGTCTTCAACATACATCTAAACTAGCAAAGTGCTTGTTCCTTCTTCTAGCTTGAAGAGAGTCTTGTCAATAGTCCCTTTGTTGAATCCATTGTTGATTAAGAATTGGGAAAATGTCTCATACCAGGCTCTAGGTGCCTGTATGAGTCCATATAATGCCTTTTTGAGCTTGTTGTTGGTCCCTTGGAAAGGCTAACACAAGTTTAGAGGGGGGTGAATAAACTTGTCACCAAAAACTTTCCCAAACCTGTAAGTACCCCATGAACTGAGTTTCTCCGAAACTCAAACTGACCCTCAGTTCAGTTTTGTTCCTAACCTTTAAACTTGTCAGAGTTCAACTAACTTAACTGAGTAAAATTCAATGCTAACTTATTCTCAGTCCAGTTAACTGGCAGTGGATAAAACTAGCCTTTAATGCAACAGATGTGTCAATAAAGATATGAACCTCCTATGCATCAGTTCTGTGCTGACTCAATGTCTGATGTTTGCTGAGTGTGGAGATAACTAGAGAAAGCAACAATTTAAATCATTCACAGCACAAATGTAAATGCATAAGATAAATCAACACAAGATTTGTTTATGGAAGTTCCGGGTGGTGTAATCCCGTACGTCTCCCCTTCTACTATGGTGGAGGAGGTATCACTAGAATCGTGAGATAACCGTTACAAAATCCTAGCACAACGACAGTCCTTCACGACACCCTAGTTTCACTGTCTACACATAATGAAGAAAGGTAGAATTGCTCCCTTCATTCTGCACACTGATCCTTCAGAGATGGAATGACTCCTTCACCAGCTCACCACTAACACATACACAGTCCGCAAATTGCACCAACAGCTGTGGCAACCAAGTTGCAACCGTATGAGGAAAGGTGGAATTGCTCTCCTCAAACTATGCACAGCCAACCCTTTTTCACAAAGGTTAGGTTTAGAATTAATCAAGGATTAATTCAGTGAGTTGTCTGATTCTTCTGGATATAGCATGTAGCTCCAAGATGCCTTCTTCCCCCTAAATGGGTTACTAGATCTTTTCTTTAAATCTCCGAGGCAATTTTATTGGCTTCCCCTTTTTCTAGATATGAAATCTGATTTCCTGGATCTGGATCTTTAGATATGTGCTTTTCAAAACTTCGCAGATCCCTCTTCTTCCAATCCTTTTTCTCTGTGTATTTATAGGGGTGATGCAATGGTCAACCACCTCTTGTAGCCATTAAATTTGTCGTTTAGCCAACGTTCGTCTGTACGACCTTTTGTCATTTTGCCAGTTCAAAATCAGTAAGGCTTTAACTCAGTTTTCTACTCTTCTTCAAAACTGAGTACCTTGTAATCTTGACATCTGACTTTAATTGACTAAGTCAGAGTACACCATTTAGCTTCCTTCTTCTCTGGATAACTGATAATCTTTGTCCTCAAGATTATTCAGCTTTGCATGATCTATAGTTCAGTTTCAGGTCACCACAGATTTGCCTGAATCCTGACTTATAATCATGACTTAATTAGCTTCTAACTGAGTTTGCCACCTCAGTTCTTCGTCTTTGACAAGCGAGTCTGTGTTCCTCAGTTCTTCAGTCTTCTTAGATAGGCCAACTGAGTCTGTGTCCCTCAGCGAGCTTATCATCTCCAGTTCTTGCATAACTGAGTTTGCTCCCTTAGTTCTTATATATAAACTCATTTTTCTTGTTACGACTCAGCTGTTTGCCTAGTTCCTAGCTATTACAATGCTTGTCTGAATTAACCTATACAAGATTCAGACTCTAGATAGAACTTATACACTTTTCTCTAGACTGTTTCTTCCTTCTTCTTTTATTATGCACTATAACAGCTAGTTATGACTTCATCATCATGGGTTATAAGTGATCTTGTTAATTACGTGATGAATCATCATCAAAACATAAATATTATTTCCAACACTTGTACACTTTATCTTCTTTTCCTTTGAGTTTGAAACCAGGGGGTTGTTCCACATAAACTTCTTCTTCTAGAAGTCCATTCAAAAATGCACTCTTGACATCCATTTGATACATTTTGAAGTCTTTAAGTGCTGCAACAGCTAGAAAGAGTCTGATTGCATCCAATCTTGCTACTGGAGCAAAGGTTTCATCATAGTCTATTCCTTCTGCTTGAGAGTAGCCTTTTGCAACTAGCCATGCTTTGTATCTGACAATTGTTCCTTGTTCATCCATCTTGTTTTTGAATACCCATTTTGTTCCAATGATATTTGACATGTCTGGTCTGTCCACAAGTTCCCAGACCTCATTTCTCTCAAATTCATTGAGCTCTTCTTGCATAGTTGTAATCCAATTAGCATCTTGAATTGCATCATCTATAGTTTTGGGTTCCACCTGTGATAGAAAACAAGTTAGCATATTATCTAGTTGCCTTCTGGTTCTAACTCCTGTGTGAACATCTCCAATGACTTGTTCTTCAGGGTGATCTCTCAGCCAGTTCAAGTAAGGTTGAAGTTGCTCTTGATTTGGTTCTTCTACAGTCTCTGCTTGTACATCAACTTCATGATCTTGTGTTGGTGCCTCTTGAGTTGTATTGGCTGGTACATCATCTTGATTGCCAAAGGTGTGATCCAATATTATGGCTTGTAATGTTGTATTCATATAGACTTGTCCTTGTGCAGCTTCTTCTTCAAGGTTGTGTAGGCTTTCAGCATTTGTATTTGGTTCCTCAAGCACTATGTGCATTGACTCTTCAATCACCAAAGTTCTTTTGTTGAGTACTATGAAAGCTTTTCTTGTTTCTGAGTATCTGATAAAGATTGCTTCATCAACCTTTTCATCAAAGGTGTGCAGCTGCTTCATGTTCAAAATAGAACATTTATATCCAAACATATGCAAATGTGAAATGTTAGGTTTTCTTCCATTCCAAATTTCATATGGTGTTTTTCCATGATGTTTGTTGATGATTGATCTGTTTTGAGTATAGCATGCCGTATTTGCTACTTCAGCCCAAATCTTTTTGATAGAAAAGCTTATGCAATCATGGTTCTCACAGATTCTTTGAGTGTTCTGTTTCTTTCTTTATGCTACACTATTTTTTTGTGGAGTGCATGCTGCTAATAGTTCATGTAGTACACCATTTTCTTCACAATAAGATTTGATCACTTCATTTAGGAACTCTGTGCCTCTATCAGATCTTATCTTGATGATCATCAACTCTTTTTCATAATGTATCCTCCTCAACAAATCTGGCAGCTTTTTGAGTGTCTCTCTTTTCTTGTTCATGAAAAAGATCCAAGTGAATTTGGAAAAGTCATCCACCACCACTAGAGTGTAATTCTTTCCACTTACACTCACTGCTGTGACTGGTCCAGAAAGATCCATGTGCAGAAGGTGTAAGATCCTTGTTGTTGATTGATAGGGCTTTGACTTGAAGGAGCTTTTGATCTGCTTCCTTTTTTGACATGCATCATATAGACTTTCCTTTTTGAATGTGATCTCTGGAAGGCCTTCAACTAGCTTGTGCATTGACAATTTGTTAATGGTCCTGAAATTGAGATGGTTCAATTTTCTATGCCAGATCTAGCTGGTTGATTGCTTATTCTTGACAAGCAGACAGGTTTCTGCTTTTGCTGTCTTCCAATCTACCACATACATGTTGTCTTCTCTTTTTACTATAAGTACAACTGTGTTGGTTTGGCTGTGAATCACCTTGCATCCTTCTTTGTTGAAATGCACATTGTAGCCTTGTCACAGAATTGACTTATGCTTAGAAGATTTAAATACAATCCTTTAACATAAGCTACATTCTGAATCTTCAAATTGTTCTAGAACTTTATGCCTTCCCCCTTAATCTTTCCGGGGTTTTCTTTGCCTCAAAATGTAACTTTAGGTCCATTAAAAGCTTTCAAGGCAGTCAATCATCCTTTGTTCCCTGTCATGCGTCTGGATCATCCACTTTTTATGTACCAGACATCCTACAAAATAAATTAAGTATGTTTAGGTACCCATGGGTCCATACCTGTTAGCAGTCATGCCTTTCATTCCAAGTGTACATCCAAAGGATCTCCTTCTTGGATAGTTGAAATCATTAACTTCATACATGTAGGGCATGGCAGAATAATTTCTTGTAAATTTTTTGAAATTATTCTGATACAGCTCTCTACTTTTTGGTGCATTTGCATCTTTTTTTCACTCTCCAATATGCAGGAAGAAACTTATTTTCATATTGCTTCTTGTGTCCCGGAACATGCCTTGGTTGGCTTCTCCTAAACACATGTTGCATAGAATTAAATTGTTTCTCTTGTATTTTTGGGGTGCAACATTCCAATCATCCTCTGAAGGGTAAAGTCTTCCCTTACCTTTCAGTAAGCCTTTGCCTTTAATTGGATGGTTTGATGATTTGCTCTGTTGTTTCACTACGCTGGGTTTTGACTTCACCGGTGCAGAATGAGTAGTTGAAACTATGGTCTGTCCTTTTCTGAATTTAGGTCCAGTTTTGGTCCTTGATTCAGAATTATGTTGTCCATTGTTTCCTTTTTCATCCTGACTTTTGTAGCCAAGACCAGATCTGGATCCAAACCTTTTTGGGGGTTTGTAAGCTGGTGCATTGAGTGGTGCAGTGGTGCTCTTAACTGGTAGGGAGATTTTCTCAACTGGTCTGTCAACATCAAATGAGTGATCATCTGGTGCTTGTTGATCAGTTGAGTGTACTTCCTTACTAGTTGCTTCAGCTTTCATTCCATCCATTTCTTCTTTTAATCTTTTATTTTCCTCTCTGAGATTCTCACATTCTTGTTCCAGAAATTCATGATTTGTTTGAATTTCTTCAAATTTACTCATGAGATTTTGAATTAGGTTTGCAGAATCTAAAGGGAGAATAGAAGATTGTGTAGTGTCAGATGAGGATGCAGATGATGAGTATGAACTCGATGTTACCTCTATTTCATCAGTTTCCTTAGCCATAAATATGGATATGCCTTGCCATTGTCTGGGCTATTGGATTCACCATTATCTGAATCATCTGCAGATGGCTCTTCATCCGTTTGTTGGTTTAAGCTTTAAGTGCCTTCTTGCTTTTTCTTTTATCAGTTGTTTAGTACTTCTTCTCCTCATCTTTGTCTTTTTCTTTAGGGCATTCTGCCTTGAAGTGGCCTTTCTTCTTGCAATTGAAACATCTGTATTCATCATTTTTTTCTTCATGTCTTTGCTTGAGCTCGACTCTTGTTTCATGATGAACTTCCTTTGAATTGTTTCTTCTTGCTAAACCTGTCAAAATGTTTAATCGGTAAAGCAATCTATTCTTTTAGCTTCTGTGTCTCTGTGCTACTTGTATCAGCCGTTTTGCTTTGCTGGGGTGCAACCAGTGCACTGGCCTTGTGTGCCTCTGCTGGTGCACTGTCTTCACCGTTTAACTCAAAATCATGAGCCTTTAATTGAGACATCAGAGTCAAAATATCGGTGTTTGCAAGATTTTTTGTTCCTCTGAGTACTGATGTGATGATCTTCCATATTTCAAGAGACCTCTTTAGATTTTCAAGAAAACTTCCTTCGGTGGATATGTATGTCCAAGTTGCTGCAGTTCACTGATGATGCTTTAAAATCTGTTATCCATTTGATCAATGGATTCTCCAGTCTTCATTTTGAAATTTTCAAAATTCTGTTTTGCAACCGACAATTTGTTTTCTTTGACTACCTTTGATCCTTCATTAATAAGTGCTAATTTATCCCACAACTCATTTGTTGTTGTGCAGTCTTTTATCCTCATGTTACTGTCCAGCAATTTCAAGATCATATCTTTTGCAACAAAGTCGAGATTTGCTCTTCTTCTATCATCCTTGGTCCAATTCTTCTTATGTTTCTCTATTTCCTTTCCTTGATCTTCTCATGTGGCTATCATAGTCATGATCTTGATTGGGCCATCATTGATTACATCCAGCATCTCCTCATGAGTTTCTGCAAGATGAGACAACATCCTTATTTTATATTCATCAAAATTATTAACATTGAATACAGGAACTTTAGGCATGAAATTTGAGGAATCCATAAGTACAAAATAAGGGATATATTTAGAAATCACAAATTTGAAAACTATTTTGAAAATATGTGATCTCCTTGTTACCAGAAATCAGATTTGACCAGGTTCTGATACTAGGAACACTGCTCTGATACCAATTGTTGGACCCAGAGAAAGGTAAAGGTATAGTCAGATGGGGGTGAATGACTATACTGGAGTTTCAAAAACTTTATTTTCAATATAAAAGCTTTTGGGCAGCGGATAAGTCCCTTCTTTTAATACTCTTTCAAAGTAGGATAGGCACACATAAAGTATGAAATATGCTGTAAATAAGTGCAAAGTAAAGTGCTGAAAGTAAATAGACACAAAGGTTTATAGTGGTTCAGGGTGGTGTAATCCCTTAATCCACTCTTCTTCTGTGATGATTGGAGGAATTCACTATTGTCTTTCACCAATACAATAGTAAGATTGTCCTTGGCTACACAAGTTTCACAATCTACAAGACTATTACTCCCTGGCTTCAAAAGCTTCAGTGACTCAGTCTTCAACACTGCTCCTTAGGAACAAATCCTTCAGCAGCTATCACAGACACAACTCCTTGTCAGATGGCTCTGATTCAGTTGCTTGGTTGGTGTGAATTGGATTCACAGATTCTGTTGATCAAAATCAGTGCTTGATATGGAATTTTAGCTCTGATTGCTGAGTTGATCTGGAGATATGTCCTTTCAGTTCGGATAGAAGGCTTTCAAATTGACAGAGTTTCTGCTTGTTCTTATGTAATTCAATCATTATTTTTCCTGTCTATCAATGCCTTCTATTTATAGTCCTAATTATCCTTGATTTGAATTTCTGTCTGTTGGCTATTTAATGTGGGGAATAATCTTTGATTTAATTCTCGATTCCCACTTAATTATATTCTCCTTGATTTTCAGTGATCAGGATTTTCTTCAAACGTTCATCATAAAACCCGTTCTGAATTGATTATGCATTTAATGCTTGATCCTCTAAATCTTCCTTATTTTTCACGTTTTAAATAAGTATAACTTGCTTAGCTGTTCCTTCACTTGACTGTTGATTGAATGGTTAAGTGTTCTTGCTGACTTAGCTGGTTTGTTCTTTCTTCATTGTTTTTTTCTTTACTCAGCCGGTAGTAAGTTCACTTTGCCGGTTCACTGCTTTCTTGATTTCTTTGAGTTTACATGAGTCATTTTACTTCACTGATCATTGATTTGAGTGAGACCAGTGTACGCCATATTTGACAATGAATTTCATCACATGAAATATCACTTAGACTTATCCAAGGTCATCACAGACTTCCCTTGGTTATAAGTCAGACCGTATGTCTTTATGCTTCTCTGCTGGTACTTGGCTGCTTTTATTTTGCCGGATTTCTGTTTTACTTAGCCATCCTACCGACTAGTGCAATACTTGTCTGACTCAACTTATACAACATGTCAAACTCTAAATAAAGACTTGTACAGAGATTTATTACTTATTTCAGGCTTGCTATAACAGCTAGTATGGCTATCATCAAAACATAATAAAATGTTCCTAACAGTACATCGGCATCAGGTTGACGCTTGCCTTTAAATTACACAATGCTTTGTTTATGCATATTCCTCCAATGGTACTTTGTGTGAGGAAGCTCCTAGGATCCTGACATGTGGTTGGTAGTTTGCGTTGCAAAACTACCAAGCATTGCTCATTCCAACATAGTCTCAAGATCCAATAATTTCCTTTTAGTAGAAACCACTTCTTTTAGAAATTTAGCGTACTCTAGCATTCCTGCCAGAACTTGTACTAAGGGGATGTTAACGTGCATCTTCTTATAATGAGCATCATCATGGTTCGGCTTCGATTTACAAGGAGGATAGGGTAAGGATGCCGGATTAATAGTTACATTCCTAGATGACTTACCTGGTGCATGTAGCTACTTTTCTTGCTAGCATGCTAAATCTGCAGACACTCTCAGTTGCGCGATTGTACCTGTCAATTGCGGATCCCCTGTTTCTCTTGATTCTACTACGTTCAGGTTCTGACTTTCTACTTCTCCTCTAATGATTGCTCCTCTAAAATGCATGACCGCTCATTCTTTCCCACATCTGATCGATAAATGTTAGGGATAAATGATCTTTTCGAGTTGCATCATTCAGTTTTCTGAAGTCAATACAAACTCGATGTCCAGTAATCAACCTCATAGGGATCAAGTCATCGAATTCATTCGGTTGTACGGTGAATCCTCCTTTCTTAGGCACCACATGAATTGGGCTTACCCACTCACTATCAGCAATTGGGAAAATGATTCCTATTTCAAACATCTTGATTATCTTTTCTTTCACAACCTCTTTCAATTGAGGCATCAACATTTTCTGAGGTTAGCTTCCACTTTCTTCTCAGGATCTATAGAGATCTTGTGCATGCAGGCAGAGGGGCTTATCCCTCGTATGGGTGATATGGTCTACCCAAAGGCTCCCTTATGCTCCCTCAATACTCTAAACAATTTCTTCTCCAGTGAATATGATAATGACGACGAAATGATAAAGGGGAGAGGTATCATCTTGCTACAAACACGAACTTCAGGTGACAGGGCAAAGGTTACCACGTTAAATTCCTAGGCCTCTAATGATGATTTAAATAATTTCCTACGCAATTTTTAAATCAAATAACATATGACATGAATGTCTATGAATCTGTCCTCTTATATCAACAGAAGATATTGGCTCTATTTCTAGCAAACGTCTATCGTTGCTTCCAGGCCATGTGTCCTCATCACTTTCTTCTTCTTCTTTCAAGTGCGAACTCTCTGCTACTTCTGGGTCTTGTGCCACTTGCTGTTGTAATTTTAGAACAAGCTCGTCGATGGAATCTAGCATGTACCATGCTTCTCCTTTGTCATTAGCATATCACATTGTCTTAAGCATATGGAAGACCACACTATCTTCCTTAACTCTCAGAATCAGCTCCCTTTTGTGGCATCTATTTAAGTCATACTAGTTGCTTGGAAAGGTTTTTGTAGGATAAGGGGTACGTCACTATTGGCTTCCATGTCCAGCACCACAAAGTCCACAGGAAACCAAAACTTGTCAACTTTCACTAGAAAAACCTCCACAACTCCACAAGGTTTCTTCATTGACCTGTCTTCCAACTGAAGGGTTACTGATGTTTCATTAAGCTCCTTCATGCCAAACTTATGAAAAATAGGCAGGGGCATCAGGTTGATGCTTGCCCTTAAATTACACAATGCTTTGTTCAGGAAAACTCCTCTAATGGTACATGGTGTGAGGAAGGTCCCAGGATCCTTACATTTGAGGTGTAAGTTTGCATTGCAAAACTTTCAAGAATTCATTTTTCAAACAAATAGTCTCAAGATCCAATAACTTCCTCTTAGTAGAAACCGTTTTTTTCATAAATGTAGCGTACTCAGGCATTCCTGCCAGTGCTTCTACTAAGGGGATGTTAACATGAAACTTCTTAAACATCTCTAAAAACCTCTTATAACGAGCATCATCATGATTCAACTTAGATTTATGAGGGGGATAGGGTAAAGATGCAGGATCAATAGTTACATTCCTAGAAGACTTACCTGCTGCATGAAGCTACTTTTCTTGCTCGTCTGCTGAATCTACAGACACTCGCAATTGCGGGCCGGTACCTCACAACTGTGGGTCCCCTGTTTCTCCTGATTTTACTGCGTTCTGGTTATGACTTTTTGCTTCTTGCCTAATGATTTATCCAGGAAATTCCTTTCCATATCTGGTCATGATTGCATTCACATCCTTCGGATTGTTCTCAAAGTTACTTGGAAATCCTCCTGGAGGACGTGCTTACACCTATTATGCAATTTGTCCCACTTTGTGTGTCAAATTTGCACTAACGCTTCTTGGTTTGTCAGTCTAGCATCGTTCATCTGACAGTAATGTGTGAAGTTTGCACTTAGCTCGCACATGGACTTTATTAGTTGGTTGATACTATCGGTCACAGTTGAGCTCATCTTTTTTTGAGTTGCTTCCCAACCACCGGACTTGTTTGATTGAGGTATAAAACCTTGAGATTGTTTCATTCTCTCACCACAATTTAGATCGCTATATCGGAAACCAATATGATCGTGAGAACCTGGGAAATATCCGCCCCCATAAGGATTTCATTGCCATCCTATATGGATCACATCCTCAGTGTTGGTTGCCTCAATTCCCTGAACTTTCTCTACTTTTAAAAATATGGTCTTGCATGTCATCCATCTTCTCATTAATGACTAAAAACTTGTAGATGATTCGTTGAGAGGTATCCTCTCTGAATACGCCTTCAGCTGATTGTACAGTATCAACTTCATGTGTTCCCATTGACTTGTAGTTGCTATCTATTCTGATTTCTCCTCAGATTCTTCGTAGGATAACAATTTAAAACACCTACTGCTTGACGCATTTACTCTTATCTTTTCACTTGGCCGCAATCCATGGTAGATATTGTGCATCCTCACTGGCAAAGTGATATCATGGTGTGGGCATCTCCATTGCGCATCATTGAATCTCTCCCATGCTTCTTCAAAAGTTTCCCAGCTTTTTATCTTAAGTTCTTGAGAGCTTGTCTCATTTGAAGTGACTTCTCAAGCAGGCCATACTTGCTCATGAATTTGTGAAGTATGTCTGTCCAAGATTGGACAGAACCTGGGGCTAGAGACAAAATCCATTGCTTTTCATTATCTCTCAATGTAAATGCTAACATCTTCGGCTTGATGTTGTCCTCTAGAACTCCTGTTGGTTTGACTGTGCTGATTATATCCAAAAACTTGGTGACATGTACACTAAGATCCTTGTTTGGTACTCCGTGGAAAGTAATATAATTGGTCACCATTTGTATGACATTCATCTTCGAGTGAAAAACCCCAGCCGTATTCTCTTGGTGAACAATTGCTGGCACAAATCACTCGATCATTGGCATGGCATAGTTTTGTAGAGTTCTCATCTCTTCAGGTTTAACTGATCCGGCTACGTTTATAACACTATTAGCACAATTTTCTCTCTCTCTTCCATTGACTCCGTTTGTTTCTACCATTGTCTTGTCAAGGTCTTCTAGATTTGGAATCTCTTCATCCTATTCCTTCCCACTTTGATCTCCTTCGTGTGAACTCATGTCTTCTGCCTGCCTCTTAATCCTTTCTCAAGCTTCATTGCCCTTCTCCTTGGAAAAAATTTCAATCTCAACTATGAACTTCTCGAGTTTGGCTGCTAAACACGGTGTAACGTACCGCAAGGGCAACAAAAACATAGTTACTTGCATCGGCGGCTGTTACACTCGCCTAGCAGACTAAAAAATATACAGAATCTGACTACGACTCGATGCTGACCGATTAATAGTGATTATGTCGATTTAGAGTCCTCACAATTACGGGTGGGTGCTTACCATTTTGAATGAATTTTTCAGAACACAACATAAACAAACTTTTTGTTAGATCAAGCGTTTACCGTTGTACTAAAACCAATTGGTGTTATTAAAGGCGCTACTATATTTCCTTATACATTCAAGAGTGTGGGAATCTCTCCCAACACCCCCCTCAAGTGTGGAACATATATCCCAACACTTGCACAATTTTTATTCAAGAGTGTGGGAAATCTCTCCCAACACCCCCCTCAAGTGTGGGCAATCTCTTCCAACACTTGCGCAATTTTTGTGAATAATGTTTACACTAGGGTTCGATCCCATGACCTCTGGCTCTACTACCATGTTAAGATCAAGTGCTTACCGTTCTACTAAAACCAGTTGGTGGTAGTGAAGGTGCTACTTTATTTCTTGACATAATACAGTTTTGTGTGCTTCAGTCAAATCCTCTTACGCTTGATCTGGCAGGATGCCGGTACACCCCAACAATCCCTTCAAGTATCTTCAACCACACCCGCGGCATCTTTACAAAGCATGCCCCGTCACCACATCATGGAATCATTACGCATCAGCCCCAGCAGCGAAACCACACAGTGGAATCATTACGCAGCATGCTAGTGCCAGGATTCGAACCGATGACCTCTCTCTGGTACCAGTTGTTAGGATCAAGCGCTTAGCGTTCTACTAAAACCATTGGTATTGGTAAATGTGCATTATTTCTTAACACAACACGGTTTTTTCTACACCTCAGTCGAATCCTCTTACGCTTGAGCACGCAGGATGTTGGTACACCCCAACAATCCCCCCAGCATCTGCAACAGTGGAATCATTACGAAGCATAAAGGAGCAAGGTGCAGTTGATGACTAGGGTGATCAGCAGGGTTTTGTAGATGATGCAGTTGATTTTGATAATAACATTTATGATGATGTGATTGAGGAACCATTACCAGATGAGGCTCCACCAGTTATTCCCAAGAGATCTACTAAAGAGAGATAGCCGTCTACTAGATATCTAGTGACAGAGGATGTGTTGATCTCAGATAGTGGAGAGCGTGAACATTTTTAGGAGGCCATTGATGATGAACATAAATATAAATGGCTTGATGCTATGAAAGACAAGATGAAGTCTTTGCTTGACAATCACACATATGAGTTGGTGAAATTGCTTAAAGGAAAGAAAGCTTTGAAGAATAAGTGGGTCTTCAGAATTAGGAATAAAGTCAGTCATTCTACCCCTCAGTATAAGGCAAGATTATTAGTCAAAGGTTTTGGTCAGAGAAAGGGCATTGATTTTGGTGAGTGTTCCTCTCCTGTTGTGAAAATGTCTTCTATCCGGACTGTTCTTGGCTTGGCATCTAGTCTTGATTTGGAGGTTGAGCAGATGGATGTTAAAACAGCTTTTCTTCATGGTGATTTGGAAGAAGACATCTACATGGAGCAGCCAGAGGCTGTCAGGTGAAAGGAAAGGAGGATCTTGTGTGCAATTTGAAGAAAAGTCTTTATGGGTTGAAGCAAGCTCCTAGACAATGGTATAAGAAATTTGAGTCTGTCATGAGGGAGCATGGTTACCGGAAGACTACTTCAGATCATTGTGTGTTTATTAGCATATTCTCAGAGGATGATTTTTTCATTCTTTTACTCTATGTTGATGATGTTTTAATTGTTGGCAAGAATGCTTCAAGGATGGACAGGTTGAAGCAGCAGTTGAGCAAGTCTTTTGCCATGAAAGACTTGGGCCATGCAAAGAATATTTTAGGGATGTAGATTACTCGTGAAAGAAAGGCCGGGAAAATTTATTTGTCACAAGAGAAGTACATAAAGAAGGTGCTTAAGAGATTTAGCATGAGTGATGCTAAAGCAATGTCCAATCCACTTGCATCTCATTTTGCATTGAGTATCAAACAGTGTCCTTCTAGCGATGACGAAAATGAAAAGATGCAGAAGGTTTTGTATGCTTCAGCGGTGGGTAGTTTGATTTATGCCATGGTATGTACTAGACCGGACAAAGCTTATGCAGTTGGTAAGATCAGTCATTTTCTTTCAAATCTTGTTAGAGAGCATTGTAATACTATGAAATGGATTATGAGATATCTCAGGGGTACTACTAATTTATTCCTTACTTTTGGTGTTGAAAAACTTCTGTTGGTTGGTTTCAGTGATTCTGATATGGTAGGAGATGTTGATTCTTACAAGTCTACTTTAGGATATTTGGTTAAATTTGCAAGGGGAGCTGTGTCCTGGCAGTTGATGTATAACATTTATATGATAAAAATTACGATGTTTTATATACATTATCGACTCTTTTTATATAAAATATAAGTAATTATAACGATAATCTTATAAAATATTAATAGTTATGAATAAATCTAAATACTATAAAAATCAAGTAAAATGATAAAAAGTTATAAATTTTGTACCGGGTTAATAACCGGAGTGTCGTGTCAGATTCACGTGGGTATTTTTGGTATTTTATTTACAGATCTTAGGTAAACCAAGACCCCGAGTGGCGACACTTTTTGGAGAAAAATCATATCTTTTGAAGGAATTAAGGAAGTGCCACGAGTTTTAAAGTTCAAGTGGATCAATGGTTCGTGACACCGTATCAAGTTATATTTTCGACGAACAAATGGCCCATCAAAAAGGCATTTTCTGAAGAAAAGTCCTTCAGGGAAGTTGTAGATCTTCTCAAGAGCTTTCCAACGCATCTTGAATTATGTCATTTGGAGATCCAGAGCTCAAGTTATGATTTTATCAAGTTTCAGATCAAGTTTGGAAAAAATCTATCCGGATCGATCCGGAATTACCTCGGATCGATCCGAAGAGACATGATGATTACCCAGCATGTGGCCCTGCAGAGAAAAATCCAGGGGATAAGATTTTTTATTCCCGGATCGATCCGGCCCTTTCTCGGATCGATCCGGCTTGGAAAAATCTGCCTATAAATAGAGCAGCATTGCAGGCACATGAGGGAGGTACCAAATATATTTTCTTTACCTCTTTTTATTAGTAGTAGGTATGTATATAGGCCTTATGCCATAAATAAAGTAGTATCGTTATAATGCTCGAGAAATTATCAGAAGATCAATGTTGTTGAAGTCGTTGTAGCATCCGGAAGAATACAGCTTCTGATTCAATTGTTGTAATCGGGTAAAATTTCTAAAGTATTTATGTTTGTTATGTTTGTTTTCGTATAATTTTAGTAGGCTAAATCTAATAACTAGCCAAAGTTATGTAATCGTTTTATTTCGATCTTTTCGGTAAAGGAATGTTGTCCAAGTAAAATTGACTAAAATTGAGTTAATTGAATCTTTTTCTATTGATAAAGTTTGATTCGAAAGAATTCATAATCTAATTATGAATTGACGCTCAGTAGTTAGGTTATGAACTCGTTAATAGAAAAACCGGAGGGTAAAATTGGCCGAGTGAATAACGTGACAACGGAACCCGATTTCTACCCGGGGGCGATTTGTCCTAAAAAGATGAATCTTATTGAAATTTGTACTCGAGATCGTAATAATGTTAAATCATCGAGTTTAATTGAAACTTAAACCGGAAAGTTGAATCGCCCGGCCTTGACAACCGGAGCCTTTAAATAAAATTGACCGTTTGACGAACGGAATGACTCATTTTTATTCAAAGGTAGAATCGTACTCGGGACCTGTTCGAAAAACCGTAACGAGTTGTGGATCTTGGATCGATGACAATGGACATATGACAATTTCGTACGCTTATGTGAGGAGAAATTGTTAACCTCAGGAGTGCACCGTTTCATTTACTCAATTGAACCTAATATAAAAGGAAAGATCGAGCACATTCCATTCACTGAAAAGATCGTATAAATCAATTATATAAATTTTGGCTAGTTCTCTAATAATATATTTGGCATCTGTATATTTATATTTATATATATATATTCTGCAACTTATGCATATCTATATATATTTATATATCTATATCTATTATATTAGAATAAATTTTAAATTATGCATTTATTTTATGTTAAGTAAAATAGTAGTGATCTCGTGTTATAAACCGAGATTTAGATCGAGTTAATAACGACTCTTTGGTGTTTAACCACACTTAGAAGAATTACTAAGTTCCCGAGGATACGATACTCGACTCACCATACTAGCACTACGGTTTGACCCGATACACTGTCGGTTAAGGACTGGTATTAGCACTAGAAAAGGCCACATCAGCTTTCTGGCGCCGTTGCCGGGGAACGACGCTAACTTCTTTTTTGTGTCTATGGTTACTACTTGTATTAGCTAAAAATTCTCGAGAATAAGTCAACACTTTTCTTATCTCATTTCTATTTTTATTTTCGTCGGTACTTACCTTATAGGTAAGTTACCATTTTTTTACTACTATTAATTTCGTGTTATTTTCTATTTTCGTTAGTTGATGACCAGAAGTGGTAAGGCCCCTGTTGGACTTATTTCTTAGTTTTGATGATGAGTGCCATACTAGCTGTTATAGTGCAAAGGCAAAAAGATGTCTAGATAAAATGTATAGGTTTATTAGAGTTTGATTCATAAATAGGTTTGATCAAACAAGCAACGTAAAAGGCCGCCGATTGTTTATCGACGGACCGATCTAGGTCGATAGGGTAGATAGGTCGATGGGCCGGTCCGGAACCCGCTCGAAGACCGAAGGCGAAGGCCGAGGGTTCAAACTCGTGAATGAAGGCTAAGGGATCAAACTTAGTATTTAATGTCAAGGATATGGAATCGAATTTAGGCAAGTCTGTGATGACCTAAACTGATTACATATACCTTGTGTAGAAGGTCTAAGTTCCACAAGTTGGATGATGTTTGGAACTTAGTTATACTTTAAATGATGTAAACCAACTTCACAAACAAAAGTTGGATATAAGGATTCAGCTGCATTATATTTTACAGACAAAAATATGATGTTCAGCAGACTGATTGGTTTTACAGCAGACTGATGAACCTGCTGATATATACCTCGATTAATTCAAGATTATTGGGAAGTTACATGGATAAGAACGACCAACTACCTCGACTTATCAAGCAAATCAAAGGTGAGATTAAAAAGACGTTGGGATGATCCATATTTTTATCCATTGGATACAAGTCAAAGGGGTGGACGGACTTGCACTTGTCAAAAAGTAATCCGACGAGTGTCGTCCTATGAATAGTGACGGAATGCGGTGAGGATGGGACAAATACAAGGAACGGTCACATTTGAATTTCAAATTCAAGTCACATGCATTCCTACCTATAAATAGAGGACTTTCAACTCAAGAGGAAGATGATGAATTTTGGGATAAACTTTAAGTGATAACACGAAATTTGAAAAACACCCGTCGAACTTACCGAGCTTAAGGCCGCCGATCTAGTTATTTTCTTCAAGTGCATTCTGTGTTCAAGCTGCATCAAGCATACACACTTGAAGACTGCAAGCTGCTGATTATATCATCCTAATCAAGCTGCTGCAACTGAATCATCTACTTGATTCATTCTTTATTTTATAAAGAACCTGCTGAAGACAGTGAAGCATCTGTTAGGTGTGAAAGACTGTTGGTTTGTGGTGGAGTTTGGTGAAGAGGCAATTCTACCCTTCAAGGACCAAGTGGAAGACTCGGGAGCAAAGCAATCCTACTTTGTTCTTAGTTTTCGGCTTGTGAAGCCATAGTTATTGGTGAAGGACAAGCAACCTAGGACTCTTTGTAACGAGATAACTCAAAGATTACTAGTGAATTTCCTCCAACATCACGGGAGAAGAGTGGACGTACATGATTACATCACCCGGAACCACTATAAAAATCTCTCTACTTACTACTTCGCATTTATTTTACGCACTTAGTCATCATTCATATCAACCTCGTGAATCTAGCAACCGAAATCACACACATACACTACCGAGTATCTAATACTCAGTAACATATTTAACAACAAGTAACAAGGCTTAATTTTGATATTATTCCGCTGCACAAATTCAGCAAACTAAACCGTCGTAGACTACGTTTATCGACGGGCTGCGAGGTCTCGACAGACTCATCGAAGTATCGCAGTGCCGCCGAAGTTGCGAATTTGTTAACTCCAAAGTTTTAAGTGTTAAGTTTATTCACCCCCCCCCCTCTAAACTTAACTAAAGCCTTTTCAAGGGACCAACAATTGGTATCGAGCGATTAGGCTTCGATTTCGAAGGAATCCTACTTGTTGTGCTTGTGAAAATTCTTTAAAACTTTCTTTCAAGTTTCGATTTTCAAGACTTGCATCATGGATAACACACAAGTATGCTAGAACCATGTTGATGTGCTCTCTTGATAGATTTGATGAGTATAAACGTCGAATGCGGGCATATCTTTGCTACTCATGATGAGATGATGGATGTACTAAGCGAAGGACCACCGGAGATTACAAAGGCAAGAATAAAGTGGGTGACAGAACTGAGTACATTCCTAAACCAAAGAGAGAATGGAATGCAGAAGACAGGAAAAGAGCAAACCTCAACAACATTGCTATTGATATCATCTACAGAACCTTGGATAGCAATATGTACATGAAAGTCAAAGATTGCAAGACTGCAAAGGAACTTTGGGATAAGATTCACTTAATCTGTGAAGGCACTGATGCAATAAAGAAGAACAAAATCGGTGTGGCGAAAAAGGTTTCAAAAGTTCAAAATGCTACCTAATGAAACCATTGAGCAAATGGAGTCCGATTCAATGCAATCTTAGATGAACTTACTCGCCGAGTGTAAGTTATTCAAAAGAGGAAGTTAACACCAAAATCTTGGAAGCTTTACCTGCAAGAGATGTTTGGAAAATGAAGGTGATCGCAATTGAAGAAATGAGAAAGTTTGCATGAAGAAGACACCTTCAAATTGTTCTCTCGATCTTAAGGCATATGAATTTAGCAAGAAGCTAGTGCCTCGAAAGGCGAAAAGGAAGAGCCAAAGACCACCGCATTGGTCGCTTCACATCATGAAGAAACATCGGGAGGACAGGATGATATGCTTGGATGAGATGCAAGAGAGCATTGCCCTACCGAGCAAGAAAATCGAATGATGAAGGCGGAAAGGCCCCTACAAGAAATTTCACAAAGAGGCCTACCGAGAGAAGGAAAGAAGAACCAAAGAAAGATAATGACTATCTATGCTTTCATTGCAAGAAACCAGGACACTTCGGACACGATTGTCCCGAATTGAAACAAGGCAAGGAACCCGATTATCTTTGCTTCAACCGTAAGAAGCCCGGACATTTTAGACACGATTGTCCGGACCTACCGAAGACCAAAAGTCAACAAAGGAGACATGGCAAGAAGGCTATGGTTGCCGAAGATGAATCGGGATATGAAGTGGGATCCGAAAAAGGAAATGAGTCGGATGACAAGACCGGTTGCCGATATGGAGGATTATGCTTTGATGGCCAACATGGATGAAAGGCGAGGAGGTATACAACACCGTATCTATAAACACTCTTTGGAAGTGATTGTGAATCAACTTTGTGGTTCAAATCCTAGAAATTCTGACAACAATGAGACTTTGGATGCCATCCTTAATCAACTGAGGATAATACAATCTGGTTATGAGATTGTGAAGGCTGAAAAAGAGGCTCTTGAGTTAGAAGTTGGAAGATTGAAAGCTGAATTAAGGGTTTTCAAAGGTAAGGAAAAAGATGTTGGACAGAATCAGCATAAGTCTGCTGCACATCCAGCAGCCTCTGAGTCTGCTGAACCATCTTGTTCCAATACTGCATACAAATCAGGAAAGCCTTATGGAGATAGAACTGGGCTTGGATTTGGAACTCAGCAATCTAACAAGAGTGGATCCAGTAAGGTTACTGAACCTAGTACCAGAATTGGTCCTAAGTTTGTGCCGCAATAGATCCATCTCCCGTAAAGGCCGCCGAAGCAAGTAAAACCAAATGAGAATGCCTCAAAGAAGCAAAATCGAAGTCTCGAAGTCAACGGCTCCTAGTAAAAAGAATAAATCCAAAAATAGATCATTGTACCTTCTAAGCTCGCCGATAGCGGACACTGCTACCAAGTCTATTTGGACCACGAAGGGAAAGAAACGAAATATTCCAAGAATAAGAATCCTAAATCCAAAAATGTTGATCATTCAAGGGATACTTATCTCGGGGGAAAGGTAGGCTTGTTCCCTGCCGATAATGATTGGAATATTCCCGCATCTAATGCTAGAAACGGTCAAGTATAACCATACCGCTAGGGTAAAACCTAGACAATGGAATCGCAGAGGACTTACATAAGACCTCGGCGGACTCCATATTACTGTGGTCGCTCCTAACAGACAAGACATCTATGGTTATGCAAATGTTTCTAACAACAAGAATCATTTCAAACAAGCATTATGTACCAAAAGGCCGGAAAACATATGTGGTTCCTACACAACCTACTGTTAGAACTTATGGATGTGTGGAATACATGTATGAACCAAAGTATGAACCAAAGTATGACACATTTAGGAGAAGACCTTATGGAAACATACCAAGGGTCATGCTTGCCACTGACCACTATGGACCCAAACAGGTTTGGGTACCTAAAATGCATTAACTTTGTTTTGTAGGGTGTCTGGTACTTTGACAGTGGATGTTCCAGACACATGACAAAGAATAAGCACTGTCTATCAAACTTTGTGGCAAAAGATGGTCCAAGGGTAAATTTTGGCAACAAAAATACACCTGGCTATACAAGAGGATATGGCACACTTGTCGAAATGGACTTACAATCAAGAATGTTGCATATGTGGAAGGACTGGATTACAACTTGCCGAGCACCTTTGGACAATTCGTGATTTGGGATACAAGGTCACTTTTGACAAAAACAATTGTATTGTCATTAGTGAAAGAGGTGATCAAGTTGTACTTTTGGTAGAAGACAACGAGAACATGTATGTTGTGGATTGGTCTCTTGCAGTTCCGAAACTCGCCCGATTGTGCATACCAAATCCGAACTCAATGGTTATGGCACAAGAAGTTAAATCATCTAAATTTTGATGATATTAATCGAGTTAGTGAAGAAGAAGTTAGTGGTTGGTTTACCCGAGATCACATTCAAGAAGGATGCTATCCGTGATGCATGTCGGCAAGGTAAACAGATAAAGTCAAGTTTCAAGTCAAAGACTAAACAATCAACTAACGAGTGTTGGAGCTTATGCACATGGATCTTTTTGGACCAATAACTCCAACAAGTGTGACAGAAAGAAATACACCTTAGTGGTTGTGGATGATTTTTCTAGATACACTTGGGTGATATTCATGAACAAGAAAAGTGAGACACTCCAAAGCTTACCTAATCTTTTGAAGAGATTACAAAATGAGAAAAGTTTAACGATCATAAAGATTAGATCGGATCGAGTACCGAATTTCTCAACAAAGTTATAAGAGAATATTGTGAACGAGAATGGTGTACTCCATCAACTTGCCGCTCGTTGGTACACCTCAAAATGGGGTTCTTTGAAAGAAGAAACAGGACATTAAAGGAAGCAGGAAGAACAATGATCTGTGAAGCATTGCTACCTGAAAGATATTGGGCTGAAGCAGTAAATACAGCATGCTATACACAAAATAGAACATCAGTAAACAAGAAGCTGCTGAAGACACCTTATGAGATCTGGAATGGAAGGATACCTAATATATCTTATTTTCACCCATTTGGAAGCAAATGTTTTATTCTAAATCATAAAGTTCATTTGAAAACATTCCAACCAAAATCAGATGAAGGAATTTTCTTAGGATATTCTTCAGTCAGCAGAGCATTCAGGGTACTGAACAAAAGAACACTGAAACATGAAGAAACAATCAATGTTGTGTTTGATGAACCTAAGTTTACCGGTATGGAAGATAAAGAGTGTGAACTCACGAAAATCAACAAATCACCGATCCAGATTGTGTTGAAGTTTTGGAAAGATTCAATGACCTAAAAGTTTCGATATCGCCCCGCTTGAACACCCTGCCGACAATGTTACCGATGCAACAACCGAAGCAATTCAAGGATCTGGCGACCCCCCGTAGAAGAAACTACAAGCAGACCCTACCGAAGATGATATTCCGAAAGTCAAAATAACCAAAATCCACAATGGTTAAGGAATCACCCCGTCGAACAAGTTATTGGCAATGTACGGCAAGGTGTGAGGACTAGAAGACAACCGGAAGCTATGTTTACTTGTTTTCTATCTCAAATGGAACCTAAAGTTGTTGAAGAAGCAATTTCGGATCCAGATTGGATAATTGCTATGCAAGAAGAATTAAATGAATTTGAAAGAAATCAAGTTTGGACACTAGTTGAAAGGCCACTCATGCAAATATCATTGGTACTAAGTGGGTATACGAAATAAACTTGATGAATGCGGTACCATTGTAAGAAATAAGGCCGACTAGTTGCAAAAGGCTATTCTCAAGCGAAGGAATAGATTTTGATGAAACTTATGCTTTTTGTTGCAAGATTGGAAGCTATCGATTATTCTTGGCACATGCCGCATATAAGAACTTCAAAGTATATCAAATGGATGTCAAGAGTGCATTTTTGAATGGTATCCTAGAGGAGGAAGTGTATGTTCAAGAACCTCCTGGATTTGAAGTTAAAGATCAAGAAGATAAAGTGTATAGACTCAACAAAGCACTTTATGGATTGAAACAAGCACCAAGAGCATGGTATGAGACTCTATCTCAATTCTTGGTGGACAATGGTTTTACAAAAGGGACCATTGACAAGACACTTTTCAGAATCAGTGAAGGGGACAACACCCTGCTGGTACAAATTTATGTTGATGACATAATTTTTGGCTCTGAAAATGATTTACTTTGTGAAAAGTTTGCAAATCTAATGGAGAGCAAATTCCAAATGAGTATGATGGGAGAAATGAATTACTTCTTGGGATTGCAAGTTAAACAGTTGAAAGATGGAATCTTCATTCATCAAACCAAGTATACCAAAGAGTTCTTTGAAGAAATTTGGTATGGAAAACAAAGACTAAGAGCTCAACTCCTATGAGTACAAACATCGATTGGATGAAGATAAAGAAGGCAAAGATGTTGATCGACTTTGTACGAGAAGGATGATAGGCGATCCTCTTGTATCTCACGCCGAGACACGATATATCCTTTGCTTTGTAGGTGTTTGTGCAAGATTTCAATCCAAACCTAAAGAAAGTCATTTAGGTCTTTGTCAAAAGAGTTCTTAAGTATCTAAAAGAGACTTTGGGAGTAGGAATTTGGTATTCCAAGGAAGGAAGCTTCAAGGTAATATCCTACTCGGATTCCGATTATCTTGGATGCAAGATTGATAGAAAAAGCACCTCGGAAACCGTCGTTAATGGGAAATAGATCGGTCTCCCGGTTTAGCAAGAAACGAGAATTCTATTTCAACTTCCACTTCGCCGAAGCCGAATACATTGCCGCTTGGAAGTTGCCGTGCACAAGTACTATGGCTAAGACAACAATTAAGGGATTATGGAATTGAAGAAAGGGAAATTCCAATCATGTGTGACAACACAAGTGCAATTGCAATCACGAGAAAATCGTTTTGCATTCAAGAACCAAGCACATTGATGTGAGACATCATTTTATAAGAGATCATGTTGAAAAGAAAGATGTGGTGGTTCTATACATCCCTACCGAAGATCAACTTGCCGATATTTTCACTAAGCCACTTGATAGTGAAAGATTTGCCAAATTAAGGACCGAACTTGGAATCATAAAGATTGACTGATATTCAAGCAGTTGTCGGAATTCACCAAGGGGATTAGTCTTTGCTATGTTGGGTGAGCTCACTTAGCGATTAGTCATTGGTACCAACAATTCCATGTACTTATGTTTGAACAATTGAGCAAATGAGGTTGCCAAGGGGATTGGTCTTTGTCATGTTGGGTGAGCTCACTTGACAGATCAGTCATTGGTATTAAACTTCATCTTGTATTATCAATTGAACAAAACAAGGAGAAAACAAGGATCAGCAGAGTCACTTTGTCAGCAGGCTGCTGAAGCACATTATCAGCAGACTGCTGAGCCCACCCTGCTGAGGGATACCTTGCTGAAGGGAACTTTACTCAGTCAAAGTTATTAAGGTCAAAAAGCAGTTTGGCGGGATATTTATTTTATCCATTATTACCACAGTTAAACCATCCAACGGTTACAAACGTTATGGTGGAGTAATGGGCCACGTGTCAAGACAGAATTTATTCAGATTAATCGTGGTTACCTCAATGTACGTGCTATGACGGTTTCAACTACCCACATCGTCTATATATTCGGACTATTACTCAGGAGAATCGTCACTTGCAAATCTACTTTATCACTGCAATCGTTACACTGTGTGAACACAGATTTAAGATTCAATCTTCTTCATCTCATTCTTCTCATTATAATGGCGGAAAAAGTTGATGTACAAATTGAATCAAGCCAAAGTGTTAGAGGTTTTGTTGAAGATGCAAACAGAACTGAACTGGCCATTAACATTGGTCGAAGAATAAGGAGGTATGTCGGTCTGGAAAATGTGTTAAACATAAGACTGGACACAATTTCTTATACAAATGTTGTCAGTTTCTGGAGAAACATTCAAAAAAAGGAAGGAACTGAAGCATTTAAGACTGCTGTAAATGGGCGAGAAATTGAAGTTTCCCCCAGTCTGCTGAGGGAAGTTTTTGGATTTGTTGAAGTGGTGGACGGCTCTGTTAATCCTGAAGCAATGGGATTGGACAAATTGGCGTTTGTAGATCAGATTAAGACAGATGCAGAAATCAAATCCGTTCCAGGCATCAACTGCAAACACATTGGTATTGAATACAGTCTGCTGAGCAAGCTCATTGCAAAGAACATACTTGGGCTAGCTGGCAGTATGGACACTCTATCAGGACCCAAGATAGAGTTGATGATTTATCATCTGTAGGAGCATGAAGTTTTGATCCAGTACTTTATTCATTATATGAAGAAAGTGGCCAAGGAAGAGAGTTTAGGGAAGAGAAAGTCCAAGGCACCGCCCTTAGGATTAATGGTCCGACTCGCCGAATCATCTTGAAATTCCTGATGTAGCACCTGTGGATATTAATCAGTCTAGATACAAGAAGGAGATTGATTATGCAATTCCTGGACTTGATGATGATGAAGAAATTGCTGGAGAAGCTGCTGATGATAATGATGATGGAGATGATGGTGATACTGGTGGTGAGCAGGTTCAGCAAACTAAGAAGATTTCCATCAAACCTGCTGCACCAAAGAAAACTGCTGGAAAGAGGAAGAAGAGTGCTGATGTTAGAAAGACTACAGAAGTCCTGAAATCAAAAAGAACAAGAAAGGAAACAAAGCACTGCATCGTTGAGTCCGCCGAGGGTCAAGTGGAGGTTACCGACCCCGCCGTAGCTTCAAGAAAACTCGTTGGTGAAATTCTTAGAGAACAACGAAGGAAGCAAGTAGAAAAAGAAAATTGACTAGAAAATATGATGATGATGAACCCCTATCCAAGAGGATGAAGGAAGTTGCCAAAAAGAAGAAATATGGCAAGGGGAAAGAGTTGAAAGATTTGGAGGCACGAGAGGGCCCAAGAAGAAGCATCGGTAGAGGAGGAAGAAGAGGTCGTTGAAGCCGAGCCTCTAACTATCATTCCACCGTTGTTATCGGTGATTCCTCCAATGAAGAAGTTATCAAGTCCACCGATGCCGAACGGGTTGTTTTTGAGCAATACGCAGAGGATGTACGACAGATCATCGACCCCGAGCTCGCCGTAGCATCCACCGATGAACCACAAGCAAACCACCGAACCGAACCCGCCGTGGTGGTTGAAGAGGTGATTGGAGACTTGGTTGAAGACCCCGCAAATTTGGCAATAGTTCGGGGGAAGAGCGATCGTCGCTAACCCCGCCGATGAGCATATAAGTCGGGGAACCAAGTGTGATACGATGGAAGTAGTAGGTACAAATGCACAATCAAGCAACCCGCCGACTTTCAAACATCCGTAGAAGATACCTTGAATCTCGCTTGTTGGATCCTTTGGAGGTCAACAAGCTACCGGAGTCGCTCCCGAGAAGATCTTTTATGCCATTTGAGAGGCATGTGAAAAAGAGCAAGAAAGGCGAAGAGTATGTGGATCCCAAACTTGGCAAATTGCGATTACTTCCAAAGTGGAAGTTTGGGTTCTACAAAAGACAAAAACCGGTTTGCTCAACCAATGACAGATTTTGAAGAATGGGTTTTTGACAAGTTGGGAGTGGAAAATTTCTTCGGATCGATTGATACAACCTTGCCGCAATCAAGATCGATGGATCCGTTTGATGAGCAACGGAGGAAGGAGGAGGGTATCAAATTTAGAGATCCAAGAGATGGTCCGATGATTCCTCTTCATCATCGATAGTAGAGGAGATTTTCCCTCGGACCGGGAGAATCAAGTGGGGCCGCACTAACACATGTACCATCCGTGCAACACCACCGATCTTTGGAAGATCTCGCCGAGGGCCGGCAGACCGGTGGAGAAATGGATGAGGATCTACAAGATCTCACCATGGATGATCTAGAAGCTTTGATCAATGAAGGAATAAATTTGAGTACTGGTAGGCTGGCTGATGAACCAAGCACATTTCATGTTGTAGAGCCTACTGCACAACCTGAAG
Source organism: Gentiana straminea (assembly GCA_036785695.1). Classification (NCBI taxonomy): domain Eukaryota; kingdom Viridiplantae; phylum Streptophyta; class Magnoliopsida; order Gentianales; family Gentianaceae; genus Gentiana; species Gentiana straminea. The sequence goes on from JAVUPR010000298.1 coordinate 1,810,148, forward strand.
ATGTACAGAATGCTGATTTGGATGTGGAAAAGACCACTGACTTCAGTGAACCAAGTGCTAGTTCTGAGGAATCCATTGAATATCAAAGTGGATTTGACTTTGAAGGGATTCTCACCAAAACTGCCATGATTCTGACCAAGATTGGTCATGCAAAAGGTTTTCAAGTGGATAATACCAATATATTCAATCCACAGGAAGTTGAACAGGAGGTACAGGCTGCTGAGTCTCAAACAGCACCTGGACAAAGGTTGGAACCAGATTTGGGTTTGGAGGAAACCCCTGTTATTGTTGAGGCTACTGTAGTGGAGCCTGCTGGAGCCAAGGCCACTGTAGGAAAAGATAGTCAGCAGACTGCTGTTAATGAGGATGAGCAGCTGCTGGACTATAACTACAGTGATGAAGAATTTCAAATTTTTGGAGAAGAAGAAGTTGTTGAAAAACCTGCACAAGATCCTATCCTTGAAGATGTTCTTGGTGCAATGGTTGAGGAAGGACCTCCCCCTGCTGGGAGAGATTTGAGTAGAGCCATGGTCACCAGCAGACAACAGGCACAATATAGAGTTGAGGAGCCTGCTGATGGATCTACTGACAGTAGAATGGCCAGTGGAGTGCCAATTGAAGTTGTCAATGAGTTAAGAAGCGTAAGAAATGATATGCAACGAGTTAAGAACTCAATTGGACGAGCAAGAACGAGAGATTTGAAGAGCTAATGAAGATGGTAAATGATAATAGACAATCTCGATACGATACGGTTGCTTCAAACTTTGATTCTACTCAAAATGCTATAAATGATATGATATATGATGTAAGATATATCAAGCAAGGGAACACACCTTTGAAAGACAAGTTTTTGAAAGATCAACTTACATCCATTCATCAAAAACTTGACAAGCTTGCTCGAAAAGCCGCCGAGCCTCGCTCGTCGCACAACAACCGCCTTGTGCTCGATCCCAAATTTACCGAAAGGATCAACGGACCGGAAGAGACCCCGCAATCAAGGATTACTTCACTTGATACTAGAACCGGAACTATGGCGGGTCAATTACACGAGTGATAGTATCACGGGAAGCTATTCATGGCCTCATCTCACGTTTTGTTGATGATGTCACTAAGGGGGAAGAGGGCCAATAAGCTGCAGCAAAGGAGGCTGCTAGACTCTTTGCACAGAAGAGATGGACTGATGATACAAATGCCTTTAGGCAACCTGCACCTGGCAGAGTGCAACTTACTGATGATCTCCTATCACAGTACAAGAAAGAGTTTTATAACAGAAGGAGACCCTATCGTGACATGGGATTTCATGAAGGTCTTAACTCTTTCTTGAGTTTGAAGTTTTGGGAGGCAAGGATTAGAGCGTTAAGAGCAACTACCGAGGCGAAGGAGTAGCGAGAGGTGAAAAGGTGCCGCCAATTACAAAAGCAAAAGACTCACCTGGATGAATTTAAGGAGTCGTATATGAAGTTTGGCTTCGGGGTGAATCGATCAATCTTGTCCCGCTGAAGCATGGAATTGGTGGAAACAAGTCAATTCTTATATTGACTTTACACTTATTGAGAATGAATGGATGGTTGAAATGATAGAAGAGATCAGAGCCTATCAAGAGCAAGCTGAGAAGGCTAGACAAGAAAGAGAAAAGAGACAATAGATCAGCTACTTTTCATTGTTTATCTTTGCTGTATCTAGTTGTAATAACCGTGAACAAATATTTATAATGAGAATTGACTAAATTTGTTCGTTTGTGTTTTTATCTTTTTGCTTTGTCGATTAGGTGAGGGTAGTGGCATCATCACCAAAAAGGGGGAAATTGTTGGACTTATTTCTTAGTTTTGATGATGAGTGCCATACTAGTCGTTATAGTGCAAAGGCAAAAAGATGTCTAGATAAAATGTATAGGTTTATTAGAGTTTGATTCATAAATAGGTTTGATCAAACAAGCATCGTAAAAGGCCGCCGATTGTTTATCGCCAGACCGATCTAGGTCGATAGGGTAGATAGGTCGCAGCGACCGGTCCGGAACCCGCCGAAGACCGAAGGCGAAGGCCGAGGGTTCAAACTCGGTGAATGAAGGCTAAGGGATCAAACTTAGTATTTAATGTCAAGGATATGGAATCGAATTTAGGCAAGTCTGTGATGACCTAAACTGATTACATATACCTTGTGTAGAAGGTCTAAGTTCCACAAGTTGGATGATGTTTGGAACTTAGTTATACTTTAAATGATGTAAACCAACTTCACAAACAAAAGTTGGATATAAGGATTCAGCTGCATTATATTTTACAGACAAAAATATGATGTTCGACAGATCGATTGGTTTTACGACGGATCGATGAACCCGCCGATATATACCTCGATTAATTCAAGATTATTGGGAAGTTACATGGATAAGAACAGCCAACTACCTCGACTTATCAAGCAAATCAAAGGCCGAGATTAAAAAGACGTTGGGATGATCCATATTTTTATCCATTGGATACAAGTCAAAGGGGTGGACGGACCGCACCTTGTCAAAAAGTAATCCGACGGTGTCGATCCCATGAATAGTGACGAGAATGCGGTGAGGATGGGACAAATACAAGGAACGGTCACATTTGAATTTCAAATTCAAGTCACATGCATTCCTACCTATAAATAGAGGACTTTCAACTCAAGAGGAAGATGATGAATTTTGGGATAAACTTTAAGTGATAACACTGAGCTGAAAAACACCCTGCTGAACTTACTGAGCTTAAGGCTGCCGATCTAGTTATTTTCTTCAAGTGCATTCTCGTGTTCAAGCCGCATCAAGCATACACACTTGAAGACCGCAAGCCGCTGATTATATCATCCTAATCAAGTCGTTTAACCGAATCATCTACTTGATTCATTCTTTATTTTATAAAGAACCCGTCGAAGACAGTGAAGCATACGTTAGGTGTGAAAGACTCGTTGGTTTGTGGTGGAGCCGGTGAAGAGGCAATTCTACCCTTCAAGGACCAAGTGGAAGACTCGGGAGCAAAGAATCCTACTGTTCTTAGTTTTCGGTTTGTGAAGCCATAGTTATTGGTGAAGGACAAGCAACCTAGGACTCTTTGTAACGAGATAACTCAAAGATTACTAGTGAATTTCCTCCAACATCACGGGAGAAGAGTGGACGTACGGGATTACATCACCCGGAACCACTATAAAAATCTCTCTACTTACTTTACGCATTTATTTTCTCGCACTTAGTCATCATTCATATCAACCCGCCGAATCTAGCAACCGAAATCACACACATACACTACCGAGTATCTAATACTCGTAACATATTTAACAACAAGTAACAAGGCTTAATTTTGATATTATTCCGCTGCACAAATTCAGCAAACTAAACTGTCAGTAGACTACTGTTTATCACAGGAGCTGCGAGGTCTCGACGGACTGCGAAGTATCGCAGTGCCGCCGAAGTTGCAGAATTTGTTAACTCCAAAGTTTTAAGTGTTAAGTTTATTCACCCCCCCCCTCTAAACTTAACTAAAGCCTTTTCAAGGGACCAACAGCCCCACTCACTCCTTACAAGCCTGACATAAACACTTACGAAAGGCAGTTAAGAGTAGAGAGAAAACGTGGTCATACTAGTCAGGGAAATCCCGACGAATCATCTTCAAACGAAATATGAGAATGGTCGAAATCGGTGATGAAACACCGAACAAGGGTGGAACATGCTCTAGGGCATGGACAAAACCCCGTTAACCTTAATAATCAAAATAATAATAATAATAGAAATAATCAAAATCGGAACCGAATAATCGTAACAACCCAGTAAACCCAAGGCCTATTTGTGACCAAACCATAAGAAGAAATCAGACTAATAATCCCATACTTTTACCTAATGAAGGAGCGAATAATTTCGAGATTAAATCTCATCTTTTTGGTTTAATTGACGCAAGAGCCCAATTCTAGGAGAAGATGATGAAGATCCGCATCATCATCTCTATCTTTTGAAGAACCGTGCAATACGGCCAAAAGTCAAGGTGCTCACAAGGAATTAACAAGGATGACTATGTTTCCTTTTTCTCTAAAAGGACGAGCCCGAGATTGGTTTATGTCTCTTCCACATCATTCACTTACAAGTTGGGAGGAGATTCAAACTGAATTTCTGAAACAATATTTCACTCCTGGACGGAATTTAGAATTAAAAGTCGAGGTTGATAACTTTAGACAAGGATCTGAAGAAACGCTCGGGAATGCCTGGGAAAGATTTAAAAAATTGTTAAGAGCTTGTCCCGACCATGGTTATTCCTTAGATATGCAAATTCAACTTTTTTGTCGTAAATTAAGAAAAGATTCACGTGCTGATGTAGATCATGCATGTGGTGGTTCTTTAATGATGAGTGAAGCTCAATTAGTTTACGATGCTATAGAAAAGATTTCCAAAAATAACAGAATGTGGGAAACCGGTTCTAGCACCAAAAAAGTAGCTTTTGCAGGAGAATGTACGTCTAATACGGAAGTTCTAGCACATTTAGAAAATTTAAGTAGGAAATTTGATGACCTACAATCGAGCAAAAACCAAAGTTCAGAAAATAGTACGCCAACTGAATACTCAATTCAGGATAAAATGCCACTAGGGATCGAAGAACCAACAGGATACTCAAGAGAGGAGGTGGGTTTTCTTCAGCAGCATAGGAATTTAAACATTGCTTACTCAAACTCGTTTAATGCTATTAGAAGAGATCACCCTACTTATCGATGGTCTGAAAACCCTAGTAAGCAAGGACAACCGCCGTATCCAGTTCCATATAGGAACATGAATAATAATCAAGTTTATCAAGAAAACACGTCTAATCAGAATTTACAATCATTACCTAGATCCTATCCTCAACATACCACTCAAAGTATACCAGTAACTCAAAGTTCAACTCAGCTTGCAGAAGGAGTTGAAAAAAGGGGAAAACTAATGGAAAATATGATGGGTGTAGTATCTACTCAAGCTAAAAATATAGAAACGATGGTGACTTCTATTGGTACGATCCACTAAGGACATGAGTTCAATGAAAACATCTATGAGTGGACATGATACCGGGATGAGAACGATAGAAGCCTCATTAAGGAATATGGAAGATCATTTGAGTAGGGAAGGTGAACGTAATAACAAGCGGACCCCGGGAGGATTACCAAGTAACACCGAAAGGAACCCAAGAGAGGTAAATGTTGTAGTTACGAGAAATAGGAAGCTCGGTGGAAGTAATGGAGTTGAAAACTTTGGGAATAATGAAGTAGAAGATGACTTAGATGGTAAGAATGATAAAACTAAAGATGAACTTGAATTTACGAGATGAGGAAGAAGAAATTATAGAAAATTTCTTGAAAAGAAATAAAAGTTCGGAACCCGAAAGTGAAAGGGAAAATTGGGTAAAAATCCCTATGATTCCGAAAGATCCCATGGATAAAGATTTAAGGACTTTATTTAAGGAACATGTTAGAATGGAAGATAATGAAAACAAGGATGAAAAACGGGAAGAAGCTCGAAGGAATCTAAAGTAGAGATTGATTCAGGGAACAATTTAAAAGAAAAAATTCAAGAACCCGAAACATGGCAACCGAGTAATACTCGAAGGTTTAAGGAAAAAGGAAAAGAGAAACCGACAAAGGAGGCAAAGGTCATAGATTTAGAATCTTTACCTTACCCTCCTAAAGATCAAATCAAAAAGGCAAAAAGCGATAAGAAGTATGCTCGTTTCCTTGACACTTTTCGTCATATTCAAGTTAATATCCCCGTTATTGAAGCTCGATTAATATACCGCCTATGGAAAATTTCGAAAGAGATTCTCGTCAAACAAGAAAAAATTAGAGGAATATGAGAATATATGCCTAAATGAAGAATGTTCCGTTAGTTTTGCAAAGCATAAGTTACCACCTAAACCGAAAGATCCTGGTAGTTTTACCATTCCGTGTGAAATTGGAGGATTTTGTTTAAGAAGGTCTTATGTGATCTAGGAGCGAGTATAAATCTAATGTCTTATGAGGATTATAAAAAGCTAGGCATAGGAAAGCTTACTAAGACTGAAATGACTCTGCAAATGGCAGATAGATCGATTAAGTACCCTAAAGGAATTATTAAGGACGTATTGGTTAAAGTAGACAAATTCTATTGTCCAGTACACTTTGTAGTTATGGAAATGGAAGATGGTTATTCAGCACCTCTTATTCTAGGTCGTCCATTTCTAGCTACAGGAAGAACTTTAATCGATGTTCAGAAAGGAGAATTAATTTTGAGAGTCAATGAAGATGAAGTTGCTTTCAATATTTTCAAAGCTATGAATCATCCATCATCAGAATCGTGTTCTTTTATAGAAGATATTCATTCTGTCTACGATAATCAGTTTGGAAAAAAGATATTTAGATTTTGGTTAATAGAAAACTCTTTTTCAAAATGAATTTCTGAAAATCCTTTTCTATTTCGAATTTGGTTATTAGTATTCACAGAGGATATGCGGTTCGGCGAACGGTGAGCCTTCGTTAAGCCACTTCGGTAAGCTAGTCGCCATCTCTTTGCTTTTCAGTCTTTCCAATGGGTGATGAAACTCCCATTGCTTCCTGTCCTAAGCAAGAGAGTGGCCTTCTGCCTGTACTATAGATATTTTGTAAGTACAACAATTCTCATAGAATATATATATATGAGAATAGTGAGTTTGAACGAAGTCAGAATATTGCGCATCTTTCCTCGGGGGGTAGTAAGAGCGGAGATATGGGCGTCAGACCCTACTCCTTCGGAATCGTACACGCACCTTTTGATGCATACGGTTCAAAAAAATCTCAAAAACAAAAAAAGAATCAATGTATGGATTCCAGACCTCAAAAAAAAGATTATATTCTTGAATAAAGCCAACTTTTGAAGACAGATTAGAAGAATGCTTAACTCTGTCTATCTATAAAGAAGATGAGGAAGACATTGAAATGAAAGAGATAATTCTTTCTTTAGATACAGAAAGTTTTACCTTTAAGCCACCATGGCATAAGTATTTGGAATTAGAACTAGAAGGACCAATTCTTAAATCGTCAATAGAAGATCCGCCAAAGAACCTGGAATTGAAACGCTTACCTTTAAATCGAAATATGCTTTTCTTGAAACCGATAATCTATTACCGATTATTATTTCATCGGCTTTAAGCGAGCAACAAGAAGATCAAGCGCTTAGAATGTTGAAAAAGCATAAGAAAGCTTTTGGATGGACGATTGCCGATATTCGAGGTATTAGCCCCGAGATTTGCGTTCATAAGATAATTACGAAGGAAGATGCTAAGCCTTGTATTCAACCGCAACGCCGCCTCAACCCAAATTTGCGTTAATTGTTAAGAAAGAGGTCATTAAGCTATTAGAAATGGGAATAATTTTCCCCATATCAGATAGTGAATGGGTAAGTCCAACTCAAGTGGTACCAAAGAAAGGAGGTTTCACAGTGAAAGAGAATGATAGGAATGAATGGATTCCAACAAGAGAAATTACAGGTTATCGAATGTGCATTGATTTTAGGAAACTAAATGATCATACTAAGAAAGATCATCATCCACTTCCATTCATAGTTCAAATGTTGGAACGTTTAAGTGGTCATAAATATTACTGTTTCTTAGATGGTTATTCAGGTTATTTACAGATTTTCATTGCAGCAGGAGAGAGGGAAAAGACTACTTTCACTTGTCCTTATGGAACTTTTGCGTATAAAAGAATGCCGTTTGGTTTATGTAATGCTCCTGCTACGTTTCAAAGATGCATGATGGCTATATTTTCCGATATGGTTGAGAAATTCTTAGAAATTTTTATGGACAACTTTAGTGTTTACGGAGATTCTTTTGGTAAATGTTTGTCGCACTTAGAAAAAGTGTTACAACGCTGTGAGGATACCAATTTAGTTTTAAATTGGGAAAAATGTCATTTAATGGTATCAAAAGGAATTGTCCTAGGCCATAGAATCTCTGAAATAGGAATTGAAGTTGATAAAGCCAAGGTGGAAGTGATTGAAAAATTACCACCACCAGTTAATCTAAGGACTCTAAGAGGATTTCTTGGACATGCAGGATTTTATAGGAGATTTATTGCCGATTTTTCAAAGATAGCAAAGCCTCTAAGTCATTTGCTTGAAAAGGAAGTACCTTTTAACTTTGATGGTAAATGTAAGGAAGCTTTTCAGACCTTAAAAGCGAGATTGACTATCGCACCGGTGCTAGTAGCACCGATTGGAATTTGCCATTTGAGATTATGTGTGATGCCGTGATTTAGTTGTAGGAGCGATTTTAGGTCAAAGATATAACAAAATTCTCAAAGCTATTTACTATGCATCTCATACATTAACTCGCAGCTCAACTGAACTATACAACTACAGAAAAAGAACTGTTGGCTGTAATTTTTGCCTTAGATAAGTTCAGATCGTATATTGTTGGTTCTAAGGTAATAATTTATACAGACCATTTAGCTTTGAAGTATTTACTAAGTAAGAAGGATGCGAAACCACGTCTTCTTAGATGGATTCTCTTACTTCAAGAATTTGATATTGAAATTAAAGATAAAAAGGGAAGTGAGAATATAGTAGCAGATCATCTAAGTAGAATGGAAAATGATGTTGAGAAAGGAATAGAAATTAAAGATTCATTTCCTGATGAACAACTGTTTAGAATAGATACTCCTTCGACCATGCGGTTATTAAAGAATAGAATTCCTTCTAAGGAAATGTCACCCTGGTTTGGAGATATCATTAATTACTTAACCCGTGATTATATTCCGTCTCATTGGACTTAGCGACAGAAGAAGAAATTCTTTTATGACTTAAAATTTTATTACCGGGAGGAACCGAGACCTTTTCCGTAAATGTTCGGATGGGATAATCGAAAGTGTGTGCACGATAATGAAATTTTAAGTATTTTATCATTTTGTCATGATCGTGAGGCGGAGGTCATCATGGAGGTTGGAAAACCGCTTTTAAAGTTTTACAATGTGGTTTTTATTGGCCTACACTATATAGAGATGCTTATAAGTATGTTAAATCTTGTGAGTCTTGTCAAAAATGGGGAAATGTATCTAAAAAACATGAAATGCCTATGCAACCTATTTTAGAATGTGAGTTATTTGATGTTTGGGGTATAGATTTCATGGGACCATTCCCTATATCTTTTGGAAAAAGATTTATTCTAGTAATGGTAGATTATGTTTCGAAATGGGTAGAAGTTTGAAGCTCTTCCCACTAATGATACCAAAGTTGTCATACGATTCCTTAAAAAGAATATATTTACACGTTATGGCATTCCGAGGGCTATCATTAGTGATAGAGGTTCACACTTTTGTAATAGACCATTTACCAAGATAATTGAAAAATATGGTGTAACGCAGTTAGGAACGCCCTATCATCCGCAAACCAGTGGTCAGGTAGAGGTGTCTAATAGAGAGATCAAAAGAATTGTAGAAAAGACAGTGGATTCAAACCGAAAAAACTGGGCAGTTAAGCTAGACGATGCATTATGGGCGTATAGAACAGCTTTTAAAACACCAATTGGTTGTTCTCCCTATAAGTTAGTTTTTGGTAAGTCTTGTCATCTCCCGGTTGAGTTAGAACACCGAGCCTTCGGGCTATTAAATTTCGAATTTCGATCCTAAGGCCGTCGGTGATCATAGATTGCTTCAATTGATGAGAACTAGAAGAATTCCGTCTCGATTCTTATGAAAACGCTCGAATCTACAAGGAACGCACGAAATCTTTTCACGATAAGAGAATCTACAAAGCGTGAGTTCCATGTAGGTGATCGAGTACTCTTGTACAATTCACGTTTAAAGTTATTTCCGGGAAAGCTTAAATCAAGATGGACAGTCCATTTAAAGTAACAAGGGTTTACAAATCGGAGAGTCGTTGAACTAAGCGATGGAAATACAACTTTTATAGCCAATGGCCATAGAGTAAAGTTATTTGTGGAAGGAGAAGGAACCGCACTAAAAGAAGAAATAATGCTACTAACGATCCTCCGACAAAGTAAAAAGCGAGAGAAATCAAGAAACCGAAAAGTAGAGGAACTAAATTCACCGAATACCAGGTGCTATCTATCTTTACTCTACTTTTCTCGTGTTTTTATTTATGTTTAAATTAGTTTCGTCTTTTACCGGATAGACGTAAAAGAACCGGATGTCTTTTTTAGATAGAATAGGAATTTTTATGTTGCTTTTGAAATTAGGCTTGGATAAAGATGTCGCGTTTAAAATAGAAGCTTCGGTTTTTGAGAAAAACGAGCAATTGTTGAGAGAGATCGATTGAGAGAAGTATGTAATGGAAAGTCGAGAAGTTTGATAAAGAGAAGGGCAAAGTTTTTAAGGAGATGCGAATCTGTGGAAAAAGTGAGCATGAAGGGAAATGTAGGAAAGCACAACCAAATCCCGGGATGAGTGTTTGAATGTTGTTAAGAAGGGAACGATTAGGTGGTTATCCGAAAATCCCGATGGAGATCAAAGGGAAAATTCGAACGCCTCATTTCTTAAGGTTAGGTTGATAGAACGTTACGTCAGAACTCTGGAAGATTTAGAAGTATTGGAATTAGGACCCTCGTGAATTTTGTAATATTTATAAAAATTTTATATAACTTTTGAAAATTTTATAAATAGGATCTTTATGAAATTACTTAAAAGTTTTATAAAGTTTTTATAAAAAGTTTTTTTTAATTTTGTAGAAGTTTTATTAAGTTTAAAAAAAAAAAAAAAAAGTTGTCGGATCGATCCGACCTAACCCCGGATCGATCCGGAACCTGAAAAACCTAAAAAAAGGGACGGGGTCCCTCCTTCTTCTTCTTCTTTTATTTTTCTCAAACAGCCGCCCCTCCCCTCTTCCCCCCAATTCGAATTTTTTTTCTTCAAATCATCACACAACATCACCATTAAACTACCCCAACTCTTAAACTTCTCTCATTTGCCTCTACTCTCTTCAAATTTTCATTTAAATTGAAGAATTTTTCAAGGGAAGCTTCAACTTTTATTCCGGCGAATTTTCATCGTTTCCGGCCAAATTTCAACCTTTTAAGCTTTGGAAGGTAACATTGTAGTCCCTTATTTTGTTAAAATCGTTTTTTTTTGCAATTTTTTTTATTTCACTATTTTGTGTAACTCATTTGTGTTGTTTTGTTGTTTTTTTGTTATTTTGTCATTATCGTAGAATGGCCGAATCATCGAAAGCCAGTAAAAAACGTAAACCGCATATCCCTACCCAAATTCCAGTCATCGAAACTACGCCTTTAACAGAAGAAGAATTGACTGTTAGTTTTGATAGAACCGCGTCTACAGCAGCTAGAAACGCCTTAAAAAATAAATTTGGACGGTGTTTAGTTGCAGTCGAGAGGGGTTTGGATTTTAAGGATTTGGGAAGGGAGGTAAAAGAGATCTTTGAAAGGCGACAGTGGATGGAATTAGCCAGTTTAAGGTCGGGAGAAGTTAACACCACCTTAGTAGCTGAATTTTATTCTTTGGTAGCAACTCACAATGCTACAGAAGATGGTGAGTTAACTTCTGTCAACCTAAGAACTAGGACAGTGCCGTTTACTCCTCACATTATAAATGCTATTTATGGTATTCCTGATGTACCAGAGAATGAGGATTATTATACAGTTTGGAATTTGGATGAGCCTGCAGACTTTGATTATATTGTTTCACTAGCCCAGAATGAGTTAGATCCCACTGCCGTCTGGCATGAAAACAGGTTTTCTTATGGAAAATGTATACGGGATATGAGAGCCATTAAACGTTTTATTAGTCACACTCTTTACCCTACTCGACATTTTACATCTTTTGGTAAAGAGGATTTGTGTATTGCTTGGGCTATAGTTAATAATATACCTGTGGATGTAGGCGAGTAATGTGTAGAAGGCCCAAGGAATTTGCCCCCGATCGCTAGACCCGGCAGTCACATGCCTTTTCCATGTTTTATTTCTTCCCTGTGTCGCCAGATAGGTGTCCGTGAGCTCCCAAGTGATAATTTGATGATGGTGGATGACACACTTATAGGTCCTAGTTTACCACTTAGGCCGGCAGGAAGAATGGATTTTTTGGACCCTAACCGTCGACGACCTCAGCCTACTCCATCCACTGCTGTCCCTCCTTCATCCAGTCAAACTCAAACTCAACTTCCGAATACCATCACTTACGACATGTTTCAATCCATGGCCTATGATGTTCATCATGCTAATGCCAATATGGCTGTTTTTGCGGAAAGGAATAGATTATGGTCTGAAGATTTACGTCAAGGCATGCGAGGTTTATATCAAATGAATTTACTGCAAAACCCTACCTATGCCGAGATGGATATTCCGCATTGCCAAACCCAGCCTTATACCTTGCCCGATTTCATTCCACCGATGCCACCTCGCTCAGACTTCCAACAAATGCCACATTCTTTTGGATTTCAAACTAGTGGTGTAGGGGATTTTTCGACAGGTACTACGGCAGCTGCGACATCTGAATGGGCTGGATCTGGATCATTTGGCCATACCACGACGGGATGGGGAAGTACTTTTTCTGATATTACGAGAGAAATGATCTCGATGGGACTAGATAGCTCGGTACGGATGTCAACTTATTTTCAAGATCCATCCCAAGAATCGACCCGTTATCAAGCTATGCCAAGTTCAAGCCACGTCGAGATGAGTGATGAAGAGGAGTAATTTTAAACATTCTATGATTTTTGACATTGAAACATTTTATTTTTCGTACAATTTCGTTTTCGTAAAATTTTAGGTTATTTTGATTTTGGTTGGATGTTACTCTAATACGATCTTCATGTTTTCGTTACATATTATGGTATTACGCATCGTGTAGTAAAATTTATGGTTATAACACAATGAAAATGAACCAAAGATAGGGAGAAAACGTGTCATCTAGAAAAATCTAGGCATTTTACAAGCAAAATCAACTCTGTCCGTGAACAGTAGTGTTCCGGATCGATCCGGCCTTTTACCGGATCGATCCGACCTGAGTGTACCGACATGACAGGATTACTAGTTCAGAGGCCGGATCGATCCGGCCCTTTATCGGATCGATCCGGCAAGTACAAAAACGCCAAAACAAGAGATCTTTTCTACTTTTGCTTGATAGATTTATTTCTATAAAAGGAAAGAGCAGCAGCCTTGACCTTTGCTCATTTCTTCTTTCCCTCTATCTAGCTTAGTTTAAATCTCTGTGTCAGAAATGTCTAACCGCTCCTCTCCCTCGGTTAATAGTTACGAACCACATACGCCTGATGGTGTGGTACCTGAAGGGCATGCCTCTTGTTTTCATAATGAAGTCCCGAGACATCTAAATTTCGTCCGTTCTCCTATTCTGATGGAGAAAGGCTTAAACACAGAAAAAATTGATCAGTGGGGACGAAATCTAATCCGAGGTTGCGGATGGAAAAAGTTGATTAGGACTCCCAGAGGTAGAATAAACATTTCGATTGTCAGAGATTTTTATGCGTCTCTCACTGAGATAACGTCAGTAGCCTCATCTCAACTTATTACAGTTAGGGGAATCGTTATTTCATTTTCACCAGTCATCATAAATCAAATCTATCAAATCACACCATGTACTTTTGATCGAAACCCACACTTCGAGTTTCTTTGGGAACTTGGAGATGCGTATAATGTTGTAAATCGTACTGCAGAAGCCTTTCAGTTTGTAATTCCGTTGTTTGATCATAACTATGATTCTTCAACTCTGGCCTTACCCCCTCATTTAAGGGCGTGGAAACGCTTCATTAATTCTCGGATCTATCCAACTAGAGATTTTTATGGGGTTACGGATGATGAAATGCTGCTGTTGTATGCACTAACCATCGGATCATACATTGATTGGGGAGTTTTGATGTTTAAAACTGCAATTAATTTTGCAGTAGAGAGACGTAATAGGGGAAGACCGTTACCGTTTGCCTGGGTTATCCCTCATCTTTGTGTCCAACTGAATCACGTGCCTGAGTTTACTACTGACGAGATTTTTCCATCTCGTGATTCTCAGTTAGGATTACTTCCGGTGGATACTCCCGGATGTTCATCTACGGTTGATAATCAGTTAGAAGTTTATGTTTTTATGTGATAGTCGTTTAAGTTGATCGTTTAATCATTTTTTTTTAGTTTGTAATAGTTTCCTTAATGTTTAATATATGTGTCATTTACTTTAATCAAAATAATATATGTTTGTTAAAAATAATAATAATAATAATAATAAAAATCAAAATTGTGTAAAATTTTAATTTTATTTTCGAACTACTTTTATTTACTCACTGAACATCGGGACGATGCAATTTCGTAAGTGGGGAGTAGAGGTAAGTTAGTAAATACAAATTAAAATTTTCTTATATAAAGTTATACTTAATTGCTTAATACTTAGTTTAATTTGTCTTGGATCAAAATAACTAGATAATATATAATTAATATGAATAAAAATAGTATAATTTGGTAAGAATAGATTTTAATTAAGTAAAGTAAATTTGATATATTATAATTATATTATATATGTCAATTTTAGATTTTTATAAGATTTTAAGTATATGTAACTATACATAAATATTATCAAGTAAATTTCATATGAAATTTAACGAAAATACTTATATTTATAATGAATTTTTTTAGAATAATTTTCTTTGCAAAACGAAATATGAATATGGAATCGGATTAGGAATGATGAGATTTTTGACACCACAAAAATTACCTCAGCCTTGATTAGAGTGATTATGACCTCACTCGAAATAGCCGTTTTTGATTATAACCGACCCTTGGTTTATTTTGGTTTACATTTCCTAAAAATCCCACGAGTTTGTACGTACTTATGAAAGGAGATGATGGAACAGAAGCTAAGAATGGTGTATGCTGAGGTGAAAAAAAAAAGAAAAAAAAAGAGATATATATAAGAACGAAGCACCATATTTACACAGAATTAATCGAATACCAGGTATCTTCCTTATCTTTGATCGACAAATACAAAAATCGGTAGCAGCTTCCAATGATTTGAGTGCAGTAGGGTGTTATCTAGAAACGTCCTATATCACTATGAGGTATAAAGCTCCCGATAAAAATTCGAATCATAAGATCTCAAGAATGATTACGAGTTTAAGGAAACCGGACTCGTAATTTTAGATCGAAAGAGTATTACTCCGATCAATCTTGATGAAGCAATGCTTGTAAATTTGATTTTTCTACACACACTCACGCTTTTAGTTCTTAATATTGAAAAAGAAGAGAGAAAATCTGAAAAATAGTTGGAATAAGAGGATATTATTAATCGAGATTGTTTTTTATCAAACGTGAAGGTGTAAAGTACGTACGACTTGCCTCTTTCTCTTTTTGATTTCCTTTTCTATCTTTTCGATTAACCAATGTCCCATCCTAAAAAGTATAAGCCATTTTGTCAATTACTTGACTTAGTCTTTGATTCCAAATATTTCATACAAGTTGAGATAGGAAAATAATTCTAGAATTTTAATTATATTTATTGAGTAGATTTTGTGAAATTTCATTTGAATAATAGTTGA
This sequence comes from Gentiana straminea, assembly GCA_036785695.1. Taxonomy (NCBI): domain Eukaryota; kingdom Viridiplantae; phylum Streptophyta; class Magnoliopsida; order Gentianales; family Gentianaceae; genus Gentiana; species Gentiana straminea. The sequence goes on from JAVUPR010000298.1 coordinate 1,825,632, forward strand.
TAAATAATTTATCAAAGTTATCTACACTTTTTATCTTGTTAATTTCTAAAAAAGATATAATTAATATGTTTATAATATTGAAATGATATTTTACTAATTTGAAATATAATCTACCACGTATATTATTTTTATCTTCATTTTTATATATATTACCGTTTATTTTGCTCGAGGACGATCAAAGAGCTAAGTGGGGAGTAGTTGATGTATAACATTTATATGATAAAAATTACGATGTTTTATATACATTATCGACTCTTTTTATATAAAATATAAGTAATTATAACGATAATCTTATAAAATATTAATAGTTATGAATAAATCTAAATACTATAAAAATCAAGTAAAAATGATAAAAAGTTATAAATTTTGTACCGGGTTAATAACCGGAGTGTCGTGTCAGATTCACGTGGGTATTTTTGGTATTTTATTTACAGATCTTAGGTAAACCAAGACCCCGAGTGACGACACTTTTTGGAGTAAAATCATATCTTTTGAAGGAATTAAGGAAGTGCCACGAGTTTTAAAGTTCAAGTGGATCAATGGTTCGTGACACCGTATCAAGTTATATTTTCGACGAACAAATGGCCCATCAAAAAGGCATTTTCAGAAGAAAAGTCCTTCAGGGAAGTTGTAGATCTTCTCAAGAGCTTTCCAACGCATCTTGAATTTTGTCATTTGGAGATCCGAGCTCAAGTTATGATTTTATCAAGTTTCGGATCAAGTTTGGAAAAAATCTATCCGGATCGATCCGGAATTACCTCGGATCGATCCGAAGAGACATGATGATTACCCGGCATGTGGCCCTGAGAGAAAAATCCAGGGGATAAGATTTTTTATTCCCGGATCGATCCGGCCCTTTCTCGGATCGATCCGGCTTGGAAAAATCGCCTATAAATAGAGCGACATTGCAGCACATAAGGGAGGTACCAAATATATTTTCTTTACCTCTTTTTATTAGTAGTAGGTATGTATATAGGCCTTATGCCATAAATAAAGTAGTATCGTTATAATGCTCGAGAAATTATCAGAAGATCAATGTTGTTGAAGTCGTTGTAGCATCCGGAAGAATACAGCTTCTGATTCAATTGTTGTAATCGGGTAAAATTTCTAAAGTATTTATGTTTGTTATGTTTGTTTTCGTATAATGTTAGTAGGCTAAATCTAATAACTAGCCAAAGTTATGTAATCGTTTTATTTCGATCTTTTCGGTAAAGGAATGTTGTCTAAGTAAAATTGACTAAAATTGAGTTAATTGAATCTTTTTCTATTGATAAAGTTTGATTCGAAAGAATTCATAATCTAATTATGAATTGACGCTCAGTAGTTAGGTTATGAACTCGTTAATAGAAAAACCGGAGGGTAAAATTGGCCGAGTGAATAACGTGACAACGGAACCCGAGTTTCTACCCGGGGGCGATTTGTCCTAAAAAGATGAATCTTATTGAAATTTGTACTCGAGATCGTAATAATGTTAAATCATCGGTTTAATTGAAACTTAAACCGGAAAGTTGAATCGCCCGGCCTTGACAACCGGAGCCTTTAAATAAAATTGACCGTTTGACGAACGGAATGACTCCTTTTTATTCAAAGGTAGAATCGTACTCGGGACCCGTTCGAAAAACCGTAACGATTGTGGATCTTGGACCGATGACAATGGACATATGACAATTTCGTACGCTTATGTGAGGAGGAATTGTTAACCTCGAGAGTGCACCGTTTCATTTACTCAATTGAACCTAATATAAAAGGAAAGATCGAGCATATTCCATTCACTGAAAAGATCGTATAAATCAATTATATAAACTTTGGCTAGTTCTCTAATAATATATTTGGCATCCGTATATTTATATCTATATATATATTCGCAACTTATGCATATCTATATATATTTATATATCTATATCTATTATATTAGAATAAATTTTAAATTATGCATTTATTTTATGTTAAGTAAAATAGTAGTGATCGTGTTATAAACCGAGATTTAGATCGAGTTAATAATGACTCTTTGGTGTTTAACCACACTTAGAAGAATTACTAAGTTCCCCGAGGATACGATACTCGACTCACCATACTAGCACTACGGTTTGACCCGATACACCGTCGGTTAAGGACTGGTATTAGCACTAGAAAAGGCCACGTCAGCAGTCAAGGTTGCAAAAATGTGTTGCACTTTCAACTATTGAAACTGAGTATATTGTAACAACTGAAGCGTGTAAAGATTTGTTGTGGAAGAAGAAGTTTCTCCGAGAGCTTGGTTTGAAGCAAGATCGGTATGTGTTGCTTTGTGATAGACAGAGTGCTAATTATTGGTATGAATACAACTTTTCATTATAGAACCAAACACATTGATGTTCGTTATCATTGGAGTCAAGATGTGTTGGAGTTGAAGTTGCTAGCACTTGAAAAAGTGCACACGAATGATAATGGTGTGGATATGTTGGCAAAAGCATTGACAAGGGAGAAGCTTGAGATATGTGGTTCTATTGTGGGAATAACAAATTCCTCCACAATATCGGGAGTAAGATATTTGTTGGGTGGATCACTTCTTTGTGGAGCCACCAAAATAATTAAAATAAATAAAAGGAATTAAAAAATAATAATATGTCAAGTATTATTTAAGAGAATAAGCTAATTTATTTTTTCCCTAATCTTGTGTAATCTTCACAACAAACAGGGAGGCAAAAGGAGGAAAAATTAGCAGCATTATTTGAGTTACATCAGGAAATTTCCGGCAATGATCGGACATTGAAACAGACTCTGATCATGACGAAATTTTGAGGGGTTGTTCGTCTCAACTTGTTCTTCAACCTGAACGGTGGGACTTTCATTTCAACGGTTCAATATTTGGCAATCAGCCGCTGACCTGACGGCTACGTTTCCGGTGATATTTTTCAACAACTCTTGTATTTTGCATTCTTAGTTGATGCTTGGTGTAGTTGAGTTGGTGATCAAACTTTTCTAGGTGTCCAATCCTACCGGCAGTGTACCGGGTAAATTGTAGTCTAGTCTAGTGGTCAAGGTCGTATCCACGAGGACTGTGTGGTTGAACACCGAAAAGCTATTATTATCTTGATCTAAGTCGCAATAATACAAGAAGGTAAATGTATCTAAAAAACTACTACTACAAAGGGTGATAAAATATAAAAATCCTAGCTAAGATAATGCAATGATCAAGTATATCTCTACTAGTATCATGGGAATGAACTACCTACCAACCTTCCAAAGGTGTTCAAGTGTGTGTTACCGGTGCACTCCTAAGCTAGTAGTTTCCCCTCATACGAGTGAATGAAACTACTCTATGCCTCCTTCTTAGTCTAAGAACCCTAGACCTAATGATTCAACATGATTAAGATCTTGAATGCAATGACAATGTCAATAACCCCCGGATAAGAAATCGAATTCCAATTAAGGTCAATTTTACCTTCCGGTTCTCCTATCCCTTCTCCCACACCAAGCATCTCCTTTCGGTCTCAACTAAGTGTGTGTGTGTGTGTGTGTGTGTGTGTGTGTGTGTGTGTGTGTGTGTGTGTGTGTGTGTGTGTGTGTGTGTGTGTGTGTGTGTGTGTGTGTGTGTGTGTGTGCTAGTGCTAGGTGATCAATCCAACACCAACAAGCAATACAATGTAGATAGGAAAAGATAAACAACACATGAAGCTATAAAATGCAAACTAACATTCCCAATCAACTAATAGAGATTAATAACTATCACAAAAACATTATCATGGCTAGTATAAACTAGCCACTCATTAAATCGAAGTATTAACATATTAAGATTAGCATTCATAGCAACAAAAAGAAACAAAACAAGATAAAACTAGAATTTTACCAATCACAAGTGATGAATTTTCAAAAGGAAATCTTACTTCATCTTCCACAAGCTTCAATGGAGGTTGGTGTACATAGATTGCTCCCTTGCTCCAATTAAACTATATAAAAGACTAAGCTAAGCATTCTAATGGATTACACTTGAAATGAAACGCTAAAATGGTGAGTTTTTGGGTAGGACAGCCCGAAGGGGCGCGGGGTGCCTGCAAAAGTGGAGAAGAGAGTTTTGGGGAAGAAGATGGGGTTGAATTATTGATAAATTCGATCCAAAAGGGGTTTATATGACTGAAAATCACTTTTCCTGATTCTTGGCGTGCGTCACAAAAGGTATGGCGTGCACCTATATTTGATTGAAACTCTCTGAATAGCTACAGTGACATTCGGCGCGCGCTACAATAAGTTGGCGTGCGCCGATTTCACAACAGCTCAGTAAAATCGCCATAACTTGAGTTGTGGAGATCCGATTGATGTGATTCAAGATGAATTGGGAAGATCGTTCCATGATCTACAACTCTCATGAAGAATTATTCTCCAAAAAATTCTTATAAGTTGGGTCAATTGTATTTTGAACATAGACTACGGTGGAAAGACACAGGACAAATGATCTGTTTGACTTGTTAGCTTCCATAGCACTCTCCTAACCCTAAAAAGACGTGTTTAGCTCAACACGTGACGTCACTCAGGGTCTTGGTTAACCTATAATCCTGCAATACAGCACAAAAATACCAAGCATAAACCCGACACGACGCTCCGGTTACTATAACCAGTACAAAACTAATCAAAACATGATATTTTATATAATAATTACTATCTACACATTTGGGTGAAACTAAGCAACTAATGACTCAAATTGATATGATAACATCAATAAATGCCTGATAAATGGGGATAAAATATCGTGAAATGCATCAACTAGTTGACTCACATCACAATTCCCCACTTAGCTTTTGCACGTCCTCGAGCAAATAATGTGACAAAACAACTCAAGTCAAGAGTTACAACATCAATAAGTAAGAGCTCAACTAGATGATGCAACCAATCATTCCTATAACCACATTTTAACCGCTATCTAAGAAAGTAGTGGAGTATGTATGTGAATATTCCTCAAATTTGTACCAAGCAATCAATTATGAAATCATGCATGCAAGACTTATTAGGTACAAACCATATGCTTAAGAATGATACCAATCTCCACTATCGAGGCATTCAGAGTCAAGAAGATAGATCGGGTAGGACTTGCAAGATTGTAACGTTAGGCCCGGGTAGTTGGCTAAGCGAAAGGTAAAAATAATATATCAAAGAGAACAAGCAAGATAGCAAGCCTCTACACCTTCACATCCAAAAATGTCGAATTGTTATGTCTTCTTCTTCTTTGCAAAAATCATCGAGGTGTCCACTTCAACAAAGAACAAAAAAGATATGAACACCGCTTCAAATCAATGCAATTTCCCAAGGCTTGAGTTACTTGACTTTGATAAACTTGTCTTCAAAATGAGCTTTTCTTGACTAACCATTTATTAAACTTTATTTACAACTTTATTGAATTTTGAAACTTGATTTTGAACTCTTTTTTTTTTGATTTTTTTTTTGAACCTCCGAACTTGATAGATATCATCTCAACTTTGTGCCAATAATGTCATCCAACTCTTGCCTAACTTCTTATGCCGTCACCACAACAATACATAGAAACTTGCGGGACATCAAGGGAATGTAGACCAAATTAGGTTGTGGGTCGGATATAATGAGGCTAATCATGAATGGCTATTTCTTGAGTGGGGTCTCACCACTCTACAAAGGCTGAGATGGGGACAGGTGGAAAATATATTTAGGAAGGCCATTTTGCTACGGTCGAGTCAAAGAAATGCCATGACCGTCATCCCTAACTCCGACTCCAAACACCTTTCTATTTTGCCTCAAAGGGATATCAAGCCTAAGTTCTAGTTGTTATGGAAGCATGCTTACATGATTCCATAAAAGTTTGCATGTTAACAAGAGATTGGAATATACGTACTCAAAGAATTCACATTACAAACAAAGATTTGCGATTAAAATGCACTTACATTTCACCAAGGTTGCCCACTTTGTTGAGGTTCTCACTCTATCAATCACAAAACCGTAAATCATGACAAAAGGTGGTTTGTTTAATTTTAAATTGCTCAAAAAATCACAAAACTAAGTGTTTCTCAAACATTTAATGATATTACCTTTTGTTGGACTAACTACGTTCCCACTCCCCACTTACGAACTTGCATTGTCCTCAATGTAAAGTGAGTGGTAAGAAAGTAGTTAGGGAAACAAAAGAGAATCAAAACTATCAAAACAAGTACCGGGATGCTATAAAAGGGAGGGTGGGTGGGCATCAACATGAAAGACAACCAATGAAATGGAAAGCAATCCCAAATACTAGCTAAGTATCAACCAAAATATAGACACAAAAGGATCATTGGCCACACCTGGCCTCACAAAAGGATTGCTTGCCATTTCATTGGTTGTCAACCAAAATGTAGACACAAAAGGATCATTGGCCACACCGGGCCTCACAAAAGAGCAAAAATATTATACCAAATTTTACGGGCTGCCTCCTGGTAGCACTTTTGTTAATGTTGTTTGCTCGACGAGATTATACGGTAGAAGTGATGGAAATTATACAGATCATCGTGCGTGGATACCACTAGCAATTACTCATATACGCATGTAGAAAATAAGCACAAAAGGCAACCAAAAGATAATGCTTAAGGAATAATAAGAAAGATAGTACCCATGATTTACTAAATTTATAGTCTATAGCTAGACTTTGCCTTGCTTAGGCCTTTAATGCATGGGTGGTGGGTCATTCTTATACACCGCATCCGTCTTTTTCATCAAAACCGGTCTCCAACATAATGTAGATGAATGCCACCAATCCCAACGATTCTTGACCTTTTCCTTTGATTTCTGAGCTTTCATTTTGTGCACTTTCACATTATTGCTAGATTCATCTTCTTCAATTACCTGCGTGTTAGTACGATCCACAACAAGGGGACACGAAGTGTCCACAAAAGAACAAGATTCTAGTGTAATGCATGGATATTTCAATGAAGTGTAGATGTTGAAGACAACGAGCTCATCATTCACTCCCAAACTAAGCTCTCCCTTAACAAAATCGATCACAACTTCTCCCGTTGCTAAAAATGGTCTACCGAGGATAAGGGGTGTAGTGTACCCTTTCTCCATATCCATATCAACAAAATCTACGGGGAAGTAAAATTTATCAACCTTCACTAGTACATCCTCAATGACTCCCTTTGGACCTTTTATGGATCTATCCGCAGGTTGAAGAGTCATCTCCGAACGCTTGAGCTTGCCTATGCCAAGGTTCATGAAATCATTGTGGGACATGAGATTTATGCTCGCACCGAGATCACATAGCACATTCTTAAACAAAAATCCCCCAATCTCACATGGGATAGTAAAACTCCCGGGGTCTTTAAGCTTAGGAGGGAGCTTATGTTGAAGCACGGCGGAACACTCCTCACTTAGACACACCGTCTCATACTCTTCCAACCATTTTTGTTGGAGAGTTAAGAAACTTACCATACGCCGGCATATTCGTGAGTGCTTCGATGAAAGGGATATTAATATTTAAGTGCCGAAAAGTGTCAAGAAAACGTGCATACTTTTTATCAACCTTCATCTTCTTAATTTCCTTTCGAGGGGGATAGGGAAGTGATGCAAGATCAATAATTTTAGGAATAGAAGTCATACCTCCCTTACCTTTGTCGTTTGGTGAAGTGGTTGGAGTTCTTCTCAAAATTTGAGCTATTGGGGGGCGCCATTCTTCGTTAGCTTGTGCCATCTTCTCCTTGCCTTTCCCAAAATTTTCCTGTTTGGTATTGGTGCGTGTCAACTCACTTTTGGCGTGCGCCATGTTGCTTGCCAAACTCTCTGAATCACTTTCTTTGCCTTTGGCGTTCGCCTTTTCTCATTGACAGGTGCCATTATGACATGCTCATTGAAAAGAGTCCTCAAATCACTAGCTCTCGGGTTTTTAAAAAGTCTCGGGACTTTCACTAATTCTTCTTCTTCCTCAAAACCATCTCCCTTCAAGAAACCATTTACAAATTCTTCTTCTTATTCACTCCACTCCTCCTCCTTCTCATCATTCAAATCTTCTTCAACCTCATTACTTCCCTCATTATGCCCATATGACCTTCCACTTTGAGTAATGATAGCATTGACTTCTCTCAGGTTTCTCTCGGTGTTGCTTGGTAATCCACCCCGGGGTCTACTACTATTTCTCTCGCCTTCCTTAATCAAAAGGTCTTCAACACCTCTCATTGATGCTTCCATAGTTCTAATTCTTGAATTTTGACCCACAATCGATGATTTCAAATTTCCAACATCTTGGGACATCACACTAATAGAATTCATCATTGTTTGCATATTAGCGGCTTGAGTAGCAACTACACCTATCAAGTTTTCCATCAAATTTTTCCGTGGAGAAACCTCTTCCGTTCATTGAGAACTTTGTTGCGCGGGGGCATGTTGAAAAGGAACTTGTTGGTAAAAAGAAGGTGGTGGTGGTTGTTAGAAATAGGGATTTTCTTGGTATTCACCTTGTTGTTGCACATTGGTGTTAATGGTTGCCTTTTGTTGTTGTTCAAGAGATGGTCCGGGTCCATGATTTGTTGAGTGATCGGACCAATGGAAAGTGGGATGATCTCTCATGATATTTTTGTATGCGTTGGTGTAAGCATTTTTGAGCTTCCGGTGTCGTTTCATAAAGCTCAATTCTTCATTTGAATATTCACCGGGTTTCACTAATCCCAACGGTACCTTATCATTCCTCATGCTTTTATCAGCCTCGTCAATAATATTTCCACTCCCCGAACACTTGCTAGCTTGAATTTCATCAACTTTCTTACTAAGGGTGCCAATTGTGCCAACACTTCCGTTTGAATGGATGATTCTCCCACAAAAGCAACTTTCCTTGTACTTGAGCTAGTTTCCGACATTCGGTTATTCTTCAAAAAAAAAATCAATAACATCATAAACACCTTGTGCCACACTCATCATCAAGGAACCATTACATTCTTGATCAACTTCCGAACGTGACTCTTTCCTTAGCCTTCGACAAAAGAATTGGAATTGCATATCCAAAGAATAACCATGATCGGGACATGCCCTCAACAATCTCTTAAATCTTGCCCAAGCATCCCCAAGTGATTCACTTTCTCCTTGCCTAAAGTTAGCAATTTCGACCTTAAACTCCACATTTTGGCCCGGAGTAAAATATTGCTTCAAGACTCATTTTGGATCTCATCTCAACTTGTCAAAGAATGGCGAGTTAGAGACATAAACCAATCCTTAGCTTTACCAACCAGAAAGAATGGAAACAATGACATTCTAGTTAATTCTCTATGATTACCATGATACTTGGCGGTATTGCATAATTCCTCAAATTGATAAAGATGTCGATATGGATCTTCATCATCATCACCATGAAATTGAGCTCTTGACTCGACCAATCCAAAAAGATGAGACTTGATCTCAAAGTTGTTTGCACCAACATTGGGTTGGAGGATTGGATTATTGGTTTCATTTCTCCTCATGGGTTGGTCACAAATAGGTCTTGGGTTTGGAGGATTTTTGTTGTTGTTCCGGATATTTTGGTTGTTTTGGTTGTTGTTGAGTGGTGTAAGTGGAGGATTTGGTGGTGGTGGATTGTTGTTGTTTGGTGGATTTGGATTTCCGGGATTTTGTTCATGGCCTTAGGCATTATCATGTTCTTGCCCGAGTTGTGCATTCTCAAGGTGCTCATCCATCTCTACTTTTTATCTAGACGATCCTTTGGAAGATTCTCCACCAAGTTCCAAACTACGACGAGCTTGACTACCTTTCTTCTCTTTAACCAAATCCCTAATATACATATTGATATCCGGAATGATGGGAGTGTAGGATGCCTTTCCTCGACGAGAACGGTTCATCAACTACAAGAGAGAAACAAAAAGAACACAATCAAATAACACTTGGTAACTTACCAAAGAGGTAAGCACCAAAAACAAAATAGAAAAGATTGACTTATTCTCAAGAATTTTTAAGTTAGCATAAATATCAACCATTACACAATCCCCGGCAATGGCGCCAAAAAGCTTGATGGCACTTTTCTAGATGTCCAATCTTACCGGCAGTATACCGGGTCAATTGTAGTCTAGTCTAGTGGTCAATGTCGTATCCACGAGCATTGTGAGGTTGAACACCGAAAAGCTATTATTATCTTGATCTAAGTCGCAATAATAAAAGAAGGTAAATGTATGTAAAAATCTACTAATACAAAGGGTGATAAAAGAGAAAAAGCCTAGCCAAGATAATGCAATGATCAAGTATATCTGTACTAGTATCATGGGAATGAACTACCTACCAACCTTCCAATGGTGTTCAAGTGTGCTTTACCGGTGCACTCTTAAGCTAGTAGTTTCCCATCATACGAGTGAATGAAACTACTCTATGCCTCCTCGTTGGTCTAAGAACCCTAGACCTAATGATTCAACATGATTAAGATCTTGAATACAATGACAATGTCAATAACCCCCGGATAAGAAATTGAATTCTAATTAAGGTCGATTTTACCTTCCGTTTCTCCTATCCCTTCTCCCACACCAAGCATCTCCTTTCGGTCTCAACTAAGTGTGTGTGTGTATGCTAGGTGATCAATCCAACACCAACAAGCAATACAATGTAGATAGGAAAAGATAAACAACACATGAAGCTATGAAATGCAAACTAACATTCCCAATCAACTAACAGAGATCAATAACTATCACAAAAACATTATCTTGGCTAGTATAAACTAGCCACTCATTACTACAAGTACTAACATGTTAAGATTAGCATTCATAGCAACAAGAACAAACAAAACAAGATAAATCTAGAATTTTACCAATCACAAGTGATGAATTTGCAAAATGAAATCTTACTTCATCTTCCACAAGCTTCAATGGAGGTTGGTGTACATAGATTGCTCCCTTGCTCCAATTAAACTATATAAAAGACTAAGATAAGAATTCTAATGGATTACACTTGAAATGAATTGAGAAAAGGTGAATTTTTTGCTAGGAGAGCCCCTAGGGGCATGGGGTGTCTGCAAGAGTGGAGAAGAGTGTTTTGGGGAAGAAGATGGGGTTGAATTATTGATAAAATTGATCCAAAAGGTGTTTATATGACTGAAAATCGCTTTTCCTAACGCTTGCCGTTCGTCACAAAAGGTCTGGCGTGCGCCAATATTGGAGTGAAACTCTATGAATAGATACAGTGACGTTCGGCGCGCGCCACAATAAGTTGGCGTGCGCCGATTTCACAGCATCTCAGTAAAATCGCCATAACTTGTGTTGTTGCGCTCCGATTGATGTAATTCTAGATGCATTGGGAAGCTAGTTCCTTGATCTACAACTCTCATGAAGAAGTATTCTCCATAAAATGTCTCTAAGTTGGGTCAATTGTCCGTTGAAGATAGACTACGGTAGAAACACACAGGACAAATGATCCGTTTGACTTGTTAGCTTCTGGCACACTCTCCTAGCACTCAAAAGACGTGTTTAGCTCAACACCTGGAATCATTCGGGGTCTTGGTTAACCTATAATCCTACAATACAATACAAAAATATCAAGCGTAACCCAACACGACGCTCCAGTTACTATAACCGGTACAAAACTAATCAAAACACGATATTTTTGATATAATAATTACTATCTACACATTTGGGTGAAACTAAGCAACTAATGACTCAAATTGATATGAGAACATCAATAAATGCATGAGAAATAGGGATAAAACATCGTGAAATGCATCAACTAATTGACTCACATCAATTGGTTGATGTGTTTGAAACACTTTTGTATCCCCTTTTGCTGATTAGTGGAGATTTTTGTGGGTTTCGGACTCGGGGTTTTTACTCTCACACATCGAGAGTGATTTTCCACATTAAAATTGTTGTGTTGTTTCTTTGTGTTTTCGTTTCGCTTTATTTGTGATTTATTTTCATTTGGCTGCCTCGTTTAATTCCGTTACGTGTTATTGGGAAGACTTCGTGGATATTTGTGATACGTGTAGTATTGTGGTTGTTTGTTTTCCCAACACTTTTATGACTCAGATATTCTCAGACTGCTAAACAGACTCAATAAACATAAAACGAAATAATTTACAGAAGACAAATGTATACAAATTCTCAATCTTAAATCAACAAGTATTCTTGACACGAGTCCCCAACAATGGACCCAAAAAACCTTGATGTCGTGGTGGCGCAGTCACGAACTTCTAGAAATATGACTAGGTGTATCATAGTATAGTGAACAGCAAAGGGAGGGTGTCGTATCCACAAAAACTCGTAAGACACAGGCCAGAAAACATGGCATTCGACTACTAATGAGCATCAAATCAGCCACAAACGGTGATCATGGATATCATTAATCCAGACCCACATGAATTTACGTAATGAAACTCATCGTTGTGTCAAAATTACGTTTAACAATGAATTATGACAGCTTCATATATCGCTTTGATTTCACAATGATAATTTTAGTGCGGGGTTTTCACAATACTAAAAATCTTAATACTCTAATTATTTTTCTCCCTCACATTAGCCCTTTAAATTTATGTTTCCTTGTCGAATTAAGTGAATCAAAGTCTTAAATTATAATAGAACTTATTCATAGATATTGAAAGTTCTTATTAAATTATAATAGAACTTATATATTCAACACAGGCCCTGATGTTGACAACCCACATTAAATTCTCCGACAAAGCAAGCACATTAATTCCATTATCTGATCAAATAAAGAATTGAGCTGTTCATTGAATAAAAGAGTTTGTTTTCGCATAAACATAGTTAACTTGACTAATAATTTGTTAGAATGCAATTGTCGTACATGTTTCTTGTCAAATAAGGTGGCTTTAGGTCAATCGAAAATATTACATTCTATTGTAAAATAATGCATTTGGGCAGTATCCTAAATAGTAAAATCCTAACCACAAAGGTCCACAATCCTTTTGTCTCACTGAAAGAATGAAGATATTAATCAAATAACTTAATGTCTCAGAGTAATTAGCTTATGTAATATTCCGATTTTCGAAAAAAGGCAGACGTGTCATTTTGCGAAAACGGAATATTGGGTTCGGTTCCCTTTATTCGGAGTTAATAATTTGGATAATTATATACATAATTTCGAGATATATAAATGTATATATTTAAGGAAGAAAATCTGATTTAATAAGGGTGATTAAGGAAAATCATTGAAATTAGGTAATTATGGGATTTTTCCTATTTAAGGGAAAATCAACCTAATCAGCCCCATAATCTTTTAATCAGATTTTCCACCTCCAAAATTCACCTTATGCGTGTGTGAGCAAGGGAATAGGGCTGAGAGAATTTTCATCAGTTGTTAATTCAATCCTTGACGGTTTTCAGATCAGAGTCGAGCACCGGAATCGTTGTGAAGAGAGCAACGTTTTGACATCAAACAGTTGAAGCTCTGTTAAGGTATGATTAAGCCCTAGTTTTTGTCCTTGTTCGAGTTTGATGGATTCAAACTCATCAATTCGTAGTTTTTGCCGTTTAGAAGCGTGTGATTGAATCTAATCTAAGTTTGGATTTATCACACATGTTTTCCTGCAGAAAATGATCAGTTTTGCTGCTGTTTTTCTGTGGTTTGAAGTCGGAATTAGCTGCTTAAAAGGTAAGAGGCTTTTCCTACAATTCTAATTATTGTTATTGAGGTTTAGATCAAGATTTATGTCGCGTAGTTGCAAGAAAGATGTGCTCTTTCGTTGATCGAAAGATCATAGATGTTTAGATATATTTTCTACGTTTTACTGAGTTGAAAATGAGGTTAATTAGGTTAGAACGATTCAGAAATCGAGTTGTGAAGATTTTAGCGTTTTGGGGAAAACCCAGGCGGACGGGCGTCTGAGACCCTAGTAACTCAAGCGGGCGTCTGCACTAGGCACACGGGCGTTTGAGGTCAGATTTTTGATTCAGGATGTAGCTGTTTTTCGCTGACGGGCGTCCGAGGTTAGTGGACGGTCGTTTGATTACGGACGGGCGTCCATAGGGTTTCAAACGGGCGTTTGACTTGTTTTACCTTGTTTTTACTATTCTAGCATTTTAGCTTGGTTTTGGCATCATGATCGTGTTTTCACTGTTTTAAACCCATAAACCTGATATGTTAACATTAATTGAATATGAACAAGCCCCGATTGAGTTTCTGATTCGTTCAGTTAAAACACTGAATGTACTCTTAAAGGGAGTTGAAGTTCGGATCCGTCGGAAGGGCATAAAAGGGCTTGTGCTTTGATGAACTAGGGTTCATCAATATCTGTGTAATTGATAGGATGTGATGTCTAGTTGTCTAAGTGAGGGACTAGAGTTGATAAGGTGAGTATTATTCTGAAAATACTTAGGTGACTAGTTAATTCACATTTAATAATTACATAAGTGTAGTAAAAGCTAAAACGTCATCTATTCTTGGTTAGGCACTTTCAAATCGGCTATGTGATACGTTCATAAAAGGTGGACAACGTACCGGCTCAAAAGGCTGAAGGGTGGTGGAGGAAATCCATCGAGCGTATATGAATACCGGAGAGATCCCGGGACTACCGGTGCTAATCACTGTAGTTGACAAGTATATCTCGTGGTGGAATTTTCACCATGCTTTGTGTCCTTGAGTAATGATGTAACAAAGACAAGCTAAGCTAGAAACGTATAGTCATGACGTGCCGATGGGCATGGAATGAACCCTAAATTGAGTCGGTTCCACTAAGATAACATCTTTAATAATAACCTTAATTGAATTGTAGCTTCTACTTCTTACTTTGTACAAATGTACTTACCTCAAATGCATGTTTATTTATGTGTTTAGGGGAGAGAAGACGAACAGGTAAATGAGGAGTTCGAGGAGGACTTTGATGACGACGTTTGAGGACGCCGGACTTGAAGACCTTGTTTATTCATTTATTTACATTTAGGTCTTAGACTTGGTTTATCATCGGATTATGTAGTTACTTCTAGTACTTTGGAATTCGTACATTTTGGATTCGTTGGTTTCGTTTCGGATATAATAATGTTACATTTCCTCTTTAGTTCTTTATTTCTATTCTTGGTTATTCGAAAAAAAATTACCCGAGTCTTTTAGCTTCCGTTTGCTTTTATTTGATACGACGTAGTAGAGGCTTACATGTAATATTATTTATTTAATATTATGCGTGCCGAACGTTTCGATTTCTAGATAAGGACTCAGTGTTCGGGAACGGGGCGTTACAGCTTGGTATTATACTAAAGAACTGAAAGGAATTCCTCTTTACGGATCTCGAACCTTCACACTCTAGCTTAAGGTCCAGTCATGCCCTTTTAAAACACTCGATCATTTTACCACTAGATAATGTCCTAAATGGTTAAATCTGAATGTTTCTGTGTAAAGGTGTACAAGTGTTGTATTATAATTTAAGTATGCATACATGCTGATGTGAAACCAACATTCTGATTCATTTTAAATCATTAGTTAACCTTTTCGTTGGAAGTATATCATCACTTAATCTTATTACTAGGCAGACGTACCGTGCGATGCACGGTGGGCCCTGTTTTGGTTTTAGCCCGTTTGTACATTTTGCCGATCCATTTGCGATGGAGTATATCTTATTTTTAAGATACAAAACGAGGCCCGAAGACCTAAAGCAGAAACAAATCTATGTCTAGGGAGAGGCTTAACCTACTCATATTCTCAGCTAAAATAAAAAACCGCATCCTCCGGAGGTTCTTCAATCGTTGACACACCCAGACCACTCTAATGTCCTTGTGCAGAATCTTGACTCCCTTTGTGAGTGTCTTTCAGATTTTGCTGGGTCACAGTCACGACATTCATTTCTGATGGAATGTATCGAAACATTACATCGGAATCATACTACATAGCCGACCGTAAAACGTAAGTTAAAGTTAGCTGCCATTTTGAAAGTGGTGGTGCTAATATACAATCCCAAAGTATTTTTTACAGATCCTTGCATACCTTTGTTGCATAGGCCCATTGAATGGCATTATTCCTATTTACATTCCAAGACAGCTTTTTAGTTCCTTAGTCTTAAAGCTGTAATGATGTACCAAAAGTTACACATTTCCATGTTGAGTCTATCTTGAAGCACATACTTGACTCAGTAACCTCTTTTGTAGGAATTCCAGCTTTAGCTTCTACATGAGCTTGTACAAATGTGGAAAGTAAGACTGAGATTACAGATATGTGAAGATCGATAGGAAACCCTTAATAATAGACAAACATGAAAACTCGTAACATAAAAAAAGAGGACCAACATAACAAATAGAAAACATTCACTTATGACAGTATAAGGAGGGGGAAACAAAATCTGACTTACAATTGTACTTGGAGTCATGCCCAACAACGTTATCATTCGCATCCACCAAAATGCATCTGTAACATTATAAGATATGAAACATGGCATCAATGTATTAACAAGAAAAACCGGTAAGGCTATAATAAGGCAACAATATTTTTGAACCAACAGACAGTCGATTACTGTCATATCCATCTCAGGATTTCCTTTCTTCAGCTAAGGGGATGACCATGCACAACCGTCAAATCATACATATGACTGATTGTTTTACATGATCTAACTATCCATAAAATGGTATAAAGACATTCATCCAATAATAATACCAGTCAAGAAATAAAAAAGAAGCAGCATAAGCATAAATAGAGTACTTTTTTTGCCAATACTATATCTTATGTTTAAAAATAGTATACATAACTAACATAAGTCAGTAGTATCATCAAACCAAGAGCACAATCCAATGATTCTACAATCTATTCCGGTAATCGGACAATTAACTTAAGAAAAGTAGCATTCTTGCAAGTGTAGATTGTTGTAGTCCTTGTTAAATCCATAAACAATATGATATAAGTCTACCGGGAAAAACCATCCAAACTTGACAAAACTTCATATTTGCTCCAAAATAGAATTTAAGCAAACTTCTTCAAGTGAGAGAAAAAGAAAAAGAACCAGAGATGTAGAGAAATGTCTGTAAGCTGATATATATAAGTATACAAAAGTAAGTCCCTTTCCAACTGCCCCCATAGGTTGGTAGTTGGTACACCATACTTGCTGGACAAATATCCAATCACAACCCAACTCCTTTTGGACAAAAAATCAAACATCAGCGGTCCAAACAAGTCAGATTTCAAATTCAACTACATGCTATTGTTTAGAAATAATTTTAAACAGAGGCATAAAAAAAAGGTAAGCAGAAAGCATTACCAATAGAACACCAAAATTGTAATGGAAAACGATAATAGAACAACCAACGAAAGTCCAGCAATCCACGTATCCAAACCTTTCCCATCCCCCCTCCCCCCTAAAAAAACATCTTCTCATCATGTTATATTTCTAGATTCCTTGCAATGACCACTACCACAGTATTATAGTAGTAATGATAAAACACAAAATTACTAATATGTATATGATCAAGTATGAAAAGCACTGGAAGTAACTTGGACTTTGCAAAACAGTCCAGATGGGCGTTTACTGGTAATGCTGACCTTAAAGTAATAGTCGTAATGTGACTTTGAACAATTCGATGCCCTTCTTACATGGACCAGGCTGCTGCCGCCATTTTTCTAAGAGCCTGTGCATATCATTATTTCAATAGAGGAAAAATAAATAGAAAAGACATTCATTAATGAAGCTGTAGAGGTAAGGAGACAGAAAGAAATCGGAAGGCACTTTCACCAGCCGTTCGATGATTCGCATTGGCAGCAGAATACCATATTAACAGTCAAAACATAATGAATAGCAGATAATAGAACGACGATGGGGGCATTGATTGGCTCATTCAGGTTGTCTTCTTCAGTTTCTGATAATTAAAATTTTCTCTTATCCTCTGGTAACATTGTCTCGATCAAAAGAGCCATAAACTTGCAATTTAGAGCTAGTAATGGAGAATTTATCAAGAAAATATCCATGAAAAATAGTGTCTGCTACAGTTTTCAGAGCATAAATGTTGGAATTAGAGAAGACAACTAATAAGCCGACAAATGTATCTCTGAAATCGAATCTTGTACACTTTTCATAACAGAAAATCGTGAATCAATGTCAAACACACAGAACTTACAACGGAAATGCCTGAAAAGTGCAGTCTTCTCAAAGATTAGCCGAGAAAATATTCAACGCTCACATACAAATTGTTCTGCAAAATCTGCAATGGATTTTTCTACAGGAAAAATAAATTGATGATTTACCGGTAGAAGTTATGGTTCCCTATTGAAACAAAGAAATCCTAACAAATTGCTCCAATTTTTAGAACAAATCGAAGGACGTACTCACCAGAACTCATCACTATTAAAATTTTGCCTTCTACAGATGTGTATCCCTTTGAAAATTCCTCAAAGCCTCATGATCTGCTGCATACATGGAAAGCAAAAGGAAAATAAACATCAGTAGTGTATAAATCCAAACAGGTAAAAAAAGGTTTCTTCAATGAACAGAGAGAAAAAAAAAAAAAGAGGACATGAATTCAGATACAAAGAACAAATCTTCAATAAGAACAGTAAAGGCACTGAATAGTTGTAGTATTGTTAAAAAAAATCAAACACAAGCAGTAGGTGTGGCAGATGGAATTAATTGACCAAAAGAAAGAATCATGAAAGCAATGCAACAGCCGTAGCAGGTAGTCAGCAATTCAATTTCTTCAATTTACAATTCCAGATATACCAGCAGCACCAAGGTCATACATACACTCAACCAATGTAGAAAATCGAGAATGGAAAGACGTAAAGAGAATGAAGTGCAGGCGAAGGCGAAGAAGAAAGAAGGAGATACCTGCCGGAGCATGAACCGCCGGAAAACCCAACGCAACTCTTCTCGCACAGATAGCTAGGAAAATGAACAACAATTGAGATCCATACGAACCCCCACTTTCTTCAACCTCCCGCTGGAATCCTTCGATGGAGATGAACAACGATTATTGGACAGGAGGAACGGTGGTGGAGTTCAAAATCGGAAGTAGGGAGTCCAGCTCATGGAGACACAGGTCCTCCGACAGGACAACCACGTATTGTGGAAACTGAACGCTTAAAAATTACACCTATTTACGAAGAAAAAAAAAACTGCGCTAAACGACAGAATAGTCGTACTAAAGATGCACAAATAAAAGGTACACCTATTTACGAAAAGGAAATGTATATAATCTATGAAGGCATTTTGGAACTTGGTTGCCAATGGAGCAAAATTCCTTATCGAGTGAGAGGGTAGCTTGTTGAACCATTCACGGGCCCTACCAGTCAGGAAACTGGGGAAGGCTTTGCACATGATCTCATCAAGTGCATAGTATATGCTCACATTTCATACACTGATACACAAATGTGCATATGGTTGAAAGAATCTCATTTTCTGTCACAATAGTCCATTTGAGGGTGTTAAAACCCATATAGCCATTGTTAGTACTTGATCTCGATGGTAAAAAGGGGCAACTATGTAGAGGTCCGCCCCCATGAGGTATGAAACCTTCTCCACTTTGTTTCGTACAGTACGGCATACTTCCATGTAGGAGGAAGTCTCTCACCTTTTTTTTACCATCTTGCTAGATATTTCAATCTCATTCTCTTTAATTAGGAAGTTTTGGCATATTTTCCCCTTGCGGGATATCTGGCGGTTCTTGTCCTTCCTCTGATTCTACTTGTTTCCACAAAGAAACAAATAGCACTGGGTCGTTCGCCATCAGTTTCTTGGCAATCTATAGCATTGCCTAAGCAGTGGCATGATCTCTTGCTTAGCCGAGATTGAACGTTTATGCTGCACTTTGTGCTAGTGGTTTGGCTGCCTGGCCCAGATTAGATGTTCCTATGGGACCTTCTGGCAAGACCTCTTAATCAATAGGCACATTGATTTCCTCCTCACTCTCGTGAGTCATAGAGGCATTGTTATCCTCCAGGGCATCAACAACATTTTGTTTTCCTGCATGGTTACCCTTTGCAATCTTGTCAGTCTTCCTGTTTTTCTTCGTGTCATGAATAGACACAGGGACGTTTACTAAAAGAATATTCGCAGGGCCCTCTATTTAGCACCAATTCACGAAGCTAAAAAATTGTCCGGTTATTTTTGCTGGTAACTGAATCCTTTTGGGAAAATTCCAACTACTAAAAACTAGAGAATATGCGGAGGATATATGTATGTGCCGTTGAAACTGCCTACGTACCCAAAATGTATGAGATCAAGTCAAATATCGTAGTTCTGAGGAGAGGATGGAGATCCTTTTATATAAACGTCCCGTGCGGGCGGATTTAATGAATTATTCCATTATTTTTAGGGCATGTGATTGAGTGCCAGTATAATACCAATCGTTGGGTAATCATTGCTCAGTCAGGGAAAAATTTCGTTGAATGTAATCAATCATGCGTTGAGGCAGTTAAAGGGGCATGTCCATTAATGCGATATAATATTTTTTAGAGGTTGGAGTCGGCATGTTGTGCTATGGAGCAGTCCGGATGGCCGGGTCGATCGGCCACTTGTTGATGTGGGTCGGCTGAACTTTGAAAGCGATCTGAATGAGGTCGGGATATTACTAACTGAATCTTTCAGACTAAGGGCCCAACTGTGGTCTGAATTTATGTTGGCCCATTAACTCAACTTGACCCGCCTGTGGCCACATTCGTGCATTATTTATGATTTCCGGATCATACCCATGCAAAAATATTATGTACTATTATGACACTTTCGGATTGTGGTAATGGGATGGAAAGGAAAATGCTTTGTTAATTTCATTCCATCAATTTGGCGTGTTTGGAAACGGAAGAATGAGATATGTTTTCATTCCAGCGGAATAAAAATGGATAATTTTCATTCCCTCAAAAATCCAGTGGAATGGCCGAAATGGAATGAGAAAATAAACCCTGCAATAAGAAACGATTTCATTCCATTGTCTTCCAAACGCAGTAATGGAGTAATATCATTACATTTTATTGCATTCCATTCCAACAGATTCATTTTATTTCATTACATTCCATCGATCCAAACGAGGCATAAATATAATAAAAAAAAGGAAGTAGGAAAAGATTATACTTTATTTAAAGGGGGAATGAGGGAGAAGGACAAAAATATTTCATCAATTAAGTAGAAGGACAGTCTTTTGAAACTTTTGCATAAAGGACAAAACTATTTATCCACTATCAAAATTCACTTGTGTTCGAAATTCATTTGTTTAAATTCACCGCCGAAATTCATTTGTCGAAATTCACTAATTTTCAAAATTCATTGTCGGGATTCACCGATTTTCGGGATTCACTGTCAAAATTCACTATCGAAATTCACCGATTTCGGGATTCACTAGGGAGATTCACCGATTTTCGGGATTATTTGTTTGTCCTTCTCGCTATAAAAATTATGCGGTTGTCCTTCTCCCTATAAAAAATATGTAGTTGTCCTGTTGCTTAATAATATTTCAGATTGTGTCCTTATCCCTAATTTTCCATTATTTAAATATAAATGAATGGCATAAATAAATGAATTTATTCGCACACAAAGACATTGCCTATTCAACAATGGAGTGGATAAATTGTCGTGTCTTTAGTTCCCCGCCTTCCATGAGAAATGTAAATCTATAAATAGGCTGTAGTTTATTTAAAAAATTTGTAGGTGTAATTGGCTGTAGTTATTTAAATCTTTTCCACAAATTAAAGACGATAAAAGGAGCAGATCAAGCTAGTTCAGAGATGTCAAAAATGGCGATTTGGGGTTTTCTCGTCATTTTGGTCATCGTTTCTGGTAATGAAGTCTCTTTTCTTACTAATTGGGAAAATTACAAAATTGGTCGGATAACTTTGGTGTGATAACAATTTTGATTTAATGCGACTCTGATTGAGCGAAATCGGTCTCACGGCTTTTGAATTGATATCAGTTTTGGTCTGATACGATTCTAAATTTAGCAATTTGGCCCATAACTTTGAGATGATATCAATTTTGTTCTGATACGATTCTAATTTAGCAATATTGGTCACGGTGGCTGAAGTAACTAAAATCCGGAACAATTCTGTAACGCCCCCAGACCCCGGGTCTGGTAGCGCTAAATGAGTCATAAATGTTCGGTCAACTGCTTAGACCGCCGTCCTCGCTTGGTCTAAAAGGGCTAACCCGAGTTGATAAGACCTTTATGTTTAAATTCTCCACCCCCCACCCCCTTTATAAGGGACTGGCGCCCTCGCCAGGACGGCCAAGACTATTCCTGGATCGTCCCTACCAGAGTAACTAGAGGTCATCCTTACACCGAGAAATAATGTACGGTCAATTGCATATACCGCCGTCCTCGCTTGGTGTAAAAGGGCTAACCCGAGTTGACAAGACCTTTATGTTTAAATTCTCCCCCCCCCCCTTTATAAGGGACTGACGTCCTCGCCATGACGGCCAAAACTATTCCTGGATCGTCCCTACCAGAGGTAACTAGAGGTCATCCTTACACCGTCTTCTTGTACGGTAAAGTGCATAGTTCCGTCTGATAGTCGGCTCTGAATACCATTCTGTAACGCCCCCAGACCCCGGGCCAAGTGGCGCTAAATAAGTCATAAATGTCCGGTCAATCGAGACCGCCGTCATCGCTTGGTCTAAAAGGGCTAACCCGAGTTGACAAGATATTTATGTCTCACACTTATATGGGGATGAGCATTCTATTACTTTTCCAATGTGGGACATTACAAATTGCTAAATCATAACCAAAATTGATATCATTCTAAGATTATGAGGCTAGTTTTGGGAAATTAGAATCGTATGAGACCAAAATTAATACCATTCTAAAGTTATTAGACAAATTTTACAATTTTTGATTATTTATGTGTGACTTAATATTTCTTTTTTTAATAAGACTAAAAGAAAAATAACAATTGCAGCCGGTGTGGAAGCAAGGGGGTGGTCAGGTGAGCAAATGATAAGTGAGAAACTGGAAGTTTGTGGGAATCATTCTTGCGAAGATGATGCACCGAAACCATGCCCACCAGGCAGATGCTCGTGTAATTATTCTTCTGTCAGTGAGAAAGTTGACTGTGACGTCTTTTAATACACGAGGAAAAATTATTATGTACGCGATAAAATGGCGGGGTGGTATATGTTTTTACACTCCATCTTTTATAGTGTACAGTGAAATAGACACATCTCATCCATCCAGTTTGATATCACCCACCAATCACCCATCAAAATTGACTTTCATATCAATAAATCTTATAACCATATGGCGAAAATATATACAAGATTCGTTCTAGACTTCTTCCAGTATGACCATATTTTGTGTTTTTCTCCGACCTTCTCCTAGTCTTAACTTTTATATATATATATATATATATATATATATATATATATATATATATATATATATATATATATATATATATATATTGTCTAGAAAAACAAAATTATCAA
This sequence comes from Gentiana straminea, assembly GCA_036785695.1. Taxonomy (NCBI): domain Eukaryota; kingdom Viridiplantae; phylum Streptophyta; class Magnoliopsida; order Gentianales; family Gentianaceae; genus Gentiana; species Gentiana straminea. The sequence goes on from JAVUPR010000298.1 coordinate 1,848,895, forward strand.
AAAAATCGGGTAAAAACTGTAATTTAATAAGGACAAAAGTAACAATTATGAAGTAACAATTATGAAGTAACAATTATGAAGTAATAAATATGAAGTAACAAATGTGAAATAAAGTAAATATGAAGTAAAAATATTGTGAAACACAAAGTAACATTAACACGTGAAGTAATAATTTTAAAGTAACAATTGTGATTTTTGTCCTTTATAATCACGAAAATGTTACTTTTGTCCTTCCGTACACATTTATTAATTTTTTTGTCCTTGCGACTCCTTCCCCCATATATATATATATATATATATATATATATATATATATTGCAAGTTACTTACATTTTATATAGGAAGACAAGGAAAAAAAAAATATAATAAACCCTAAAAAGGGGAAATATCAGCTCAAAAAAGGGGGGAAATAGACGATGGACTATTTTTCATGGATATTTAATTTCCCATTACAAAGTACTACAGTAAGTCCTTATATTTTAAAAATTAAAAAAAAAATGCACATATTAAGAAAATCATTCATAAACTAATTAATAATTGAGAAAATCAAAGAAAATCATGGGTTTTCAAAGAAAATCATGCCAACAATTACTGCCCAAATATCTACGTGATTCATATGTTTGCCCAAATATCAAAGAGAAGAAAGAGCTACTAAAAATATGATTTTTAACATTTATAATTTGGTCGTAATAGTTTTATGACGCACAATTCGGTCCCTATACTCTTAATCTTTGTGTATATCTCCTATACCCGTATCGTATATTTTTCATAAATCTAATACTATATGGAAAGAAAAAAAATGTAAAACAGTGTTGCAACCTCCACATTTGTACACAGATTTCTAGCAATTCTGGAAGAACCAATCGGCATTTCGGACACCGTACTAAACGAACCTTGGTATTCATCTTCTCACAAGTCATACCATATATCCTATGTAGCAAATCTTGCCCAAATCCAGGAGAAAAGAAAAGGAAAAAAAAAAAAACGTGTATGCTACTCATTTCTTATGCGAAAATCATTCATAAAAAATGCACATATTAGAGAAAATCATTCATAAACTAATAAATGAGATTACTCATGAACAATCCCAATACAATCAATTCGCAGAGGAGGTTTATTTGAGTATTTTTTTATGATTATTATGTATATTGTATATTGTATTATATTATTAATATTCAAGTATATAAAATTATGTGAGACTGTTCTGTTTGGAAAAAAAATATATTCTGTGACAACGCATCTATTACACTTTTTAGATGAGCTTCCATATTTGAATTTAGTTAGGTTAGTTTATTGTCACCGCGAATAACCTCAATAAAACATTAAGCATTTGTGTTTTTTCCAATATACGAGTTGGGAAATTATATGTATTAATATTCGTATTATTTGTATTTTTGTAGAAACTGTGTATTATTTGTATTTCGAAATTGTGTTATCCTCGACGAACGCATGTTATGATGTTTAAAGAGTTGTCCGAAAATTGGCCTATGATAATATATTTTTACTTTAGAATTGGGGGACCATAGGAAGCAGGGGCGGATTTAAGAAGAGGGTAGGGGGGTCAAGCGCCCCCCTCCCCCCTTAGATCCGTAAAACACACTATTATGTATGTTGTGTATTTTTTTCGCCCCCTAAAAATTTACACTCGCCCATAGTATCCCCCCCCCCCCCTTAGGGATCCTGCGTCCGCCCCTGATAGGAAGTTGGGGCCCGAAAGCCCATGCCAGGGCCAGCTTTGATAGTTAATTTATGTTTAGCTAGTATTTTCCTTAAGTGTGTTTTCTTTGAATAAGGCTTACGTGTTTTCCGGTTAATTTCAAAAGAATATGTTTTAGAATATTCCGTCTAGCGACACGGGTTTCACATTGCTTTAGGGTAAGACTGTCCACTCTGCTTTATATATAACCTACATTCTTTTACCTCTCTTTCCCAATTTTCTTCATCTCCTCCGCCGCAGATAAAATTGTGCCGTTACCATGTCACTTTAGATTTTAGGGCAAGACGCCTAGAAATATAGAATTTCATTCCTCCTGAGATCTTATAAGGAAAATAACAACAATGCATTCTGATTTTCAAATTTTGCAGAAAAGATGCGGGGTTAGAACTAGAGATCATTGATCATGTCATATCATTTATTCGGGGCCTTCGTCTATAGGTAAACTTCCATTGTTTTTTCTTTTTTCCTTGTATGCATATTACTAGTTTTTATCAAGTTTATTTCGAAAATTGATAATTTTTGTCCTTGATTGTTTAGGAAACGTTTTGTTCTTGCATCACATGTGTTGGATTTTTTTTATCACAAAACCAATTAAATTGATAATTTAAAATTTGTAGAATTTTTTCTGCCAATGTGTGGAAAAAGGAAATTTATCACAAATTTATGGCACAACTTTTGGAGATCCCCTCGTTTTGTCCAGCCACTTTCATCGTAAATGATGGGTCCACCGGAAAAAAAATGTTAAATTTTTTTTTTTTTTTTTTTTTTTTGTTTGGAGAAAGGGCTATAAAGACAAAAAAAAAATTAATAAATGGGTCTGGAAGGAAAAAAGTAACATTTCCAAGATTATAACTGACAAATTAAAATCACAATTGTTACTTTAAAATTGTTATTTCACGTGTTAATGTTATTTTGTGTTTCACAATTGTTACTTCATATTTATTCTATTCTATATTTATTACTTCATAATTGTTACTTTTGTACTTATTATTAAATTACAGTTTCCTTCTATCCCGAAATTTTATTTTTTTTATTTATAATTTTGTCCTTCTGGACAAAAATCAAATTTTTTTTTTTATGGAATCTCACGTATTCATGTAGACGGTATTAATAGAGTTTTAATACTGTAGCTTTGCGGCTATCATTTTTCAAGTAAATAAAATTACAGACGGAAATGGTTGTAGTTACAATAAAATTGTCACGATATGGATACAACACTTTTTTTTAACATTATTTATAGTATGACCCATAGTAATGAATAGGTCCAAATAATGATAAATTGTGTAAAAGTGTTTTTGTTAGTTACAATTTAGTATCTTACTGAGGATGAAGAGCACACTTATTTCTTCTCTACAGTGAGCACAAACACTTCAATTTCGAGATCATGATTAAGAAGATACTCTTGCTGCTTCCATCTCAATCATTAATAAGAATGACGCTCGTGTGCAAGGAATGGTAGTCTTTGATCACACAAATTAAGCTGAGTTCTTGCGGAACCATTTTGATCGAGTTGTCACGCATCCGGCCATCTCTTGTCTGGTCCGAAGCTCTTTGAATAATCGAAGTTGGTTATTTTCCATGGATCGCTAATAACAACTTATCAAGAACTCCAATCAACGATCGTGCCCACTGTGGAATTTATTTAATTACGAAATGGGTCATGATACCGGGTGGTGTTCCAGCTAATTCAATGTGTGATCTTGAGTTTCATCAAGGTTTCAGTACAGCTAATTCAGTGTATATCATAATCAAGCTTTCAGTTCAGATAATTCAGTAGTTCATAGTTCATATATAGTTGTATCCTTTGGATTCATTCAATAAAACAAACTAGTTCATACTTGTTTCCAAGTTGCGTGGTTTGATTTTCGTTGTCGGATCGGAGCCAGAGATGATGGTTCGAGTGTCTTCACGGTGGTTGAACCTGCATCCACTCCTCTTCCGCTCTTAAATATAGTGTATATCCTTCCAACACTTCGAATGTCACAGCTTGTGCCTAACCAACTGTGTGTGCACCAGTTTTTTTTCTTTTTTTATGACACTCAACCTTTGCTCTTTATGAGGTGATTATTGAAATCAGCTTTATTCATCCCCAGAGTGACGTCGGAGCGTTTTGGAAAAACAAGCAAGGAAGTGAAAAAAGAGATTAACGCACGAACATAGTTTCAGATTATGCTCTGAGAAGCAAAATATTTGTATATAATTCCAGACTGTCTAAACCAATCCCACAAGACGGGATTTTATAGCCACCCAAAGTCGATACTTTCCAAAAATAGAAAATTACAGAACCATTACGAATAAAAATCAACTCGGAAATGAAGACGTTGATTACACGCACGGACCTTCCTAACTAACGGATCTACAATCAGATCTTTGTTGAATACGTAATTAAAATAATAAAAACGTGAGAACATGGAAAAAAATTTGAATCCCAAAATGGGAGGAAAACAACATATTCAGACTTCGAAATGGAAGTCAACCTCCGTTCTCCATTTGGTCGGCGTTGGAAAGAACTTTCTGAAATGAGGTCGTACGCACGAAATGGTCATCGAAGCCGAAAGTTTCAACCAAAATACTACCCCATGCCTGAATGTTCCTTTTAGTCCATTTAATCAACTACGATTAATGTGGAATCCGACGGCTCCACATCAGACGCGCCCGCATCACATAGTGTATTGGAAAACACGCATACAATCATCGTAGCAATCATCGGAGAAGATTCCACGTACACATCTTAGACAGCAAAAAAACCACATGCTAGAAGTCGGGAGGCAATAGCAAAAATGAGCCCAAAGCCGAGTGTCATAGGCCCACGTGTCAAAGAGACGTGTCATATTCTTTGTTGATGCTTCTCTCCACCATTAACAAAGTTTGTGAGAGGGTAATAGAGCACAATTCAAGAGATGAAGACAGTATCTTTGAAGATAGAGATGATTCATACATAAAAGATAAATTTGTTATTTAGGTAATTGTTTTATTTTAAAAATAATGATCGATATTTGTTTTAAGTTATTCTAATATAGGATAAGAGTTTGAACAGGTGGGTGGACATTTCAAGTTTCAACCTCATATAGCAATGCCCAACCCATGCCACTAGACCGAATATTTATTATGAGATTAGTGTGAATGCAGTGTGAACAAAATATTTTCTATTAATTTCGTAGGATATGTATTAATTGCATAGGATTCTTTGAGGTGTATATATAGTTATATACACTATACACTTATACAGTGAATTATGAATGATATAGAAAATCATAAATTTTGATTCTATGAAATTTATCATGGTATCGGAGACAGGTTTTGATACTGTTGGGAGAGATTTCACACTCTTGAATGTATAAAGAAATATAGTAGCGCATTTACTAACACAAATTGGTTTTAGTAAAACGGTAAGCACTTGATCTTAACAGATACTTTCTCCTAAAAAAATACAACAAGTCGGAGCAAGCATGGCAGCAGTGGAGGTGGAGAAGCACCCTGCTGATCGGATTCTTCCGGTTTTGATCAGTCTCGGTTCGGAGTTTGTAACGGACCGATCTCAACCGTTAAGGCACGATTCCTCACCTACTATGGATCGTCCTTGTCAGACCTAGATCCTGGAGGATAGACCTCGGGCCGGACCGTCCAATGACAGCAAAGAGCATGATGGTGACACGACGGTGACATTCCGGCACCAAGACGACGGCAACCCGAGAAACAAGACTCGGTGGGATCTTTGGATCGAAGGTTGTAGAAAGTGTAGCCTTCATAGTCATGAAGGAAATACACACGTACTTTTTCCGCCACCAAAGGGAGCTGATGGCGGTAGTCGAACTGATGGATAGGGGAGAAAACGAGTACCTGTTTGAGCACCTCTCGGCGACCGGCCTAGAAAACAGCATTGACAGGTATGGTGGGTTCAGCCTAACCCACTACTTCGACTCAAACAAGAAAATTGGATCATTCCGGGTTTGCCAAAATTAGATCAACTGGTAAGTTGGGGTTGGATTATTGATACCGGGGTGACACATCACGTGACAGGTGATCTAAACTTATTGGTTAATTATCAATCTATTGCGCATTGACCCATTGGATTTCCAGATGGAAGTTCGTCGGTTGTAACCCATAAGGGAATGGTTATTTTCTCTGAAAATTTGTATCTCAATCATGTTTTATAATCATTGTGTTATGCAGTTTACGTATAAATTATGTGTTATGCAGGACCGTGTGACGAGGACGCTGATTGGACTGGGTAAGCATATAGGAGGACTTTTCTTTTTCTCGGGCATTCCAGATGCTCGGGTTCTCTCTATTGATGATGTAAAGGCAATGGAATTGTGGCACCGGTGATCGGGGCTTCCGTCAAAAAAGGTGTTACGTCAGGTTCCAAATATTATTGTTTCTATAAATTTGAATAAAAATGGGTGAGAAGTTTGTTTTCTGGCAAAATAACCACGTGAATTCTCCCGTAGTGAAAGCCGTCCTAGTCGAATGTTTGAGTTAGTTCATTGTGATTTAGGGGTTTTGTATACGGTACCTTCCACGTGTGGGGGCACGTACTTTCTGACAATTATTGATGATTTTTCTCGTTTTGTTTGTGTTTATCTACTTTTGAGTAAAAAGGAGGTTGAAATAGTATTTTTGGATTTTATGGCTTTGATTGCCCGTCAATTTGAAGTGACAGTTAAGCGTGTCAGAAGCGACAATGGAACCAAATTTGAATGCAAGCACATACATATTTTGAATGTTGCACGGGCTATTCGTTTTGACGGCCATTTACCTCTTATGTTTTTGGGGGAGTGTGTGTTGGATACTGCCTATATCATTAATCGCACTCCTTCTAGTGTCCTTCATTTTAAAACCCCTTATGAGTGTCTGTTTGGAAAACCACCAGATTTATCCATGCTTCGAGTTGTAGGGTGTTTATGTTTTGCTCATGATCACCGTCCCTCTAAACATAATTTTGATAGTCAGAGTCGAAAATGTGTTTTTCTCGGATAACCATTTGCGAAGAAATGATGGACATTATATGACCTGGATACAGATAGAAATATTTTTTTCCCATGATCTTAAGTTCATTGAGCATGTATTCCCATTTGCGACCAACCTTGATTACCGAGACCCCTCACCTTATATTCCTACATAGCCGGATGTTCCCCTACTTTGTGATGAGGAGGTTGATTATTATCCTCCTCATGTGGGACATCCCTCTCCCAAAGATGTACACGTTGAGGGGGGGAATCCACGAGGATGAAGAAATTGTTCATGATGCATCACCACCTCCCCAACCAGCAGTGGAAGAAGTAGAAGAATTAGGGAGGGGACAGTGACAAAAGATTCCTAACTCTCGGTTTATAGACTTTGCTACACATACATCCGCTTCATGTGCATCGTCAAGTACTCTTTATCCCCTTGCACATTATATCAATTATGATTCTTTTTCTGACAAGCATCGCAAGTTTCTCGCAACAATCACTGTATGTAATCCTCCTACCTCGTTTAAAGAGGTAGTTAAACCTAAGGGTTGGCGTAAAGCCACGGATGATGAAGTTTGGGCATTGAAAGATCAGGGAACGTGGGAATTGCAACCCTTACCACCCAGAAAAAGGCATTGGGGAGTAAATGGGTGTATACGGAGAAGTATGATGAACATGGAGTGTTGCAACGGCTGAAATCCCGATTGGTTGCATTTTGGAATCATCAGATTGAAGGGATTGACTATACTGAAACTTTTTCTCCAGTGGCCAAGCTGGTGACTGTGCGTACCTTTATGAGTGTAGCTGCGGCTAAGAATTGGTACATTCATCAAATGGATGTCCATAAATTATGTGTTTATCTTAAATTATGACTCAGCCACTTCTCTCCGATATAAATGAGAACATTGTATCCTTTGGATTCATTCAATAAAACAAACTAGTTCATAGTTGTTTCCAAGTTGCGTGTTTTGATTTTCATTGTCGGATCGGAGCCAGAGATGATGGTTCGAGTGTATTAACGGTGGTTTAACCCGCATCCACTCCTCTTCCGCTCTTAAATAAAGTGTATATCCTTCCATCATTTCGAATGTCACAGCTTGTGCCTAACCAACAGTGGGTGCACAAATTTTTTTTCTTTTATTATGACACTCATCCTTTGCTCTTTATGAGGTGATTATTGAAATCAGCTTTATTCATCTCTGTGGAAATATTACTCGGCGGACTCGGTCGTCGAGGCTTCGACAGGGTGCTCGCGATTGTCGAGCCTCAAGATTTCGTGCATAATATTTTGTACATCTTATTTAATTGTAAAATTAATTGTAAAAGACATATTAATTGTGAGTCATATAAACAATTAATATGTCAAACTCTAGTTTACTTTATGTCATAGACATAACTTTTACTTTTTACTTTTGCATGCTTGCCGCCCACATCTACATACTCAAGTGGCCGCCCAAGCTAGCTAGCTAGTCTCTCTATCTCAATTGTATCTATTTATACATCTTTTTACTCAATGAATAAACTAAGTTTAAGTTTACTCTTGTGTTTATCACATTCTCAAACTCTCTTCATGGTAGCGAGCCTTGCGAGTTCTAAAATCCGCCGCAAAACTCGGTTCTTTTTACGGAAAAATGTCAACATTATCCGAAGTTTCATCTTCTTCGGTAGACTCACATTGCCTCGGCGGACCGGGATAAGCGAACACTCTTCTTTTACAAATCATAAACTTGATGGTAACAACTACTTGCTATGGTCAAGGTCTATGAAAATGTATATCTCCGGCCAAGGCAAGATGGGATATCATGTCCGGTTCCAAACCCGCCCTCGCTCGAAACCGACCCCAAGTTTGAAGCATGGGACACGAGAAAATAACCAAGTCGTGACCATCATCACGAGGTCTATGACAAAAGAGATCGGTGAGAACTTCATGATGTATGACAACTCGCTAAGGAAATGCGGGACAATGCCGAGACCTTTACTCAAAAAAGGACAATACATCTGAAGTCTATGAACTCGAAGCTCAGATTCAAAATTGCAGACAAGGGGATATGTCTGTAACTCAATACTTTAATCAACTATCTAAGGCATGGCAACACCTAGATATGTTGGAAACTCACCCCTGGAATGATGTTAAAGATGCTACACTCTTTAAAGACATTATAGAGAAAAAAAGAGTATTCAAATTCCTTACTGGACTGAATCCTACTCTTGATGATGTCAGAGGTAGAATTCTTGCTACTAAACCTCTTCCAAATCTCAAATCCATGTTTGCGAGGTCAAACATGAGGAAAGCAAGGAGGAAAGTGATGCTTCTTTGAACCCCCTGCCGACAACCCTGCGAAGGTACCGCCCTGCGAAGGTTAATGAGACTTACGGGAAGCCTGCGAGAAAGCCGGAAAGGCGTTCGTGATCACTGCAAACGCACAAATCACACCAAGGACAATTGTTGGAAGCTACATGGCAAACCTACCCCCTCTAAAACCTCAAAACCAACCAGGGAAAGTCAAGGCAAACTTATCAGTGAAGAGGAGAATGACAGTAAGCTGAATGCTCAGTTTGCGGCCTTTAGAGCATTTATTGCTCAGCATCAGGAAGGTAGCTCCCCTACTGAAATGGCCACTCATGCTAAAACAGGTATATTTTACTCACCTCTTAGTAATGAGACTTGGATTGTTGATTCTGGGGCTTCTTCCCATATGACTGGTAATAAAAACCTTATTACCCAATATATGCCATGCAACCAAATTCACGAGAATTAAGGCTAGCGATGGTTCTGTTTCTTATGCAAAAGGTGTTAGGAAGGTTAAACTTACTAATCGGATATATCTACGAGAATGTCTGTTTGTTCCAAAGTTAGATCGTAACCTTATTTACGTCGGTAAACTCACTAAAGATCCGAATTGGATTTGTTGTTTTTAATAAGAATCGGTGTACATTCCGGGATCTTTCTTCTCGAAGTGATTGGGCAAGCTAAACCCCTGCTCGGGACTCGTTTGTGATCAACCCCTCGAAGACAGAAGGCGAAGACGAGAATCCGCCTCGGCGGCCGCACTCAAAACCTAGACAATATCATGTTATGGCATTATAGACTAGGACATCCAAGTTTTGGTTATTTAAAGTCTTTAATCCCCTGAATTGTTTAAAGGATGTAATCTTAATGATCTTCAATGTGATATTTGTCAATTTGCTAAACTCACCAAATCTGTGTATGCTAAGTTACCTCACTTGCCCTCTTCCCCTTTCACCCTAATTCACGGTGATGTATGGGGACCCTCAAGAGTGAAAAGTATAACGGGAAAAAGGTGGTTTGTAACCTTCATTGATGATCATACCGAAACACTTGGCGTTCTTAATGAAAGACAAATCGAAGTTGGACCTATCTTCCAAGAATTTTATCACATGGTCTCCACCCAATTTGATACTAAGATCAAGATCTTAAAGGCGATAATGCTCGGAATACTATGAGTCTAACCTCGGGAACTTCTTGACAAACAGAGGAATTGTTCATATCGGTAGTTGTGTGGAAACACCTCGGCGAGAATGGGGTTCTTTGAAAGAAAGAACAGTATCCATTCGGAAATGGCCAGATCAATCATGTTCACTACACATGTTCCTAAATACATGTGGGGTGAAGCTATATTGGCTTGCTACATATTTAATCAACGAGACTTCCCGGCGAGTGTTAAGTTTCAAAACTCCTCTCCAAACCCCGCCGACCACACACTCCTGCTCTCATCTTATTACCCAATTGCCTCCAAAGATCTTTGGTTGTCTTGTGTTTGTTTATATCCATGCTCAACACGAAGTAAACTTGATCCTAAAGCTCATAAGTGCATTTTCCTTGGATATGCACGGGACGAGAAAGGTTACAAGTGTTACTCTCCTACCGAAAAGAAATTTTACAATTCTATGGATGTGAAATTCTTTGAAAGGACTCCATATTACGACAAACCCTGCGAGCCGATCAACGATGAAAACACGATTGAGATTGAACTAAGTCCGTTCCCTCGGCAAACCATTAACCCCGAGCGGACTCATAATCTTCAACATCCCGCGGATACTCACATTGCGACCCTCGGCAGTCGCCGACCCGAGTCCGCCGACCCGAGCCCGCCGAACCGAGAACCTCGGCAACCTGCGAACCCGAGTCGCCGGACCCCGGCATGCGACTCTCGGCGGTCCCTGCGAAGTAGATGACAGACCTATTGCTCTAAGGAAAGGGAAAAGATCATGCACTGATCATTCTATTCATACTTATTTATCTTATTATCAGTTGTCTCCTGTCTTTGCCATGTTTACACAGGACCTGGACTCTCACTCTATCCCTAGAAATATTCAGGAGGCCCTTCAAAATGATAAGTGGAAGGCTGCTGTTAAAACAGAGATGACTGCTCTCTTGGATAATCATACTTGGGACCTCACAACTCTTCCCAAAGGCAAGAAAACAGTTAGCTGCAGATGGTTATTCACTATCAAATACAATGCTGATGGTAAAATTGACAAGTATAAAGCCAGATTGGTAGCAAGGGGATTCACTCAAACTTATGGCATTGACTATAAGGAAACTTTTGCACCAGTAGCAAAGCTCAACACTGTCAGGGTACTGATTTCCCTAGCTGTCCAACTTGACTGGCCTCTTCACCAATTGGACATAAAAAATGCCTTTCTAAATGGGGACCTCACCGAGGAGGTTTATATGTTGTACCCCCTGGTTTTATCAATCCTCATACTCAAGGCAAGGTGTGCAAGGCGAGAAAATCTCTATATGGCTCGAAGCAATCACCAAGGGCATGGTTTGGAAAACTCACTACCGTGGTTAAAGCTGCTTGGATATCATCAATGCAACTCGATCACACCATGTTTGTCAAGACAACCAACCGAGAGGAGGTCCATTCTAATTGTATATGTGGATGATATCATCATTACCGGAGATGACTGCTTGAGATCGAGAACTTGAAGACTCTACCGGCAAAGGTGTTCCAAGTTAAAGATGCGGGCTACCTCAAGTACTTTCTTGGTATGGAAGTAGCTAGAACCACCAATGGCATTTCGGTCTCCCAAAGGAAGTATGTCCTGGACCTGCGAAGGAAAGCGGCATCTTTGGGATGCAAACTGTTGTATCTCCGGTAGACCCCGATCATACCTGCTTGCATGGTGACATTCTTTCGTCGGGGAAAGAACAATATCAAAGGCTTGTAGGCAAACTCATATACCTTTCTCACACAAGACCCGATATTGCATATGGGGTCGGTCTCGGTCGGTCAATTCATGCATTGCCCTACCGAGCAACATTGGGATGCGGTGAATAGGATGCGAGGTATTTAAAATCCACTCGGCCAAGGCGCACTTCACCAAGTCTACCGATAGATCAATCAAGGTCTACACCGATGCGATTGGGTGGATGTAACATTGACGGGAGGTCTACCACAGGCTATTGCTCATATATATGGGGGAACCTGGTTACTTGGAGGAGCAAGAAACAACCTATCGTGTCAAGAAGCGATCTTGAAGCCGAACTAAGGGCACTTGTACTTGGCATTTGTGAAGCTCTATGGCTAAAAAGTGGTACGGACCGACCTTCAAGCAACCGTATCAGCAACCTATCACACTCTGTTGTGATAATAATTCACCTTATGCATGGCGAGAAGATCCCATCCATCATGATAAAACCAAGCATGTGGACATTGAAAGACACTTTACGAAGGAAAAGATTGATGCCAAGATTATTCAACTCCAAAGTATGTTCCCTCGGCGGATCGAATCGATATTCTTACTAAGGCTATTCCACCTCTTATGTTCGGCGAGACTAAGTAGCAAACTTGGGTCGCATCAACATATACGGCCCGGTTTGAGGGGGGTGTGGAAATATTACTCGGCGGACTCGGTCCGCGAGGCTTCACAGGTGCTCGGCCATTGCCGAGCCTCAGATTTCGTGCATAATATTTTGTACATCTTATTTAATTGTAAAATTAATTGTAAAAGACATATTAATTGTGAGTCATATAAACAATTAATATGTCAAACTCTAGTTTACTTTATGTCATAGACATAACTTTTACTTTTTACTTTTGCATGCTTGCCGCCCACATCTACATACTCAAGTGGCCGCCCAAGCTAGCTAGCTAGTCTCTCTATCTCAATTGTATCTATTTATACATCTTTTTACTCAATGAATAAACTAAGTTGAAGTTTACTCTTGTGTTTATCACATTCTCAAACCCGGAGCGTTTGTGATCAACCCTGTCTCAATTGTATCTATTTATTCATCTCTATAGTGACGCCGGAGCGTTTTGGAAAAACAAGCAAAGAATTGGAAAAAGAGATGAATGCACGAACATAGTTTCAGATTATGCTCTGAGAAGCAAAATATTTGTATATAACTCCAGACTGTCTAAACCAATCCCACAAGACGGGATTTTATAGCCACCCAAAGTCGATACTTTCCAAAAAATAGAAATTTCAGAATAATTATGAATAAAAATCAACTCGGAAATGAAGACATTCATTACACGCACGGATCTTCCTAACCAACGGATCTACAATCATATCTTTGTTCAATACGTCATTAAAATAATAAAAACGTGGAAAAAAATTTGAATCCCAAAATAGGAGGAAAACAACATGTTTAGACTTTGAAATGGAAGTCAACCTCCATTCTCCATTTGGTCGGTGTTGGAAACAGCTTTCTGAAACGAGGTCGTACGCACGAAACGGACATCGAAGCCGAAAGTTACGACCAAAATACTACCCCCATGCCTGAATGTTCCTTTTAGTCCATTTAATCAACTAAGATCAATGTGGAATCCGACCACTCCATATCAGACGCGCCCGCATCACAGAGTGTATTGGAAAACACGCATACAATCATCATAGCAATCACCGGAGAAGATTCCACACATCTTAGACTGCAAAAAAACCACATGCTAGAAGTCGGGATGCAATAGCCAAAATGAGCCCAGAGCCGAGTGTCAAAGAGACGTGTCATATTCTTTGTTGATGTTTCTCTCCACTATTGACAAAGTTTGTGAGAGGGTAATAGGGCACAATTCAAGAGATGAAGATAGTATCTTTGAAGATTGACGATACATGGTTTCACCCTTCCACGTGTCGTCTTCCAGTTGGTCTCCATGATATGAATGAGAATCAAGGTCTGCATGTCGATGTCCAGACTTGGGGACACGACAATCGACTCTGAGCAGTGTAGGGCAAGGGTCCCGGGCTCGACCACCGCAAGTCAGTTACGTCGGTCACGAAAACAGAGTCCGCACCAGCTATGAAGGCCCATTATCGGTGTGATAAATTGGGCAATGGGCAAGGCCCATGAAGGGTAAATATGACAATAGCTAAGACCGACCTAATATTAGGGTTCGGGCATGCATTATCATTATAAATACCACGTTCCAGGAACTACGTAAGGCTTGATTCCTTGACAATTACAGGATACGTAGGCAATCTAAGACAAGTTCTTAGACTCAGCCACAAATCTTAAAACCTACAACTCATTCATAAGGCATTAGGGTTTTGGGTGTTCATCATTAGATTCATTCAGGCCCGGCATAATTAGGTGACATAATTTGCCATCGTCATTGGCGCTAGAAGGAGGGCCTTATACTGTTGAATACACCATGATCACGATGCCTCCCAAGGATAAGATCGCAAAGAATACAACTTACAAAACCGTAGATCAACAGGATTCATAGATCAACGAGCACATGGATCTGGATCCACAAGGAGTGAAGGATCCGGTGCTGGATCATATCCATGAAGATCCCCAGAAGGAGAAGCAAGGTCTTGCTCCGGAAAATCAAGTTATCGTGGATCAATTGGCAGTGGCTGATCGTGAATTAATGTCCAGAATTATAGCGGAGGCGTTCCTGGCACAGAAACATGCAGACGGTGGCAAGAAGGAAGCCACCGACAACGCCAAGCACGTCCACAGGGAAGAGATCGGTGCATCGTCCGGCTCCGTGGAGAAAAAGAGACGTGAGATTCAATAGAAACATCAAAGGATGGATGAGGAGAGCGTTAGGCAGGAACTGGACGTTATTCTGGGCAAAAATCAGGTCTCACTATGGTTGGAATCCCCCTTCACAAAGGAAATTGAAGATTTTCCCAAACCCAAAGGGTTTAAAATACCAAAGATAGAGCCTTATGCTGGCACCACGGATCCAGAAGACCATCTACACAGGTATCTGTCTCAGATGAGGTTGGATGGCACACACGGTGCGATGCGGTGTCGGGCCTTCGAAACATTACTCATCGGTCGAGCCAGAGAGTGGTTCACCAAGCTACGACCAGAATTGATCTTTAGTTTTGCTATGTTAGCTCGCAAATTTCGAGATGCGTTTATTGTAAACAAGAAGTTTCATTTAAGCGCTACACACCTTATGAATATGAAGCAACAAAAAGATGAAACTGTGATTAATTATTTGAAGAGATTCACCCTCGAGGCCATGCAAGTAGTGGATGCAGAAGACCGGCTTTTGATCACGTCATTCGTGGGAGGGCTGCGTAATACAAAGTTTTATATGAAGTTGAGCAGAAATGTCCCTCATACCACGGATGAATGTGTTAATGTGGTGCATAGATGGATCCAAAGAAGGACGCTCGAGGTCCAAATAAGAATCAATCCAAAGGACAGAGCATGGAGAGCAAGCCGACAGTCTGGGATCATATCACGGCACCCGTCTCCGACCGTCTGGGAAAGAAAAGAACCCTACACGACAAATATTTCATCCCCCTCAATAGGTCTCAGTCGGAAGTGTTATCCATTATGATCTCGAAGAAACTAGAAAGGAAACCGAGGCCACTAAAAAGGCCTCGATTGAAGAGAAATCCAAGAAAGTATTGTGAGTTTCATGAGGATATAGGTCATACAACGGAGGATTGTGACGACTTGAAAAGAGACATTTCATCCATATCGCCGGCCTCACATGGACGGAGATGCTTATGCTTATCATATCACGGCTTCCTAAGATGCTAACACAGAGGCTACTATTGCTACGGGAGCTTATTGGTGGAGCAAGAAGAGCGGAGATGGAGATATAGGCTAGCTAAATGCCCTCAAATCCGTGTACGAAACCGTCGGTCTTATACATTGAAGAGGGAAATCCCGCCCACGATCATGCCTCGAATAAGGCAATTCACGAGGAAAGGTCCCACCCACGATCATGCACACACAAAGACAAAGATGACAACCGGGGCACGGCACATTGCTAAGGATAGGCTCTGCTTTGACTATAGAATAGATTAGCGTGACACATGCCATAATCGGACTAAAAAAGAGAATGAATCGAGACGGACGGCAATAGCCGAAATTGTCACTTTATGGAATTGTTTTGCTTTCTATGGATTCCCCGGCAGGGGGAGAGACCCCGATCGGCGACACAAAAATGGTTGAATCGAGTTCTTGAGATTAGATTGGTGCCATCTATGTCTTTCCCGTCGAGGCTCTCACCGGTAGACCACCCCGCCCTATCACATGCCAATAAAAAAAGAACCTAAACCGAAGTGCTTTCTCGGGCTCAGGAATGAGTGGTGAACCAGGAATCGCCCTATGAATATAGCTCCTTCCCTTAGTCATAGTTAGGTTAGGTCCCTGTATTCAAGAAGGTAAGCTGGATGGAGTGGTCGATAGGTCTCAGTGCAACGATCCTAAGGGGCGCAGAGAGTACAAAAGGAAGAATTCTGATCAAGATCGAGATCGAGGTCGTGATGCTCAGAGGCGTAGGGACCGATCACCCCGTCGGGACCAATCACCAGATCGAGAGAGAAACAACAGGTGTGACCCCGATCGAGATAGGTATGACGATAATCGACCCAATAATTACGTTAATACGATCTTTGGGCCAGCTGAGAGTGATAAAGACCGAGCCAGTCGAGAGCCAACTGACAGCTCGAGGGATAAGAAGAGACTGGAATTCACAACAGAAGTCGGGTATAGACCCAAAGATGATATTCCTAAGGATCAGAATCCCGGTGAGGGGCTTGTAATTGAGGCAGTGATCAGTCAAACACGGTATCCAGAGTCTGTGTCGACAACGGCAGTGCCGTAAACATCTTGTACTACTCGGCGTTTAAGGTAATGAAAGTGAAAGATGAGGACATGGCTCCATTGGCATCTCCCTTGTTTGGATTCATAGGACAACTGGTCCACCCCATGGGGTCGATAAGGTTGCTAACAACAGTTGGGGAGGGTGAAAGAGGAAGGACCCTTGAATTGAACTACGTGGTAGTCAAGGCCCTTTCAGCATATAATGTTATTATAGGTCGACCTGCTCTTTTCGACATGCGCGCTATCATCTCCACTGTCCACAATAGCATGAAATTCCCCACCAGGAACGGCTCGAATGAAGTAAGAGGAAACATTGAAGTTGCTAGGAGCTGCAACTCCATCGTCATGGATGGGAAAATGGTTGTGCAGCAAGTCCTGATTGAAGAATTGATTCCAGATGAGGAAGAGGAGAAGATTTGGATTTCAGTTGATCCCGTCGAGGATGTTCGTCTATGGGAAGACGAGAAAGATCAATGTGTGCAAGTCGGAATATGGATCTTGACTAAAGAAAAACGGTCCTTGGTCGAACTACTAATTGAGATCTGAGATGTATTTGCGTGGAAGGATGACGACATGCCGGGACTATCCACAGATATAGCGGTCCACAAACTCGAGATAGAGCAAGCCCGGAAGCCATTTAGACAGAAAAATAGAAGTTTCGCACCTGAACGAAACCAAACTATAGAATAAGAAGTCAGGAAGCTGTTAGCGGCCAAGATAGTGAGGAAGTGCTATACCCCGAATGGCTAGCCAACCTAGTGTTAGTCAAGAAGCCCGACAACAGCTGGCGTATATGCGTGGACTTCACTGATTTGAATAAAGCATGTCCCAAGGACTCGTATCCATTGCCAAAAATCGATAGGTTAGTAGATTCTACTATCGACTTTGAAGTGTTTGGTTTCTTAGATGCGTATAAGGGATACCATCAGATCTTAATGGATCCTCGAGACGCGGAAAAGACGGCTTTCATTATGGAATTTGGCACTTTCTGCTATGTAACCATGCCGTTCGGACTGAAGAACGCTGGGGCTACATATCAGAGAGCAGTCAACAAGATTTTCGCTAAACAGATCGTCAGATGTATGGAAGTGTATGTAGACAACTTGCTCATCAAGAGTAGGTCCATGAAGTAATACTTGGTAGATGCTCGGGAAGTGTTTGAGGTTTTGAGGGAAAAAAAGATGAAATTAAATCTGAAGAAGTGCACCTTTGGGGTCAGGTCGGGGAAGTTTTTGGGATATATGATCTCGAAAGATGGGATTCGAGCGAACCCGGATAAGATCGATACTTTGAAGAACATGCCTTCTCCTCGGAATATAAATGAAGTATAGAGACTCACCGGTCGAATGGCCGACCTCAACAGGTTTTTATCGAGATCCGCCCAGCGAGCTCTACCATTTTTTAAGATTCTTCATAAAGATAGTCCTTTCCAGTCAGAAAGCCTTCAAAGATTTAAAAGCGTATCTATTGGAGTTACCCACCCTCACTTCACCTCGGGAAGGCGAAAAATCGTTGGACTACCTGGCAGTATGTGAAGATGCAGTGAGTGCGGTTCTGATTCGGGAAGAGGTCCAAGGCCAAGTGCCAATTTATTTTGTTAGTAAAGCATTGCATGGACCCAAGATCCGATACTCACCAGCAGAAAAACTAGCATTGTGTTTGGTGCATGCCTCGAGAAAACTGAGGCCTTATTTCCAAGCCCATCCCATTACGGTGGTCACTGACCAACCGATGAAACAGATCTTAGCGAAGCCCGACACGTCGGGTGGACTAGCAAAGTGGGTGTTGGAGAAGGCGGAGTACGTCATCGAGTTCGTGCCTTGGACTGCGGTTAAGGCCTAGGCCTTAGGAGATTTTTTAGTTGAAGGGATTTCCATCCAACTTGAGCAAGAGAAGCAAACCACAGAAGAACAGTGGACACTCCAAGTCGATGGAGCGTCAAGCAAAGAGGGGGCAGGAGTCGGACTCCTTCTGATTAGCCTGAAAGGCGATGAATTCCCCTACGCCCTCCGATTCAACTTCAAAGCGATAAACAACGAGCGGAATATAAGGCTATGATCACATGTCTGAGTTGGGAGTCGAGAATCTACCAGTTTACAACGACTCACAGTTATTGGTAAATCATATCAGGGGGGAGTATGAAGCCAAGGAAGAACCCATGAAAAATTACTTAACAGTGGTACAAGGCCTCATACCAAAGTTCAAGTCAGTTCAGATCGAGCAGGTCCCCCGAAGTCTGAACAAGAGAGCCGATGCATTATCTAAACTGGCCTCGACTTCGTCTCGAACAAGAAAGTTCTTGTCGAACTATTGACCGACAGAAGCTATGAGGAATCAGAAATGCAGCCGATTACTCAACAGGCAACATGGATGGATCCAATTGCCCTTTACCTTAAAGACAGAATCCTACCATCCGACAAGGTACAAGCATGAAAAATCCGACTTCGGTCAGCACGGTATGTGTTCTTCGATTCCATCCTTTATCGGAAATATTTTGTAGCGCCATGGTTAAGATGTGCATCAGAAGAAGAAGGTGAATATCTTCTTGAAGAAATTCACAGAGGAGCTTGTGGGAATCATTGCGGAGCTGGGATGCTTGCTCGAAAGTGCAATCTAGCTGGATACTTTTGGCCGTTGATACAACAAGATACGAACAGCCTGGTTCAGAGGTGTAGGACTTGTCAAATCCATGACAATATCACCCATCAACAAGCCCAAGAAATGAACGTCATCTCATCAGCCTGGCCTTTCGATCAGTGGGACGTCGACATAGTCGGACCACAACCCCGAGCTCCGGTCAACAATAGAAATGTGGTAGTCGCAGTGGACTACTTCACGAAATGGGTCGAAGCCAAGGCTTTGACCGATATCAGAGCTTCGACCATTAAAAAATTCTTGTGGGTCGATATTTTATGCAGGTATGGAATTCCCAGGGCTCTGATCTCAGATAATGGCACTCAGTTCGAAGACAAAAAGGTTAGAGAATGGTGCAACGGATATCGTATCAGTCAGCACTTCACCTCGGTAGCCCACCCGCAAGCGAACGGTCAAGTTGAGCAAACAAATCGACAAATCAAGCTAGGGTTGAAGAAGAGCCTAGAAGCCGAAGGTCAAGATTAGGCAGCAAACCTTTCGAGCATCTTATGGTCGTATAGGACAGCTCCAAACTCTTCGACAGGAGAAACATCATTCTCTCTTGTCTACAGATGCGTTGCGGTAATTCCTACAGAGATTGGTCGTCCCTCTTCTCGAGTGCTAGCCTTAATGTCGAAGCCAATGCTCCTGACCTTCGACACGAGAAAGATAACATTGAGGAGCGACGAGAAATAGCTTCAGCTCGAATGGCGAGATACAAACAGAAGATCTCGCAGTATTACAACTCAAGGGTCAAATACAAATACTTCAAAGTCGGAGATTTTGTCCTTAGGAAAAAGGAGGCAAGTCGCCAAGAAGCGACTGGAAAGTTGGACCCGAATTGGGAAGGTCCGTATCAGATCTTGAAGGTCCACCCCAAAGGATCCCTACCAAATCGGGCGATTAGATGGAACCATTGTTCCACGACAGTGGCACGCCAATAATCTGAGGAAGTATTACGTTTAATTAAACTTTATGTCGATTCGTTCTTGTTTTTACCTTTTTATGCTTTGTAATAAGTCTATTTGACAATTTCATGAATGTTCCATTAAACATGTCGTTTCCCGAGATGCTTTTATGTTTGTTAGGATCTACAGCTTTAACATCATAAGTCTAATGCGATACAACATGTCAAAGGCAATGCAATCGACAACGAGAAGGGAAAATCCGCAAGTCGGACCCCTCAATACAGCCTAAAGCAAAATGAGCCTACAAGGCAAAAAATGCTAAGGCAAAGGGAGAGTTCGCAAAGTTGGACCAAACGCCCATAAAATCGACCAGCCAAACGCAAAATGAGCCTAATGGGCAAAAAATACTAATGCAGAGGGACGGTTCGCAAAGTCAGACCAAGCGCCCAGAGCATCGACCTGCTCATAGCAAAACTAGTCCAAGCGACAAAAAATGCAAAGGCAAATAGGTCGATCTCAACTAGTCTAGACTCGCAAGTGCAATAAGAACCAGAGGTTCATAATACACATGGGGGGGGCAACACGACATCGATAAAGCAAACAGCAATCAGGGCCAGAGGCCCGACAAGTGAAGAGCTAAAAGACATCGAGACATAAAAGATAAGTAATAAAAACAAGAGACAAATACCACAAAATCGAAGCAAAATAAGGGCAAGTCGACAAGACCAGCCAAAACAAAGTATGATCAGAAACATTATACAGGCCAAAGTCAAGTTATACAAATTCAAGTTCAAAAAGTCGAATCCAAATTCGACAAAAGTAAAATACAAAGAACAATAATTATGAAGCAGCATTGGGAGTCGGGTCAGTGATCAAAAGGGTCGGCTCGGTATCAGGGGTGTCGGCGGCTGGGGTAGATGTCGAAGGACCATACTTTTTGGCAAGAGATTCCCTTCGTTGGAACTCCTCGCTGTATTGGTCATATAACCTCTCTACCTCGGTCTCATAAAACTGTGCCGCAGCAAGTTTAGACACATCAAACTCAGGATAGACATCTAAAGCGTGATTCACCGCCAGAGTGTAACCGCCCATCACGGCCATGCGCATTATCACGGTCAAGTCCTCGTCGAGCTCTTTCGACTTGCGATACTCGAGGATTGCCTCTTTCTTGGCCTCTTTGACTTTGGAAGGAATCCTCTCCAATTCGACCTTTAGCGCATCCCTCTCTCCTCGAGTCTACTCAACTTCGGCCAAAGAAGCGTAGTGCACTTTCTGCATCTTCTCGAACTCGACCGCCAGGTCGGAATACTTTTATCCAAGACCTGCCAGTCGTCTCGTGTCCTTGTGAGATCATTGGCAGATTGAGATAGCTCCTTCTTCAACCTCTTTATCTTAGCGTATGCCTTTATCACATGAGTCTCCAATTGGGACTCCAATCCGGCAATGGCAGCACTCTTTTTGGAACCATCATCGAGCATTTTCCGGATTTTCTTCTTCTAGTCTTTCTCTGCCTCGACCGGCATGGCCAATCTCTTAGCAGCCTCCTTGCCGAGATGGTGTGTCTGTAGGGGAAAAGAGATACATCCTTCAGCAGAAATAAGGGATAGGCGTAGATAAAAAGAAGAAAAAGGAAGCAACTTACCAGGAGACACAACTTCCGAAGTGCGGAAGAAAGAACTTTGTTTTCCATGGTTGCACTCTCATCGGTAGCTAGGTTCATATCGACCTCGACTTCAGCAGATGTTTCACCGACTTTGGCCTTCTTAGCCTGTCTCTGCTGATCCCTCACCAGGTTGGGTAGGGTGGTTCTCTTCCTGGGTTCTGCCGCCGTTTCTTCATTTCCACCGACGGCTGTTGTTATATCAACCATGGCCTCGTCATCTTCATTTCGTAACGAGCCATAGCAGACAAGTAAGCCACCAGTAGGCTGAGATTGGGTGGGGGAGCGAGCTGGGATGGCCAATTCGGCACCAGCAGGAGCAGTCTCAATTTGGACAAGGCTCCCTTCTCTAGTAGTGGGAGTGGTCCTCTGCTCGACAACCTTTTCAGAAGAGGCCGTCTGACCCTCGAGCAGCGGTGTGAGCTTGCCCGTCGGCTTGGGGACTTGAGTGGGGTCGGTGATGATTGAGAACTCTCCTACTGCAGGAAGAAAAGATAAAGTTAGTATCAACAATAATATAAAGAGGTACAGACCTCGAAAAAGGAAAACATAAATAAGTACACAGAGAAACATCCTACAATTCTCTTGATCTTTGGCGTGAAGATTCGCATAAGGCATCGGCCCCGCTTCTTCCAGATTGGCCAGGCCATAGAGAAGGCTCAGATCTCGGGTGGCCACCTCAAAACCAAAGCCGTCCATTATACGGGCCTCTTGAGGGACTGGACCCTTATCCAGATTATCTATCATTTTGCCCATCGACCTCCACTGCCCGATGTAGGGGTTATCTATGCCGTGATGTAGGAAGAAGAATCGAGGCTTCCCGTCCCCGTGTGATGAAGGCCCTCGGGACACAAACTCATGTCGATTTGTCTTTCGTTGGAAAGTGTACCACAGTTTGTCCGGCATGTTTCTCATCTTGTAGTAGTAGCGGAAGAGAGGGATCGAGAAGCAGACCCCGGCCACTCGACATGCCAATACAAACCCCATCAGAATCCTAATAGCATTAAGGCCTAATTGAGAAACACTTATCTCATAATGGTGTAGAATTTCTACGACGGCGGGGCATAGTGGGAATCTCAATCCACTGGAAAGTTAGGCTTCGTGGACTGAGCAAAACCCTTTCGGGGGCTCATCGGTGTATTGATGTTGGCCGGAAGGGATTCGGATTTCAAACTGAGGGCGAGCAAGACCAAAATTTTGATGGATTTTATCAATGTCATCAGAAGAAAGGGCAATGAGACAATCTTTAGGACCCTTTCCATCCATCCTAGTCGCTAGTTTCTTGGGTTCCCTAAGGACATGAGGGTATGAACCTATGGGTTCACCGGAAAGTGGCTGGAAAGGAAGATCGAATGGGTAGATGGTGAAGTGAAGTTTGGGTTATGTCTGTGGTGATTCACTACCCCTATCTGATTATGTAGCACTACTAGACATGAGTAAATGCAAAAGGAAGAGGTAGAAACAAGAAGGATGCTTACTTGGTATTTGGAGAGCGTGCAACGAAAATGGTGAAGTAACCTCTTATCTTGCTCTTTCTCTCCTCTTTTATGCTTGATAAATTCTGAGATGATTTGAAAGGACGTGTTTGAGGGATTTATAACCCCTACAAATCATGAAAATCGAGGTAACGGCGTTACTGTTAACGAAAAAGGATGCTTCGTTCCTTGTGCTGAAGAGACGGCGTTAGTGCGCCATGATGTCACGCCACGATGCTATAATCGGTTAGGGTTGTAGGTGGAAGGCTTTTTCCCGCCCAAACGATGACCAAACTCGAAGACAATTCAAACGGCAGATTTGATCTCGGACAATGGGGGTCGCCTCTCTCAAGTATGGGGGCTTATGACGATACAGGGTTTCACCCCTCCATGTGTCGTCTTCCAGTTGGTCTCCATGATATGAATGAGAATCAAGGTCTGCATGTTGATGTCCAGACTCGAGGACATGAAAATCGACTCTGAGTAGTGTAGGACAAGGGTCCCGGGCTCGACCACCGCAAGTCGGTTACGTCGGTCTCGAGAACAGAGTCCGCACCAGCTACAAAGGCCCATTATCGGTGTGATAACTTGGGCAAAGGGCAAGGCCCATGAAGGGTAATATGACAATAGCTAGGACCGACCTAATATTAGTGTTAAGGCGTGCATTATCATTATAAATACCACATTCCAGGAACTACGTAAGGCTTCATTCCTGGACAATTACAAGATACGTAGGCAATCTAAGACAAGTTCTTAGACTCAGCTTCAAATCTTAAAATCTACAACTCGTTCATAAGGCATTAGGGTTTTGGGTGTTTATCGTTAGATTCATTTAGGCCCGGCTTAATTAGGTGACATAATTTGCCATCATCAAAGATAGAGATGATTCATACATAAAAGATAAATTTGTTATTTAGGTTATTGTTTTATTTTAAAAATAATGACCGATATTTGTTTTAAGTTATTCTAATATAGGATAAGAGTTTGAACATGTGAGTGGACATTTCAACCTCTTATTGCAATGTCCAACCCATGCCACTAGACCGAATATTTATTACGAGATTAGTGTGAATGCAGTGTGAACAAAAAAATTTCTATTAATTACGTAGGATTCGTATTAATTGCATAGGATTCTTTGAGGTGTATATATACACTATACTGTGAATTATGAATGATATAGAAAATCATAAATTTTGACCCTATGAAATTTATCATGGTATCGGAGACAGGTTTTGATACTATTGGGAGAGATTCTCACACTCTTGAATGTATAAAGAAATAAAGTAGCGCATTTACTAACACAAATTGGTTTTAGTAAGCGCTTGATCTTAACAGATACTTTCTCCTAAAAAAATACAACAAGTCAGAGCAAGCATGGTAGCATTGGAGGTGGAGAAGCACCCTGCTGATCGGATTCTTCCGGTTTTGATCAGTCTCGGTTGGAGTTTGTAACGGACCGATCTCAAACTTTAAGGCACGATTCCTCACCTACTTTGGATCGTCCTTGTCAGACCTGGATCCAGGAGGATAGACCTTGGGCCGGACCGGCCAATGACAGCAAAGAGCAGGATGGTGACACGATGGTGACATTCCGGCACCAAGACGACGGCAACCCATGAAACAAGACTCAGTGGGATGCTGGATCGGAAGGTTGTAGCAGTGTAGCCTTCATAGTCATGAACACACGTACTTTTTCCTCCACCAAAAGGAGTGAACGGTAATAGTCGAACTGATGGACAGGGGAGAAAATGAGTACCTGTTTCAGCACCCTCTCCGCGACCGGCCTAGAAAACAGCATTGACAGGTAAGGTTCAACCTAACCCACTACTTCGACTCAAACAAGAAAATTGGATCATTCCGGGTTTGCCAAAATTAGATCAACTGGTAAGTTGGGGTTGGATTATTGATACCGGGGTGACACATCACGGGACAGGTGATCTAAACTTATTGGTTAATTATCAATCTATTGCGCATTGACCCATTGGATTGCTAGATGGAAGTTCTTCGGTTGTAACCCATAAGGGAACGGTTATTTTGTCTGAAAATTTGTATCTCAATCATGTTTTATAATCATTGTGTTATGCAGTTTATGTATAAATTATGTGTTATGTAGGACCGTGTGACGAGGACGCTGATTGGACTGGATAAGCATATAGGAGGACTTTTCTTTTTCTCGGGCATTCCAAATGCTCGGGTTCTCGCTATTGATGATGTAAAGGCAATGGAATTGTGGCGCCAGTGATCGGGGCTTCCCTCAAAAAAGGTCTTACGTCAGGTTCCAAATATTATTGTTTCTATAAATTTGAATAAAAATGGGTGAGAAGTTTGTTTTCTGGCAAAACAACCACGTGAATTCTCCCTTAGTGAAAGCCGTCCTAGTCGAATGTTTGAGTTAGTTCATTGTGATTTATAGGTTCTGTATACGGTACCTTCCACGTGTGGGGGCACGTACTTTCTAACAATTATTGATGATTTTTCTCGTTTTGTTTGTGTTTATCTACTTTTGAGTAAAAAGGAGGTTGAAATAGTATTTTTGTATTTTATGGCTTTGCTTGCCCGTCAATTTGAAGTGATAGTTAAGCGCGTCAAAAGCGACAATGGAACCAAATTTAAATCTTTACTTCCCTATTTAGAAAACATGGAATAATTTTTAAAACCTCGTGTGTCGGAACAACCCAGCAAAATGGACGGGTTGAATGCAAGCACATACATATTTTGAATGTTGCACGGGCTATTCGTTTTGACAGCCATTTACCTCTTAAGTTTCGGGGGGAGTGTGTGTTGGATACTGCCTATATCATTAATCGCACTCCTTCTTGTGTCCTTCATTTTAAAACCCCTTATGAGTGTCTGTTTGGAAAACCACTAGATTTGTCCATGCTTTGAGTTGTAGGGTGTCTATGTTTTGCACATGATCACCGTCCCTCTAAACATAATTTTGATAGTCAGAGTCGAAAATGTGTTTTTCTCGGATAACCATTTGTGAAGAAATGATGGACATTATATGACCTGGATACATATTGAAATATTTGTTTCCCATGATGTTAAGTTCATTGAGCATGTATTCCCATTTGCCACCAACTTTGATTACCGAGACCCCTCACCTTATATTCCTACATAGCCGGATGTTCCCCTACTCCTGTGGGACATCCCTCTCCCAAAGATGTACACGTTGGGGGGGGAGGGAATCCAGGAGGATGAAGAAATTGTTCATGATGCATCACCACCTCCCCAACCAACAGTGGAAGAAGTAGAAGAATTGGGGAGGGGACAGAAACAAAAGATTCCTAACTCTCGGTTTATAGACTTTTCTACACATACTCTCGTGGGAAAGATAGTCCAACTGCATGCTCATCCGCTTCATGTGCATCCTCAAGTACTCTTTATCCCCTTGCACATTATATCAATTATGATTCTTTTTCTGACAAGCATCGCAAGTTTCTCGCAACAATCACTGTATGTAATCCTCCTACCTCGTTTAAAGAGGTAGTTAAACCTAAGGGTTGGCGTAAACCCACGGATGATGAAGTTTGGGCATTGAAAGATTAGGGAACGTGGGAATTGCAACCCTTACCACCCGGAAAAGGCATTGGGGAGTAAATAGGTGTATACGGAGAAGTATGATGAACATGGAGTGTTGCAACGGCTGAAATCCCGATTGGTTGCATTTGGGAATCATCAGATTGAAGGGATTGACTATACCGAAAGTTTTTCTCCGGTGGCCAAGCTGGTGACTGTGCGTACCTTTATGAGTGTAGCTGCGGCTAAGAATTGGTACATTCATCAAATGGATGTCCATAATGCTTTCTTGCATGGGGATTTGTAGGAGGAGATATATGCAGATTCCCTCGGGGTTTGAGAAATAGGATTCGAACATGGTATGTCAAATACGGAAGTCTCTTTATGGTTTGAAACATGCACCGCATTGTTGGTTCGCCAAGCTTGCTTCCGCTCTCAAGGAATACGGATTTCGTCAATCCTATTCGGACTATTTTCTTTTTTGCCTACGTCACGGTGAGATTGAGCTCTATGTCCTTGTGTATGTTGATGACATGATCGTGGCCGACACTGATAAAGTAGCTCTTGGTATTTTTAAACAATATTTGGGGTATTGTTTTAAAATGAAAGATGTGGGACTCCTTAAATACTTCTTTGGCTCAGAAGTTGCCCACAACAAATAGGGGATATTCTTGAGTCAACGCAAATACACACTTGATATTCTTAATGAGACAGGCATGTTGGGTGCCAAGCCTACGGACTTTCCTATCGAGCAGAATCACAAAGTGTGTATTTGCGTTGAGACAGGCATGTTGGGTGCCAAGCATGCCGGTTCTTAATGAGACATGCATGTTGGGTGCCAAGCCTACGGACTTTTCTGTGATAGTCAGTCATCGTTGTATATTTTTCAAAATCCTATTTTTCATAAACGCACGAAGCATATTGAGGGTGATTGTCATTTCGTGCGTGATGCCATCACTGATGGTTTAATCATTCCATCATATGTTCCCACGAAGGTTCAATTGGCGGATATTTTTACCAAAGTTTCGGGCAAGCAGTGCTTCGAGTTTCTTTTGCGCAAGTTGAACATTTGTGACATTCACACTCCACCTTGAAGAGGGGTATTACGAGATTAGTGTGAATGGACAATTTGAACAAAATATTTTCTATTAATTGCGTAGGATTCGTTTTAATTATGTAGGATTATATATATACACTATACTGTGAATTATGAATGATATAGAAAATCACAAATTTTGACCCTATGAAATCTATATTTATATTTCAGAGCATTTTACCCAATTAGGTCAATTGACCCGCTCCGCAACCCGGAAAAAAAAAACTATATTTATATTTATCCATTTATTGTTCTAATCAAAAAAAAATCTACATTTATTGTTCAAATTTGTGATGCAAAAACGCCTTCGCCTTACTCTTCTCTCTCATAATCCCCATACTGTACAAAAACCCCATCACCGACTGCGAGTGCGGATGCCCGGCTGCAGAAGCAGCCTCGATATCAGCCTCAGCCTCAGCCATAGCCCGAGCATCTCCTCTACTGGTAGCACCAACCATCTTTGTCACGACTTCTCTGCCCATGTTCTCCCTTTTGCCTTGCATTTTCCCCAATACATCCAACCCACTCAAAAGAAAAAACCCTCATCCCACGATTCATCTCATCATACGTCTCAACCCAAATTGTTCAATTTTTTCTTCTTTGAAGGGGAATTGATCTACTACATCCGTTTCTTTTTTTTGGCCAACAAAAATGTTCATCTTCTTCCTGCGAAATTCTTCCACCCAAATTGCTCAATTTTTTTTTTGCTTTGAAGGGGAATTGATCTACAACATCCGAAAATCTCTGAAGGGGTTGAAATTGATTCTTCACCGCATAAAAGGTAATTTCTTTTCTTTCAAATGATTTCATCCGAAAATCTCTGAAGGAGTTGAAAAGTGGGTTCTTGCAATTTCTGCTAATGTTTTCTTGCAATTTCTGCGAATTTTGTAATCTGCTATTGTTTTTTTTTGGCTATTCTATGTGTGAACGAATTTGTAATTGATTTGTAGTGTAAAAACATTTGGGCTATGAAAGTTTGCTTGATTAGTGATTACCCGAAAGTTGCACTGCTTGAGACTGCTTCCAAGGATTTTCAATACTTTCTCACCATGTTTGTTTTTCTTTTCTCCTTTTTCTTACTACATAGTTTTCTCACTAATCTTCTCCATTTTCACTTTGAATCTCTTTACATATGGCTAAAGATCGAATAGCAGCTTTGGCCATCCAAAAAAGAGTAATCTCCTTTACTATTCCATTCAAGGTAAATGTTATGATTATAGCCAAGTTATATGAAACAATTTCAATGTGGGTGTGGATTGTTGAATCGATTGTGGTTGATTTGGTGAGTATTTTTCGTATTTTCAATCATGCACTTTGATAATCTCCCCTCCACAGCTTATGCGTTTAACTAATCCGGTATTATTTGTACTTTTTATTTTTATCATTTTTTTCTTCAATTATCTTTCCTTTAACTGATTGATGGCTGTATTAGAAAAGGAAAAGAATAAATGACTTTAAGCTCCATTGGGAAATTGCCGGTAAGTATGTGCATTTCTTTTCCTTTTTGGATTGTTGCAAGAAAAGGAGGAAGACGACCATTGACTTTATGCATCTGCAGGTCCATTTTTTTCTATGATAATATAACCACACAGGATCGATGGGTCTACTTCATATTTCATCTCCAGGTTGGGAAATTGCCAGTATGTGCTATTGTTGTTTAATTTCGTCGTTCAATTATTTCCCTTGGTGCTGAGATATTCCTTCTTCTACAGGCTTCTACACTGCATGAGATCTACATCAATAAGCTTAACAAATGATGAGAAGTATGAATGTTTGTTGTTGATAAGTTTTGATTGCATATGTAAATGTTCTAATTATTAACCAGAGTAAGCTATTTGATTTTAATAAACTAACTTCATTCAACAATCTGCAATTTCACAGATGGAAAGGATCTACAATCTGCAACATTCGTTCTCTGATATTTCTGAGTTACATGGAGAATATGGTTGTGCAGGCCGAGCGCTACGAAGAAATGATTGAATTCTCTCGATATGGCGATGTCCTACGTCGAGGAATTGACAACATAAGATTCAAATCTCATATTTTTTTCTTTTTAATTATGTGGATTTTCGTTTAGATCTACTGTGATATGTTGTGCTGGGGTACTTTTTGCAATCTACATTTATCTCTTTATGTTTGGCCTTCTAATTTTTTAAAATTGTTTTAGCTAGGGTTATTTTCCAGAAAGGTGTGGTAGCCGGCATCAAACCGGTGAAGAAGCGAAAGGCCAATAAGGAGCCGCACAAGAAGTGGCTAGATCTCTGCAAGTATTTCCTTCACTTTTTTCTTTTTATTTCACGTGATTTCTTTGGAATTTAGCATTTCACCTGCTGATGGTAGCTTTTGGCATTTTTATTTGATATTAACATATAAGTACAAAGAATTTTACTTTGTTCTCAATTTGTATTCACCCCTGTTTTATCAAATCATTTGCAGCAGAAAAAAGAAGCACAAATAAGTTAAATAACGTTATTGCTAAATACATTAAACCTATATTTGAGCTTTTCTTTCTAATATTTGGAAACTCTTCAAGTTGAAAATTACCACTGATCAGTGAAGTGTGTTTGTTGTTTATATAATGCGTGTTCCATAAACTCTTTTTTTTTTCAACACGGATGTGCAGACATCACAAAGATATATTTCTTCTTCTGCATTTTCTTCAATAGACAATGAATCCCTTCAGGCCGAATCGAGTTCGTAGTGGTTATAATTTCTTTTTCTCAAATACTTATATTAGGTTGAAGCTTTTTTATCACGGTCAAATGACAACTCTTACAATAAGGTAATTTTTTGTCAGAGGATCTTTGCATCCTTAACTGCTATTCATTTGATTGTTTAAGACCCTTTCAATTGTGCTAATTTTCTCATTTCAAGGTTGCATGAATAGGTTGTTGGTTCCCTGAAAACCACCAATCTGAAGGAATGATTTATAGACATATTTTTCATTATGGTTATATTTGTGTGCATTTATATGTGTTTAGGTTCTCAGTTCATTCTGTATTCCTTAATGATAAGTTGGAGTTTTGGTATTCAGTAAAACAAATGGTGTTATTATAACGGGACAAATCAACCATGTTTTAACTTATGGTATGATCTCTACTCACATTCACATGTCCTTATTTTTTCACATGTCCTTATTGATAATGGCATTTTAATTGCACATTCACATGTCCTTATTTTTTTTTCCAACTTTCATGTCCATGATGCACGGGTTTTCGGCTATAATGATTTTATGCATATACTACTCTCTATGAGAAATAGGAGTACAATGTGTATATTAATTCACTGTGAATTTCAAATTGGAGAAACCATTATTATATAGCTGCAATCATATTCACTAAATACACAATTTAAAATTTTAAAAAGTTCCCGTGCATTGCATAACATATTATTTTTCATAACATATTATTTTTCTTCGATGTTTACTTTTTAAATTTAACGTTCTTCATGCATCGCACGAGTTTCCTACTATAAATTTTTCAAGGCTAACGTGCATATACACATATCAATTTTTCAATACTAACGTTCTCCGTGCATCGCACGGGTTTCCTACTAGTTTTTCAATATTCTAGAGCATATTCCTTCGTTATTTGCCGGAAGGGTGAAAATGTATCGATTTTATTTGTGGAATGCTCAAACGGTTGCTTAAAATTATTTAGGGACAAGTTTATTAAATAAAAAGAAAATTAAAGGCCCAAATATATATAGTAATACTAGTTTAAATGCCTTCGATTTCTTTTCTCCATGTTTTTAAAATATATAGTTAATCTTGAAGAGATTATTCGAGTTAAAGTGAAAAATATTTTGAGAATAAGTACTTTTTTCTATTCAATCATATTATATAGGGAGAATGAGGGACAATGACATAAATATTTCATCAATTGAGTAGAAGGACAGTCTTTTGAAACTTTCGCATAAAGGACAAAACTATTTATCCACTGTCGAAATTTACTTGTGTTCGAAATTCACTGTTTAAATTCACTGCCGAAATTCACTGCCGAAATTCACTAATTTTCAAAATTCATTGTCGAAAGTTACTGATTTTCAGGATTCACTATCGAAATTCACTGATTTCAGGATTCACTGGGGAGATTCACTGATTTTCAGAATTCACTGTTTGTCCTTCTCGCTATAAAAATTATGCAGTTGTCCTTCTCCCTATAAAAAATATATAGCTGTCCTGTTACTTAAAAATATTCCGGACTGTGTCCTTATCCCTTCCCATATTATATAATCGGTGAATAAAGTCGATCGACTCATAATCCATGTATGCTCGAAAATTAAATACATCTAAGCTAATATCTTTTAGGAGAATTATTTTTTTATACGAATACTGAAGTTAAGACTGCAAATATTATTAGAATAAAAGTATTTCATAAACGATATTGATATTTAATTAGATATTCGGATCAGTGAATCATTTTAAACTTCTAATAAATCGGTTGATGCTTCATTATTATGTCGGAAAACTGCAAAAATAATCCTGTAAGTTGGCCTCCTACGCGTTTTAGTCCTAGTTTTACTAGGATGAAAAAAAAAAAATCATCCTGTAACTGGGTTTTAAAAAAAATAAAAAAAATGCTCCATGCCGGAATTCGTTGACCGGGCACCGAAATTACAAAAAAATTGGTATGTGGCTGTCGCGTGGCTGACACGTTGGCTCCTATGTGTCTTTTGGGGACCCATTTTCACCACATTGACCAAAAAAAAAGAAAGAAAAAAAAAAAGAAAGAATTTCATCCCTCCAAATCCCGGTACATTTCTTTGCATCAGAAGCAGCAGCGTTTGGCTTATTAGCCGCATGCTTTGCCTTCTTCATAAAAGCTTTCATCCTCGCTATAACTCCCAGCAGAGACGCACATTCCTCACTGTGTATTAATAGACCTTCTTAAAGTGGCCACATATTCTTCTTTCGTCATGTTTTGCATTATTTCTGACAAGAAAAGTTTAAAAAAAGAATTACATTTCAATCAATCAAAAGCTATTACATACTGACAAAAGATCTAATCTGCTGAAATTTGATTGTATGTAGTACTGGAAAAAGAAAAAGAAAAAATAAACTATAACATCGTTAATTAGACAATGCATAAAAAGAAAAAACAAAATCAATGGAAGATTACCAGCAAGACGCCGGATAAATGATATGTCATGATCGACGATCTCTATTTCTAACTGGCACCTTTCCACAAGAATTTTTAACATCAAAGACATGGTAGTTGTATTCTATATAAAATCTAAGGCAGAACGATGACACTCTTCTATTTATAAGCCTCTTGCCTACAGTTCTCAAAGGACATGGTAACGGCACAAATTTATCAGCGGCGGAAGAGATTTGTGAAAGCAAAGAAAAAGGATTAGGGTTGAAGAGGTGAGTGGACATTTTTACCCTGTCTAGCAAAGTCCAGCTCATGTAACTAGATGGAATATTCTAAAGCACATTCCTTTGAAAATCGCCGAAAGGGCCAAAATATACTGTTTTTTATTCATGGAAGGGATAAAATGCACACTTTTAATTATTAG
Organism: Gentiana straminea; assembly: GCA_036785695.1. Classification (NCBI taxonomy): domain Eukaryota; kingdom Viridiplantae; phylum Streptophyta; class Magnoliopsida; order Gentianales; family Gentianaceae; genus Gentiana; species Gentiana straminea. The sequence continues at coordinate 1,882,433 of JAVUPR010000298.1, forward strand.
AGAGATTTGGAGAGAAGGACAAAAATATTTAATCTTGCATAAAGATAAAACTATTTTTTTAAATGCTGGCCCATTTTTTTTTATAAAAAAAACAACTCAATTTCTCTCTCTTCCATCTTTTTGAAACACTTATACTATATGTTTTAAAATATAAGTCATTTTAAGAGTTTTCACACTGATTAATGAAGTGGTTGAATGTCATTAATTTGATGGCTAATGTCTAAAATACCTTTTGATTATCATTAAAGCAATAGTTGTTAAATAATAAAAAGTTGTTGTATTAATAATAAATTAGGGGTAAGATAGAGAAACGAGCGATAAATGCTGTCTTGATAATATAGGCTTACTTATATTGTGGGACAAATCAAAAAGTGTGTGATGTCTTATATATTGGGACGGAGGTAGTATCTTTCAATCTAACTTAAAATTTGAAAATTCTTTCACTAAATTTTTTACTTTTCATTCTCTTTATTTTGAGACCACATTCACCATATTCCGACGTAATTTCCGAAAATCCGATGTCGAAATACACTATGATTTGAAATTCACTGTCGATATTCACTATTTTTCGGGATTCAACGAGGATATTCACTGAGTGAATTCGACAGTGAATGTCACGAAAAGTGATTCAATGATATTGAACCAAATCTCAAAACGAAAATAATGAAAAAAAAATAAAAAAATTCCGTGAAATTTTCATCGTGTTTGGAGATCTGGATCAAAAGATATGAGTGTTTGAAAATGGAGAAAGAAAAAGAAAAAAAGAAAAAAAAAAGTTGATGTAGCGAACATCAACAACGTGTGTCAGCGCAAATTAATTTCTTTTTCTTTTTGTTTAGTCATTTAGACTATAAAAATTATAGAAATTGTCATTCAAACTATAAAAATATTTAGTTGTCTTGTTACTTAAATATAAATAATATTGTGCCCTTATACCTAATTCTCTATAATTATCAGGGGACGGGTATATGAAAAGAATGAAAAAGTTAAGAAGCCAATATTTTTTTTTTCTAATAGATGCCAATTATATTAAACATTGTACTAGTTTAATTTCCTTCGAATTATTTTTCCTATATTTTTGACATATGTAGTTAATACTAGCCGGAAATGTAATATCCCGATTTTTGAAAGAGGGTAATTCGGTCTTTTAGCAAAAATCAGAATATTATGTTATTTAATTAATGGAATTAAAGAAAAGGAAGGAAATTAAAAGAGTTATTACATTTAAGGGTTTAATTTATTGCTGGGATTATAAAAGGAAAACTAATCCTAAATTAACCTAGTTGTTGTTTCACGTATAAAAAAAACTGGGAGGCACAAGTTGTGAAAGAAAAAGAGAGAAGGAGCTTTCGAATCTCTAGGCTAATCCGTTGATAAAAAACGCAGACATCTCAAGAGCGAAAGGATCACCGCGAGACGAGGATCGTTTTGATATCAACAATCCCTAAATCCGTCAACGTAAGTTTTCCCCTTGTCGTTCTTGATACTAGGGTTTGTTCATCATCGATGTTAAGCTGCATTTTTCTGAGTATAAACATCGTAATGATCATTTTTGGATTGATCGCTTATAGGTTTGAAGTTAAAGGTTTAACCTTTTCAAGGTTTTGGTAGCGTGGATCGTAGTAGCTCGCAAATTAAGGTAACGTGGTGTTCTTATCGTATGACTAAGGTGTCGTAAGGTTATAGAGCAATTTGTATGTTATTTTCGTTGTCTGTAATCTGTTTATGTTGGAAATAATATTTATGTTGGAATAATATTTGTGTTTTGTTGGAAAAACTACAACATTTTTCATAAATCTAATACTATATGGAAAGAAGAAAAAAAATGTAAAACAGTGTTGCAACCTCCACATTTGTACACAGATTTCTGGCAATTCTGGAAGAACCAATCGGCATTTCGGACACCGTACTAAACGAACCTTGGTATTCATCTTCTCACAAGTCATACCATATATCCTATGTAGCAAATCTTGTCCAAATCCAGGATAAAAGAAAAGGAAAATTAAAAAATAAAAAAAAAAGAAAAAAAGAAAAAAAAAACTGTATGCTACTCATTTCTTATGTGAAAATCTTTCATAAAAAATGCACATATTAGAGAAAATCATTCATAAACTATGACTTATATCAAAGAAAATCATTCATAAACTAATAATTGAGATTACTGATGAACAATCCCAATACAATCAATTTGCAGAGGAGGTTTATTTGGGTTTTTTTTTTTATGATTATTATGTATATTGTACATTGTATTATATTATTAATATTCAAGTATATAAAATTATGTGAGACTGTTCTGTTTGGAAAAAAATATAGGGCCAATTATTTAAAAGGACTTATTTTCAACTTATTAGGGGTAATAGGACACTCCGAAATCTTATTTAGTTATAAGGACATTCTAATTTTAAGAATAGATCCAAAAGACGTCAGAGCTCTGTCTTCATATTAACATTAGCTTAAACAATTAATTAGCCCAACTAATTTAATAGTCCACTAAACAATTAATTCACATATCGTTTTAATTAAATTCTAATAAGAACTAAATTAATATTATTAGGATTCGACGTCCGAGAATAACTATGCTATATTAGAGGCACGTCGGGGACCATGGACTAATAATCACCAGCTCCGATAAATCAAATAAATAATTATCTTACGAACAGAATAATTATATTCGATAAATCAATCACAGGAATATGCCACCATAATCCCGTGACTGCACTCCTCCGATTATGAGATTATATTTATCTCCTCACGAGAATGATAATAAGTGTCCATTAATATAATCATTACATATGGATTAATCCTCCATAGACTGTTCATTCTAAATCGGGATGTTACCGTTAACCCTTTTTAGAACCTCTTATCCTTATTTACCATTAACCCCCTAGTGATCAATTAAGTCATACAACTCACTGGTAGCTAATCACTGTAATATGAACTCGTACGATCGGTCAGTTTCTAGGATTAACAAATAAGGGAACTGTCTTTCTACTTCCATAAATGGAAGGAATGGATTCCGTATCTGTGAAAACACAGACTACTCACTCAATCCAGTACAATGCCAAGATGGGGTAATTCAGATCACAGACTCAATGTAATCCTTAACCGTCAAGTCAAACCTCATACTGATTCAAATAGTTGAATGTGATCACCTCATAATTAAGATATATCCATAAATATGATCATCGATTGATTCGATAAGACTTCTCGATTACGGAATTATATCGTGAACTCTAATCAAATCGGTCCAGCCCTATATGATATATCTATCGCATATAAATGCCCCACTAGGTTTCTCTTAACCGAAAGTCCGGATAAGACAATCACACCTATTGTGTTCTGGGCGCATTAATAGCATGTTAAAGGAGAGACCCGATACTCTCGATTAACTTCACTACGGGCTAATTGTATTTTAAGTACATCTTCACTAACTCAATCCTCCCGTGTATATCCCATACACTGAGTTAAGTGATTACATAAACGATATACTTTAGGGTTTTCTGTAGTGTAAATACTATTTTCACATCGGTGAATATGAGAATAATAAATATGAATAATAATATCATTTCATTTATTAAATAAAACAATTACAAAATTGTCTTTCGGGCATTACACCTAACAAACATGTCGTACTTATATCTTGAAAATAGTCATATCGCCGTGTACAAACGATATGTTTTTTTTATGAAATGAATTTATTTTAAAAAATTTATAATATTTCATGTAAACGTCTACAAAATTGTTTTGGCATGATACAAAGATCATGTAGGCAACACGTCATGGCCTTATATTTTGAAAATAGTCATACATTTGCTACATATATTCACACATTAAAAGGTGATACAATTGAGTCCTCCAAAATGGAACAATTTAACTCAAACTCTTCTTCTAAAATAAAATATAAAAAAAAAATATATTAAAAAAAAAACCTTTTCTGGGCTGGGCCTGCCATGAACAGTAAAAAAAAAAAAAAAAAAAAAAAAAAAAACTGGGCTGGGCTTCTAGGCCGAAGAACAGTAAAATGACACACCAATTAAAAAAACACTTGTCACAAACCAACAACTTTTCCCTAAGATCGTGTAGGCAACATGTCGTTGACTTATATCTTGAAAATAGTCATATCGTCGTGTACAAACAATATGTTTTTTTATGAAATGAATTTATTTTAAAAAATTTATAATATTTCATGTAAACGTCAACAAAATTGTTTTGGCATGATACAAAGATCATGTAGGCAACAAGTCATGACCTTATATTTTGAAAATAGTAAAAGGTGATACAATTGAGTCCTCCATTCACACATTAAAAGGTGATACAATTGAGTCCTCCAAAATGGAACAATTTAACTCAAACCCTTCTTCTAAAATAAAATATAAAATAAATAAATAAATACTTTTTTCGAAATTTGGGCCGCCATGAACGATAAAAAAAAAAAAAAAAAAAACTGGGTAAATTTAGCACGGCCGAAGAACAGTAAAATGACACACCAATTAAAAAAAACACTTGTCACAAACCAACAACTTTTCCCTAAGATCGTGTAGGCAACATGTCGTTGACTTATATCTTGAAAATAGTCATATCTTCGTGTACAAACAATATGTTTCTATGAAATGAATTTATTTTAAAAAATTTATAATATTTAATGTAAACGTCAACAAAATTGTTTTGGCATGATACAAAGATCGTGTCGGCAACTAGTCGTGGTCTTATATTTTGAAAATAGTCATACATTTGCTACATATATTCACACATTAAAAGGTGATACAATTGAGTCCTCCAAAATGAAACAATTTAACTCAAACCCTTCTTCTAAAAAAAATAAAAAATAAAAAAAAAAAAAACTTTTTCGAAATTTGGGCTTGCCATGAACGATTAAAAAAAAAAAACTAGGTTGAGAGCACATGCTTGCCGGTGAACAGTAAAATGACACACCAATTAAAAAAAAACACTTGTCACAAAACAACAACTTTTCCCTTCTTATTAGTATAGGAAGAGAAGATATGGAAAGAACAAAAAAATGTAACATGAAAAACAATGAATTTACCTTGAAGAACAGTGTTGCAACCTCCACATTTGTACACAGATTTCTAGCAATTCTGGAAGAACCAATCGGCATTTCGGACACCGTACTAAACGAACCTTGGTATTCATACATCTTCTCACAAGTCATACCATATATCCTATGTAGCAAATCTTGTCCAAATCCAGGAGAAAAGAAAAGGAAAAAAAAAAACAAAACAAAAACTGTATGCTACTCATTTCTTATGTGAAAATCATTCATAAAAAATGCACATATTAGAGAAAATCATTCATAAAATATGATTTATATCAAAGAAAATCTTTCATAAACTAATAATTGAGATTACTGATGAACAATCCCAATACAATCAATTTGCAGAGGAGGTTTATTTGGGTAATTTTTTATGATTATTATGTATATTGTATTATATTATTAATATTCAAGTATATAAAATCATGTGAGACTGTTCTGTTTGGAAAAAAAAATATATTCTGTGACAACGCATCTATTACACTTTTTAGATGAGCTTCCATATTTGAATTTAGTTAGGTTAGTTTATTGTCACCGCCAAGTTTATAATATAACCTCAATAAAACATTAAGCATTTGTGTTTTTTTCAATATACGAGTTGGGAAATTATATGTATTAATATTCGTATTATTTGTATTTTTGTAGAAACTGTGTATTATTTGTATTTTGAAATTGTGTTATCATCGACAAAGGCATGTTATGATGTTTAAAGAGTTATCCGAAAATTGGCCTACGATAATATATTTTTACTTTAGAATTGGGGGACCATAGGAAGTTGGGGCCCGAAAGCCCATGCCAGGGCCAGCTTAGATAGTTAATTTATGTTTAGCTAGTATTCTCCTTAAGTGTGTTTCCTTTGAATAAGGTCTATGTGTTTTCCGGTTAATTTCAAAAGAATATGTTTTAGAATATTCCGTCTAGCGACACGGGTTTCACATTGCTTTAGGGTAAGAATGTTCACTCGCCTTTATATATAACCTACATTCTTTTACCTCTCTTTCCCGATTTTCTTCATCTCTTCCGCCGCAGATAAAATTGTGCCGTTACCATGTCACTTTAGATTTTAGGGCAAGACGCCTAGAAATATAGAATTTCATTCCTCCTGAGATTTTATAAGGAAAATAACAACAATGCATTCTGATTTTAAAATTTTGCAGAAAAGATTCGGGGTTACAACTAGAGATCATTGATCATGTCATATCATTTATCCAGGGCCTTCGTGTATAGGTAAACTTCAATTGTTTTTCTTTTTTTCCTTGTATGCATTTTACTAGTTTTTATCAAGTTTATTTCGAAAATTGATAATTTTGGTCCTTGATTGTTTAGGAAACTTCTTGTTCTTGTGTTGCATCTGTTGGAATTTTTTTAATCACACTTACGAAACCAATTAAATTGATAATTAAAAAAATGTAGAATTTTTTCTGCAGATGTGTGGAAAAATTTGAAATTTATCACAAATTTATGGCACAGATTTTTGAAGATCCCCTCGTTTTGTCCAGCAACTTTCATCGTAAATGACGGTCCACTGGAAAAAAAAATTAAAGTTTAAATATTATTTTATGGAATCTTGCATATTCATGTATTGAGTTTTGACACTGTAGCTTTGCCGGTATCATTTTTCAAGTAAATAAAATTACAGACAGAAATGTTGTAGTTACAATACAATTGTCAAGATAAATTGATACACCACTTTTTTCAACATTATTTATAGTATGACCCATAGTAATGAATAGATCCAAATAATGATAAATGGTGTAAAAATGTGGAGTTAATTTATTGCGACCATTTTGTCATGAACCAACGATAAACTAGCAACGCGGTATCCCAATGTCTTTTACTGAGGATGAAGAGCACTTATTTCTTCTTTACAATGAGCACAATCACTTCAATTTCTAGATATTGAATCATTTTCACTTTGTTTCAAGGTTTTCTTCCCTTCGAGATCATGATTAATTAAGAAGATATATACTCTTGCTGCTTCCAGCTCAATCATTAACAAGAATGATGCTCGTGTGCAAGGAATGGTAGTCTTTGATCACACGTTCTTGCGGAACCATTTTGAGTTGTCCCGCGGCCATCTCTTGTCTGGTCTGAAGCTCTTTAGAGGAGGCGATTGTTTGAATAATCGAAGTTGGTTATTTTCCATGGATCGCTAATAACAACTTATGAAGAACTCCAATCCACGATCGTGTCCACTGTGGAATTTAATTACGAAACGGGTCATGATGCCGGGTGGTGTTCCAGCTAATTCAATGTGCGATCTTGAGTTTAATCAAGGTTTCAATTCAGCTAATTTAATGCTTGTGGGAACATCATATGGACAAAAGCGATATGATATGGCGATAGGATAAAAAAAAAATATGGCGGCCTTTTAAGTATTTTTAAGTATAAGATTGATGTTAAAAGAAAAAATTGAGATGATATACTGAATAGATATAGTTGTGTTTAAAAATAAAATATTGTTTTGTTTTTAAATTTATATGTGTTTATCTTAAATTATGACTCAGCCACTTCTCTCCAATATAAATGAGAACATTGTATCATTTGGATTCATTCAATAAAACAAACTAGTTCATAGTTGTTTCAAAGTTGCGTGTTTTGATTTTCGTTGTCGGATCGTATTGTAAAATAAACCAAATACTTTTCATTCAATTGTAATGTGGTTACACCGAGATATATATAGTTGATAAATGTATTTATTTTCACTACTTATGTACATACTAAGAAGCTGATAATTCCTTTTACTAATAGCTTTACAAGTTCACATGTGATTATATGAATTATTGAGACATCTTGGCCTTCAAAGAACTCCATTTTTTCATCATTTACTTCCTTCAAAAATTTGTTATTCCTTATCTTCCTTCTTTTTAATTTACAATTTTATCAAATTTCTGCTACGATTTTCGATTGCTAATTTTTCCTCTATGGGGCGATTGGGAGAATAAAGTTGGGATGGTGAAAACCTAACAAGTGATGTTGACAGGATTGCAAACTGTTGCAATGTGGTACAATATGTAATTGATAAGTTATTGTTTTCATTTACTATTTATGTGTCCATCGTAATCTTTCTTTCTCACATCAAGTGATTTTCCATCATAATGTTTTGCTTTTTGCATCATGTTGCGGAAGTCCACTGACAAAGCGGACGTATTTTCTTGGAAGTTATATGACATCCACGTTGATGCAAGCTTCTTTCTTCGAGCCAAAATTTATTATTTTCTTATTCACGTATCTGAAGGGATGTCCTACCATATGCTATTTGAGTGGGGTTGCTGAACAAATATTTTTTTATCATGAATTGTCCTATTTGTTAACCTAGGATTCCCTCACTGATAATTGCTTATTTCTTTGCCTCCTCTAATTGAGTTTTGGAGTAATTATGATAACTAGGAAGATGATAGATTTATTCGACGTTTTATATCGTTTTTAAGCATTACACAATTATCATTGTATATTTCGAAGCTTTTTTTATTCATATTCATCGTATCCCTCACATGAATCATGTTATATTGAAGCCTTTGTTTCCTCTTCATTTTGTTCCTCATGCTTATTTTTTAGTAGTGTTGTTGTCATTTTGTAGGTTCTGCTGATGTTGGGCACTTTAGTGATGTTGTGATCAAATAAATCATGCGAGATAAAATGAGAATATTAGTTTTTCAGCATCGATTTAAGATTACAACGATGATTGAAAAATGCCTGCGCGATGGGTTGGTAAATGGAACTTTCAACCGCTAAACTTGCAGCAATATTATATATATATATTGAGGGTAATGCAACAATATTTTTGACACCAATGAGAGTTGAACCTTTTTGTTGATGGTTACGGAGGTTGTAACTCTATGTCGTGTACATTAAAACATCACGAAACAACATTTTCATAAAACTTTTGTCATTTTCAGTGGAATTTTATCATTTTTCTTTAATACTCATTTTCATATTTTACGTTATCCCGTGCATTGCACGGGTTTTATACTAGTAAGGGTATAAGGGACTTGCGTCCTCGCCAGGACGGCCAAGACTGTTCCTGGATCGTCCCTACCAGAGGTAACTAGAGGTCATCCTTACACCGTCTTCTTGTACGGTACAGTGCATAGTTCTGTCTGATAGTCGGCTCTGAATATCATTCTGTAACACCTCCAGATCCCGGGCCTGGTAGCGCTAAATGAGTCATAAATGTCCGGTCAACTGCTTAGACCGCCGTCCTCGCTTGGTCTAAAAGGGCTAACCCGAGTTGACAATACCTTTATCTCTCACACTTATATTGTGATGAGCATTCTACTACATTTCCAATGTGGGACATTACAAATTGACCGGAAATTAGATGTGTTTTGAAATAGTGAAGTTTTTTAAGATATGGAACCTAAATTGATAAATCAGAACCAAAATTGATATCATTCTAAGATTATGAGATTAGTTTTGATAAATTAGAATCGTATGAGACCAAAATTAATACCATCCTAAAGTTATTAGACAAATTTTACAATTTTTGATTATTTATGTGTGACTTAATACTTCTTTCTTTAATAAGACTAAAAGAAAAATAACAATTGCAGCCGGTGTGGAAGCAAGGGGATGGTCAGGTGAGCAAATGATAAGTGAGAAACTGGAAGTTTGTGAGAATCATTCTTGCGAAGATGATGCACCGAAACCATGCTCACCAGACAGATGCTCTGTAATTATTCTTCTGTCAGTGAGAAAGTTGACTGTGACGTTTTTAATACACGAGGAAAAATTATTATGTACGCGATAAAATGGCGGGGTGGTATATGTTTTTACACTCCATCTTTTATGGTGTACAGTGAAATAGACACATCTCATCCCTCCATTTTGATATCACCCATCAACAAGGGCGGAGGTATGTTAAGACTTAGGGGGGCTCAGCCCACCCGAAAAAAAAATTATTACACTAATAAATGTATGTAGTCCTGTTCGATGCATAAAATATTTTTAATCCAGCCCACCTGACGAATTCGATATAGTTCATTAGTCCACCCGAAGTGAAAATCCTGTCTCCGCCCTTGCCCATCAATCACCCATCAAAATTGACTTTCATATCAATAAATCTTATAACCATATGGCGAAAATATATACAAGATTCGTTCTAGACCATATTTTGTGTTTTTCTCCGACCATCTCCTATATATATATATATATATATATATATATATATATATATATATTGCAAGTTACTTACATTTTATATAGGAAGACAGGGTAAAAACAATATAATAAACCCTAAAAAGGGGAAATATCAGCTAAAAAAAGGGGGGAAATAGACAATCGACTATTTTTCATGGATATTTAATTTCCCATTACAAAGTACAACAGTAAGTCGTTATATTTTAAAAATTAAAAAAAATGCACATATTAAGAAAATCATTCATAAACTAATTAATAATTGAGAAAATCAAAGAAAATCATGGGTTTTCAAAGAAAATCATGCCAACAATTACTGCCCAAATATCTACGTGATTCATATGTTTGCCCAAATATCAAAGAGAAGAAAGAGGTACTAAAAATATGACTTTTAACATTTATAATTTGGTCGTAATAGTTTTATGACGCACAATTCGGTCCCTATACTCTTAATATTTATGTATATCCTCTATACCCGTATCGTATATTTTTTGTTGGTGATTTAAGTATAATCATAAGCCGTTGAGGTAATCGGGGTTTAGTACAAGGATGGATATACTCGTAAAACTTAATTATAAGTTTGGAGGTGCGGAGTGCACGCTTATATAAGTGTATATGAGTATACGGATGGAAAATAAGCAAGTATAGTTCGAGAAAATCACTTAAAGGACCGGAAAACCGGTTAAAGGACCAAAAAACAGGTTTTGGTGAAACGAGTGACGAGCGCCCGCACGTGGAACTTCGACATGCCTAAAAGTTGAACGAGAAAGATTGGCGGATTGCGATGATCACGAGTGGCCACGGGCGCCCGCCGTGGCCCGAAAACCGATTTTTAGGTACCTCTTGGTCTTTTTAAGTGGTTATAACCAAGTGATACCTTTTCACTTAGGTTGTGACCTAAAAATACGAACTTGTAACTTATTTCTCGCAATCCAAGTACCATAAAAGGTCTTTTTACATTGTTGAACAAACAGATAACAATTGTATGCATCCTTGATCAAGTCAAAAACATCTAAACACTTCAGAGTAATCTTTTGATCTATTTTGTCCTAGACAAAAGGCAAGGCTCTCAGTCTGTATCTCACTTAAATTATTCGTGATACTCCGGACAAGTTAGGGGTCGAATAAATTTAAGAAGGACAGCTATATACGCGTGACTGCGAGGATCCGTTCTTCATAAAATTTGCAGGTTTTCAAAGCATTGGTGATCAATCAAGACCCTAAAAAACTACAACATTCTTCTTAAATTTATTGTTTTGATCACAATGGTGAATGCAAAGGACATGATGATGAATTTCGGGAAACTTGACAAGTTCGAAGGAGTTGATTTCAGGAGATATATGGCAAAGGAAGATGCACTTCCTTTTGACGGCACTAAAAGTGGTTAATGTTTTGAGTACTGACATACCGGAGATCGATGATGATGCACCTTTGGAGGAAATACGAAGGAGAAACAAGTGGGAAAACGATGACTACATATGTCGTGGTCATATCTTGAATGGTATGTGTGATTCGTTATTTGATATTTATCAACATCTTGCATCTGCGAAAGAACTTTGGAATGCACTAGAAACCAAGTATTTGAATGAAGATGCATCTGCTAAAAAGTTTCTAGTCGGTAATTTCATGAAGTACATGATGGTAGACACATGGTCTGTAATGGAACAATTTAACGAACTTCTGCGCATACTAGTACAATTTGCACAGCATAAGATGGAAATTTGTGAGGCCATTTCAGTGTCTAGTATCATTGATAAGTTACCACCATCATGGAAAGATTTTAAGCATTTGTTAAAGCACAAAAGGAAGAACTCTCCTTGGTTGAACTTGGTAGCCATCTGCGCATTGAGGAATCCCCCAGGGCGTAGGAGGGGGTTAAAACCAAGGGCGAGGAAATTGATGAATCCACTTCCATTCATGTGATGGAGGCTGGGGAGAGTTCTAAAACTAACAAAGGGAAATACCATGGCAAGAAAAAGAAAAAGTCAAATGACAAAGAATCCGGAAAAAGGCCAAAAGGGGCCTGTTGGATTTGTGGTAAGACAGGACACTACAAGGCTGATTGCCGAGTTTGAAAGAATGGTAAAGGCAAGGGTCCAAAGACCAAGGACCACCACATCATCAAGGTCAGAATGTTAATTATGGTGTTAATTCGGTTATGAATTATGTGCCATTTATTTCTGAAGCTTTTTATATGCAGGATGATGATGTTACGTGGTGGATCGACTCGGGAGCAACAAGACATGTATGCAAAGATCGACGCTGGTTTGAAGACTTTGAACCAGTGAACGATGGATCTATCTTAAAGATGGGAAACGAGTCGAAGGCTGTCATTTGTGGCTTTGGAACAATTACTTTAAATTTTAGTTCTGGGAAATCTGTAAAACTATTTAATGTTTTATTTGTGCCATGCATTCGGAAAAACCTTGTTTCGGGTGCTTTTTTGTGTAAATCGGGCTACAAACAAGTTTATGAGTCCGATAGGTTTATTTTGTCTAAACATGGTATTTTTGTTGGTTTTGGCTATTTGTGTAATGACATTTTTAGGCTTAATGTTGTTAATAATAAAGTTAATCAAGTTATGCATTTTTCTGATGTTAATATTTCAAAGTTGTGGCATGCACGATTAGGACACGTACATTACAAACGTATGCATGTTATGTGTAAGAATGCTTTGATTCCCCCTTTTTATATCAATATGGATAAATGTACTACTTGTATGCTTACTAAGATTGTAAGACAACCTTTTCATGGTGTTGAAAGGTCATCTACAATTTTGGAACTTATCCATAGTGATTTGTGTGATCTTTATGCCACACCTTCTTTGGGAAATAAGAAATATGTTGTTACTTTTATAGATGATCATACTCGCTTTTGTTATGTATATTTACTTAATACAAAAGACGAAGCATTTGATAAGTTTAAAGTTTATAAAAGTGAAGTTGAATTGCAATTAAATTCATGTATCAAACGTTTTCGTACCGATAGAGGTGGAGAATACTATGATCCAACCTACTTCGGGTCGTGTGGTATTATACACGAGGTTACTGCACCGTATACGCCACAACAAAATGGCATTGCGGAGAGGAAGAACCGTACTTTAAAAGAGATGGTAAATTCCATGTTATCCTACTCGGGATTGAGCAGTGGATTTTGGGGTGAGGCCATGTTAACGGCATGTTATCTACTAAACAGAATTCCTAATAAAAGGAATTCTGCTACCCCGTATAAACTTTGGTTCAAAAAGAAACCAAACTTGAATTACTTAAAAGTTTGGGGCTGCAGGGCGGTTGTTAGACTTCCCGATCCTAAAATTAAAACTTCAGGAGAAAGAGGCATCGATTGCATTTTCATTGGATATGCAAGTCATTCAAAGGCTTATAGGTTTTATGTTATCGAACCTAGTGATCCCGTGGCTGCATATTCGGTTATAGAATCACGAGATGCTATCTTTGATGAGAATAGATTTACATCTATTCCTAGACCAAAGTCTATTGCTCCTACGATAGTTGGAGTGGAGAATATGGAGAATAATGATTCTCAAGTTGAGTCTTCAGAACTTCGAAGAAGTAAGAGGGCTAGAATAACAAAAACATTTCCACCAGATTTTGTTACTTACTTGGTGGAAGGTTCGAGAAATGAAGTTGGATATCAATACTCATATTGCTACAATATTGAGGATGATCCAAGAACATTTTCTGAGGCGATGGGATCACAGGATGTATCATTTTGGAAAGAAGCCATCAATGATGAGATGGATTCCATAATGGGTAATAATACGTGGATTCTTACGGATTTACCACGTGGTTGCAAACCATTAGGTTGCAAATGGATTTTCAAAAGAAAAATGAGAGTCGACGGTACTGTTGACCGATATAAAGCCCGGTTAGTTATACAAGGCTTTAGGCAAAATGAAGGTATCGATTATTTCGATACTTATGCTCCCGTTGCTTGAATCTCCTCAATCAGGTTATTAATTGCCTTAGCCGCAATTCATAACTTGGTGATCCATCAAATGGATGTTAAAACAGCGTTTCTAAATGGAGATTTGGATGAGGAAATATACATGAAGCAACCGGAAGGATATGCCCGGTAACGAGCATAAGGTATGTAAACTTGTAAAATCAATGTATGGACTTAAACAAGCTCCTAAACAATGGCATCAAAGTTTGATGAGGTTGTCTTGGCTAGTGGATTTAAACTCAATCAGTCGGACAAGCGCATTTATAGTAGATTTGATGAAACCGGTAACGGTGTGATAATCTGTCTATATGTCGATGACATGTTGATTTTTGGTACGAACCAAAATCATGTTGATAAGTGTAAAGAACTCTTATCTTCTAGATTCTCTATGAAAGACATGGGGGAGGCAGATGTAATTCGGGTATTAAAATCAAGAGGAATCGGGAGGATTTTCACTAACACGGTCTCATTATATTGAGAAAGTGTTGAAAAAGTTTAATTGTGAAAATTGTACTCCGGCAAATTCTCCCATGGAGCCTCGAGAAGCTTGGACCTAATAATGGTGAAACAGTGAATCAACTTGAATATTCACGAGTCATTGGCTGTTTGATGTATGCAATGACTAGTACACGACCGGATATTGCATATGCGGTTGGAAAACTAAGTCGATATACGAGTAACCCAGGTAATTGTCACTGGAGAGCGGTTGTTCGTGTATTGAGATATCTAAAGTCTACCAAAGATTTTGGTTTGACTTATGTTGCATATCCTTCGGTGATTGAAGGATATTCGGATGCTAGTTGGATATCTAATGTAGAAGATCATTCTTCTACAAGTGGATGAGTGTTTGTTTTAGGTGGAGGCTCCATTTCTTGGGCTTCTAAGAAACAAACATGTATATCTAGCTCGACTATGGAGTCGGAGTTTATTGCCTTGGCAGCAGCCGGTAAAGAGGCAGAATGGCTTAGGAATTTGATTCATGAAATTCCTTTATGGCCTAAACCAATATCACCAATATCTATCCATTGTGATAGCTCATCTACACTGTCTAAAGCATATAGTCATGTGTATAATGGTAAGTCACGACACTTAGGCGTTAGACATAGCGCGGTACGTGAGTTGATCTCTCACGGGGTGATATCGGTTGTGTATGTGAGATCTCAAAGAAATTTGGCTGATCATTTGACGAAAGGATTGGCTAAGGACTTGTTACAAAAGTCGGTAGTCGGGATGGGACTACAACCTGTATAAGTTTCTGAATATGGGACGCCCAATTTCCCTTTGGTACAATGCCTTAGGCTAAATTCAATGTGGTAAGCCTGTTTTTTGGAAACTTGAGCACATGTATTAATCCCGAAGGTATGTGCTGTTTACCTGTGAGATTAGGTTGAAGTGTTATCTTCTTAGTGAATCTTATAAAAGTGCTAATGCAGGTGCACGGTAAACTTAAGATTCACCTATATGAGTATGAAGTATGGCCGCTTCAAGGAAAGTTGGGTTGGCTTTCTAAATTCTCAAGAATGGATATGGACACAAGGCCGGTTTTCAAAGAATGGTGTCAAGTATAATACTTTGAAGTAGTTTCAATTCATGTGTATTGTTATGTACATGTATTCAAAATGTGTAAAGGGGTTCAATGCATAGTCACACCCCAATACTCGAATATTTGCGTGTAATAATACTAGATGGAAATTCAATCTTCGTGACATTTTCATTGAATCATGAGTTGGTTTGTTTTATGACTGTTTTGTTTTACTAAACCAAGGATTACACTTAAATGGGGGAGGAATGTTGGTGATTTAAGTATAATCACAAGCCGTTGAGGTAATCGGGGTTTAGTACAAGGATGGATATACTTGTAACACTTAATTATAAGTTTGGGGGTGCGGAGTGCACGCTTATATAAGTGTATATGAGTATACGGATGGAAAATAAGCAAGTATAGTTCGAGAAAATCACTTAAAGGATTTGGAAAACCGGTTAAAGGACCAAAAATCAGGTTTTGGTGAAACAGAGTGACAGGCGCCCGCCTGTGGAACTTCAGCATGCCTAAAAGTTGAATAGAAAGTTTGGCGGATTTCGATGATCACGGGTGGCCACAGCGCCCGCCCGTGGCCCGAAAACCGATTTTTAGGTACCTCTTGGTCTTTTTAAGTGGTTATAACCAAGTGATACCTTTTCACTTAGGTTGTGACCTAAAAATACGAATTTGTAACTTATTTCTCTGCAATCCAAGTACCATAAAAGGTCTTTTTACATTGTTGAACAAACAGATAACAATTGTATGCATCCTTGATCAAGTCAAAAACATCTAAACACTTCAGAGTAATCTTTTGATCTATTTTGTCCTAGACAAAAGGCAAGGCTCTCAGTCTGTATCTCACTTAAATTATTCGTGATACTCCGGACAAGTTAGGGGTCGAATAAATTTAAGAAGGACAACTATATACGCGTGACTGCGAGGATCCGTTCTTCATAAAATTTGCAGGTTTTCAAAGCATTGGTGATCAATCAAGACCCTCGAAAACTACAACATTTTTCATAAATCTAATACTATATGGAAAGAAGAAAAAAAATGTAAAACAGTGTTGCAACCTCCACATTTGTACACAGATTTCTGGCAATTCTGGAAGAACCAATCGGCATTTCGGACACCGTACTAAACGAACCTTGGTATTCATCTTCTCACAAGTCATACCATATATCCTATGTAGCAAATCTTGTCCAAATCCAGGATAAAAGAAAAGGAAAAAAAAAAAAACAAAACAAAAACTGTATGCTACTCATTTCTTATGTGAAAATCATTCATAAAAAGGTTAAAGGTTGTAAATGACTGTTTTTTATCTAAAATGAGGAAAAAGGACAAGAAAAAAAGATAGTGGTCGAGAAGGACAAAAACGCGCATGTTACTACATGTGTTACTACATGTTGCTACAACCAAATGTAGTAACATGCGTGTTTTTATCCTTCTCAACCATAATTTTTTTTTCTTGTCCTTTTTTCCCATTTTGTATCTTATTTTGTCCTTCTGGCCTCTGGCCCCTTCATAAAAAATGCACATATTAGAGAAAATCATTCATAAACTATGATTTATATCAAAGAAAATCATTCATAAACTAATTATTGAGATTACTGATGAACAATCCCAATACAATCAATTTGCAGAGGAGGTTTATTTGGGTATTTTTTTTATGATTATTATGTATATTGTATATTGTATTATATTATTAATATTCAAGTATATAAAATTATGTGAGACTGTTCCGTTTGGAAAAAAAATATAGGGCCAATTATTTAAAAGGAATGATTTTCAACTTATTAAGGGTAATAGGACACTCCGAAATCTTATTTAGTTATAAGGACATTCTAATTTTAAGAATAGATCCAAAAGACGTCAGAGCTCTGTCTTCATATTAACATTAGCTTAAACAGCATCTCGCCCCGTAGATCTTCAATACTATTATTAATAGAAACTTGAGATGAGGTCAACAATAGTCCAAGATCCAAACTTTAACACCAAATAAATTGAAAACCATATAAGCCAAAATGTGCCCACAATTTCACACAGAAAACAAATCACGGAACCCCTCCCAATCTGAATCTACAACGAAACATAGGACTCTCGGATTCAAAAAGCACAGACCTTTTTATGCAGCAAGTAAAAATGTACCAAAAAGAAATCCTAGAACGAACAAAATGAACGGGAAAAACGAGCGAGAAAGATGGTGAAAAAGGATAAAAACCTTGATCATATCGATGGGGTGGATGACACGGGTAGCAAGCATACCGAAGCACCGCCGTTAACAAAAGGCTTGACAGTAGGCCACACATCAACAGAGGCTTTAGGCTTATCCTCTCCCATTTCTTTCTCTCTCTGTTTCTTCTTCTACCAAATATTTACAAGAGAAGAAAAAGGAGAAGAAACAAAAAGAAGTCTACAACAAGCTGGCTGAGGGCTTCGTTCAATATTACGTGGTAGCGGAATTTCCTAGATTCAAAATAAAGAAGAAATTTTAGGGTCCAGTAAATAGAGATGTACGCCTAACGCCCAATCTGTACTACACTAGTAGCTGTACAGGCAGCATCGACAACTTTATCAACAACTATACTATTTGTTTCCATATTTAAAGATAACAAAGAAATAAAGTTACTTTACAAAGTTATCAAATGTGTATGTCAAGTTGTATATGCGGTGACATCAATATCATTGCATCAGTTATCTAATTGTAATTACAGTCATCAATGTCACTGCTTCAGACATCAATGTCACTGCATAAGTCATCAATGTCCCTGCATCAGACATAAATGTCACTGCATAAGTCGTCAATGTCACTGCATAAAACCTAACAACTGCATCGGTCAGCTCTGCTCTTGTTTTGCATTTCTCCCAATATGGAGCTTTTAATATGGATAGAAGTACAAGTTTGGTGAAACTACAAAGACTCTTCACAATGACTCTTGTAATGGCCACACGTTGTTTGTGCCCTCCTAATAATTGGATTCATTGTAGAATCCCTCAATTCTTTAACACGGTCTTGAATGTTTAGCTTAATGTCCCTGCATCGGACATCAATGTCATTGCGTCGGACATCAATGTCACTGCATAAGTCGTCAATGTCACTGCTTCAGACATCAATGTCACTGCATAAGTCATCAATGTCACTGATTCAGACATCAATGTCACTGCATCTAAAAAAAACTCCAGCGCTTCATCTTTTTTTTTTCTTTTTTTTTTCTTTCTTCCTTCCTTCCTTTTTTTCTTTCTTCTTCTTTATCCACTTGAAATTAGAATGTCCTTATAACTAAATAAGTTTCCTTCTTAAAATTAGAATGTCCTTATAACTAAATAAGATTTCGGAGTGTCCTAAATGATCATTAATTCTCTAACGACGGCCTTATAACTAATTTGTACAAAAATATATTCTGTGACAACGCATCTATTACACTTTTTAGATGAGCTTCCATATTTGAATTTAGTTAGGTTAGTTTATTGTCACCGCGAAGTTTATAATATAACCACAATAAAACATTAAGCATTTGTGTTTTTCTCAATATACGAGTTGGGAAATTATATATATTAATATTCGTATTATTTGTATTTTTGTAGAAAATATGTATTATTTGTATTTCGAAATTGTGTTATCATCGACAAAGGCATGTTATGATGTTTAAAGAGTTATCCGAAAATTGGCCTACGATAATATATTTTTACTTTAGAATTGGGGGACCATAGTAAGTTGGGGCCCGAAAGCCCATGCCAGGGCCAGCTTAGATAGTTAATTTATGTTTAGCTACTATTCTCCTTAAGAGTGTTTCCTTTGAATAAGATCTACGTGTTTTTCGGTTAATTTCAAAAGAATATGTTTTAGAATATTCCGTATAGCGACACGGGTTTCACATTGCTTTAGGGTAAGAATGTTGATAACGGAAAAATTCACAGTTATTTTTATAACTTTTCACCCCGTTTCTGATATCATTTTGAGCACTTTTGTATCATTTCGAGTCGTTAATTCCTAAGTTTCATAAGAATATATAAGTAGTAGTTATTATATAAATTATCGTAGTTTTATAAGTTTTTGTTAGTTTTGTACCGGTTTTAGTGACCGGAGTGTCGTGTCTGTTTTATGTGGGTATTTTCTGTTTATTTCTTTGCAGAATCCTAAGATGAGCGAAATCCCGAGTATAGACACTTTTTGAAGTCAATTCGAGTCGTTGGAAGGAAGTTATAAAGCGTCACTAAGTCAAATGATCAAAGGGTTAATTGTTTCTTAAGAATGAAAATCCCGAGTATCGATGGGAATTGCCTATCAAAACGGCATTTTCTGAAGAAGTGGCCTTAATGAAAGTCGTAGATCTTCATATAAACGTTCCGATGCACTTTGAATCACGTCAATTGGAGGTCTACAACTCAAATAGTAGTCAAGTGACTAACCGATTCGGATTATTAAAAAATCCCGAAAACGACACGACATACGAATGGCTCATCAAAACGACGTTTTCAGAGAAAGTGTTCTTAATGAAAGTTGAAGATCTTCATATAAGCTTTCCAATGCAATTTAAATTATGAAGATTGGAGGTCTACAACTTAAACAGTGATCAAGTGGCTAATCGATTTGGGTTAATAAAAATCCCGAAATAGTTTCGGAGGAAAACGAGGTAATCAAGAAGGCGTTTTCTGGAGAAGAGTCCTTCATGAAAGTTGTAGAGTTTATCGAGACCTTAATTTTGGCATTTCGTTTGCAATTTTTGGAGGTCTACAACTCAAGATACGGATTTTACAAGTTTTAATTACATAAATATAATCAATCGATCCTTCGAGAATCATCCAAAACGAGTCATAAGCAATGATGATTCCGGACCGGTCCGGCCTAACCACCGGCCCGGTCCGGCCTTGAAGAATTTTCCTATATAAAGGACTCGGTATGCATTCCGGCGAAAAAACAATCCTATATTTTTATTTGCTTAGACGAAGTTCGAAAACGGCTTAGGTGCTCAACCCAGCCGCTTCGGCGGTTGTTATGACAGGTTGACATCTAAATAGCCGGATTAGAGCTCCGGACTAGGCTCCGTATTTCAATTTCTTAGTTTAGATTTTTATATATAATGAGTAGAATACGATATTCGATCGATGGCTTGGTGGAGTTCATGAATGGGATCGTTGTATGAATTCAAGGTTGATATCTTTTGTGGATTCGGGATTCAAAAGTCTTGATCTATAATGTTTTGATCCTCATTATTGTGAGTTTTCTAATTTCGATTTGTTTTCTTGCAATATGGTTTTGATTGTGTAGATCATTAGTTTGATGAAATTTACTCTGGATAAAAGTTTTGATTCATATCCTTGTTTATGCCGTGAAATAATAAAAGCTTCGATCTTTTGTCATGTTCATATACTCTTTGCCCTCTGATTTTAGCACGAGTTTTATATTCGATTCAATTTCTCTTGGGATCGACCTCGTACTCCTGTAGCTATCCTAGCAATCGACCTGGTACTCTGCCAGTTAGAGAGTTAGTTTACCCACAGTTGCGAGTTTCTATAAATGTATTTTTAGTGGGTGAATTTTTCGCTCATCAAAAAAATTGGCGCCGTTGCCGGGGAAATGTGTGATATTGTTGTGATATCTTGTAAGTGAACCGAAGGCTTGGGCCTAGGTTTTTATTTTCTTTGTTTTATTTAGATGTCGATAAGAGCTATGGATGCTGAAGTGATATTGTCCTGAACTCGGTTTGAATACGACTTTGGTACTTAGCCTCTTCGGAGGGTGATATCTTGTAAGTCTGGCTAAAACTGGGGATTAGGGCCTTCGGCTACCATAACTTTTTGAGGGGTCTAAATATCGTGTGTTTAAAAAAAAAAAAAAAAAAAAAAAAAAAAGAAATAATTTTATTGTTTTCGTGTTGTTTTCTGAAATCTTGCAGTTTGAGCTTAAATGGATGGATTTTTCAATCAATATTACTCACCTGAACAACAATACCCCTACCAACCTTATCAACAACAGTTCGTGTCTGAGCCTCAATATCAACAGCAAAATAACCAAGGTTCATGGGATTATAAGTGCTCTAATGCATATCAGGATCAGAATTTTGGTTATTCGAGTAATGAGCCACCATATTACGAGGGTTGTCCTAACCCTGGTGCTTATCAGGATTACGGTGTTCATGCTCAATGTGTTGATAGCTTCAACCGTATTCGGCCACACGATAAGTGTACGGAATGGCAAGAAAACTGCTACTCACCTCCAATATATCAAAGTCAATACGATCAGTTTTCCCCCATGCCACAAGAAGAATTCACCGACAGTCAAATAGAGCAATTAGAACGATTGAACCAGGTCTTGGAAGAGCGACTGTTGGACATGCAGGAGTTCAAGGTAAGTACTGACTCCGCCATAAGAAATCTTCAAGACAAGGTGGGGGAATTGATTGAATTAGTGAGGTATGTGAAAAAGGTTGAGACATGTGAGGTGGTTAAGGATGATGATGTTATCACTGAAGAAGTTCAGGTTGAGAATAAAGTTGAGGATTCAGTTTGCTATGCTAAGATTTCAGAGCCAGATACAGAGCTAGAGGAGCGGGAGATTGATTGGCCATCTTTAGTAAAGCCACTGGGAGAGTTGGTAATAGTAGATATGTTGGTCCCGGATTACTACATTCGTCCACTCTGTGAGGATGAATTTTCGCGGTCCGCTTTGTATACTCCCCAATGGATGAGCTTTATGGTAATTTTCAAAAGAAGATGGTTCGACAGTCTGATAAAAGAAGATTCTCTGGCTGGGAGGAGGTAGCATCGAGAGCCAAACGAGGTACGTTTCTAGACAATTTAATTTCTTTGGTTCTCGCATTGTTAATTTTTCTTAAGCTATTGATCTTCTTAAGTTCTGATTTTGGTTGATAACTTGTAAATACTACTTTAGTCGAGCAAACGACGTTAAACAAAAGCGCTACCGGGAGGCAGCCCGATAATAATAATAATTTGGATAAGACTAGTCTTAATGAAATGTAGAATCTGTATGAAAGATGAACACAAAGCACAACCAAGTCTCAGGATGAATGTTTGAATTTCATTAAGAGGGAATGATTAGGTGGTTATTCGAAAATCCCGAGGTAGAATACAAAGAAAACATTCAAATGCTTCATTTCTTGGACTTAGGTTGTTAAACCCTTGAGGATCTGGGTATCAAAGACTCTATACTCTTTCACACATTTCATTTTATGATCTAGTCTGTTTCAAATTTCTGGTCGTTGTAGTATAGTGGTAAGTATTCCCGTTTTAATAAAACTGTGTGTAATAAAAATGAATCTAGGAATAATTTACTTGACTATGATATATGTGATACGTATATGCTTAGATGTTTTGTGCTTTACCAGTATGGTTATTTTTCCATCTAAAGCTATTATATAGCCTATCGAATTTTCTGACGTGACAGTGCCATTATCTTATTATTCCCATATCTCTATTGCATACTTTGGCACGAGGACCATGTCCCGTGTTTGCTTTGTTTTGGTTGTTTTTGTATAGGGATTCGGGATGTGCTTTCATCATGGTGTTACGGGATTTGATAGCATCTTTTACGCCAGGTTTATAAGCTAAGTCTTCCTCTCTATCTCATTTATACTGCGAGAATAATGCAAAATCGTAAGTGGGGGGTAGAGTCGTGGTTGGTCTAGAAATGGCAGTAAGTGTTTAAACCCTTAGTTTTTGATCTTTTTCAAACATTATTTAGTTGATTAAAATAATTTGTATAAGGTATATATTTCATGGATTTAAAGATGTAATGATCAATTTGATATGTATAACTAATTTGAACCGTAAGTGCATTTTAACCCCAAATTTATTTGTGTAACATGAATTCCTTCACGTAAGCCTTTGATATTGAAGCGAAAATTTTAAACTGTACCCATTCAGTATTCTAGTGATTTATCCTAGAAATTGCAGTAACTTAGTACCTAACTTCTGAACATGTACTGTGAATATCTGAAGGTTTGAATGTGATAGAAAGAATGTCAAAATAAGATAAATTATATATATGTCGGTTGTAGCTACCAATGATTTGAGTGCGGTAGGGTGTTATCACGATACGTCCTATACCACTATGAGGATTAAAAGCTCCCGACTGCCTGATGATAGTAGTCCAGCTAGGGTGTTATCACGAAACATCCTATTGCTGGGAATGAGGGCATAAGCTACACATGTGAAAAAAAAGAAGGTTAGAAACGTATTAATGTATTCGATCTCACCTCATGACGCTTGAAAGATAGTCGATTTTGGCAATGAGTTCGGATATGTTAGTGTCCTATGAAAAAAAAAAAAAAAAAAAAAAAACAACAACAACTTAGTTATCTTCGGACTATCCCCAGTATAAACCGAATGATATGCTTTAGGGATTATCCTAATAAGTACACGGGAAGACTTTGTGTGGAGTCATTATCGCCTATACCTAGGAAAATCATTAGGACTATATGAATGGATATTTGTGCGTTTGCTTGAATTATTCAAGAGAGGATAGTGGAAATTGAAAAGGCTTGTCACACACTCACTCGTTATACATTTATATTGCGGTTAACGTGTAGTTATGATTCGAATGGTTGCATCATCTTGATTGTCATTCATATCTTATCTTCAGGAATTTTTCCTCATTCATTTTATTTTATCGCTTATTTTGTTCGAGGACGACCAAAAGCTAAGTGGGGGTTTGTGATAACGGAAAAATTCACAGTTATTTTTATAACTTTTCACCCCGTTTCTGATATCATTTTGAGCACTTTTGTATCATTTCGAGTCGTTAATTCCTAAGTTTCATAAGAATATATAAGTAGTAGTTATTATATAAATTATCGTAGTTTTATAAGTTTTTGTTAGTTTTGTACCGGTTTTAGTGACCGGAGTGTCGTGTCGTTTTATGTGGGTATTTTGTTTATTTCTTTGCGAGAATCCTAAGATGACGAAATCCCGAGTATAGACACTTTTTGAAGTCAATTCGAGTCGTTGGAAGGAAGTTATAAAGCGTCACTAAGTCAAATGATCAAAGGGTTAATTGTTTCTTAAGAATGAAAATCCCGAGTATCGATGGGAATTGCCTATCAAAACGGCATTTTCTGAAGAAGTGGCCTTAATGAAAGTCGTAGATCTTCATATAAACGTTCCGATGCACTTTGAATCACGTCAATTGGAGGTCTACAACTCAAATAGTAGTCAAGTGACTAACCGATTCGGATTATTAAAAAATCCCGAAAACGACACGACATACGAATGGCTCATCAAAACGACGTTTTCGAGAGAAAGTGTTCTTAATGAAAGTTGAAGATCTTCATATAAGCTTTCCAATGCAATTTAAATTATGAAGATTGGAGGTCTACAACTTAAGTGATCAAGTGGCTAATCGATTTGGGTTAATAAAAATCCCGAAATAGTTTCGGAGGAAAACGAGGTAATCAAGAAGGCGTTTTCTGGAGAAGAGTCCTTCATGAAAGTTGTAGAGTTTATCGAGACCTTAATTTTGGCATTTCGTTTGCAATTTTTGGAGGTCTACAACTCAAGATACGGATTTTACAAGTTTTAATTACATAAATATAATCAATCGATCCTTCGAGAATCATGCTGAGTCATAAGCAATGATGATTCCGGACCGGTCCGGCCTAACCACCGGCCCAGTCCGGCCTTGAAGAATTTTCCTATATAAAGGACTCAGATGCAGCAGCGAAAAAACAATCCTATATTTTTATTTGCTTAGACGAAGTTCGAAAACGGCTTAGGTGCTCAACCCAGCCGCTTCGGCGGTTGTTATGACAGGTTGACATCTAAATAGCCGGATTAGAGCTCCGGACTAGGCTCCGTATTTCAATTTCTTAGTTTAGATTTTTATATATAATGAGTAGAATACGATATTCGATCGATGGCTTGGTGGAGTTCATGAATGGGATCGTTGTATGAATTCAAGGTTGATATCTTTTGTGGATTCGGGATTCAAAAGTCTTGATCTATAATGTTTTGATCCTCATTATTGTGAGTTTTCTAATTTCGATTTGTTTTCTTGCAATATGGTTTTGATTGTGTAGATCATTAGTTTGATGAAATTTACTCGGATAAAAGTTTTGATTCATATCCTTGTTTATGCCGTGAAATAATAAAAGCTTCGATCTTTTGTCATGTTCATATACTCTTTGCCCTCTGATTTTAGCACGAGTTTTATATTCGATTCAATTTCTCTTGGGATCGACCTCGTACTCCTGTAGCTATCCTAGCAATCGACCTGGTACTCTGCCAGTTAGAGAGTTAGTTTACCCACAGTTGCGAGTTTCTATAAATGTATTTTTAGTGGGTGAATTTTTCGCTCATCAAATGTCCACTCGCCTTAATATATAACCTACATTCTTTTACCTCTCTTTCCCAATTTTCTTCATCTCCTCCGCCGCAGATAAAATTGTGCCGTTACCATGTCACTTTAGATTTTAGGGCAAGACGCCTAGAAATATAGAATTTCATTCCTCCTGAGATCTTATAAGGAAAATAACAACAATGCATTCTGATTTTCAAATTTTGCAGAAAAGATGCGGGGTTAGAACTAAGATCATTGATCGTATCATATCATTTATACGGGCGCCTTCGTCTATAGGTAAACTTCCATTGTTTTTTCTTTTTTCCTTGTTTGCATATTACTAGTTTTTATCAAGTTTATTTCGAAAATTGATAATTTTTGTCCTTGATTGTTTAGGAAACGTTTTGTTCTTGCACATGTGTTGGATTTTTTATTATCACAAAACCAATTAAATTGATAATTTAAAATTTGTAGAATTTTTTCTGCCAATGTGTGGAAAAATGAAATTTATCACAAATTTATGGCACAACTTTTGGAGATCCCCTCGTTTTGTCCAGCCACTTTCATCGTAAATGATGGGTCCACCGGAAAAAAAAAATGTTAAATTTCTTTTTTTATATTTTTTTTTGGAGAAAGGGCTATAAAGACAAAAAAAATTAATAAATGGGTCTGGAAGGAAAAAGGTAACATTTCCAAGATTATAAATGACAAATTAAAATCACAATTGTTACTTTGTTATTTCACGTGTTAATGTTATTTTGTGTTTCACAATTGTTACTTCATATTTACTCTATTCTACATTTGTTAATTCATAATTGTTACTTTTGTACTTATTATTAAATTACAGTTTCCTTCTATCCCGATTTTTTTTTTTTATTTATAATTTTGTCCTTCTGGACAAAAATCTATTTTTTTTTTATTTATGGAATCTCACGTATTCATGTAGACGGTATTAATAGAGTTTTAATACTGTAGCTTTGCGGCTATCATTTTTCAAGTAAATAAAATTACAGACGGAAATGGTTGCAGTTACAATAAAATTGTCACGATATGGATACAACATTTTTTTTTTAACATTATTTATTGCGACAATTTTGTCTTTGTTGCACATTCG
This sequence comes from Gentiana straminea, assembly GCA_036785695.1. Classification (NCBI taxonomy): domain Eukaryota; kingdom Viridiplantae; phylum Streptophyta; class Magnoliopsida; order Gentianales; family Gentianaceae; genus Gentiana; species Gentiana straminea. The sequence continues at coordinate 1,909,512 of JAVUPR010000298.1, forward strand.
CATAGTAATGAATAGGTCCAAATAATGATAAATTTGTGTAAAAGTGTTTTTGTTAGTTTATTGCGACAATTTTGTCTTTGTTGCACATTCGCTTAATTACAATTAGTATCTTACTGAGGATGAAGAGCACACTTATTTCTTCTCTACAGTGAGCACAAACACTTCAATTTCGAGATCATGATTAAGAAGATACTCTTGCTGCTTCCATCTCAATCATTAATAAGAGTGATGCTCGTGTGCAAGGAATGGTAGTCTTTGATCACACAAATTAAGCTTAGTTCTTGCGGAACCATTTTGAGTTGTCTCTTGTCTGGTCCGAAGCTCTTTAGAGGAGGCGATTGTTTGAATAATCGAAGTTGGTTATTTTCCATGGATCGCTAATAACAACTTATCAAGAACTCCAATCAACGATCGTGTCCACTGTGGAATTTATTTAATTACGCAATCAACGATCGCTAATTCAATGTGTGATCTTGAGTTTCATCAAGG